>CAMRHE010000138.1:3952500-4552500 GCA_947044405.1 Leptodactylus fallax | reverse complement strand
CATGGACCTGAAAGGGCTCCACAGGTTCTTCCATGCCTGCAGGCTCCGTTGTAGTCTATGCAGTCTGTGGTGGCATCCCTGGAGATGGGCGAATTCTTCGTCCATCTACATCATCTCGCTGTGCCGTCAGCGGTTTCTTCGTTTTTGCTGTGGATCCTTGACCTTTCCAGTTGTCTCTCTCCCCTTCAGGCTGGCCTCTGCCACCGGGGTTTTTTTCCCTCAGTGATGGCATCTCTCATGGCCATCCTCTGCGCCAGAGGTGCTGCCGTGTTTTCAGACTTTGACGACCTCCTGGTGAAGCCCCTCCAGGTCAGACAATCTGACCAGCTTGTGGTTCACCTTGGATGTTCTTCGCCGGTTCTGCTGGCTCATCTATGAGGATGTCTCGTGTCCTCTAAGCACATGGAATCTGGGACATGATCCTCTGCTCGCTCCAGGGTGTGATTCTCCCTCCGGAGGCCAAGATCCTGAGTGTCCCACCTTTGGAGGTACTCTCCTTGCTGTCTTTGAATCGGCATGTGGGTCCTGCGCACGATCGCCTCAACCTTCTAGGCTGTACCTTTCATTCACTCTGTCGTTCTCTCCTCTTGAAGATTACGGCCTGCTGGGACAAATCTCCGGACAGCCTCATCTGCTTGGTTCTCTTTCCACCTTGGTTCACTGAGAGATTCTTTAGTGTATATTCCTCCCCAGGAATTTCTCAAGGGAAGTCCTTCTTCCCCTCTGTTGGTAAGTGATTCCCACTGCCACCAATTTCCCCGGCTGGGGAGTGGTCCTCGATGCTTTGAT
Source organism: Leptodactylus fallax (assembly GCA_947044405.1). Lineage (NCBI taxonomy): Eukaryota > Metazoa > Chordata > Amphibia > Anura > Leptodactylidae > Leptodactylus > Leptodactylus fallax. The sequence continues at coordinate 4,551,711 of CAMRHE010000138.1, read as the reverse complement.
TGTTCAGGGCCTGTGGTCCAGGGCCGATTCCTCCCTCTGGTTCAACCTGCTGGATCCCAGGGCTATCTTATTTGCCCTTACTCCTTGGACCTCTCTTCTCCAAGGACATCTGTCACAGTCCAGACTGACCTCTCCTCCATGGTCGCCTACTTGAACCCTCAGCGTGGCACCAGGAGCCGTGCGGCTTTACTAGAAGCCTCACAATTTCTTCCTTGGGTGGAGCGCCTTGTTCCAGCTCTTTCGGTGGTCAACCTTTTTCTGGGTGGCAGACTACTTGAGTCGAGAAAATATTGCTCCGGGCGAGGGTCGCTTTATCTGCAGATCTTCCATCCACTGTGCTCCCGCTGTGGTGTGACAAACGTTGACTTTTTTAGCCTCCGCCGGAACCACAAGGTCCCCGGCTAAATTGCCAGGTCTCTGGATCCTCGAGCCATCACCGCTGGCGCTCTTGTAAGTTCGGTTTTTCACTTCCTCTTCTCCCTTGGGTCCTCCAGAATCTCAGGACCAAGGGGGTTCAAGCTATCCTGGTGGCACCAGATTGGCCCTGCCGGATCTGGTATGTGGATCTCATTTTCCTGTTGGCGGATGCTCCTGGCCTCTTCCTCTGCTGGTCGACCTGCTGTCTCAAGGACTGTTGTTCCTCCCCACCTTGACTCAGCTGCGTTCACGGCGTGGCTGTTCAATCCGAGGTTTGAGGCATCGTGGTTTTTTCGGAGTTTGTTATTCTAACATACTCAAGGCCCGGAAATTCCAGATAGCTTAGATCTGCCATCAAACGTGGAAGGCTTACGTCCACCGTTGGAAGAGTAACGATTCTCATCGGATCTTCTCCAGTCTGGTCTGGATCAAGGTCTTAGTCTTCTTTCTTTTTAAAAGACTTGCCTACAGGAGTGCCACTCTGTGCTCCTTTGGAACCCTTGGATCCGTGGGATCTTAACCTCATCTTTAAGGTGCTTCAGGTTCTCCCCTTCGAGCCTATGATATCCCTTTTTTTGCCTTCTGTCCTGGTAGAATGAGTTTCTGGTGGCCATTACCTCCATCCGCAGGGGTCCCTAATTGGCTGCCCCTTTTTTTCGGCAGCCTCCCTTTCTGGTCCTCCACAAGGATAAGGTTTTCCTCTGTCTGCCACAGTCTTTTTTTTCTTAGGGTGTTTTTCCTGCTTCCACTTCGAGGACTTGGTCTTGCCCTCTTTCTGCTCGGTCCCCAGGAGTCCATGTGAGTGCTTGCTCTTCCCTGCCCGGTTGTTGCCCGGGCAATTTGCGTGTATACTGTTCCTCACGGATCCTTTCTTTTGTTCGGACGCTTTGCTCATTCTCTCTGAGTGCCCTTGCCAGGGCCTGCCTGCTTCCAGAGCTCCCATCTTCCAATGGCTTTGGTCTGAGATTAGGGAGACCTATCGGTTTAAGAGTAAGGCTCTGCCTTCCCGTGTGACGGCTCTCTCCTCTAGAGCTGTTGGAGTTCCCGGGGCCTCCGGCATCAGGCTTATGCTTCCCAGGTCTGTAAGTATCCCACTGGGCCTCCATCCTTTTTCTCTAAGTTTCTCCAGATTCATTCTGTGGCCTCTGCCGATGCCAATTTGGGTTGTAAGTTTCTGGAAGCGGTTGAGTATTACGGGTTTGCATGGCCGTGTTATTCCCACCCTCTGGGACTGCTTTAGGACATCCCATGGTGCTGTGTCCCCCAGTGAAGTAGACGAGAAAGTGGGATTTTTGTGTACTCACCGTAAAATCCTTTTCTCGTTGTATTCACTGGGGGACACAGATCCCTCCCTTGTTTTTTTCAGTGTTCCTGCCCGAACTGTGTTGGTTCCTTTTTGGGTTCGGGCATTGTTGGTGGTTGTTGGTTCCATGTTCCTTTGTGTCTCTCTCCTACTGCTACGGTACAAACTGATTCATGCACAGTGTCTGTGGCAGGGTATAGCCTGGAGGCGGAGCCAACAGCTTTTGCTTTTTCCTAGTGTCTTGTCTCCTAGTGACCAGGTCTATACCCCATGGTGCTGTGTCCCCCAGTGAATACAACGAGAAAAGGATTTTACGGTGAGTACACAAAAATCCCACTTTTCCTTCCCTGCTTATAGTCAAATATGTCTTGCTACTTTAGATAACTGACCACAGTTCATTCCAATCTCCTCATACTCCTACACCCTTAGCCATGCATATATTCCACATAAGGATGGGGGGTAGTCTGCTGCCAGACACCTATTATTGTGGCTTATCTGCCTGAAGACACAAGGATTAGGCATGTTTAAAATGCAACAGATAAACTTGCTTTTCCCTTGACATCTGCTGAAATCAGTGGGTTAAGCTTAGGGCACATCCACAACATATCTTTCAGATCTATTTATATCAGTGTTTAAAAGAAAGAAAGAAAAGAAAAAAAACCTGATCTGTTTCTGTCCGTTTTGTTTACGATGGACACAAAAGTATAGTATACTGTGTGTGAGTCCTTTAAAAATAAAAAGTAGGGCCGTGTACTGTTGCACAGAGATGGGCGAACCTCACAAGATTACTTTCTACGCTTCTTTGCTATTATGAGGTACATGGAGTTGCTAAATTGTAAGAGTGCTTCTCTTAAGGTGGTGACACTCTCCAGACCCCAGAGTATAATAAGTGGAGGGCTAGGGGAGGTGAGGAAACATAAAAAAAAATTGTTAATCACCTTTCTTGCACTCTGGTGTGACTCCCTGCTTTTTCGGGTGCTACTGGCTGATGTCATGTGGCACTGCGGCGCTTGCATCTATGGGTCACCACTCCACGTGGCACTGAGGCCCAATCAGCAGTTCCTGACGTTAGCCAGAAGCGCTGAAGACAGCAGGGAGTCACACCAGAGCCCAAGAGAGGTGAGTAACACAGTTTTTTATGTTTGATCACCACCCTTGGGCCTCCATCTGATGAAATCCCAAAGTATAATAACAGTTTCAGTTCGGCCGTGTTCGGTGTGAACAAAACCACCAGACTAATCTCGCGGGGTTCGCCCGACACTTACTAATACTGTAAAAGGGGCATGACCTAAATAATGCACAAGTAATCACTATTTTGATTTAGGTCATAATCGCCCACGTCGTATGGAAAAGATTGCCTATCCCTGGTTTAGACAGTGTTCATAGATTAGCACAGAGGTCTAGCTGTGCGTGCTGTTCTCTGCTGTTTTTATGTGTACTTCTGGCATATGTATAATGTGTTGTCTTCTGTTTAGGCATTCTGCCTGCCTTCTGGACAGGGAACTGTACGTCTTCGGAGGTTGGGACACACCAGTGTGTTACAGTGATCTCTATCTTCTTGATCTTGGTGAGTAGCTGTCTGTGTTCACAGCATAAGAAATGTTTATATACATTAAAGCATAACCTCCAGTTCTAAATAACTTTTTATAAATGAATAGTACCGGTGACTGTAAGAAACTTTGTAATATTTCTTATTAAGGAGATCTGTTTCCTTCTCCAACTATTATACTGCTTTTCTCATCCTTATCTTTAATCTGACAGCTTGTTTATATTATATACGTCTCTGTATTCAGCCTCACACATACAACTCTATGGAGTAGGAGGCTTTTGCCAGTTGGTTAATTGATTTATTGCCTCATTTTGGCCTTTTATCTACAACCTAGCAGTGTTAACACTAGAAGTCCCAGAGAGGGGTCATTTAACATTTCTACCTTTGGAACCCAGAGACGGGTCGAATGACCTGAAGGATTTTATCTAACATCCTATAATCACCGTCTTTTGTTCTGTAATTAAGGCCATTACTGTCACACCACAGGAGGTTGTTGTTTTCCATTGAGTTTAGCCATTTAGTGTCTAGTTAGTTCTATTCAGTTTATTGTATTTGATAATATAAAGACTATACATATTGTATTAAGTTTAGTTTTATTTGAGCAAAAAAGCACTGAAACAATTAATCATTTTTTATATATTTTAAATAGAATTAGAAATTTTAGAGCAAGGTACAGCTGTGAGTAATGACCAGAAGCATTTGTCTAAGGCAGGGGTAGGCAACCTTTTTTGTTCGGCGTGCCGATTTTAATAAAAAAATCAAAGATGAGGTACTCGGAGTGCCGGTCAATAATTGTAAGTCTGACGACCCCTAAACTAAAGTCATATACCACAAACCATAACACAGAAGTGCTGCCACCAGATGCTTTAGGACACATGCGTTTACTGCTATTTCCTGGGACACTCCTGTACTTTCTGATTAGAAGCAATGAAAGTCCATGTGCAGCCCCCAATTAGTGGTAAATTTATTGTGTCCAGGAGCCCCGTATGGCGGCATCCTTATGGTGAATACACACTATGTATCTGGATGCAGCTATATTTGGAACTTTTTCATTCAATGTAAAACTGGTGCATTTTTGCACAAAAAAAAACAAAGCCGGAGTTTTCTGTGCAAAAACACATCCTTAATATAGAAAACACACCGTTATACAGAATAATGTCCCATAGTGGTCCCTGCACACGGTATTATGTCCCATAGCGGCCCCTTCAACATGGTATATGTCCCATAGCTGCCTCTGCACACGGCATTTGTCCCATAGCTGCCTCTGCACACAGTATTGGTCCCATAGCAGTCCCTGCATACAGTATTTGTCCCATAGCGGCCCCTGCACACAGCAATATGTCCCATAACGGCCCCTACACACCGTATATGTCCCATAGCAGACCCTGCACACGGTATATGTCCCATAGCGGCCCCTGCACACGGTATTATGCTCTATAGTGGCCCCTGCACACGGTATTATGTCCCATAGCAGCCTCTGCACACGGTATTTGTCCCATAGCGGCCCCTGCACACGGTATTATGTCCCATAGCGGCCCCTACACACAGTATTTGTCCCATAGCTGCCCCTGCACACAGTATTTGTCCCATAGCGGCCCCTGCACACGGTATTATGCTCCATAGTGGCCCCTGCACACGGTATTATGTCCCATAGCGTCCTCTGCACACGGTATTTGTCCCATAGCGGCCCCTGCACACGGTATTATGTCCCATAGCGGCCCCTACACACGGTATTTGTCCCATAGCTGCCCCTGCACACAGTATTTGTCCCATAGCGGCCCCTGCACACGGTATATGTCCCATAGTGGCCCCTGCACACGGTATATGTCCCATAGCGGTCCCTGCACACGGTATTATGTCCCATAGTGGCCCCTGCACACGGTATTATGCTCCATAGTGGTCCCTGCACACGGTATATGTCCCATAGTGGTCCCTGCACACGGTATTATGCTCTATAGTGGCCCCTGCACACGGTATTATGCTCCATAGTGGCCCCTGCACACGGTATATGTCCCATAGTGGCCCCTGCACACGGTATATGTCCCATAGTGGCCCCTGCACACGGTATATGTCCCATAGTGGCCCCTGCACACGGTATTATGCTCTATAGTGGCCCCTGCAGGCAGAAGCGCCCGAAGAGTACAGAGCGGCTGCGGAGCGTGGAATAGTGAGTACATTGTTTTTTATGTTTGATCATCTCCCCGGGGGCTCCGCTCTGAAGAGACCCCACAGTATAATAATAGCAGTTTCGTTTCGGCCGTGTTTGGTCCGATCGAAACTGCTGGGTGAGGAGTCCGCTGCCGTGCCAGGGGAATAAGCCTTGCGTGCCAAGAGTGGCACGCGTGCCATAGGTTGCCGACCCCTGGTCTAAGGCCTCAAGCACACTAGCGAAAAAAAATTGCGCGAAAATCGCATCGCAATGCGATGCAATTTTTTTTCTGCGATTTGCCAATGTATTTCAATGGCACCAAGCACACCTGCGATTTATTTTCGTGCGATTTTTTTTCATAGGCGCGATTTTCCTGCGATTTTTTTTTTTTTTTTTTTTTTTTTTTTTTGTGCGATTTTTTTCGTGCAAAAAAATCCCAGAGGAGTGATCTATATGACCAATGGGACAGATCACAAAAATATCGCAAGTAGCTGTGATGTTTTTTGCGATTTTTTTTTTTTTTTTTTTTTTCTGCACCCATTGACTTGAATCTAAATATACAAAAATGTAAATATACAAAAGAACAACTGTTATTTGTTTCTATGCTTTTTATTTTTGTTATGAAAATAATAAAAAAAATACAAGGAATAAAACAATTCCACACATATTTACAATAGGCTGCTGTGGGGGGGCTGCGTGTTTGTGTGTGAGTGGCATGTCCTTCTTGTGTGACTAGCATTTCAGCACTCACTCAGCAGTCTGTCTGCACTGTCGGAACATACCTGGCACTGCCTGGGTATGTCCCTGGTACATTTGCCACACGTGTATTTGTAGCAGTAAACACATCTCTCAGTTGCACAATTGTTCGTGCATCGATGGTTGACCTGACACTTCGCCCTTTTGCCAGGGCTGGGTGTGGAAGGTTGTTGCCGAAGGAGTTTCTCCTTGCGTGCCTTCTTTTCAGTCACATTAGAGCCACCTAACTCTTTTGCAAGCTCAACCAGGAAGTCCACCCGTCTCTCCTGCACCCCAGTGCATGCCTGATAAAGAACATGAGCATTCAGTGCTGCCATGTCAATCATGTTGTAGAACACGGCGAATGGCCATCTCCGTGTTCCTGCATGCAGGCTGTACTCCCGCACCATTTGGTCCATTACATCCACACCGCACTTTGTGTGGTTGTATTGTGTGACCGTGTTTGGCTTCCTTTTGTTGGTATCCTTAGTCTCAACCACGCTGTGCATGCTGCTGAGAATGTAGACGGCCTTCTTTCATTTGGGTGCATACACTGTCAGTGTGGCATCAGTGGTTGAAAACACCTGAGTGGTGAATTCAGTGCGGTCCATCTGTCTAGCGGATTGAGGAATTTCCCGGCGACTCTTGTTGACTGTGCCGAGGATAGTGGTTTTCCGGCTAAGCAGTCATTGTGCAAGTGACAATGATGTAAAGAAATTGTTCGTGGTTACAGTTCTGCCCTTGTCCATGAATGATTCCATCAGCCTCATCACTACAGTTTCGGACAGTCTCTCCCCGCTGGGACGACTGGGGTCCTTGCCAAGATATGGGAGGACATTACAGATGTACTTTGATTTCAAGTCGCAGACTACTTTGAGAAGCAGTCACATCCCCCACAGCACAAAAGGCTGCATGCAAATTTGCTAAGGTGTTAGCAAATATTCCCAGCACAACAATGCAGCTGGGGGGTGGGCAGACACTCAGGTGCAGCTTACATTCTTTTCTTTACACTCTCTTACAAGACCTGAGGTGGATCAACACAATTCCCCCCTGCAGATTCCTCAGACAATGGCCACATTTACAAATGAAAGGAAATGCTAATTGGAGCCATCAGAGTTGTCAGTTTGGACTAAGGGTTATTTGAACCTCTTTCAGGACTTGAAGGGGGAGCTCGAAATTTCTGGGACTTCTAGTGTTAAAAGAGCACAGAATTGCAGAGTGTAACAGCAGCAACTATTGGGGTGTCTTTTCTAGAAGCATCGTCTTCCCCCCCCCCTCCCTTCTTAATGGACTAATATGTAAGAAGTCACTCTGCATGAAAAGTGGAGAAGAAAACCTATTTCTTTAATAAGAAATATTACAAAGTTTCTTATTTTCACCTGTACTATCCATTTAGGAAAAGTTGTTTATAAGGGGAGGTTAGCTTTAAAGGGGTTTATCTCACAGGATATGGGATAACTTGCAGATCATTGGGAATCAGACTGATAAAGACCCCCACTGATAAGAATGGGGATTCCCCCCCCATGCTGAATTGATCGGTAATCATTTCAATGGGAGTTGTGGCAATAGCCGAAGTACATTGTTCAGCTATTTCCACAGCTCCTATTGAATTGAATACAGCAGTCCCAAAATACAACTCAATTATGAATAGGGGGGGAAAAAGCCCCCTGTTCTCCTGATCAGTGGGGGACTGAGTGGTTGGACCCCACCTTTTGGCAAGTTATCCCCTATCCAATGGGGATAGGGGATAACTTGCTTTGATGGATGGGAAAACCCCTTTAACGTTTACAATATACTGATAAAACATTGAATTGTCAGAAGAGCATAGTTGTACCTTGGTTTGACACTGCAGACTAGCTAAACTTCATGAGGAACACTTACCCAGTAGCTGCCAGCAATAGGTAAGGCTCTCCTTCTTGCTTAGGAAGGAGAAATTTGCAAACCCCCTTCCCCCAGACTGCATTGCCTATCCTTTATAACTCTCTATACTAGCTGGCAGTCCTTACAAAGAGAATCAGCACCCGTGACACTTTGCTTGATACAGTAATGCACATATATGTCTGTATTGTATGCAGGATCACCATGCAGTTCTGCCTCAATAAACTCCATAAATGAATTTAACAGTATATCATTATAAGGCTCCATTCAGATCATGTTTTTTAAATCTACTTAGCAGATCTGTTTAACGGATGCAAAACTGATGCAAAGGCATGGCCATCCCTTTACATAGAGATTAATTTAAAAAAAAAATTATTTCTGTCTGTTTTTGGGTCAGACTTGAAAGTATGGTGTGCTTTGTTTTTATGTCCATACAAAAAAACGGACAGAAACTGATCTGTTTAAATTTTTTTTTTAACCATTGATTTCTATGTAAACCTATATATGTTTGTATGTATGTATGTTTGTGTGTGTGTGTGTATATATATATATATATATATATATATATATATATATGTGTGTGTGTGTGTGTGTGTGTGTGTGTGTATATATATATATATATATATAATAGGGAGTGGTTTATCAAATGTGTTACATCATTTTTGTGGTGTAAAATGGTCTTAAATTGGTGATTTGCGACTAAGTGCCACTAAAATAGTCACAAGCAGCATTCTTGCACTGGTCTCGCAACTTATCCAAAAGGAGGCACCCCACATTCATTATCACAAAAGTGGCGTAAATCACGTTGGATTCTAGTGAAAGCGCCTTCCACTGGTGCAGGGGACAGACAACTCCACAGAAAATACATCAGTCTTGATGAATTTTTTCACATAAAATTGATATTCGTTTGTCCTGGCCACACTACAGCAATAAATAAGGCAGTGCCTTATGTTTGCTTGCTTATCTGTCCTGAACTAAGGATTAGGTCAGAGATCCTCAGCGAGAAAAAAAAAGTTTAATGTATAATTTTCAATCACAGATTAAAGAAGAGCCTTCCACAGTGAATAGAGTGAATATAGGGCCCAAAGAGGAAAGACTAGTTGGTTAACTTACAATTCTGTGGGCATAAGGCAGGGCATGTATTATCACAGAAGATTTAAAAAAAAAAAAAAGCGTATCTTGTATTAAAGGGGGTTGAGATCAGGAAAAAGCTGGCCCTTTTTTCTACTAGAAAGAGTGTCACTTTTTGTCCATCTGAATAGATGTGATCCAATTAGACAATGTGGGGATTGGGGTAAACCTTCGACTTTCTGCAAGCGGTCATGTTAATATATACCACTTCTGTGACAGGTTGATATACATTTTTGTCCTTTCTAGAATTGTCAGTGGAAGGTAACGTACTCTGAGCATTAGTGATCTCAGGTCAGGTAGATACCCTAATACCCTATACCCTATTAGGGAATTCATAGTCCCCTCTCCAGGGCCCTCCTGTATTAGCCAGGTTAGATAATATCACTATTTGGGGGACGTTTATGCATTACAAACATTCATTTCAATGGGACTTTTGTATGCGTATTTCCCTTGTCAAGACAAGGGAAATACGCATACAAAAGTCCCATTGAAATGAGCAAGCTGCATGAATATCAGACACTGCTGAGTATCTCTACCTGGGGTTACCAACAGCAAAACACCCATCATCTGCTAGAAGGCCCTGTTTATAAGAAGAAACTGTCTAAAATGGATACCAAAGCTATTAATTAATTTTTTATTTCTGTCCTGTTATCCTGCCAGGATTTATGGAGTTCTCCGCAGTTGAAGTTAATGGTAGTTCTCCTACACCTCGTTGGTAAGTGTATTTGGAGCTGTTAGCTCCTTTTATCAACTCTATTCCACCTCTTATCTCTTCTCTCATCTCCTCTTATCTCTTGTATTATGAATAAAACTCTGGCTGTAGACAAGTGGCTGGAGCAGGAGTCTCCCCACTGTTTCCAAGATGCAGACTAGGTCAAAAGATTAGACATTGCCCTTTTCCACCCGTCGCAGATCAGCGGATGGTTAACTCCTCTGTTCTGTGCAAGATTTCTAAAATACTGTGTTGAGGTCTTACATAAAAAGTTATAAGGATATACTAAATTTCTGTATAACACATCTAATATTTGTAGGCGTGCAGAAAGAAAACAACCAAAGGTGCTCAATATGATCCATTGTGTACTTTGGGTTTCCAGTCCAGTCTCTTTTCATAAAACACTAAATAACTTGTTTAATTAATTAGTTAATTAGCTTATACCTTCTCCAGCCTCCTCTCTGCTTTATCCAATTCCTGGACAACCCCTTTAAGCATAGAAAAGAGTAGGGATTTAAATGAAGAAAATGCAAGTTATGTCATGCCATATACAGGTGCATCTCAATAAATTAGAATATCTTTGAAATATTTCTTTCTTTCAGTAATTAAAGAGGACCTTTCACGTCCTCATGTATATGCTGTTTGGCATACTGCTAGAAAGCCGACAGCGCGCTGAATTCAGCGCACTGCCGGCTTTCCCGTTATGTGCCCTGGGGCTGGAGATATCAGGGGTCGTAGTTTCACGGTTTACTGTCAGAAGGGCGTTCCTGACAGTCTAGCTGCGCTGTGAGGAACGCCCTCCCTGATTGTGCTTGTTCATAGACTTGTACTGGGGGGGCGTTCCTCACAGCTCTTCGTCATCGCCGGGCAGTAAGGAACGCCCCCTCTCTCTGTACTCATCCCATAGCGCTGTACTGTCAGAGGGGACGTTCCTCACAGCGCAGCTAGACTGTCAGGAACACCCTTCTGACAGTAAACCGTGAAACTATGACCCCTGATATCTCCAGCCCCGGGGCATATAACGGGAAAGCCGGCAGTGCGCAGAATTCAGCGTGCTTTCAGCTTCCTAGCGTTATGTAAAACAGCATATACATGAGGACATGAAAGGTCCTCTTTAAATTAAAAAAGTGACCTCCTATATTTTCTGGATTCTTTACACACAGAGTGTTCTATTTCAATTTGTTTTATTTCTGTAAATGTTGATTATGGATCACAGGTAATGAAAACCCAAATCTAAGAAAATTGGAATATTGTAAAAAAGTTCAGTATTGTAAATTCAGTGTGTCACCTGCCAAGGTTTCCTAAGCCTTTAAATGGTCCCTCAGTCTGGTTTAGTAGGACACACAATCATGGAAGACGCTGATTATGAATTGAATTACTGAAATGAATGAACGTTTCAAAGATATTCTAATTTATTGAGATGTATCTGTGTTAATCTGCTTGGCTGCTCCTGTTCTATAACATGCTAGTATAGACTGCATGTTCAGTGTGACAGGCACCCCTTTATACCTGGGGCTAGGTAGTGACATGTATTGGGCAATGCTTGGTTACTTAAAGTTCACAGTATTCCTGTTTCAAAGATTGACATTTTATAATGTGGCAAATAATGAGTTCCCCTTTAACTACAGTTGCCAAATTTGTTTTGTGATGTAAAAATTTCTACTCTTAAAGGGTTATTCTTATCCTAGACATGTATGGCATATCTTCCATAAATGACTGTTCTTCATTTCTGGTATATCCTGTGGCTCTGCCATGACTAAAATGAGAAAACTCGTTGAACATTTTGATAATCCTCATACATCTCTTCCTCTTAGCTGGCATTCTGCCGCCCCTGTGTCCAAGTCCCGTTTCCTAATTCATGGTGGCTATGATGGAAATCAGGCTCTTAATGACACTTACATATTCAATACAGGTAAAGTATAAATATATATGTCTGTAAAGCGCTGCGGAATATAATGGCGCTATATAAATAAATATATATTTGTGTGTACTATAATCTCTTTGTGGATTGTAGTTGTCTTTAAAGAGGGCCTTTCATGTTCAGGTATTGTATACCGCTAGAAAGCTGACAGTAATCTGAATTCAGCGTACTGTCCGCTTTGCTGGTATATACCTGGGTGACAGAGATATCAGTTTTGGAAACAATATCCCTCCACTGTCAGAAGGGCGGGCCTTACAGCTCAGTGTCATCGCAGAACTCCTCCCTGACGGTACTCTTCCATAACCTTGTACTGTCAGGGGGCGTTCCTCACAGCCCAGCGATGTCTCTGATCTGTAAGGCCTGCCTTTCTGACAGTGGAAGGGTATTGTTACCAAAGCAAACGGCAACGATATCTTTGGGGTTTGCAAGGTGGAAACCACCTGAAGATAGGTTATGATGCTTCTTTTTTCCTCTAACAGAGGAAAAAAATCGCCTACTGACTCCCATTGAAATAAATGGGAGAGTTGGGAGGCGTTTTTTGAGGCAGATTCCACCTCAAAATCTGCCTGCAAAAAACTCTGTGTGAACTTACCCTAACTGCTTGGACTTACAATATTTTATATTTGGGGAAATACAGTATTATATTGACTTTATAGTATGTTGTATATAAATTTGGAACATGTTTTTTTTTTTCTTCTTAGTGACTAAGACTTGGACTACATTGGTCCATGATTCGTTGCCATGTTCTCCTCGTGCTGGTTATTCTATGTTGTCTCTCCCTGGAGTTAAAGGAGAAGGCGAGGAACATACCCCTAGTGAGCTACTCATCTTTGGCGGAGGGGACAATGAGGGCCAGTTCTACAGTGATACTGTCCGGCTTCAGATATCAGAGATCCTCGATGACTAGCTTCTTATATATGGGCTTCCCTATAAATAACAAACCTTTTTGAATGTTCCCTTTTAAATGTATGTATATAATGTTTGGTCATTGTAAATAGTTTTAATAAATTTCTGAATTTGTGATTGCTGCGAGGTATAGAAGTTTCTTTCACTATTGGTAAATGAAGGTACTTTATGTGATTAAAAAAAAATGGAATTTTACAAGCGTACTATGTACGGAATTGTATTGATGACTGTTAAAGGGGGTTTTCCATTGAGATTAAAATTTATAGCAAGGAGGAAAAATAAGTTAAAAATTAAATTAAAAGAATCCCCCACCACTGCCACCCAGTGCATTCTAGCCTCCTGCTAGGGTCTACTTCCTGGTCCTTTTTTGACAAACAGGAAATAACCAATTGGCCAATCACTGACTGAGGCTGGTCACCGTTGTAACAAGGGAGTGGCTGAGGGGGGGCAATTCCTGGCATTTCCTGTGTGTTGAGACTGGACAAGGAAGGTTGGAACAGCAACGGTGGAAGATCCGTCACGTAATTTATTAGATTTATTTTATTTTTTTCTGCATCTTTCACCTTTTTTTTTTTTTTTCATCTCACTGGACTACTCACATGAACTGGTAGTGGGCCACAAGCCATAGAGGGCATGCTGCATTTACACACTATATATATAGATATATATATATAACAGTGCTGGCCAAAAGTATTGGCACCCCTGCAATTCTGTCAGATAATACTCAATTTCTTCCAGAAAATGATTGCAATCACAAATGCTTTGGTAATAATATCTTCATTTAATTTGTCTTCAATGGAAAACCACAAAAAGAATTGTCAAAAAGCCAAATTGGATATAATTCCACACCAAACATAAAAAAGGGGGTGGACAAAAGTATTGGCACCCTTTGAAAAATCATGTGATGCTTCTCTAATTTGTGTAATTAACAGCACCTGTGGCACATAACAGGTGGTGGCAATAACTAAATCACACTTGCAGCCAGTTGAAATGGATTAAAGTTGACTCAACCTCTGTCCTGTGTCCTTGTGTGTACCACATTGAGCATGGAGAAAAGAAAGAAGACCAAAGAACTGTCTGAGGACTTGAGAAGCAAAATTGTGAGGAAGCATGAGCAATCTCAAGGCTACAAGTCCATCTCCAAAGACCTGAATGTTCCTGTGTCTACCGTGCGCAGTGTCATCAAGAAGTTTAAAGCCCATGGCACTGTGGCTAACCTCCCTAGATGTGGATGGAAAATAAAAATTGAGAGATTTCAACGAAAGATTGTGCGGATGGTGGCTAAAGAACCTCGACTAACATCCAAACAAGTTCTAGCTGCCCTGAAGTCCGAGGGTACAACAGTGTCAACCCGTACTATCCGTCGGCGTCTGAATGAAAAGGGACTCTATGGTAGGATACCCAGGAAGACCCCACTTCTGACCCAGAGACATAAAAAAGCCAGGCTGGAGTTTGCCAAAACTTACCTGAGAGCCAAAAACTTTTTGGAAGAATGTTCTCTGGTCAGATGAGACAAAAGTAGAGCTTTTTGGGAAAAGGCATCAACATAGAGTTTACAGGAAAAAAAAGAGGCCTTCAAAGAAAAGAACACGGTCCCTACAGTCAAACATGGCGGAGGTTCCCTGATGTTTTGGGGTTGCTTTGCTGCCTCTGGCACTGGACTGCTTGACCGTGTGCATGGCATTATGAAGTCTGAAGACTACCAACAAATTTTGCAGCATAATGTAGGGCCCAGTGTGAGAAAGCTGGGTCTCCCTCAGAGGTCATGGGTCTTCCAGCAGGACAATGACCCAAAACACACTTCAAAAAGCACTAGAAAATGGTTTGAGAGAAAGCACTGGAGACTTCTAAAGTGGCCAGCAATGAGTCCAGACCTGAATCCCATAGAACACCTGTGGAGAGATCTCAAAATGGCAGTTTGGAGAAGGCGCCCTTCAAATCTCAGGGACCTGGAGAAATTGGCCAAAGAAGAATGGTCTAAAATTCCAGCAGAGCATTGTAAGAAACTCATTGATGGTTACCGGAAGCGGTTGTTCGCAGTTATTTTCTCTAAAGGTTGTGATACCAAGTATTAGGCTGAGGGTGCCAATACTTTTGTCCGGCCCATTTTTGGAGTTTTGTGTAAAATGATCAATGATTTGACTTTTTTTTTTTTCATTCTCTTTTGTGTTTTTTCATTGCAAGCAAAATAAATGAAGATATTATTACCAAAGCATTTGTGATTGCAATCATTTTCTGGAAGAAATTGAGTATTATCTGACAGAATTGCAGGGGTGCCAATACTTTTGGCCAGCACTGTATATATATATATATATATATATATATATATATATATATATAAATAAACAAACACACATATACACACACACACACACACACAGTTCTATGACACCTATAGCTATATAGGATGATAATAGTGTGCTGAGGACCCACACCACAAACAACAGATATGGATCCAAATACGCACATTTATTAAAAGAAAAACTAACCAGGTTTGGGATCTTAAACATGGCTGTGGGGTCAGGACCAATTCTGTATGGATTCGGAGAAAAGTTACTGGCATAGTTTGTTATATATTTACTTTCATAGGCATTCAATCACTAGAGCTTTACTGCATCTGACTGACCATTGCTGTCAGCCATTTATGAAGGAGTTGGGTTGTGGAAAAATACTCTGAGTCAGTGGTTTGGCCTAACGACTCCATAGACCTGATCCTAAACGTCAGCAGCATAATGGAATGCTACTTGTATTAGGGGTCAGAAACCTGGTAAGTTCCCTTTAATGTGCCCTAAACTGTAATACCAGGGACAACACTCCACCCTACTATACAGTCTGTGGAGAGCTTGATCAATAACATTTTGAATCCTAGAAAATATTATTGATTTGTTTTCCTTTTTATACAATTTATTTTAGTTTTATTTAATTTTTTTTTCTTTTTTTTAAGTTCGGGTAAACTGTATAAAAAGTTTTTTAAAAAGTCTAGTGGAATACATATCATGCTAGATATCCAGACCTGAGAACGCCTTCCAAGCATGAAATTTGGGTTCCGCAGCTGATTTAGTAAAGCAGAAAAATTCTGCTTCTGAATTAGCTTCTACAAATTCTGCAGTGTGAACATAACCCTAAGGGTATGGTCACATTCACTCTGCATCTGAAAACCATGCCCCTATGTGTGTTAGAAGCCAACATAAGCATGTCTCCACAACTGGTGACTAGATGGTTAAACAGTAAGATGTCCCTTTATTACATAGAAATGTAAATATCTTGAGAAGGGACTGAAAGGGCCCCTGGGCAGTTATATATTTACTAACCTTTGTCTCCTGAGAAATGAAGTGTCATTAAGATCAAAGCCGGTCTAAAGTGTGAACTGATTGTGACTGCGGACAATGACATGGCTTTGGATTTTTTATGACCAGTGTACTGTGCAATGAAAGGTGCCCAGTCCAAGGGAGCTTTGTATGACTTCTATATGACCTTTAAATCTCTAATACATTCCAGACCTCAGAGCGCCATCTTCAGGAGATTGTCAACGTCCGCGGCAAAGAACCTGGATAAGTCAGGGACAGTGACCTCATTGTTTGGTATGATGTGGAGGTGTTACAGGGATGGGTTATGCATGGGTGCATGGTTGATATATTGGGTAACACAGTCAAAACTTTTCCCTTTACCTCCGTTTCTCAATGTTCCTTACTTTTATATTATTATTATTATTGTTTATATAGCACCATTAATTCCATGGTGCTGTACATTTGAGGGTTAACATACGGTACAGAAAATATACAAAACAAATATAATACTAACAGTGACCAACTGGCACAGTGGGATACAGGGCCCTGCCCGCAAGGGCTTACAATCTATGATTTTTTTTTCTACCTATGATAAATCCTCTATTAAAGATCCTATTCATTTACTTTTCACTGTCACCCCAAAACCCAGCAGATTCTACTAAAACTGCTGTTTTAGAGCAAAATAATCAACTCTCTGTACACAGTGCCCGCACAAGGGCATGGGTCTTGGTCAGATCTGACTGCTGCTCCATGGGAATGTATCCTAGGGCAGTTCGCAGGGGCCCCACCACGTGGCGCAAAAACCGTGCATTTTACAGTCCCTGCAAAGTGGATGGGATTCTAGCAAATCCCTTCCACACATTGCAGAAAATACCTCCATCGGAAATACTGCAATTTTCAAAACCATCGGATTTTTAGAAATCGCAGCATGTCAATTATACCTATGGAAAAGCTGGTGGTTTCCCTATAGGTATTATTGAAGCATAAAGTCCGCAGAGGACAACTCGGTGGACTTTCTGTGAGAAGTGCTATGGGAAAAACCGCACTGCGTTTCCTCCGTGGTTTTTCCTGCAGTGCTTTTTTGCTACAGCCCGCTACGTGGGGCCTTAGCCTTATGGGGCTTTTCGGTCCCCAATCACTGGGAGACGTGGCGGTTGGTCCTCCAGCAATTGGACATTGTCCATAACAGCACAATCCCTTTAAGGGAAAGAGGAAAACTACTCTAACTTCATACCTAATAACTTTCAGAGGACACAAGGCTAGACAGTCTTTGCAAATTTGTTTATGTGAAGCCATGCCACTAACCCTGCTCAGTCCCTACGTGCGCCAACACAGTGGTGATGCCTCCTTAGTTCCCATTATACGGTATAATGACCTATTAGTGCTCCACATATAGTATAAGTGTCCCAGTTGTGCCCTGACAGTCTAATCCTCCCACATAAAATAACAATGTCCTCTTAGGCTGTAGTCACACGTCTCTGACTATTCTTGGATGTGTTTTTTCATGGACCCAGTGGAAGAATCTGGTCTATGAAAACAGAATTGTGTTTCCGATCTATCAAAAAGTAGAATATGCTGTACTTTTTCATAGATCATAGCACTCATCCGTGAATTCCATTTATATGAACAGAGCCTTAGTGCCTCCCACAATATACAATACCGCTTTAGTGGTCCCTTACATGTCATAAAAAAAAAAAAAAATCTACCTGCATGACTCCTCCAGTCTGTATTGTCTGTGGCTTTCCCCAGTAGGTGTGATCACTTCACAGCATGACGCCAAGCCACTGACAACCGGGGTTGGTGGCGGGGCCAGAACATGTGTCTGGCGAGGCATGGCCAGCCCTGTCTGCCCTCACTATGCCTGCTTTTCGTGTAAGTGGTGAAGGTGAACCGCCGATTTGCGGAAAAAATGCGACTTTTTATGTCTTGTACGCCACAAAAATAATAAACATGATAAATCTGCTCCAATGTGTTTTTACTGTGCCCTATTTATTATTTATTTATTTTGCTTACTTAGGGCCAGTTCACACAGGAGAAAATATTCCTAGGTGAAAATTTATCTTTAGGAGTTCTAAGCTGAATTTTACACTTGTCCAAATTCCACATCAAAATCCGCACCTGCCAGGCGGTATTTTCTGCCTCAAATTTAGCACCACATTCCTGTGTGTGAACATACCCTTATATTTATTTTATTTTTTTTTTTTTGCTATAGATCTTTACCCAGATAACTAAGCACACGAGGGGCCAGTTGCATTGTGTGAAGTTATGGTGTAATATTTTTATTATTATGTATTTTATTGAAAGCCATTCATTCTATTCAGTATGGCACAGTTATTTTAGCATTGTCAGGCAGTATAACTTTACTATTGTTACTCTGGCACAGTAAATAGGCCATGGCGAGGTTGTATTTGGGCAGGGCTGTAAAGTAAAGTTGCTTTCTGTTCACTCCCATTGCCCTGTCAGCAGCTCTCCCATCAGATGATGCCACATCTTGTAGATGACCTATCTGGGAATACAGTGAGACAATGCTGGAAGTAGCACATGCAATATATAATACTACCAGGAGATGGTGCTGTTTGTTTGTGATTGCTATATAATCCAGTCACTGGCTTCCAGATTTTGTGTTTTGGATTCATATTAATCTTCAGTGGCTAAAGCTCTGTTCACACTAGCATCAGGTTTTCTGTGTCAGATCCATTACTTGAGACTCCAGTTACATATAATAGGGTTTATGGGTTTCTGTTTCCACCTCTCCATACTGTGCTAGCTGGGAGAACTCACTCTGCTACATCTTTCTGACTGATAAAGGATAAGACTTGCTAACTGCTTTCTCTTCCTAGCTGGGGGGAAGAAGAGACTAACAGTCTCTTCCCCTTCCCTACTCAGAATTCTCTAAGTGTATGTTCACATCTGCGCTTGGTA
This sequence comes from Leptodactylus fallax, assembly GCA_947044405.1. Taxonomy (NCBI): domain Eukaryota; kingdom Metazoa; phylum Chordata; class Amphibia; order Anura; family Leptodactylidae; genus Leptodactylus; species Leptodactylus fallax. The sequence continues at coordinate 4,532,801 of CAMRHE010000138.1, read as the reverse complement.
AGCATTTAGGGATTCCGTTCCCTATTCCGCTTTAAAAATTCTGGGCCACTGAGTTGATAAGGAGATGGTGACGTATGGGAGTGATGTCAGCGGTCTCTCTCCAACAACAGAGCACCGGGGATAGGCGAGTATGCTTTTTTTTTTAATTTTACAGCTCCTCTAGGCTCCCCATGGGCTGCTCCAAATCCTGGACAATCCCTTTAAGCACACAGCCCTGCAATAGATGAACATCAGTATGACCCATGCCACTACTAAAGAGCTTAGTGTGGCACTATCATCGGATGTCACAAGTCAATTTGCAGATCCGCATAAATGCAGTTATTGTATAGTAGACCATGCAAACTCACAGTGTGGGACTGTCAAGTGCTAAAGCATGTATAACACTCGCCTGTCCTGTTGCATCACTCATTGAGTAACTACATTACCTCTAGAAATGACATCAGCACAAGCAGCAGAATCTGCAGTTTCTTTTTACGGCCAAGCAGCTGCATACAAGCAACTTCTCTAGAGTAACAAATTTCATGTTACAGTCCCTGTCTGTAAGGCTGGGGCTACACGGCGACTTTGGCCGTGACTTGCACAACCATAGATCACTGTGTCACCCTATGATTCCTACGCTCCTGAGCCTAGAAGACCATTTCAGTGCCATGGCCAAATAGACTGTCTGTCAGTGGACCACTGGCAGGCAATAATACTTTGTGGTAGTAACAACCATTATGTATGTCATGTATAATCGCAGCTTCATGTCTTCTACTGGAATAAAGTGGAATAAAACTTAATAAAATTCATTTAAACAAAGAATCACATCTGCATCAGAGTCTCAGATTCCATCGCAATGTCTAGCAAAATCATATTGGGCTCCGTTGTGTCCGCTGTTTTAGCACCGTTAGTCCATTGTTCTGGTCCTCCAACGGACCAAAATAGCAGACAACAGGACGGTAGTGTGAACCTTGCGTAGGTAGGATAGGTGATAAATGTCTCAACACAGGGGGGCTCCACCACTGGACCCCCACTGGTCCCCAGCCCCCTATTCCTCCTCACCATGTTTAAATAGAGGAGGGGTCTAGCACATGCTCTGCGCCTCCATTCAGTGCCTATGGAGCTGTCAGAAGCAGTAGAGAGTTAATCCAGATGGAGTAACATAATAGAGTGCTGCGCACATGAGCTTGTAATCTAATGAAGCGTACAGTATTATGTTATCTGCACAAGGTTATATATACGGAACTGGTTGCCTATTAATAAAGATTTCTCATCAGTTTTTTTCATAGATTTCAATAAAATACTTATGCTTATTGTAGTGCTTGCAGCACTAGTGACTTGTTGGTGTTGGCCTGGCTATTTCCATCTGGTAAATGGAAAAAAGTGGATTCTGAGACGCCCTTACAGACTGAGCCTTACCATCGCGGTCACTTGCACCATGGACTGTGCGGCTGGCAAGATCGAGCAGGACGCTTATTTTTGTCTGCATCCCATTGAAAATGATAGGAGGTAGAATCAGGGTGGAATCCACCTCAAAATCAGCGTCAGTAGTGGTCGCGGTATTTTGCAGGTCATCATGCAACAGCAATCACATTCTTTACATTCAATGGAAGCAATGTAGTCCTAGGAGTCTCTGTCGCAGTGTCCACCTAAAAATCGGTGGAGTAAAAGGGCCTGCACAGAGGATTTTTTTCCTCCACTGTTTTCAGTTTTAAAAGGACGGACATTGACTTATAGTCAATGCGGTCCATCGGATCAGTGTATTACCTCTATTTTAGCGGTCTGCCTCTCCATTGTTCTGGAGAACACTAGTGTGAACCTAACGTAAGAGAGAATATCTCTATGAATACAGAGCCTGATGATGAATGCCATCATTGACCAAGTATAATGGGATTCATTGTATCTTTTTTTTACTCATTTCTCAAAAGATTTTATCCATTAAGAGATTTTCCCTTCTTTTACTTCTTAAGACAAAAAAGAAAGCTCAAAAAGATGCCTCTGATGAGCTTCTGGGAGTTGTAGTCCATAAACCAGGTAAGAATCCTATAACCACTATACATGGACTCTATTCTGTGGTCAGCAGTCCACTAAGTAGTCATTACAATGTAGACCCAGAATGACCTTTATATAAAGTAAAAAGATCATAGGTCATGGGAACTAAAATTTTTAGTATAAAATCCAAGGACTTAGTCCAATTCCCAAATTTGGAGTCGGGAAGGAATTTTTTCCTTTGGTGTCCGTCTCATGGGATTTTTTTTGCCTTTTTCTGGATCAAATTGGTAGGTTTATAGGTAGGTGGACTGGATGGACTTGTGTCCAACCTTATTAACTGTGTTACTATGTTAGATGGCTCTGTAGGAGAACAAGTCTCTCCAGCCACTAAATCCGACCAGAAGTTGGACAGCTCTGAAGAAAGTGAAGGTGTGGATACAACAGATATTTAAGTACCTGCCTTTACATCTCCTGTGAAACTCACCCTGAGACAGAGAGCAATCCTGGAAGGTGTTGACTGGCTAGAAGATGAAGCTAAAGACGCCTCTCAGGAGATTCTCCAAAAACAATTTGAGGCGGATGGACCGTGGTCCTTTGTGGTGGCACAGCTAGGATTTCAACCAGTGCATGGCCCATTAGTACAGATCCATTATGATGAAGATCATAGTCAGTGGTTCACCTTCTGCTTCAGAGATGGAGAAATTCTGGTTGCTGACAGCATGAACAGAAGCCTGTCACATGCAGGGAAGAGACAGCTGACGCAACTTCATCATGAAGCTGCTCACAATCCCCTGAAAGTGGTGACAATTCTAGATGTAGCAGCCAAATTTTTATATATGCCATAGCGAATGAATTTGAGATATTACATGGAAATGGAGATTTAACATGCAAATAGATGAACAGCCAAATGACAGCCCACCTCATCCTGTGCCCTGAGAGGGGGTTCTTTAGCCCATTTCCCCCCCAAAAAAAAAAATCTAAAAAAAATCCTTGTGCAGAGTAAGGAAATAAACTTACTCATGAGTCACAAAGATCCCAGCGACATAACCTGCAGGAGAGAAGAACAACTTCTACAGGGCCGAAGATCAGACATGTGGACAGGATCAAAGCGGGAAATGTTATGTATGAGGTCACAGAAAGCAGAAACCCAATGATGGAAAAGGAGAGATAAACCGAGAGTTAAAAGCTAAAATCCTTTTTACTTACACATAGTCAGACATCAGGCTCAGACTAGGACTAAAAGCCAGCAAACATACTACACCATCCCAAATACATATACAACATAGTTGGGTATACAACTATTCAATCCCAGGTCTGGAAAAAGCATGCCACAGAGCAGAGGGAGCGGAGCAAATTGATATATAACTTTGTGTGATAAGATCCAGGATAATCTGCATTTGATAAAATTATATTTCTGCCTATTGTAGATTTAGGAGTCCAGTGGGAGGTCATATATAACGACGGACTTTTCTTTATGAATATGCACCTAGAGACTGCTGTCAATCAGTAATTACGCCCGCCCACAGGACTCTTAATATTCTGCTGCTCCATGTTCCATCATAATCACTTTTATCATTGTTCCTGCAGATTGTTATTCCACCGTTACATCGGATGACCTACGCACCAGCAAGAAGAGACAGATTCAAGACTTGGACTCTCAGAATTTCCTGGACTTTCCAAAGTTAACTGTATTCATTCAAGAACAGGTTCAGGGCTCGGTCTCTGTTCTCAACCACTGGATATGACTTTCACCAGACTTTCCACAGTTAGATGTATTCATCCAACAAGTGAGTTATCTGGTGCATCAAGAGGCAGGTTCTGGGCTCTGGGTCTGTTCTCAACCACTGGATATGACATCAGTAATGGGCAGCAGTGGGGGTGAGCACTGTTGCCTTGTAGTTATCCCCGTGTTTGTGTGGTTTCCTCCAGGTACACCGGTTTCCTCCCACACTCCAAAAACATATTGATAAGTTAATTCAGTATTTAATAAAAGAAAATTAATTGCATATAGCTATCCTCTATGCTATACATAGGATAGAGGATAAATATGTGATCAGGGGGTCTGACCACTGAGAACCTCACTGATCCTGAGAATGGGGGTGTTTTAACCCCATTGTAAATGCAGCCTGCCTGCGGCCAGACTGAATTTAGGCATGGTACTTGGTGGATAGGACGAATCTATGATAGCTGCAGATAGCCGAGTGCTGTACTTCAGCTATCTCTGGAGCTCTGTTTGAACTACATGGAAGTGCGGATGCAGCCTGAATGCACACCACGGGTAAAACGCCCCTGTTCTCAGGGTTAGTGGGGTTCTCGGCGGTCAGGCAGGTATTTATCCTCTCTGCTATGGCTAGTGGATAAATATTCTTTGTGGCATAACCCCTTCAAAAATAAAAGGGTAGTGATTTAAGCAGTCGCAGTCTACAAAGTAGGAGTTGTCTAGAATTTTTATTTTTCAGAAACAGCGCCAATTCTGTCCGTGGGCTGTGTGTGATATTGCAGCTTATTTCCATGTAATTGAATGGCGTTGAACTACATAAGAACACACAGTCCATTTTTTAATGGATCAACTGATCAGACATAAATGATGATGGATGTGAGACTGTAGATAGGAAATAGGTGACCGTCAGGCTACAGTATATACAGTGGAACTTCTTCAAAAGACCGCCTCTTTGAGAAGACCACCCCCCTAGATAACCACTTCTTAATGCAATTTTGGGTGGTCATCACAAAGAGGTTTCATTGTACATGAATGAGTATAGATGGTGGAGCTGAGATGTGAGCGTTCTGATGTTTCCCGCACATGTTCTGCCATATTTATCTTCATGCAGCGACTGTCAGCTCTCTCCGGCACCAGCTAGAATATTCTCTGTTCTCCCTCCGCCTCTCTGTATCTTCCTTGTCTGCTGTTGTTAGTCATAACACTAATTGTATGCCGTATGTGATTGTCTGGACTAATTACAGTACAGTGAACCCTCTTTATAATGCCAGTGTAAAAGATAGTATGACATCAGCCAAAGACATGAACTTTATGTGGCATTTATAAGTTTCCGCACTGAATAAAAAATAGCAGTTATTACAAAGAGAAGAAACTCAGAAATCTCATGTATACAAATAATGTGTAGTTCACATCTACAGCGGGTGTCTGTTCTTCTGTTCCATCGGAGAACCCGAAGAAAGGTCAAATGGACCGCTAAAATAGCAAACACCACCAGATCCCGAGTGACTCTATTGGCTATATATTGGGGTCCATTGGGTGGCCATCCTTTGTAACGGAAATCATCAGGACTTTTTCATCCAGCAATTTTATATAGATCTGCCGACTGAGACTCTGTCACTCTATCACTGTTATAGGGGTTACCCAGCTTCCAAACATGAACTGCAAATACATCCACAGCAGTGTTAAATCGTCAATGTTCCCTTGCGCATCCTTTGCTTGGCTTTATTTTAGTTGCCTCTCCTTGTATTACTGTTATTTGCATGCAGTGAATCTGTGGATAAACTACATTTCCCATGATTCATCTGCCTGCTCTCACTCTCTGTGTACCCCTCCTTTCTCCACTCTTCCCTGCAATGAAATCACAGGTAATAAATCTCTCCAACACTAGGTCACATGATGCTGTGATGTTTCGTTTGCAAGCTCACTCCCTCCCCCCCCCCGAGTAGCAAACACAGAGAGTTAGAGCAGGCAGATGAACCATGGGAAATGTACACTACAGTTCAAAAGTTTAGGGTCACTTAGAAATTTCCTTATTTTTGAAAGAAAAACACAGTTTTTTTCAATGAAGATAACATTAAATGAATCAGAAATACACTATATACATTGCTAATTTGGTAAATGACTATTCTAGCTACAAACGTCTAGTTTTTAATGCAATATCTACATAGGTGTATAGAGGCCAATTTCCAGCAACCATCACTCCAGTGTTCTAATGGTACATTGTGTTTGCTAACTGTGTAAGAAGGCTAATGGATGTTTAGAAAACCCTTGAAAACCCTTGTGCAAGTATGTTAGCACAGCTGAAAACAGTTTTTCTGGTTAGAGAAGCTATAAAACTGACCTTCCTTTGAGCTAGTTGAGAATCTGAAGCATTACATTTGTTGGTTCGATTAAACTCTCAAAATGGCCAGAAAAAGAGAACTTTCATGTGAAACTCGACAGTCTTCTTGTTCTTAGAAATGAAGGCTTTTCCATGTGAGAAATTGCCAAGAAACTGAAGATTTCCTACAACAGTGTGTACTACTCCCTTCAGAGGACAGCACAAACAGGCTCTAACCAGAGTAGAAAGAGAAGTGGGAGGCCCCGCTGCACAACTGAGCAACAAGACAAGTACATTAGAATCTCTAGTTTGAGAAATTGACGCCTCACAGGTCCTCAACTGGCAGCTTCATTAAATAGTACCCGCAAAACGCCAGTGTCAATGTCTACAGTGAAGAGGCGACTCAGGGATGCTGGCCTTCAGGGCAGAGTGGCCAAGAAAAAGCCATATCTGAGACTGGCTAATAAAAGGAAAATATTAATATGGGCAAAAGAACACAGACATTGGACAGAGGAAGATTGGAAAAAAGTGTTATGGACAGACGAATCCAAGTTTGAGGTGTTTGGATCACACAGAAGAACATTTGTGAGACGCAGAACAACTGAAAAGATGCTGGAAGAGTGCCTGACGCCATCTGTCAAGCATGGTGGAGGGAATGTGATGGTCCGGGGTTGCTTTGGTGCTGGTAAAATGGGAGATTTGTACAAGGTAAAAGGGATTTTGAATAAGGAAGGCTATCACTCCATTTTGCAACGCCATGCCATACCTTGTGGACAGTGCTTGATTGGAGCCAATTTCATCCTACAACAGGACAATGACCCAAAGCACACCTCCAAATTATGCAGGAACTATTTAGGGAAGAAGCAGCTGGTATTCTATCTGTAATGGAGTGGCCAGCGCAGTCACCAGATCTCAACCCCATTGAGCTGTTGTGGGAGCAGCTTGACCGTATGGTACGCAAAAAGTGCCCATCAAGCCAATCCAACTTGTGGGAGCGGCTTCTGGAAGCATGGGGTGAAATTTCTCCAGATTACCTCAGAAAATTAACCGCTAGAATGCCAAAGGTCTGCAATGCTGTAATTGCTGCAAATGGAGCATTCTTTGACGAAAGCAAAGTTTGAAGAAGAAAATTATTATTTCAAATAAAAATCATTATTTCTAACCTTGTCAATGTCTTGACTATATTTTCTATTCATTTTGCAACTCATTTGATAAATAAAAGTGTGAGTTTTCATGGAAAACACAAAATTGTCTGGGTGACCCCAAACTTTTGAATGGTAGTGTAGTTTGTCCACAGATTCACTGCATGCAAATAACAGTGATACAAGGAGCAGCAAGTAAAATAAAACCAAGCAAAGGCTGCACAAGGGAACAATGAGGATTTAGCACTGCTGTGGATGTATTTGCAGATAATTTTTGGAAGCTAGATAAGCTCTTTGACGTCTGTAGCTCTCATCCTATGATGGATGAGAGTAATGGATGTTCACAATAGTAGTGTGAACGTCCCTATAGTGGTGATAGTCTTTTGCCTTGAACGGTTCCCATTGAATAGTATGAATGCAGGAACTTTCTATGGTTTGAAATCTATTTGTGATTTCCTTATTGTGGCTGGGTTATCTTTTTGTGCATATACTCGTCCCTGTCTGTTTCTGTGTAAGGAATCATGGCTGAGTTCCCGACAAGTGCCAGACCATAGAAAGTTCCTGCATTCATGGTCATATCCATTGGCAACTGATCAAGACAACTATTTAAAACTCTGCAAAATTGTTAATCATTTGTATCTGCAAAAATGTTTAACTTTTAAAGGGTATGTGAGTTTTCATGAAAAGTTGAAATATCTGCAGGGTCTTGCTGGACAGTCTGTTCTATGACTGTATAAGCTTTCATACAAGGTGTCCTATCAGTTTTTCTGTTGCCCCCTAATAGCCCCATTATGGCTGTAGCACATTTTACATTTCTCTCTCAGACTGTGGGTATGTACAGTAAGGAGCAATCTATCCCCTCTCCTATCCATTGCTACTACTGTTTTGCTTACATGTAATTCAGCCAGGAGTAACTGTAAAATACTAAACAAACAGCTGAGAAAAGCCTATGCGAACATAAAATAGGAGATCCACAGACACTGGACTCCAAATCCATGTTATGGTGCAGCTAAAAAGATCCCAGACATAGAAAGATAAAAATCTGAGCACAAAAAGGAAAGCTGCTTGCTCTCTATGACTAACATCTCATCAGCAATAACACAAACAGTATATAGAAGTAGATAAAAGGACTGAGGTTGTGAGGAGAATCAGTCCCTCCCCTCTACAAACCAGCCCCTCCCTCATCCACTCACTGTGAAGATGCCTTGATTTTGAAGATAACTAAGGACGGAATGTACCTAGTAATAGCCTATTCACAAGGCTGAGTACCAGGGTGTAACTAGCAAAGACTGGACCCCATAGCAAACTTTTGACTGAGGGCCCCCCTTGCCTCTGCACAGTAAAGTGCCCCCTTTCCTGGTCCCCACATGATATAACGTCCCCTTTTCTGGCCCCACATGGTATAAACCCCCCTTAACCACCATACTGTATATTGCCTTCTTATTGGGCCCCATACCGTTTTCTGACTGCTTTACTGCCCTCCACACAGTAAGTGCCGTCTTTACAGGCCCCCATATAGTAAGTGCTAGTGACTTTAGGCCACCTTCCCCAGGTCCCTTAATTCCTGGACAACCCCTTAAAGAATAATGTTCCACATTGGCCCCCTCCACGCTGTATAGTATCCTATAGTGGCTCCTACGGTTTTTGTTTTTGTTTTTTTTCCCCAAAATTTCAGGTTTGGACGAACACAAAATTTTTGGGGTTCCACCCACTAACTATTATTATACTCTGGGGTCTCTTCAGACTCTAGAGTATAATGAGCGTAGGCCCAGGGAGGTGATTACTTACAAACATTACTAACAACAGTATTACTCACCTCTCCTGGTCTCCGGCGTGGGTCTTCAGGCCTCCTGAATGGTCTCAGTGTTCACGTGGGTTACATCGATGTTATTATGTGTCATCACACTGCTCTGGTGTGTGAATGAGCCTCAGTGGTCTCTGACATCATTCAGGAGGCCAGAAGACCTGCGCTGGAGCCCAGGAGAAGTGAGTAACACAGTTACTCACCGCCCCTGAGCCTCTGCTCATTTTACTCTGGGGTCTGAAGCGACCCCAGTATATAATAATAGCAGCTCCGTTTTGGACCTCTTTGGTCTGAACGAAACTGCCAAACCCAACAAATACTCTCAATGCCGCGGCTGATCCCCAATCCTGCTTACAGCTGCTTCTGCTTCTCCCTTCAAGGTCCTGTTCTGTATCAGCAACGTGATATGGGACACATGGGGCCCCCTGGAGGACTGAATGGGAAGCGGAGGCAGCCGTGGGCAGGATTGGGGATTGGTAAGTAAACAGCGGCCGTTACTGGATTACTCCAGCAGGTATATATTGGCTATATATTGGGGTCCATTGGGTGTCCATCCTTTGTAACGGAAATCATCAGGACTTTTTCATCCAGCAATTTTATATAGATCTGCCGACTGAGACTTCGTCTATGTCTGTCACTCTATCACTGTTATAGGGGTTACCCAGCTTCCAAACATGAACTGCAAATACATCCACAGCAGTGTTAAATCGTCAATGTTCCCTTGCGCATCCTTTGCTTGGCTTTATTTTAGTTGCCTCTCCTTGTATTACTGTTATTTGCATGCAGTAAATCTGTGGATAAACTACATTTCCCATGATTCATCTGCCTGCTCTCACTCTCTGTGTACCCCTCCTTTCTCCACTCTTCCCTGCAATGAAATCACAGGTAATAAATCTCTCCAACACTAGGTCACATGATGCTGTGATGTTTCGTTTGCAAGCTCACTCCCTCCCCCCTCCTGAGTAGCAAACACAGAGAGTGAGAGCAGGCAGATGAATCATGGGAAATGTACACTACAGTTCAAAAGTTTAGGGTCACTTAGAAATTTCCTTATTTTTGAAAGAAAAACACAGTTTTTTTCAATGAAGATAACATTAAATGAATCAGAAATACACTCTATACATTGCTAATGTGGTAAATGACTATACTAGCTACAAACGTCTAGTTTTTAATGCAATATCGATGTTACTGGATTACTCCAGCAGGTAACAGCCTATTAAATAAATAAATAAATAAATAAATAAAAAATCAGCAGGTCACGGGCCCAGTAGTAATTGCAACGGCTGCTACGGTGGTAGTTCCGCCACTGTTGAGTACATCAGTTGAGTGGTACCCAAGATACGTAAAAAAATAGAACATCTTCTATTTTTTCACAGCTTGAACTGTCTATTTTTTTTTCACAGCTCGAATTCTGCTAAACACAGGGGCGAGTCTCAGCTCAGTTGTGTGAATGAGGCATAAAAGGGAGTGAACTGCAAACTAGCTAAAAGGGAGACACATGGTGGCAGGAACAGGAGATAAGTGTCTGAACACCGGGGGGCCCGATTGCTGGGACCCCCAGTGATTAGGAGGACGGGGGACCGAAAGTCTCCTTGTGAATGGAGTGCCAGTGTACTTACGGCGCTTCAGTCACTGTTATGGGGCTGCCGAGATTGTAATTTCCTACAGTGCCCACATCTCCATATAAGTGAATAGAGAGACATTCACGCAAGCGCACTGGTACTCCATTCATAAGGAGACTTTCATTACCATCCTCCTGATCACTGGGGAAGACAGTGGTCAGGCCTCCAATGATCGGACACATATTCCCTGTCCTGTGGATTGAGAATGTGTCCATAATGGCACGACCCCTTTAAGGAAGTAGTAACCCCTTTTATTGTGCGGCTTGACTGGTGGATCCTCAGTGATCAGGAAATCATGGCGTATTCTAGTGATATGCCATCTTTTCTAGTGGTTTAATGCTGATATCATTTGTGATGCAGACAATTATTTCTTATAATTTGACATCTAGCCAAATACATTAGTCATTACCGGTACATATCACATGACTGCTACATTGATCCAGATACCTACTGTTACATCACACAGCTGCTACCGCCATGATGCATAGTAATATAATGAATAAGAAAAGATAGCCATTGCTTCCAGGTATACTCCATGGTGTGCCATACCATGTGTACTGGAAAGGCGACATAGCTTGCAGATGTGTAAAATCTCTTCACATAATAATCTGACCGAATCAGCTCATTGTCATGTATATATGTAAATCTGCTCATGTGCCAGTACTGGTTTGTGCATGTGATCGCCATAGATCTGCTCTAAGACACCCGAGTCTTTTGGGAAATGTGAGATACAAACACACAGAAGCCTAACATGAGCCACAGCGGCTGGTTCTATGCTCGTAGAAAAGGGTGCCTGTCATGTATCCGTCCTGGGGCAGTGTTGGACCTGGATGGGGTAAGTCAAACACTATATGGTAATGTATAAAGCAATTCTGAGAGTACTGTAGTTGTATACAGATGTAGCAGAATTAACCCGAACTTCTGCAATCGGTTAAACTGCTGCAGTGTGATATCTTATCACAGAAGACAACCAAAGCCAATGAAAATGGAAACATTTTTTTCCCAATGACTTTTCATTGGTTTTTGTTCTCTTCTGTGATAAGATATCACGCTGTGGCAATGTAGCCGATTGCAGAAGTTCGGGATAATTCTGCTACATCATACGTTGCAACATTTTGGTTACATGCATATTTATTAAACTGTCTAAAAGAAAAACCGTTTTAGTTGCCCATAGCAACCAATCACAATACAGCTTTCATTTTACAGGAGCTGAATACAAAATGGAAGCTGAATTGTGATTGGTTGCTATGGGCAACTAAGACGGTTTTTCTTTCAGACAGTTTAATAAATATGCCCCATTGACTATTAAATACTATGACGTCATATGATGGGAGGTACAGACTAGAGGTATATTGATAGTGAGGAGACGTGTAAAAGGGCAGAAAAATGGGTCCCCCTCTTACAAGAATGACACTACGTGGCCCCCCACTGTTTCGCATTTAGCTGTTGCATCCTCTATTATTGCCATGGGTTACCGCTGACCCTGATGAAGCAGAAATACGCCCGGTTGCCATGGCTGTGTTATTGCCATATACATGTTATGCCATCCTATATGGTGCTGTATACTGCCAGAAAAGCACTGCTAGGTTGTATTATGTCCTTATAGTTAGGTTTGTTACTATTTGTGTTCACTGTGTGTTTTAACATGAATGTTATGTAACAATACAGCTCTGCGACTGACGGATGTTAGGCAACATGTATGTGTGTGGTGACATCGGAGCTAGTGTATCGCCCCCGGGTCAAGAAATGCCTCATCAGGGCGTCACTAGGTAGCTAGTAAGGAGTCTGCGGTACCACGAGCAGAGGGCGAGACCATTGTTTTGTGCTGCAGCACATTATAGTTTTAGTTTTTTTTCCTCGCCGTCTTAAGAAAAAGGGTTTGTCTATCTTCAGGACAAGTTGTAATTTTTAATGCCACTATTTAATGTTCCAGGCAATGTATTACAAAGCGGTACGAAGTGATTTTTGGGATGAAATGTGGAAATTCCTCCAAAATGTTTATTTTTTTATTGTTCATTTTATTTGTTAAATGGAGGCGATTTAAAGGGATTCTGTCTGGGCGATTTGTCACACTAAACCACCCACAGGTCCTTGGCGTCCGGGGGTTTAGTGCCCCAAATCGCCCTGTTACGTACCTGTAATAAAAATAAAAAAGTTGTATAATCTCCTTGATTTGGGACGCTAATCCACCTACAGGTCCTTATGGACTGGGGATTTAGTGTCCCAAATCTCCCTGTTGTAAAACTATACGTGCCCGCAATAAAAATAAAAAAGCTTTATACTACTTTGTAGCGGTCTCTGATGTCATTCATGACATCTCTAAGACCAGGAGAGGCCCGAAAACCGATGCCGAAGCCCATGGAAGGTGAGTAACATTGTTTGGTTTGTTTAATCCCCTCTCCTGGGCCTCTGCTCTTTATACTCTGGGGTTATAATAATAGCTTGTGAGTGGGAAAAAACTCCAAAAATTTCAGGAAGACATGAAACTGTGTGGACAACCAGGAAGGGGACATGAAATAAAGATGGCAACTGGGGTGTGTAATATAATGTCTGAGGGGCCACTGTGGTAGGACAGGTTAAAGGGGTTTTCCGGGCAAAAAAATATATATTTTTTAAAAAGGTCTGTTAGTGCTAGTAATGGGTTAATAAGTACAGCCATATACCTTTAGCAGTGTTTTGAGTGATTTCTGGGTGTCTGTGGGAGCTCCTGGCATCCTCTGCATTTGTTTACATGGTGTAACTTCCTGCTGTGTAGCTTCCTGTGTATCTTCCACACTACCTCCCTCTCACAGCTCCCCACTTCCTCTCTCACTCTGTTACACCCCCTTCCCTGTCTCCCTGGCTAAGCTATCCCGTCCACTACTAGCCCTTCCCTGTCTCCCTAGCTAAACTATCCCGCCCACTACTAGCCCCCCATCACATCATACTTACCTATCTTCTTCTCTGGGAGACGGCTCCTCCTTTCTCCTTCACTGTTTGCAGGCTGGAGACGCTTCTCTTCCACTCTCCTAGCCCATGAACAGACCGGAAGTACCTGCGACGCCTGGTGCCATCTCTACTGCACATGTATCACAGGCACCTGCAGACTGCTGAGAGGAAGAGGGGGAGGAGCCATTCCTGGACAGGAATACACGTAAGTATTGATGGGGTTGGAGGGGGGGAGAGTACTGGTCACGTTCTGTTTCGGTAGCGGTGAAACGGAACGTCACCAGATCAGAAAATTCAGGGATATGGGTAATTATAGATTTTTCTTATAGAAGTAAATTAGAAGTTAGGCAGGGGGAGGGGGTTTAGGTTAGGGGTTAATTCTTATTTTGTCCTGGACAACCCCTTTAATGTCATTGAGGCCGCTGGATGGGATGGGTAGACTGCTCTGCTGTCTTCTTTTGCTGGAAGTCTTCGCCGGCTGTGACGTCCTGTGTCCCTATTTTTTGGCCGGTGATTGACCTCAGTGGCCTAAGGAAAGAACATGGGACGTCACAGGTAGTGGCCTTAGCAGTCACGTGCGGCGGAGACTTCCACCAGAAGATAACAGCGGAGCTGCAGAACCAGACCGTGCTGGGAGGCACCATGAGCAGCGGGGACAGGTGAGTATGTTTTTCATTTTGTACTCCATCCCCAGCCTAAAGTAAAAAAAATAAAAATATCCTGGACAACCCCTTTAATATGTGTTGCCACTGCAGGGTTATTATACTGTGTGAGAGCCACTAACGGGCATTATACTATGTGGGGGACGCTGAGGGGGCGTTATAATTGGTGTGTGTCAGGTTTGTCTAAATGGTGGTGATGGGGGGGCAGGCTCACTTATGCAACCTTTGCACTGGGCCCAGCAATGCGTTAAAACAGCCCTGTTCACAAATATAGGTGAATGGATTGTTGTGCAAAAATGTGCATCTCTTTTTATATTTACATCTCTCTTGCCACTTTTCAAAATGTGGTTGGGGGTTAACAGGAAGGGATGTGGCTTCCTGCGACCTGACAGATTTACTATAATTTATGCCAGTACAAACCAACAACACCTCTACAGGTTGGATGCAGTATTGCAGCTCAGCTTTATTTATCTCAATAGTGCTAAACTGGGATACCAGTTTCCTCCTGTGGACAGGTGTGGCGCTCTTCCTGGAAAAAAAAGCAGTCAGTCTTTCTAATCCTGAAGAATCCCTTTAATAAATTAAGCACAATTTATATCACCTTAGCCTATATTAATAACCATATCTGTTTCTCGGCTTTGAAAAATTCATGAATTGCTCAATTTTTAATGGCTGTTTTGCACCCATTCTGTTTTTCCGTTTTGTTATCTGTCTTGTATCTGGTTTTAATAGACCATTAAAAATTCGGACGTATTTCAATGGTCTTTTTTTGACCCAACCCTCCTGTGCCGGAATCTTTGCTAGCTTATAGCTCGTATAAATTTCAATGATCATTCGTGCCAGTTGCTACAATGTTTGGCATTGAAAAACTTTTTTATGACTGGAATCTGGCACAGACTCAATAATAAATCTGCCCGATTCACTCTCAGTATTTTAAAAACAGCAGCCGCATGTCCGTTTTTCACTGTAGTCTGAATAAGATCTTAGACCGGCATAGAAACCATTGGTTTTGGTAATTTCCCCCATTTACGTTTTTGCTTTTATGAATTTTCTGACACTTTTTTTCAGCTCACACCATTGCGCTAGGTTCACACTAGCGTCATTCTGTCTGTTGTTCTGGACTGTTGGATCAGATAGGCAGACGGTTTCAGCAGTGGTCACATACGGAGCCCAATGGACCCTATTAAGACTTTGTTCACACTACTGTTGGTTATATCTGTTCTCATAGGGTCTGTTTTTTTTTAACTGATCCATTTATATCGGCGGAGAGAAAAGTCCGGTTTCAGTATAAAAATGGCAGAAACCTGATGGACACCCGGCGGACCCTTATTATAGACTATAGGTTCGCAGGTCACCTTTGTTTTAGTGTACAGGCTCTCCGTCATTCGGGTACCCTGACGGTCCGGAACAACAGAGAGCCCAGCACAAGTGTGAACCGAGCCTAAGTGTACGTTGTTAACATTTTTGACGTATGCTAGCAGCAGTAGTGTGAATGCCGCCTAATTATAAAGGCATCTATTGGGTGGTTGAAACGGTAAAGACAGACTTAAAGGACTTTTTCATTTGGCGACTTTTGATGCCGCACCATGACAGAGTCACAGTAAACGCAGCCTTACGAATAAATCTCTATAACATGAAAGGAACAATCATAAGTCATAGAAATCTCAATCACGATGTTGTTACATGAGCTGATCATTTTCCCACTGCAAAGAAACGCAGCAAAACGTTAAATGTGAACGCTATGTATAGTATCGCTTCTTAGTACTCCTCTGCTGCGGCGCCATCTGTCGTCCGTGCCCTCTTATTACACGCTTTTTTTTCCGGCGCACACCTAGACGGAGATAGCAGACGCATGCGCATGAGGCGACCTGTGTGTGTGAGTGTGTGCTGAGGCTAGGTCCGGGTATGCGCGCGCAGCCTCACAACGCAGGAAGCCTGGCGGGCCGCCGCTCTCTAGTCAGGTGACGCCGGGGTCGTGCGTGCGCGCCCCTCCCCCTCCTCCCTCCATAGAGAGAGCTGCGAGAGCGGGGACACACCTGGAGCGGCGAGCGGGAGATAAACAGCGCGCACTTTGGGGGGGGAAGGGGGAGGTGCCAGACCTGGGCGGGAGAATTTACCTGTGTGACCCCCCCCTCCCTCCAACTCCTGTACACTCCTCCATCCGTCACCCCTCCCCCGCCTCTTACTCACACACAACCTGACTGACACCTCAGGAGAGGTCCGGCGGCCCAGCAGCGGCTGCCATTACTCATTAACTCCCGTTAGGGGGCGGGCTACTGTCAGGAAGACTAAATAGGAAGAGGGTGTGTGGTGTAGTGCTCATGTGTGCCCTCACCTGAGTGTCAGCTCTTGTGTCCAGGACAGTGCCACCTGCCCCTCTACCCCAAGGGGGCGCCCTCACGGTCTAGCTTCCTTTCCTCCTCCCTAGCAAATAGTGTGCCAGTTTGAGGGTGCAAGTTGCCTTCCTGGGCCTAGTCAGGGCCCTCCTGTGCCCACTGTCATTTCCTCTCCTATCTTTAGGGCAGTAAATATGTTCTGAATTAGCTGTAAGTACCCACATAAAGGCACCTGAAACCGCGGGGCCTTCCTCTAATATAAAACCCAAACTACCCCCTGTGCACACCTCGCAGACACTTCACCGCCATCTGCTGCAGCTTTTATGATCTCCTCTTGTCCAATGCTGTTCTTAAAGCGGATATATAACTAAGTAAAATGTCCACTCGGACCCCCCTACCAACCGTGATTGAACGCGATGGCGATCAAGTAAGTATGACGATGTTCACACCAGACTTTGTTGTGCTGTAGTAATGTGTAGTTTGTGTTGTTGCTATGAGAACTGGACTGAAATGTTTTTAAGTGCCCGGATTCAGTTGTATGTTATGAGAAGGGTCACCCATTGTGCTGGTCACTCTCATTGTACTTTTTTAGTAAATGGGTAGTTCCACGGGATCGGGAATAGGTGTCTGATCTATTGGGGGTCTGAGCTCTTTAACCCCCCCGTGATCATGAGAACAGGGGTCCCTGAATCCCCTGTGTGAATGGCTTGGTAGTTTGCGTGATCACCACTTCGTTCACTTCTATGGGACTGTGACATACTCGGCTATCTCCATTAGTCCCATAGTTGTAAATGACATGGTGGTCACACATGCACAGTACCGCTCTGTTTGAGACCACCACTTCTTTCACTTCTAGGGGACTGATGGTCTTACTCAGGTACATCACTCCTTCAGACCTCTAGAAGGTTATGGGGCAGTGCTCATGTATGTACATGAAAGCTTCATTCACACAGGAGACCCCTGTACAGGAGAAATATTGGGGTGTCCTAGCAATCATATATGTAACAATAGGATTACAGAATGAAGTTACTTATTATTGACGATTAGGTCGGGGCCTCATCTAGCGAATCCCATCCATACATTGCAGAAAAATACCCGCAGCGGAAATGCTGCGCTTTCCAAAACTGTTGCGATTTTGGAAATCGCAGAATGTCAATTATACCTACGGTAACACCGGCTGTTTCCCTATAGGTATAAATGATTCAGAAAGTCTGCAGAGGAAACCTCTGTGGACTTTCTGTGAAAAGCTCTGCGGGAAAAATCACGATACGTTTCCGCGGTGGTTTTTCCCGCAGCGCTTTTTCGCTGTGGCCCACTATGGGGGGCCTTAGCCTAAAGGGGTTTTCCAGGCTACATAATTGATGACCTGTTGTTAGGATAGGTCATCAATTAAAGATTATCAGGGGTCCGACACCCAAGCCTCAGCCAATCAGCTCCTCTCCACTACTAACCAAACACCGGGCCGTACATTTGTACAGTGGCTCTGCTTGGTATCGCAGCTCTGCCCCTTCACTTGAATGGAACTGAGCCGTGATCAGGCCATGTGACTGGTAAATGTAATGGCTTGTGAAGTGGAAGTGATGTTCTGAGTCAGCTGATCCACAGAGGTCCTGGGTGTCGGACCTTGACGGATCTTCTATTTGATAGTCCCGGAGAACTGTCTGCTAGTAGATACCTGTATAAGAAATAAAAGCTCTGGAGCATCTTTTTATTAGACTTTTTCCATGTGCTGTTCCTCTAGAAATGTATGATCAGACAACCAGATGTTCCCATGCCTTTTGTCAATAGTCCTCATACATATTTACACTGTCTTATCTTATCAATGTTGACAATGAGGATGGTAATTTATATGAATAATATAATATAATATAGAGGAATGGCACAATACAGAATTCTAAGTTAAAAATGTTCCAGAATTGTAATTCCATGAGGCACACAGGTATTTACTGAAACAGACATGTCAGAAGAAGTGTTAGGTCCCCTTTAAAAGAGTTCTCTGGAGAGTTTGTTTACACTTCCTCTGGATTCTTTGATGCCATACCTAGGGGTTCCGGGATGTTTCTGACCCGACATATGATTAGAACCAGCACCCAACTCCCTAGTTGCTCCACCACCTCCTTCCTCTCCCATGGTCACAGGTAACTTCTTTGGGGCTGGCTGAGCACTGAAGAGGAGGCAGAGTGACTTGGGGGCAGATACTGGTTCTAATCATGTGACCTGCGGTTGGAACCAGCCCGGAAGATACAGTGCCTATCCTCTCTGGAGGAAGTAAGTGTAAACAGACTCCTCGGAGAACCCCTTTAAGATCTGTATGTGGAGGTTCAGTTAGAACACCCGCTATCAGGAAGTTGAGGTGCTCGTACACCTTCACAGCTATTCTTCCTGATTCCTCCAAACATGCACACTCAGCTTGACTCAGCTAGGAGTGAATGTTTCGAATAGGTTAAGAGAATAAGCCATGAGTACAGAATTTATTATTTATTACGCTTACTTATATAGTGCCATCATATTCCGCAGCGCTTTACAGACATTGACAGTCACTGTCCCATATAAGGCTCACAATCTACATTCCCTATCAGTATGTCTTTGGAGTGTGGGAGGGAACCGGAGTACCTGGAGGAAACCCACGCAAACACTGGGAGAACATACAAACTCCTTACAGATGTTGTCCTTGGCAGAATTTGAGCCCAGGACTCCAGCGCTGTCAGGCCATGTCTGATCCCTCTTACACCTGACATCAAATCTCAGGGGAGGGTTGGACATAGACTCGCAACAAGAGGGCCTTCTTTTTCTGTTGAAATTATTGCAGGCTTTAGCAGTCGGTCACTTTTTGTGGGAAGAACTGTCCTAAACATCTGGGGTTACATGGCAATTTTATCTACAACCCTGAAGCCCAACTAAAGATCGTTATGTTGCTAATGTAAGTGAATGGAGTTGCATTGTGACCCTGAGGATGCTACAACTGTGACTTCTAGTCACAAAAAGTTGAGTACTTGTGGATTTTTTTTGTCTAGGATTCAGTCACCTCATTCTGTGACATAATGCAACTCCATTGACTTAATATCATCACAGGAGTCGCAGAGACCCCACCAAAACCAACGTGTAGCAACTTTACAGGTGCAATTTTTCAATTTTATGTATCTTGTTTATTACATGTTTCACTATTTCTATAGTATGTTATTTAGTGAACTCCCAACACAGGACTGTTCTATCATGTAATATTTATTTTATGTAGCAGTAACTTTTCCATTGCTTAATAGTCCCATCCTCAGTAAGGGGGCGTTCACACTACCGTTGGTGACCGTCAGTAGTGTCCGTTGCTATTGTCCGTTAAAAGATTTTAGCATCGGACACTAGCTGAACCGTCAGAAATCCGTTAAAATTTCCATTCATTTCAGTGGGTTTTTATATTGTCCATTAGTGTCTGTTTAGACCCAATCCGTCAGAAGTCCGTTTTTTTTTCGCGGACAAAAAAATCCTACATGCAGGACTTTTTTGTCCGTTTGAAATAACGGATTCTTGACGGACAGCAAGTGTCCGTTATTTTTTTAACATTGAAGTCTATGGGTAACGGACAGTAACTGATAGCTATCAGTTATTGTCAGTTATTTTATGTCTGTTTTTTTTTCTGCGCATGCTCAGAAAGCAGAAAAAAAAACAAAAAAAAAAAACGGACACTGATGCTAATGTGTCCGTGGTTTTTTTTTTTTTTAACTAGTCCATTAATTGGATCAGTTAAAAAAACGGACACTTTAACATCAGTAAGTGTCAGTTAATGTCTGTTATGATAGGTGTCCGTTTTTTTTTGTGTTTTTTTTATCGGACATTATCAGAACGGACATCAACGGTAGTGTGAACCCTGCCTAAGACTCCGTTCACATCTCTGCTGGGGTGTCCATCAGAGGACCAGAACAGTGGACACATACGGAGACGGATGGACCCTATTGACTATAATGAGGTCTGGTGGGTGTCCGTTGTTTTTTAATTGAAGTATGCAGGAACTTTTTGTCTGTCGATTTAGGTGGACACTGCGATAAGTCTCCAACGCAGATGTAAACGTGGCCTGAGTTGCTTAGCTTTACATCAGTGACCAATACAGTCTCCTGAATATTGGGATCCTCTCCAGTCACGAGCAGGAGTCCCCCATGTCCCCTGTGTGAATGGAATGGCTGTCATGTGTATGTGGGTCCTAGACCACTGACACCTATCATGACAAGTTAAGGTACACCTCAAGGCAGCATTATACAAGTGCAGGCTAGACAAATATACCTAGAAAGTTTTGGTTCGTTTTCTTGGTCATAAAAAAATGACATTCTTTTTTTTGTACCCTGTGTCTTAAACACTGAAATATTTTGTTGTGCAAAAAAGTGTTTGTTAGAAGTAATTGTTTGACATACAGTCTGTAGGAATTTAGTTTAGTAAAAAATTTCTCATCCCAAAGGGGAAATATCTAATTATAGCAACTCATAACCTATAGAACAAAATATCACATACACGTTACACAAACACAAAAAATAGTACATTACAGTCCAACCCTAAGAACAACTGCCCCCCCTCCCCTACCTAAATAATACCAATAAAAGTGCAAAGATTGTCTTAACTGTGTCCCTACCTAATTCACCATATTATATAACCTAATAGATGATGGGGGGGGGAGAAGATCTCCTTCAACTGAATCTACCTGGAGCTGAAATAAAAAAAAAAATATATATATATATATATATATATATATATTTTTATGTGAGTGTGTGAAAACTGGGATAGTAGAGTTGCATGAAAGTTAAAGGAGTTGTGCCAAATTACGACTTATCAACCTGTCCACAGGATAGGTGATAAGTCTATGATTTATGCGGGTACTACAACTGATGAGAATGGGAGCCCCTTGGACACCTGTCTGAATAAAGCAGGGGTCATACAGGCACACTTCTGCTCCATTCAACTCTGGGTTTGCTGGAGATGGCCAAAATCTTTACTTCTTTTCAGCAGTCCCATAGAGATAGGTGATCCCCACCCTGTAAGACTCTTGATAAGTTGTATATTAGCTCAACACCTTTAAAATCATTGTCATAGGTCTGTGTCTGTGTCAACTGCAATATGGGTAAAAAAAAAAAAAAAAGAATTGCCTACCTCTGGTTATCCGTTCCAGCATATGTTCCATTCTGTGCCGCCAATGTCTGGGCTGAAGGTGGAGCATCTTGGATGACTGGTGCAGCCAATCGCTGACCTCAGGGGTCAGATGTTGGGTATGGGTGACTTCACTTCTAATATGTCACCGGTACCCAATATGTGACCTCTGAAACTGTTGGCACAGAACGGTATAGAGGATCTGGGGTAAGGGGAGCATCGCTGCTTTTATTATTTATAAAAAAAATAAAATTCTACTTTAGGCTGGGGCCCCACGTGCCGTAAACGCCACGGCAGTGTTTTACAGTCACAGCAAAGTACGCACAGTGGACGTGCTGCGACTTCCAAAACCGTTGTGGTTTTGGAAATCACAATATGTCAATTATACCTACCAAAACACCTGCGGTTTCCCTATAGGTACAATTGAAGCAGAAAGTCCACAGAGGAAACCTCTGTGAACTTGTGTGCAAAGCGCTGCGGGGAGAACTGCGATGCGTTGCTGCCATGTTTTTTCTCGCATTGCTTTTTTGCTGCGGGACGCTACGTGACGCCTTAACTCCTGCTTCCTCCCTTTCCCCGGCGATTCATGTTCATGATACATAGTTGATAAAAGGCATACATCTATCATGTACAACCTATAATCCTTGGTCTGAAGAATGCAAAAACTCCTATGAAGTAGATGCCAATTGCCCCATCTTAGGGCAAATCCTTCCTTTCCGATTCCAAATATAACGGTCAGAATAAATCCCTGGATCCACCTCTCATCCCAAGAAATCTAGTTACCATAACTTGTGATATTTTTACTTTCAAAGAAGGCATCCAGCCCCCTCTAGGACCAACCATCACAACATGCAGAGCCTCACTGCTATTACAGTAAAGAATCCCTTTCTCTGATGATGTTGAAACCATTTTTCTTGTAGACGTGAAGGATTATCCCTTGTCATTGTTACAGGCCTAGGCATAAACAAAGATCTGTTCTGTCCGTTCCTATATTGGTATATACACCGGTCCCCTAATATCTGTCTTACTCACTAAGTCAGAGAGAAATCCTTCCTGCTGTGACATGTTTTATTACAATGGAATATTTATTATCTTGTATGTCCAGGTCTCCAAGTATAGAGTGTTAGTTTGGGACTGAATCTCCTGGTGGTATAGATGCTACTTAAGACCTTTTATTTAACCCCTCTATTCTCTTTTTCATAGCACCTCTTCCTTTGATATGTTAAATGGAAATGAAATCATTATGTAGACGTTGCCCTGTCAGGAAATCTTGTTTGGATAATGTTACCAAACCTGTTAGGCCGTCCTGCGCTGCTTGGCCGCTGTGATGTAAATCGTATTATAAAGCCATTTGTCATCTGCACCTAAACACTGCACTGCAGACCAGCCAGCACCACTTGTATTGGGGAAGTAGTGGTGTGAAAAAAATATTAAGAAAAAACTCTACGGCCCTGTTGTAAGACCATGAACTTTGCAGTCTTTTGTCTCTACCTTCTGTTAGAATTCTACTTGACTGTTTCCTATTGTGGTGGCTGAATAATAGTGAATAAGAATATTAGGTGGAAGGGGTGGATTTGTGGCTGGTAACTTAGCAGACGGAGCGATTGCCGCGCCGCATCAGCGCCTCTTATATAAATTATATGCTATTTTTACAGATAAAAGTTCTCATAGTTGGAATGTGGAATAACAAGACAGACTGGCAGGGTGCATGAGCTTTTCTGTACTTGTTAGAAGTTTTGTTACTAGGACCTAATACTCAATCCGATATCTTAAATCTAAGTTTGTTGATAATTCTGCCATATAAGTGTCACTAGAACTTGAACCATTCCATATTGCAGGAGCAATATCGTGTTTATCCTTGCCCCTTGAAGGCTACTTGAGGTTGAAGGCTTTGTGCACAAATGGTGCTTTTTAACACACTAAGGCTGTATTCACACTGCACTGTTTGATGTAGGGGCTGTATAATTGCCTTTACTTGCATTGTGAAAAAGTATACCGCTTGGGGGAGGAAAAATAAGTAGTTTATTCTTCTCAGTACAGTTAACATCTCATCTTTTTCAGTAAATAGCATTGTGCTGTTCCTCTGTTATTCCTCAGAGAAATTTATAACTAAATTGATAACTAGGTGTTGCCAGTCAGGGTGTGTGTCCTTGCCTAGCCTTAGGGCTCAGTCACAGGTCAGGGTTCATCAACCGCCTACTAGCTGTTGTATTAGCGGCCAGTTAAGAAAAAGATGATATAGAAATGTCAGGAAAAAATGTCGTCCTCTATTCTAAAGCCAACCATAGACATTCTCATGGTGTGGAGTCTTGTAGGCTAAAACTCTGACTCCTCTATTTTTCCTGACTCCGACCCTTGGGCCCTGACTCTGACCCTTTGGCCCTGACTCCTTCATGAATGTCTTATTTTTAATAAGATTAAAAAATAATCATTTTAGTTTTAAGCTGGAGTCAGTCATTATTTATTTATTTATTTTCCAACGACACCCAAAACTTGCCCTGACTCTAGAGCCCTACTTTATATGTTATATTTCACTGGGAAATAGAGATCAAGGTCTGGCTGACTCTTTTGCCATCGCTTATGCTAGTAGTAATCTGTAAAATAGGGCAGATACAAAACCCAACCTGTCCAGTATTGATCCCCCAGTATAGCAGCTCACTGCTAGGGGTCTGCCAGGCACCCTGGGCATTAGATTAGTGGCAGATCTCAGGGAAATGGAAGGGACCCAGTGTCAGTAATCTTTCTCTGTCTAGATTTTCTGACTGTCGGGTAGGTTTTCATGAGATGAATAAGGATACACCCTGATGTGACGCTAGTATGAGGTTAGGAAGTGTGCCACTTCCTTCTTTAATATGCAGTAGAACCTGTTTATCTTTAGCATTTGTGTCTGTGTGAACTCAAGGTACATATTATAATTTCCGGGGACCGAGCAGTCGGGTTTTCATGCGCTTGTGGCAGAACTTATTTGTTTTTGATGTCATATGTACAAACAAGACTGGTTACCTTATAATATTTATATTTCTCACATTTGTTGGCTTCAGTTTTATTTAATAGCCAAGTATTCATCTTCAGCTCCTTTCTTCCTAAAAATAATGTTTTTCTATAATTGCGAGTGGTTGGCATTGTGGTTTGGTTTCTTATATATTTCTGTTGTGCAATTTGTACTGAAAATCCACAGCAAATACAGCACCATCGCTTTAGTGTGAGCGGAATATGGTTGTAAGCGATAACAGGGTTTTCTGGGAGCTAAATATTTATATTTAATAATTATTAATATCTGGTGGGGGTCTGACACCCAGGACCCCCATAGATCAGTTGCTTGTAGTGGCAGCACTCAAGTGAATACAGTGTCATGTTCACAGGCCAGTGACATCATACTCATTTGTTATGTGGCCTGTTTGCAGCTCAGTCCCATTCACGTGAATGAGGCTGAGCTGCAGTTCCAAGTGTAGCCCCCATGCAATGTGTGGCGCTGTGCTTGGTATTCAGTAAAGAGACCACAATCCTCATCTTACTGATGTGGTCTCTGTAGACAACTGATCAGTATGGATCCCAGGTGTCAGACCCCTACCAGTCAGATATTGGGGTTCTTTGCTATGGTTTTGGCTCAACAAAAAAAGTGCAGCAAAATCTGCAACAAAAAGGTGCATTTCCGCAACGTGGGGCCTTTAAGAGGTTGTCCAGGAATAGGACAGACTCTGGATCGGTATAACATAAAAAAACAAAAAGATACTCTCCTGTGTCCACTGCTGTGGTCGGTTCGGCCTCCGTCTGCATAAGCACTGATCACCATGTGACCGCTGAAGCCAATTGGTTGCTGGAGAGGGATTGATGACATCACTGGACCCTCTCATGTGAATGCTAAAGCTGCTAATTGACCTGAGTGGTCACAGGGCTCCCAGTGACCGAGACAGGGTGGGCGACTGAACAGGCTGCGGCCAACAATCTGCAAGAAACATGTCAGTATGTTATCCACAATCGCCGGTCTGCAAAAAGACTTGTATGATTTCCTACACTTGTCTGCTCTGCAAACGCAGCCAATGTTAGGACAAACTTCATTATGTGCAGTCTTTGTACAGGGCTCAGACACAAGGCCGCGAACACTATGGCCAGATATATAGGCCCATATAATACCTGGCCAGGTATATAGGCCCATAGACATGAAGGAGTCTGTACTTGTATGTTGCAAGAAGAGCCTTACTCAGGACACACAGTACCAGCAAAACTTTGGATACCCTTTGTCTCTGCAATTTTTTTCTCTTCTCCATTGTAGATTAATATTTGAAGACATGAAAACTACAGTATTGACACAGATGGAAATAAGTAGTAACTAGAAAAAAAAGTATCAAACCTAAATATGTTTTATACTTTTGCTTTGATGGCAACTTTGCATACTCTCAGCATTCTCATTCATGACTTCTATATGAGTCAGCAATGTAGAAATGAAAAAAAAAGGGATGAAAAGGTGTGTCCAAACTTCTGGCTGATACTGTATATATGGGGTATTCCCATCTCCTACATTTACATGTTTATATGCCTCGGGCAAGCTGTGCTAAACTGTATGTTATTCCCATTCACTTCCTCCTGTTTTTTGGCAGCGGCCATGGCACCAGCTATCTCCGGGCACCATCCCTGTTCTAGAGATAGATGCAGGTACCAGAGGTGGGGACATATTCTGTTAGATGGGTACCCCTTTAATGCTGGATCTACAAAACATCTTTTTATGTTTTTCATTATGTTCTTATGTGTATGTTTGGCCGCTGTACTGCCAGGCAGGTCTCTGTGTAGGGTGATCCTCTGTGCATTCTGCCCTGGTTGCGGAGTTTGCATGACCCTTACGCTTAGATAACTCCTCCTTATGTACTTTTTTCTTTGTCGTTTCTGTTTAAGAACATACTGAACTAACTTTACTGACGGCATTTGATGTTTTGTAGTTTATTGTGTTGTCATGTCTTCATTTCCTGTTCTGAGTTCACTATCTTAACAGGTGTGAAATGGTTAGCCTTCTAATATTTAGTTAACTTGTAGCGACCCTTTTGTTCACAATAAAAACTTTTCACAATTCAATAGAAGTCTCTGGACAACTCCTTTAACTTACTTTGGCTGGTGGTTTCTTCATGCAGGACCTGGGGGTTTTGACCTAGGTAATTGCCTCCTCCTTCTCATGTTTTCACAGGTATTTATTTACCTGTGTATGTGGTTGGATTTCCTATAGTCTGCCAGTCCCCATAGCACAGGTAAATATCTGTGAATACAGGAGAGGCAGGGGGTACAATCACATGACCTGGGCCAAATTAGATAAAAGGGGTTCTCCAGGAATTGGACATATCACAGAAGGTTAGGGAAAGTGTAACAAAAAAATAAAATTCATACTCTCTTGTTCCTGTCACTCTGGTATCCTCTGCCACTCTCTGTTCCGTGCCTTCACCGCATTAAGTCCAGTGCCGCCCGTGGCCTCAGCAATGGCCGGAAAGGACCCAGTGACATATTCACATATGTCACAGATCATTTCCTGTGGTCACATGCAGCACAGGACTTTGGGTGGCAAAGGCATGGAACACACTCCAGTGCACCAGGGGCACGTATGAGTATATAGAGTATTTTATAATATATATATATATATATATATATATATATATATATATTTTTTTTTTTTTTTTTTTTTAAATTACACCTTCCCGGCCTCCTGTGACTTGTTATATTCCTGGACAACTGTTTTATTGCGTAATGGCTAGTTACAATACCTGTGTTCTGCAATGGGCCTCTTCATTTCTGTAATATGGCCGCTCACCAGATTCTGAGACTACTCTGTGCTTTCATAGCCTGAGATATTTTCTCCTACTCTCAGCTGGTTCATTCCAAAGCAGGGGGGGGGGGGGTTCTCAGACTACTGTGTGCACACCCTGGCTACTGGCAAATAATGGCTGCTGTTTGTGATCGTCGTCTTGAATAAATTCTCTTTTGGTGACATTGAGCTTAATGTTTCCCTCAGCTGCAAATAAACATCCCTACTGTTGATTTTGTATTTGGAGATTCTTGCGCATATATAAGATATATATATATATATATATATATATATATGTATATGTATATATTTTTTTTACCCTATTCACATACTATGGCGGAAATGAAGACTCTCTTTAACCAGCTGCTCTGACTCCGTGCAGGACTTTTCACTCTGACGATTTTCGGCAGTTTCTGCGAAGGTGACTCCGGAGCGGATGTGAACCTAGCATAAGACAGAATATGGGAACTTACAAGGAGCAGGCCTTCTAATAAATTTTTTATGGTTCTCCGTATACCAGAGAAGCAAATCTATGTCTGGTATGAGCCCCCTGTAATTTCTGCCAAATTTTAACATAAATTATAGTAAATCTGTTGCTCTGCAGAAGCGACACCTTACTGACTCTGATGACTCAAATGTGACTGGGGCACAAAATTTGCAAGTGTTGTATGCCAGAAAATTTGGTTAGAAAACTTCTCCCATAGTGACAAGTATGCCGTACATAAAACATCCATGCGCACAGCTTTGCTGTGTGAAGGGGTCCCTAAGGTGAGTCTCACTTTTGTATTAAAAATGTTGGAAAGTTGTAGAAAGTTGCACAATTTTTCAGCTCCAGTTTGTTTATTTCAGTAGATCCCTGTACCGGTCTCTGTAGGATATCAAACAGTTGTTGTACTGGTTTCTCCTGTAATGTTTTACCCTGTTTGGGGGGGCAGGGAACTTTCATGCTAGCATTCTTTAGAACAAGAGGCGGGAGGCAGCAAACAATCTACTATAGGCCTGTATGTGCTTCTTACTAATGGTCTGTCAGGCAAATGCAAAACACTGCGCATTGTCCTGAAAGGCTGTATTGTTAGCATAAAGTGCTTGGGTTACCCAAATGTCTCTGTCCTATTGACCCAATGACATTTCCTAACCATTTCTAAAGTGGAAACAAACATTACTGACTTGTCTGTAATTACAACAACCTTAAGGTCATTTGCTTAAATTTTTCTTTTGACCCACTGCTTTTGCTGCTACTGTAAATGTGTATATTTTTCCCTATTCCGGTGTGTCTGTTTGGCTGCAGAAACATTCTCAGGCTGTTGTGGAGTGTTTTTTGATGCATAGTTTTATTTTTTTTGACCCAAAGCCAAGAGTGGATTTAGCAGAAGGGAGAAGTATATGGCTACGTTCACATCTGCGCCGGAGTCGCTGCTGGTTTCAGCTTAAAAATGACGGACCCCATTACAGTCAATGAACCTAGCGTAAGCGCTTCCTTTATATTTCTCTCGCCTTTCAAAGCCACTCTGGACTTTGGCTGAATAAACTACAAAGAAACAAAAAACCCACAGATTTTCCACAATATGTAGCTTCACACTAACAATTTTTCTGTCTGAGTGCTGTCTGTGAGAAAAACAAGACCCATCATAGTGAATGGACCCATTCACACATTGTCTCCTGAACAACGGAGGGGCGGATCGCTCAAACTTCAGAGCCTGGCGTACGTCACTGACTATATTCAGGTCTGTCGGGTGTCAGTTGTTTTTAAACTGAAACTGGCAGGGGAAAAAAGTCCTCCATGCAGGACTTTTTTCCTCTACCAATTTTTAGCAGCGAAGTCTCCAACGGAGATGTGAACGTAGCCTTAAACAGTTTTAGGGCCCATGCACACGACCAGGTTTTTCCCGGATAGCACACTGACTCATTCATTTGTATGGGCCCATGCACACAACTGTGATTTTCACAGGACCGGTCCTATTCCTGTCCAATTTTGCGGTAGTGCTCCCTGACCCCATTGAGTGGGGCCACGGAAGCACAGCAGGTGCACAGGCGGCACATGGATGACATTCAGTCACGGACGGTTGTGTACATGACGCCTTACTGTCAGGTAATGCTGAAAACATTAGACGGCATCAGGATGATACACGAATAGGGCACAGTTGGCACTCAGATCAGACATAGAAATACACTGGGATATACAACATCCATTTCTTTATAGCCTGCAAAATTGATAGTAACGTCTCTGGATTTCATGCCATAGACTAGAAATACATAAATCCACAGTGAAAATCCACAGCATAAACTGGTGAGCTGTGAATATATAGGAGGGAATTTTATTATCCCATCTATGCATTTAGTGCAAAAGCCCTTTCTTTCGCCAAATGTGCACCACGTCCAGAGCTGTGGACTTGGTAGGCCAAACCTGTGGCGTCCCACAGTAAAAAAAAAAACAAAAAAAAAAAACGCTGCGGGAAGAACCGCAGCGCTTTAGACAGAAAGTTTGCAGAGGTTTCCTCTGCGGACTTTGTTTCAGATATATCTATGGGGAAACCACCTCCTTAGGTATAATTGACATGCTGCGATTTCCAAAACGCTCCGGTTTTGAAAATCGCCGCATGTCCGCAGCACGGTTTTTACTGCAAAGTGTGCATGGGATTCGCTAGAATCCCATCCACTTTGCTCTGACTGTAAAACGTTGCAATATTTTTTTTTTTTTTTTTTTTTTTCTTCGCGGCGTTTCTGACACTTGGGGCCCCGGCCTAAAATAGCATTTCTGCAGCGTGGGGCCTTAGCCTTAGGTCTTTCACCCATGAAACTGTCCATGTGTTGGCCTGATTTCCCGGCCTGAACATTATGCTAAGAGAAGGACTCCTAGTAGTATAGTTATCTATGGTGCTATCAATCCTGTCCTCCCAGCAGCATACTGTCCCATAGTGATTACAGTACAGGACAGGACATTATAGATATTATAATAGATGACTGTAATATGAGGAGGTCATCTCCCGGCATACTGTTCAAGCCAGGAAAATCGGAACTCAAAGGACCAAGTTTCACGGGTGTAACTCTGTAGTGTGAATGTTGGGTT
This sequence comes from Leptodactylus fallax, assembly GCA_947044405.1. NCBI lineage: Eukaryota > Metazoa > Chordata > Amphibia > Anura > Leptodactylidae > Leptodactylus > Leptodactylus fallax. The sequence goes on along the minus strand of CAMRHE010000138.1, from coordinate 4,502,320 downwards.
AGGCTAGATTAAACGGCGGTTACTGGTGACATTACTGCGATCAATAACCTCATGCAGTTCTTCAGTAAAAATACACTGTGTGAACCCAACCTAATTCATTAGAAAGCCAGTGATTGAATTCTTAAGGAAGTAAATTTTTAACAAACTCTAAATTTAATTAATTATACAATATCCATAATTGTATAATATAATCAAAATAAAATGATGGATGAGAATTAAAGTTGGAGTTGGTAATTTTTTCCAAATCGAGACATACCCCAAGCGACTTGCAGCTGTAATCTCAGCAAAAGGTGGCGCTACAAAGTATTAACTTAAGGGGGCCTAATAATTTGGCTCGCCCCAATTTTCAGTTTTTTATTTTTTACAAAAGTTTAAAATATCCAATAAATTTCGTTCCACTTCATGATTGTGTCCCGCTTGTTGTTGATTCTTCACCAAAAAATGTAAATTTTATATCCTTATGTTTGAAGCCTGAAATGTGGCAAAAGGTTGAAAAGTTCAAGGGGGCCGAATACTTTCGCAAGGCACTGTATCTGCTGCAATATCCTCACTGCAGGTCAATTAAGCCGAGGAGTCTGTATAGATAGTGTTTTTTTTTTTTTTTTTTTTTTTTTCCTGCAGCCACTAGAACTGTAATACACTGTGGACCTTCTATCTATAATTCCACAATGTATATATTCCATTTGGACATAGCCTCATGTGGAAACCCCTATGCCTGGTTTGTGTTGCAAGGTCTTTTGGATTTGCATGGGGTTTCCTTGTTCTAAGAGCCCTGTATTCAGAATCTGCTGGTGGCAGAAACTTTGTATATATTCTATAGTGTTTTATTCCCTATCAATGATGTCTGCGAGATTTCATTGCGACCTTAGAAAGCTGCGGTATTTCTGGTTACTGAAGCTGTCAAGTGCATCATGTGTTGTGGGAATTGTTTGTGGGAAAATAGATGCGGCGAGCGAGGGTATTCCCTTTTTTCCCTCCCAGTTTACTCTTTGCTCTGTTGCACAAGAAGAAGCAACAGTCAGAAAGGCAAAGCCTCAGTGTCTTCTATAGGAAGAGGAGGAGCAGATCTTGCTCGGCCGAGGGGGTTGGGAAAGGAAGAATTACCTTTCTCTCACTCTAGCAGTTTAGGTTCATGAGAACTGCATCCTCTCAGCTGCTGTGCACTAGCATCGAATGCCATGATGTCAGCCTCTGTCTCACCAGCTTTACCTGCCCTAGTAAGGAGGGGACAGGTCAGGCTCTCCTCCCTTGTTGCGTGATACTTCAGGGTGGTAACTTCCTGCTTTCTAGTTTAGTAAAGAAGAGAACGTGAGCAAGCAAGTAGGTGTACCCCCCCCCCCTCCACCTCCTGCCACAAAGTCTGGACTGACGGATTAAAGGAAAAAAAAAAAATTCAGACAATCTGGCTTCAGCCTTTTTATCTACATGAGACGGATTCATTAAAAATAACCATGTTAGAGGATATAGCAGCAAAGCGTCGTGATCATCCTGACTCCTGTGCGAGCCCACTGCTTTCTCTTGAGGTTTGTAACCATTTATCTTTTTTACTAGACCTGTTTAGTTGCCTGAAATCCTGTATTACACTCCTTTTTTAATGTTGTGGTTGTTAGTTTGTTGCTTTTGTGTTAGTCTGTAACCAGTCTAACACATACAGTAGTTAATGAAGTGTGTGTGTGTGTATATATGTGTGTGTATATATGTATATATATATATATATATATATATATATATATATATAAAATAAAAATTAGTGCATGTGTAAGAAACGGAATGAAATGTGGAAAGTGTCGTGGAAACAACCAGCATTAGCCGGGCTTATCTCTTAGGGAAGTGTTTGACTCTGGATAACTAGTGTCTTGTAGGCTTGTATGATCTGGTTACCGATCTATACCGTTGTATGTCGGATTAATGATTAAACGCCCGCTCTGTAAGTGCTTACTATGTTCTTCTTAAAATGCCGGCTGAGATTTTCAAACATGTATGCCGTGCTGACTTGGTGGAAGGTGTAGCTGAGCTGAGTAAACTACTTGAGGCCTACTGCTAGCGTTTACAGTGGCAATAAGTCAGGGTTATAGGAAAGCAAGTGCTGTCCTGCCTTGGTAAACATGGAGTATATGGGTGCACAGATGATCGGATTTCTCACTGCTCGACTTTTGTGGATTTGCCATGTGGAAGGAACTGAAAAGTTGGGCTGTGTTCACATTTGAGTTGGTTACGACCCCTGTTTTGCCTCCTTGTAGGAAGAGAAAAATTAATGGATGTGCTGGATTCCTGACATGACAGCCCCCATGGAGTCTCATGGGTTCCGTCGGGTTTCCATCATGCTTTCTGTCATTTTTACCTTACCATAAAGTTGTTTTATCCAGTGTTTTTAGATGGAATCTCCGCCGGAGGTTGGTGATGAATATATGAACACTGCCTTATCCCTGAAACATATTGAATCGTTTATTATTTCAGAAGTAGAAATGTATAGGATTTATTATGGAACCGGAAAGCCTTTAATTCTAACCTGAGCGTAATGTAAAAATAAATAGATGACTAATACAGATATTTCTGATTTTGCCTCCCGCATTAATTGAAAGGATCAGTCATGACAGGACACAGTCAGTCAGGAAAACGATGGTGACGCCTTCTACAAGACCGACGTCAGATAGATGGCATCATTTTATAAAGCTTAGTCCGGAGGTTCAGATCTGAGTGTAGTGGGAGCAGGGGCTATGGGGTCCCAACAGGACATACCTTATACATAGGTGACTGTGTATCATCGGCATTGACATTTTCACTTTATCTTTTGTAACTGTGCTCAAACTTTAGGTAACCATTCACATTAGAGCTAGATGTAGGTTGATGGTTGGACAGCCCTTCATCAGATATTCGTCTGGTTAGAGAGGACCTGTCACCTGACGCATGTGTTTTTTTTTTTTTTGGTTTTTTTTTTCAGTAAATACCTGTATTCTCCATGAAATGACAATTTTGGAGAATCTTTACTTTACTGTACTGTTCCTCTGTAATTCCTCCTAGAAATATGTGAAGAAATGGACAACTGGATGTGTGCGTACACTGTCCACTCACTGCTGACAGTTCCAGCATATCAAGGAGGTTGGTAATACCCAGTTGTCAATTTTTTTCATAAATTTGCAGGAGGAGTAACAGAGGAATAGTTCAAAACGGAGTCATAACAAAAGATGGTTAATTGTTTTATTATAGAGAATGCAAATATTTACTAAAATGGACATATCGGGAGAAGTGAGCGGGCACCTTTAACTCTCGCTTCACCTTGTAGGCCCCATATTGGCGGTTACAGTCATCCAGACCGGCCATACATGTTCAGTGACACCAGGTGAAGGACCAACAATCTTCCTGGAAACGTTCTGTCCATCCACTGCCCTGTGTGAACACACCCAGGGATCCACTGACAAACAGGTAAATGTGTTTGTCAGCTGATCGCATCTAAGGCCTCATGCACACCCACACACACATACACACAACCATGTTTTTCACGGTTAGCACACTACCCCATTCATTTATATGGCCCCATACATACGCCCGTGTATTTTCACGGTGATATGTATGAGACCATGAGCCTGGGGAAAAATTCAGGACAGGTCCTATTCCTGTCTGTTTTGCGGCCCATGCTCCTTAATCTTGGAGTTTACAATAAAACTAGTTTAATAGGTGAAAATCCACCCTATGTCAGTATTTGTGTGGATATAGGGGAGGGAATTCATCATTTTCTCTATGCCAGGGATAATATTGAGGTGCAATATTGCGCCAATCGTGCGCTACTAGTCCCAATCCGCACCTTGCCTGCCACTTTGTGCAAATATGTGAGGGTGGAGGCCGGCCTTGGCCCAACTAATTTATTTAAAAAGCCTGAGTTTGGAAATCTATGGCAGTTCCTACCTGGCGTAGGTTTCCATTCTGGTGCTGGGATGGCAGACATATTTATGAAGAGATTGAAGCCTCTTCATAAATCTCATTCCCTGCACCAGTTGGGCTGTTTATTAAGACTGGCATACAATATGCCAGTCTTAATAAATGTGCCCCATTGTGTACATAAGATTTATGATATCTCATCGACTCAAATGCTACGGTATTCTGCTGTGAATTTTCCACTTTAAGGTCTGCCCCTTATACCTTATTCACATGTCGGCTTTTATGTACGTGTTTCACATGGGTGTTTTGAATTTAAGGTGTTGTTGTGTCATTGGTTCATTTCTATTTTACGTACGTGAAAAAAAAAAAAAAAAAAAAGGCATTGAATGTGATGTGAGAAAACACACAGTACCCCTGACGCTATCCACTTTTTGTTTTCTTGAGCCCATAGTCTTTAATGGGCCTTTGATCAGTAAAACAGACCAAACTGGAGCAAGTTTCCGTTTTTATTTTTTCCGCTGTTGAGGCCTGAATGAATGGGCCTAATCGGCAGGGACTTCCGAGCCATGGGAATCCGCGGCAAGTTTTGAGCAGGACGTGGCTCTGCAAACAGTGAAAACGATAAGAGGGAGATTTGGGCCGGAGTTCTTCCATGTGAACATACCCTTAGTCCATAGTATACCGGACTGAAATGTGACAAATGTTATAATATGAGCTGATATAGATTCATGCTATCCTTTTCTCTGGTGTATATTTTTGTATAGCTGAGTGTCTGTGAAGACCCTCCTGTTTTAAATTAAAAAAAAAAAAAAAATTTAAGGGTATGTTCACACAGCGGAAAATGAAGAGACATTCCTCTTTGTTTTCAGCTGCCGTATTTGGCCATGGGATTAGCACGACGAATGAATTAATGGGCCTAATCGGCAGAGGCTCCCAAGCCGCAAAAGCAGTGGGAGGCAGATTTGGGGGCGGAATTCACTGCAGATTCCTATGTGTTAACGTACTCTTCTTAGACTATGTTCACATCTTCACGGTTTCAGATTTAATACGATGGACACTCGACGGACCCCATTATAGTCGATCGGGTCCTTCAGACTCTGTGTGTTACCGCTATTTTGGTGGTCCGCCTCTCCGTTGTTCTGGTCTTCCAATGAATTGGAACAACGGAGAGGCAACGCTAGTGTGATCCTAGCGCATTCCGGGGTTTCAATGTCGCAACAACCACATATGGATGAAACCCTGCAAGCCCACGGCCGCCAATGGTTAAGGTTATTCAGGTGGTTACCACCTACATAATCATGGTGGCTTCATAAAAAAAAAAAAAAAAATTACAATTTTATTTATATTTTTTTTTTTTTGGGGCACAAAAGGCACTGCACCAAAATGATCTTTTTACATCAGAAAGCTTGGCACACGATGCACCAAGAAATTCTCCCCAATGTGTAAAGGTGTCCAAACTGTTGACTAAAGTTTATGAAAATGGATGAAAGTTAACAATGAAGTTTTGTTTAAGCTGACCGGTCACACAGCACCATTGTCTGGAAAGAAGATGGTTTTTCCATGAATTGACAAGAACAATCGCCAATATTGTAAGTCAGCCTGCGCTTATGTACTTTTAGCTTCACCTGCCATTTATCAGGAGGGTTCATTGGACCCCTCTTCTGATAGAAATACATTGTTTCTTGGCAGCACAACCCTGTGTAAATTATCCATTTTTTTAATTGGATGCCTCTTTATGAAATAGCAAAGTCTACAGTAAAATAAAAAGGTGTCTACCCTCCTAAGCCAGCCTGGCATGTACCAAGAGGGTATTGATGACATAACCTTAGGATAGATCTTCAGTTATCACATCTCATGAATTTGACACATACACAGAGTATAGCATAAATTTCTTATAGATGCCGATCCCACCTCTGAGACCTGCACCTATTCCACGAACAGGAGGTAGGGACTCATGGTCTCTGTGAATAGAGAGGTGGCTGTGCATGTGTGGCTCTCTCCATTCATGTCTATTTGTTTTCTGGCTTTATGTTCAGCCCTTCAGATCTCACTTAATGTTCAGTCCATTCTTCTATTCCTACAATGGAAATGTGAACCCAGCCTAATCTGATCCTGCACCGTAGTCCTGCATCACTTCCATCGGTTCCCAACTCTATGTCAAAGCACATTCAGTAAGTTACCAGTAGTGAACTGTTGGAACTGAAGAATCTGACACTGCAGGGTTTGTTTGTTGTCTGTTACCATGGTAACGCATAGGCTTACGTAGGAGAGTGTAGACAGAATGATAGGATATTTTTAATCAAGACCTATCGCAAAGTGACTTCATTTTACATGCATTAAAATCTTTGGTTACAAAAGTGGCATTTAATGTGTTCCTTCAGCCAAAACCCACATTTTTTTTTTTTTATTATTTTGACTGTGTTGCACAGTATTTCTCCATGTGAAAGCGCCTTAAATTTTCAGAGATGACTTATTCGGTAGTCCTTAGATGTGGAACCGTGTGGTTAATAACCGGTTTGATAGAATACACGAGAGTATCCCAATTAGTCGTACTCTGAGGGCCTCCGCTCACTTCACAGCCAGCCGGCACTGTGAAAGAAATTTTAGTTTTTTTGGGGTTTTTTTGTAAGGCTGTGCAGAATCCGCACATTTTCCATTTACTTGCCATGTGGCCAACAACCGCACTGCAAAACCATGACTCCAGTCCTTGGGTGCAAGTATACGGTCACCTTTATACGGGTGGTTAAAGGCGTTTTCCAGGACTTTTACAATCGATGGCCTTAGCATAGATCATCAATATCAGTTTAGTGTGTTTGACTTCATTACTAGGCATAGCACTGTACATTGGAGAGTGGCTGTGCCTGGTACTACATGTGAATAGGATTGAGTTGCAGTACAGGGTACAGCATCAATGACATGGGTGGCGCTATACCTGGTAAATGATGGAGAAGCTGCAGCTCTCAGCTGATCTGAGGGTTGCCTGGTGCTCTCACTGTTTGATATTGATGGCCTATCCTGGTTGGTAAGTCATAGCGGCACATACAGTCATCCGGGCTCTGCGACTCATTACTGTTCTTTTGCCAAGTGCTTCTGCCCCTTTTGATTTAGTGATCGGTGAGTATCTTAGCACCAAGACCCTAATCCAGCCATATGACATGTCACAAGTAAAAATGGTACGTAAGCTTTCAGAGCTCATACAGCATTAGTATTACAATGCCAGCCTTAGGACTGGGGGGCCACACACAATGGCATTGCAGGCCGCAGACTGTGCACGCCTGTGCAGTAAAAGCCTTTTCTGACTTTTACCTTGAAGCAGGTTCTTGGTGAGCAAAGATCCACTCAGCCGATGTGGGTGTGTAATGTGTTTTTTTTTTTTTTTTTTGTTTGTTTTTCTTCCTCCGTAACTGCCTGTGACTACAATTGTACTACATGCTTATCGGGTTACTATTCCTGCTGCAAACCTTTAATGACAAAGTGAAGCCCTCATACTTCCTCCTCTAACCTAAGCATGCAGTCACCTTGTATGTACACGCGATGCATTTTCTGTCCTGCCTCCTCAGGATAAGCTTTTGGTTATGTTTTCTTTGTTTTTCAACTTTCTATTAAACTTTGGGTTTCATTTCCTCACCATTTTCCGCACCTATATAATCCAATGCAACGCTGTCCTCTGAACTAAAGACATCGATCAGCTGAAATCTTTGTTGTGTCCTGATAGTTTGCTCCAATGTATCAGCATAGGTACAGTGTATAGGCCTGGATTACAAGCTGTTTACCTCCCAGTAGATTGAGGTGGATTTCTCCTGCCTGCTTGTACCTACTGATCTTAGTGCTGGAAAAACCCTTTAAGGCTAAGACCCAACCTAGCAGAAATGTAGTGTTTTTGGCTGCTATGGAAACACAGCTTTAAAAAAAAATGCATTTTACAGTACCAGCGAAGTGAATGAGATTTAATTTAATCTCATCCACACGTTGCAGAAAAAAAAGCTGCAGAAAAGTTTTTGACAATCGCCGCTTTAGCTTAAATTTACTTATACTTTGGGATACGTCGCAGCCATCTGTGAGCCATGTTGGGGGATTTGCCTGATGAATATCTCCAAAGTAGAGTCCAGACAGGGAGTAAGCAGAGCCTTAGTATTAATTTCTCCCTATTCCGTGTTACTATTGCTCTGACGCTTCCTGGGTCCCCGCGATCTCTGTATATTGACCTCCATCGATGACATCTTGACATTGACAGTGCTTGGCTGCAGTGAAGATTTCAGAACTGTTAGTCGTGGTCTGTTTTGGGCCGCACTGGTGATGTGTTCATGTTTAAACCTCATTGCTGCAGGCCAGGATATCCAGAGCTTGGTGGGGATCGCCGAGGTATCGCCGCCTTCCTTTTTTTTTTTTTTTTTTTTTTTCCCCCCTAAGTGGCTTACATAAAGTTTATAGTGACTGGACAGCTACTTTTAACCTTTGGATCTAAAGAAGACCCCCGTAGTTTAAGAAACTTTCTAAAATCTACGCTGTTTTTCATCATGTATAGTCTACTTAGAGTCCGGACTGCGGCCCTCACAACTGCAGCAGTGTCTGTGCCCGCTGTCACTGAGTCTGAGCATTTATTACTATGTAATAGACGTTTGTCCTGAGGGCGAATCTGTGGAGGCCGATGAAGGGGAGGGGCTGAATCTCTACGCAGCATGTAATGACCTCACACTTTAGGAACACAAAGTGCCCCTGAGTCTGCATGGGTGACAGAGGAGTAACATTACAGAGTGGGTGCATAGTGTCCCTGAAGCCTAACCCAGACTGTTGCTATGCAACAGCCCCTGTGTCCCAACACTGCAGTGTTAAAGGGGCGTTACAATTTTACCTAAAGTTATTCATTGTATATTGAGTTTCTTTCATTTTTCAAGATATCTGTTTGCTAGCGTTCATTCCTTTCAGTTTTATTCTCTGGGAAGGGAAGTAAGGAAGATTCACACTATGTTACTGTAAACAGAGGTTTGAAGAAAAGGGTTATCATTGCCTCACATTTGTTTAAAGGAATTGTACTATGAATGAAAATGTGGTCGGGGGTTAACTTTCTGATCGGTGGTGATTCGACCATTGGGACCCTCATTTATCACGATCCCATATGTCTTGTATGAATATAGCAACCGGTCAGGGGCTGTTCCATGATTGAGACTTGTAACGGCCAACTTTCTGATTGTTGGTGACTTGACCATTGGGAACCCCGCTTACCAGGGTCCTGTGTGAGTGCAGGTCACACATACGTGATCCATTCATCCCTGTGCGATTGTCGAGCACTTTACTCTATCTGTGGCAGTCCCTTAGCATAGTGTAAGGCCTCTGTGGATGTCCATACGGTGGTGAGTGATGCCTCCAAGCTCTCTGCTCACTCCGAGGAGACCGTGCTGATGTCAGTATAAGGTATGGTCACAGTCTCTGGAGGGGCGTATTCCTACCTGTACACAGTTCTCATCATGGCTGCCAGGGAGGTGAAGATGACCAAGGACAATTTCTAAAGCCCTGAATGGGAAAAGAACTACTGAAATAGCCATACAAAATGAGTACATTGAAGTGTAGTTAAAAAGTAAATTTCCCCATAAACCTTAAAGACGAGGGAGAATGTAGATGATATGACGCAAGAAACTGAAACGTCTGTGAGCACGTGAGAGCAGAATGGAAGTCTGTCGGGCCAGGTTCAGAGATCTGTGCTTTTTTTTTTTTTTTTTTTTTTTTTTTCTTTTTGCTTTTTTTTTTTTTTTTCTCTCAATATCTTATTTTATTTGTCTAAAGCCAGATGTGAAGGATGGACCAAGTGTACATGTGGCAAATCAGATGCAGATTTTTAGTGCACATGCTGCACCTAAATCCATGACTTAAGTATAATATGAGATCCATGTGGGGGTCCACTTTTTTTTTTTTTTTTTTTGCCTATGTGGAGGAATTTTTGCATGAAGAGGAATATGCATATCACATTATTTCTCCAGTACAATATTTGGTCTTTTCCTCAGACTCCAGGACGTAACATTATGGTGAAAGACGCATGTCTGTAAAGCGCTGTGGAATATGTTGGCGCTAGATAAGTAAGCAAAAATAAACAAAAGACACATCGCCATATAGCTCTAGCCTAAAGCCTATAGGACACATGAAGTAGCTGAAAATTTTCTTAGCAGTAATGGATATATTGGTCAATGTAAATAAATTAATTTAGAAGCTCTCTGACCTATATACTGCCCACAATCAGGTATTTAATGCATAGGTCACAACACACATGGGACTATGTATTAAACCAATTTATAGAAAATGGCGCCACCAAATCTGATCCTTTCTTTTGTTTTCTAACATTCCCTGTTAGACTCAGATTATTGTAGCATGCGTCTATTAGAGGCATCCTATATTATATAGGAGCTGCTGCCTCTGTGATGCCAACGACCTGACCTTTTGTGCTGCATCTCTCACAAGAATGGTCTCCACTGTATGTCACGTGTAGTGCGCTGGTCTCGTGTACTTTGACTTGTGGCCGTTTTGACCTTTTGAGCTACATAAGTAATTGGATAAGGGCCGTACTGTATACTAGACATCTATACAACACTGGTGCACAAACTATGCCTTTTTGGAGTGTGTAGATTTTAGGATTGAAGTGCAGAGTTGGTGAAATTTTGCCTGTGGTGTGGTTTTTTTTTTTGTTTTTTTGTTTTTTTAATTCTTTATAATGAGCAGCAGTGGATCCTAAACAGAAGAGAAGTTTACAAGTTTACCAGGTTTTTCTGTTTTTGGATCAAAAAAAAAAAAAAAAAAAATTTATGGGGGAATTTATGTGCCACAACTATTCCCACTTATACCAGTATTCTGGTGTGGAGGGAATCGGAATATTGTGGAAATTTCCACACCAAAAAAAAAAAAAAACCTTCAAATTCTTTTTTTTTTTTTTTTTTTTTTTTTTTTGTTCAATGAAAGTTCGTTTCATTGAAATTTTTGTGAATGAGAAGTGTTCTGCATACCTCTGAATGGAGTCCTTAATGTAATTTCAGAAGTGCTGTGTAGTGTACGGATGGAGTATATGGCCCTTTGCAAGTAATTTAGTGCTGTCATACCGTACTTCGTGTGGTGTCGGCTGCCTGTGATGCTTTCATTCTCGGTGCACAAAGTACTGACATGGGTGAAGCCACATGAAAGAGCCCGATATCTACGTTATCAGGCCTGTTATGTCCTAGAGACATTTTGTGGTTATTAACTTCAATTACTACTAAAGTAATAGGGTATTAAACTTTGTGTAGTCTGTACAATGATGGTCTCGATCATCTGATAGTCAGAGGTCAGGCTTTCCTAACCTCTGGTCGTCAGCCATCAACTCAGCAGGAACCCGTGTGTAGCCGCTGCAGGGGAAATGTAATATTATATGGCACCCATTAAAATAAATCCACAGGAGACTGCCAGAGTAGGCGCTGAGATTGCTGTTGCTCTCTGCTCTGACTTGTAAAGGATGGGGGGGGGTCTCAATTGGGGGAACCTCCCATAAAGTAGTACTCTAACAATTTAGTGTTTTTATGGTTCTGTCCAGTGATATTGAGCATCTTGTACAGTTAGCTTGCTCACCTGGTTCTGCCTCTTTGTAATACCATCTTTGTTCTGGTCCTCCTTTGTGTCATGTGATCAGCAGTCTGACCCTCCATTAACAGATAGACGTTCACATGATACTGTCGGCGCAGGACACTGAAATTTGCAGCATCATAAATCGTTGTGATGCTGTAAGATCAGGTCACAGGAGCCACGGCGGGGTCGGGAAGTGACTGTCACACGGATTATGCGGCATTTATTTGTAATTTGGCTGATACATTTACTGTTCATACAGTGTGACCAAAAACTGCACAGGTTTAGGGCTTGCTTTGTGTTTTTGATGTGTGTATGTGTTTTTTGTTTTTTTTTCCTGAAAAGAGAAATAATTGGAAAATTTCTCATGCCGTTTCTCAGTTTCCATCTACGTATACATGTCACTCGATACAGCAATTCCAATAGTGTACAAAATCCTGTGCGAGCAGCGGCCGCCTGGTTCCTGTGGTTTTTCTAACCCTAGCAGGTGTATGTATAAATGTAAGGTACCTCTGTCTAATATCGGTGTATTTTATAATCCATACTGTGCTTTTTATACACATTACCTGTTTCCTATAGTCGACTGTTGTTGTCTTTCAATGAATGACCTCTGCATTTAGCTTGAACATCAGTCTTTGGCATCAGAATATCTAAGCGCTGCGCTCCCTCTATTCTTATACTTGTATGTAGGCCCAAAAATATCTGAGCCGTGGGAGGAAGTGATTCAGACCAAGCTGTAGAACACGTTTGGTGCAATCTCGTGGTTAGCAGGAGATTAAGGGAAATCATTTCTTGCTGAGAATCTTACCAAATTTTTTTTTGTATTGCGCACCAGATTTCAGGTTGGTCTAGAAAGATCAGCAACCAAGGATTCCTGTATAAATCTTGTGCTGTTCCTTGCATCCTGGTGAAGGCTTTGACACTCGAGTCTATTGATTGTATTGCAAAAGAAGTGTCTGGGTTCTTAAGGTGCCTTTGGCAGAAGAGCTGTGATAAACAGCAGACCGAATTTCAATGCCATACAGTATGCGTAACCCAGTGTAGCGATACTGGGCTAGTATATAGCAGTAAGGATATACACACATAATTTATCACCTTGCACACCTGAATGTGATGCTTATTTTTGGTTGCATATTCTAGTTTTGCTGCAAATATTACTCTATGCATTGCTAAGTCTGCATGAGGTTGAGGCTGCATATTGTGGAAAATCTGTGGCTTTTATTGCAGATTTTGTTGTGGTTTTTTTTTTTGAGCCAAAGCCAAGAGTGGCTTCAAAAGGGAATAGGAAATCCATAGGAAGCACTTATACTTCTCACTTCTTCTCAATTTGCTCTGGGCTTTGGCTTCAAAAATGCAGCAAAATCTGCAACAAAAACGCAGCTTTTCTGCAATGTGGGGCCTCAGCCCAAAGAGTAGAAAGGCACGCTGGAACCTGGAGTTATGTCAAAATTTATTAATGGGGTTGTTGGGATCAACAAAAAAGGGGCAGTGGTGTGAAATTACAATAAAATACAATATTATAAAATGTAGATATTTATATAGTATGCTTATTTATATTATACTGTATTGTATAATATAAACTACAATATAATATACCAAGCCGTGCCTACCTATTACATTCCCTGTTGTTCCAGTGCTGGCTCTCTGGTGCTCCCTGCCAGTGTGTGTGCGCTGCAGGGCTGAAGTCATGTGACCACTGCATCCACTAAATCCAGTGGTCACGTGTGCTTGCTCCTATGATGTCAGTCGTGTCGTACAGCACAAACTCAGACTGGCAGGGAGCACCAGAGTACCAGCACTGGAACAACAGGGAATGTAATAGGGAAGGATGGCTTGTTTTATTATTGTATACAGTTTCCCACCATTGCCCCTCTTTTTTATGCCAGTCCATGACTACCCCTTTTAATATTACTCTGTGACTACCCTTTTCTAGGTTTTCGGAGTAGGGTTAAAGTATAAGCCCTACTCCAAAAATAAGCCCTAGTTACAGTCATCGCCTCCAAGCTCTAGGTTATGTCACATGATGTAATTTAGTGACGGAGAATAAGCATACTGTAGCTCCCAACCGTCCTGCACAAGTGCATCGCTACCTCCTGCCACGACAGGGCAAAATCCACACACCCACTCCTGAGTCCTGCCTCCCGAGTTCGCCTTCCAAGTGCTGCCTCCTGGTTCCCACCTCCTGGCCACTACCATGCTGTAGGCTTGGCTACCTACATGACCAGACATCCGGTGCCAGCCCTGCCCTCTCCCACAGATGCAGCAGCTCCACTACATACAGTACCTCCTCCTTAGCGTAAAGTAGAGGATATAGAGAGGGCACCGCGCCACTGCCACACAAAGTGTTGATTGATTGTGATTCCCTCTGGTGCCTGAAAAATAAGACCTCCCCCAAAAATAAGCCCTAGCCCTTTATTTAGAGAGAAAAATTATGAGACCCTGTCTCTTATTTTCGGAGAAACCCGGTAATAGGTTCTGTGTAGCAGAGCAAGAGTGAAAACTGCAGGGACATAGATTTCAGCAAAGCACAAGTTCACCTTCCAGGAACCTGCAGATATGTCAGGGAGTTATTAGTGAACTTGCTATCTGGGAAGGGGGTTCTTGGATAAGGCTCTGTTTACACAACATCTAGGTTTTACTTAAAGGGGTTATCCAGCTTTTTAAAACTGATGTCCTATCTAGAGTTCAGGTGTTTCTCTGCCTGCATGAGCTGCAGCTTGTGCTCACTCATTGTATGTCTAATAGCAAGTCTATAGGACAACAGCAAGTAGTGAGTGAGCGTTGCAGCTTGTGCCAGAACAGGGAAACAACTCATCTACGGCTAAACAACTCTATTTTTTTCCACCGCTCTGTCTCGGACTCCTTTATAAATGGCTGACAGGCATGGTCAGCTTAGAAGCTGTAAAGTTCCTCCAATTCAGTAAAAAGCCAGTGACTGAATTCCTATGAAAGTAAATCTATAACAGACCCATTCCTGGCTCCACAGCCCTGCCTGGCAGTCAGTCTCCCACCACTCTAAAATTAGATTTCCTATCTATAGGATAGGATACCCTTTTTGAAGGCAGAAAATCCCCTTTAAATGTAATCAGAATATCATAAAGATACAGTCAGGTAATGAATGAATGTGAGGCCACTTACCTGAGTGCTGCTACCTCTCCATGCAGCTGATCCGTGGGGGTCCTGGTTGTTGGCCGAAAAAGCTTCTGGGCCGACTGGGATCTCTTGTATGGCCGGCCTAAGGCTAGGTCTTGCTTGACCTTGCGACAGTCTCAAGAGATCCAGCCTAGTATTATTTGGGATGGTTGGAAAGTTTCACCAACTTTGCTTGTCATAGGGGGAAACAAGTTGTGGTTGTTGTTTTGTAGCCCTAGTGAAACTTGAAGGCACATGAAGCCTTTCATGTGTATTCTCAGGGCACTTTATCTAAAGGAAACTATTTCCTGCGGTCAGTATGACCTATACATGAGATATCATCTTTGGCTTGTCCTGGCCATTATGGAAATGCATTCACTAGTACAATACAATTTCTGCAAATCTAGCCTATGTTCACACTATGGAATTTTCATGCAAATTTTGATGCCTGTTCTGCACCCAAATCTGCCTCCTATTCATTTTAAGTGGAATCCAAGCTGTTTATAGAGTGTTATATAGGGCTTCTCTTATTCACAACCTAAGGTCAGCCTCAGATTTCTGCTGCAGATTGTGTAGGATTTTTCTACATGGAAACCTTAAGTGAATAGGAGTGCTTTGCAGCTACGAAAAACTTCTCAGGGTTGGTCCATGGCCAAGCTATATAGACTGCATGATCTGGTTTATAGTATAACCTGGAACCTGTTCCTTTATGGTAGCTTTAGCTTCTATTTTTCTTGAGCAGGAAATACTAACTTGACTCACTAGAATGATATGTAATGCATCTGACTAGTAGACAAGTAGCTGTATAATAAGAGCTTTACATGTGATACGTCACTCACTTATGCTTAAGAAATGACTATTGTTCTTTTCTAAGAAAAAGATTGTGAACGTCTCTACCTTGGATTTAAGTCATATGGTCAAGACTGATTTACTTCATCGCTGTGTATGTGGTGCAGGGAGGTGCCACGGGATATGGTACAACAACACACAGCGCAGTCACCTCTATTCACCCTTACCATAATGAGGATTCTTAGAAGTCAGGCCGGATGTCCAGGATGGTACATGTCCACTTATATGTATTACATTATTATGTGTGAGTGTGCTTTTATTAGGTCCCTCACCTCCCTGTGTAACCCCTGGCACCTGGCATATGAGCAGAACTGACATAAGATTGAGGTTCCTTGGTGGATATATGGACACTGGAGTGGGAGCCCAGGTGGAGGCCGGAAACTAGACAGGTTAACCTTGAGCTTTGTCATATGGAGGTCATCGATCTTGGATTCTTGCAGGACCTTCTGGCTTGGCTGTTGGGCAAGGTCGTTGTGGGCTCTTCACCTTTTTGTGAGGGCCTCCGACAGACTACACCCGTGTCAACTCAGTTTGGAAAGAACTTTATTACTTAATAATCTATATACATTAAAAATGTTTTATTCCTACCAAATAACCAACTTTGGTATAAGTTGGGCTTTTCATGTTTTCTGCTCCACAGCAGTGTTAGTCAGACATTGCCCACAGGGGGTGTTCACATCTGTTTAGAAAGCTTTATTGCATATTCTGTCTGACAAGCCAGACAAGATGGCTATGTTGTCCAAGAAAATGTTGGGCTTCCAGATACCAAAAACCATAAATACATGATACGTTTGTGTGGTATTGGTCTGTTCTATATACAAGCTGGGGCAGATTTGCTAATACTGTCTTAAAGTTAGACAGTGCAAACTTAATTTTTTGTCGCAATTGTTGCAACACGCTTATTTCCAGTGAAGCCACGCACACGTGTTCTGTGCAAGCCTTAAGTGTCTTTTAACTCTAAAACTGTATAACATGCCTTACGCCACATTTATGGGACATGGCATATTGTGAAACTATGTGCTGTCTAAAACTAAGGCTGCTTTCACTTGACCATGAGTGTGTGAGCCAGACTTATTGGCCCGGACAGTAATGCTAGGGGTCCATTTCCCAGCATACAGTTACCTATGCTGCTAGAAGTCCCTGCCCCCAGTAACATACTGTCCTCTAGCGATTGCTGTAATGAGACCGTATTTTGCAAGGACTCCTAGCATTATAGATATCTATCTATAATGCTAGTTGTCCATCTCTCCATGTAGTATTCAGATTGGTAAATCAGTCTTTCCGATTTCCCCGTCTCCCACAGATACATGGCCTATGGAAAAAAAACGGGAGGCCGGACCACTAAAATAGCAGTTGTGTACAGAGCCTGACTGACCCCATTGACTATAATTGGGTGTCTCTTGTTTTTAAACTTAAAGCGGCAGACACACAAGCCGTGCGCGCAGGATGATTTCAGACGGACACTGCAACGCAGATGTGAACATAGCCTAATGTATGTAGCCTCCTCCACAGGCGGGCGGCCGGCCGCTACTGCCTGGTCAGTCTCATCTCCTGTGACTCCAGTGCAGTAATCTAAACGTTTTGTTTGTGTTACTAAGCTGTACGGAGGGGAGGGGTGGCGGATTACTGTTCAAACACACAGTAACACCCGGCTCTGCCCTCTTACCTGTTTTGTGTACACTAAGAATACTTCCGCAAACTGCTCTCAGTCTCGCCGTTGTGCCTCTTCTTTCCTACAGGTAGGGCGGGATAATTGCATTGTTATTATTATCATTATTAGCTATATGAAAGTATTGAGTGATGAATATCTTCGGTGACATAGGAAGATTAATTTTAGATGGTAATTATCGGCGTGATATTTCTGTGGTTACCAAGTAATGATGTAAAGTTCCGCTCACAGAGGAGGAATGGAGACAGCCTAGGAATATGGATCACAGCCTTGTTATGTGATTCTCCATGTGTAGGTTATGGGTTTATGCATTAGATGAAGGATTGGTGGTTTTATTATATTTATTATTCTTATTTAGGCAGGGCTCACATGTAGTTCTTTTGAGACAGATTGTGATGCAGAAAACACATCAGAATGGAAAATTCCTCAAATCTGATTTTCACAATGATGGAAAAGCAGTTTTTAGGTGAATTTTTGTGTGTTTTCTGTACCAAAATCCACATCTGTAACACCACCCACATAACCGTCTCATTGATTTCAATGGGATTCTGTATGAGGATTTGAAGACCCTCAGGGTGGAAAAAAGTGATTCAGGTTCTACATGAGGATCCATTCCTGTAACTGGGTGATGTCACAGCACAGGGGTATACAGTATAAACTATTGGTGGCACGGTATTGAAAAAAAAAAAAAATCATTGTAGAGCTGCAATATAATGTGTATCAGACATTTGGCTCTTTATTCAAATGGGGCAAATACTATATTGAATTTAGTGATTAGGACCAGAACAATGGAAAGGCGGACCACTAAATAGTAGTTACATACAGAGCCCAGTAGACTCATTGCCTGCGGATTTCATGCAGACTCTGAGTCTGGGTCTTGTATAGAGACTCCAATGCAGATGTGAATGTGGCCTTACTGATTCTCCTTATACTTTGGGAGCAGATGTTAATACAAATATTTTGTTCTCCCCATGTATAGTAGACTTTACGTCTTACTGCGTATTTGGCATAAACGCTCTAATGTTCAGTGTGAGATTAGACCATGTACTGATAATATTGATCTAGCTCCATATTGGATCCTCATGATTAAATAGCACCAATATTGCAGTATTTTCACCTCCTATCACTCTTGGAAATCAGAATGACATCCGGTCATGGTCACTATGTCGCACTTCCCTAAAAGCTTAGAATGTGAAACTATCATGGCTGTACTTTACTTCCCGTATGATACGTCAAACCAGGGCAACAAACACAGATAAAAGCTAGGCTGGGGTGGAAGAGGGGGTCAGTGATCAGGAACAGAAGCTCTGAGAAGCTTTCATTCCTGATCTACACTCTTGGCTGCGCTTATGTTCCGGTGTCATCGACGCCATGTGGGGTGAAATTAATCATTTTACCCTCATTACAGTCTGAATTTGTCGTTCTGCTGTCAACAAGTTATGACGTAGGTGGAGCATAAAAGATGTGACAACCTGACAGACGGCCATTGGCTTATGCACCCACCCCGTATGCTGAGAGCCTCTCTTTTTGGTACACATTGGCCCTGTGTTTGTTTGCTGTATAGGAAAGAGTAGCCCGCTGCCCTTCTCTGAAAAAGGTGAGATAGTTGCCTGGATCTATATGAAAGGATAGGGGAGCAAAGTTTGAGCACATCTGTCGGGGGTGCAGCGCTCAGCTCCTCCATTTCAGCAATTGCTTCTGATCTCACCAATGCCCCACTGATCTGGGATTATGACCCGAGGTACCCTTTGTGACCCGATATCCCTGAGACATTGCTGAGACTGTCACAGATGTTGCTGACTCCCATTTTATTTGGCCAGCTCAGCCTGTCTTTCTGGTGTAGCCGGACACGGAGTTTGTTTCCAAACTGTACATTTTAGAAAACCGGTTGTGTGCCTGCCCCGGTAAACACCTGTTCTTTTTATTCCTCATATATTAGCTGAGCCGTGTTGCGAGTAGTTTTTGAGCCATAGTGGTGAATTGCTAGATCTGACATACATCACTGTAACTATTCCTTTTGCTGCCAATTCTCTATATCTACAGTATACTGTGGTTCTGTGCTCTGAATGTCCCTGGCATCAGCTCATGCTCAGGGCAGCGCGATCATAGTCATTTTCCAATTTTCACTTCCTTTACTATTAGGGGCAACAGTGTATATGCAATATGTACAACCTGCTGTTCTTCATTTCTCTATCATGTCAGCTGCTGTGTGTGTGTATACTGGTATATAGACACTGCTTGTCTATACTGTAATGTGGCAGCAGACTGAATATAGAATATATGGATATCTGCCTAGTGGTTAATGGTGTCTGCAGTCTCACTGCCCACCACATAGTTAGTTCCCGTATATACTCGTGTGGGATCTGATAGATGGAAGCCCTACAGTTCATGAGAATGGTGGTCCTGTGCTCCATCCTCCTAGTAGAGGACAGCAGCCCTGCCGGTCAGTCCCTTATCACCCTTCCTTACTCCACTTGATCAGTAACGTATAAAATAGATCTTATAAATACAAGTGAACTGTCTGTACAAGGGAATAGATTGATAAACTTTGCGCCATCTATTCTGTATAACCATCGTGCACCTTTTTGAAAAATTTTGCTCAATTTACGGCTATGGCGCAGGCTTAATGCCTATTATATTGCACAACCAAACCCTATAACCTGTCCAGTCCATTCTCAGTCTTGGATGACCGGTCAGGCCTTAGGTTTAGCGTTGATTTTCATGCCTTGCACAGATGTCTACCCGTGATCACATCTGACAATCTTTCTGTTTAGTGGGTCAGATCGCTGGATCTCTGTGTTCATTACATCATCTCATCTGTTAGGTTTTTAATTTTTTTTTTTTTTTTTTGAGCCAAAGCCAAGAGTGACTTCACGTGGGTGTCCACGGGGAACTACTTTTTAAACAGACAGGCTCTCTGTCTTTCAGGTCCCCATGCAGACCTGAACAAGCCAAATGCGAGTGTGAACCTAGTGTCAATCCGTTCCTTTCCCCCCCCCCCCTTTAAAAATAAATAAATAAATAAAAAAACACAGCTTTTCCACAACATGTGACCTCAGTCTAACATTGGATTTAAGTCCATTCCTAGCTTTCAGCTTCTAGCTTTCGATGACTTATTTTCACCTCGATCTAATGTAACAGCGAGGCTCATAATCTGACAGTATCTAAGAAATACTACTAACTCTATTGGAGTGACAGAGGCAGCCCTCTTAGTAAATACATAGAAGTTTGTGGTTGACTGTGGCCTCTAAGGGGTTAGATGACCAAGACTAGAGGTTTCTCTGTTCCCTGCCTTTAGAGCTGTCATAAGTCAGTCAAGTACCTACTGTACTGTACTCCTCTGTGCTTCTGATGTCCCGCATTGAAAGGTCCTATGCATCAGAGTAAGGCTACATGGACATGACCATAGTGGTGTCTACTGTCTGCAGATGCTGATCTGTAATCTGCAAGAAACATGTCAGTAAGTCATCCGTAATCACGGATCCGCAGAAGACTTGTATGATTCCCTACAATTGTCTGTGCTGCAGATTTGAGCAAGAATAGGACATGCTTCATACTTTGTGGACCTTGTACACGACACGGACACATGTCCACAAAAACTACAGCCGTGTGTATAGGCCAATGGAATTGAATGGGTCTGTACTTCTACAATTACGGATAAAAACTACGGTCGTGTGCATGAGGCCTTAGGACCCTTTAGTGTCTGCAAGTTTGCTGTTTTATGGCAGCTACTAAGGGGCTAAAAGTGTCTCTTACTGATGAGGGGTCTATTAGGGGTCTGATTTAAAAACGAAAGCAGCAGATGAAAAAGTTTTGCATCCAGCTTTATTGTCCGCTGAATTCAGGTTGACATTGCGATGGAGTCCCCTACAGCGACTCCTGCACAAATGTGAACATAGCCTTACAGGATAAGACCTCCTACACACTACAGAAATCTATACACGCAGCAGGTCCCTCAGTTCTGTATATAGGAGCAGTGGGCACACCGTATGGTGTCTCTGTACATCACAGTATTACAGAGGTGTTCTCTCTATGTAAGAATAGAGAAATAAGTCTCTGCCTCTGTATGAGATTACTCCCAGTATGGGTGCAGGGGTTTGTACAGAGCCATTATACGACCCTTGTGTAAATGTATGATCAGTACTGTTCTCTCTGGACGTCCCCTACACCAGCAGATCTGGTGTCACTGGTAAGACATCGGTGTATGGCCGGCTTCGCTTCCTGTGTCCCCTTGCTATGTCATGACCGTATCAAGGACATGTCCATCTTGAGTGTGTGACTAGAGAGCTGCTGTGACTTCCTTGTGGATATTGCAGCCAAAGTTCACCTGCTAGCTGGCAGCGCGTTGCCTGGAGAACTACTGTACAACACAGACCTTTGAGTCAGACTGACTCACATACACAGTTTTTCCTGGAGCTTTCAGTTTTGTCTGCATCAGAAAAGCATCTGGAACAAAATTTCTCCGCTTGATTCTCTATTAAAATGATGTTTTAGCTGCTTAGTTAAAGGATAACTAGGCAAAAAAAGGGTAAATGAGATGACTTCAGAGCTCCCGATGGCGGCAGAAATAGACCAAAAATATAATTTGACTCCTAAATTTGACTTTTATTGTTAATGCTTGCAGTGAACCCAATTAGACACTTTGAGGGGTTTTCTGGGACTAATATTGATCACCTCTCCTGTAGGATGTTTGTATCACATGAGTGGGGTCCGACTTCTAGTATTGGCACTGATCCGCTGTGTGTAGGGGTGCAGCGGCAGTCTCTTCATTACCAGGTATGGTGCTGTACATTCCATATTGGCGGTGCCTGGTACTACATGTAGCTCTGTCCCATTCATTTGATTTGTACAGAGCTGCTATAAGCTGCAGTACCACCCACAGCCACTATGTATGTATGGCACTGTGCCTGGTAAACCATGAAGAGCCCACAGGGCATAAAGCTCCCTTTTCTTTTAAGGCTTTGGCCATATGTAGTTCAGGTTTTTTTGCCATTCTTGGGTACACAGAAAATGCTAGAAATATTTTTTTATAGAAATAATGCAGTCAGTCATGGTATTGCTGATTTCAAGTGTAGTCAGTGGAGGTAAGAAGTTAAAGGGTTTGTCTATCTGCATCCTCTCTGTGAATGAAGAGCCAGTGCGCTTTCATGGCCGGCGTTCCATTGCTATGGGGCTGCCCAGACTGCGCTCTTTCAGTCCCCCATTCTTCTAATTGTTGGGGAACCCAGCAGTCGGACCTCAAGCAATGTGACACTTATCCCCTATCCTATGGGGACCTGATAACCATCTTTAAGAGGTTTTCCCAGCAGAAAAACATTTATAGCATATCGTGTGCTAAATAAAATGGCAGTGCCTTAATAGTGTTGTCCAGGGCTTGCGTATCCATGGCCTATCCTTAGGGTAGCTAATCCATATGTGATCAGTGAGAGTCTGATACCGCCACAGATCAGCTGTTTGAAGAGGCTGCGGCTCCCTTGCGCTGCATCTACTTTCCTGCACCGGTGATGTCACATTCCTTGGCAAAGCAACAGCTCAGTCCGGTCAAGTGAATGGGGCTTGAACTGCAATACACGGCATGTTGTAAATGTGTAACTTCTGAACAAAAAGTAAAAGTCCTAGTTTGACATGCAGGTGTGACAGGAAGTGAGGCAGAATGTGGTGTTGCTCTTGCATAAAATTGTTCCTCCTTCTACGTAACACACCTGGACCTCACTGTTTTTCACAAGCATAAAATGAAATGCTGTCTTTTTTTTTTGTGTTATTGCATTGCCTCTTGGTGTATGCAGTGCTGAGCCGAGCCATGCTTTGTGGCACCACATGTGCATATTTAATATAGTCTTATACAGCCGGGGACACATTGGGCATATTTGCAGTGGTTTAGCCGTAATATACTTGCCGGTGGCAAGGCTGGGTTTTATCAGTTGCTTTTAACCTATTTTGTGCAGATGACTATTCCTGGCAATTCTTGAGGGTGTGCCACAAAAGAACACCCAATTTTGGTTGTGTTTTTGGTGCCTTACGGTACTGAACATCCCTGACTGAAATTTAGCAGTGGGCATGCAGGGAGACTCTGCACCCACATTCTAGTGATCGGTGGGGGATCCTTGTGGTCAAACACTAACCAGATAGGAAGGTTAAAGCGTGATAGGATTTCTATGGTATAGACTGTAATTGGTTGAATGTGTCTCCCATAATGAAGGGAAGAAAGACCAAAGGGTCACATCTGGCTCTGAGGCCGGCCCTTACCAATACAGGATTCAGGCAGGTCTCTGACAAGTTGGGCTCTATTCAGATCATGTTTTTTACATCTGTTTCAGAGATGGGGAAAAAAAACTAATGCAAATGGGTGCAAACGGATGGCCTTCTGTTTACATAGACATCAATGTTTTGAAAACATGAGAATTTTTTTTTTAAACTTTTGATGTCTATGTAAACAGATGGACATCTGTTTGCGTCCGTTTTGCATCTGTAAAATGGATGTAAAAGCATGATCTGAATAGAGCCTTAAAAGAACAGTTTTTGCTTACATACACTTTAAGTGTATACCATGGAAAAACAATAGTGGCGCATTATATCTGCTGCCTGTGAGAGGATTTTCGGCTAGAGACTTATTGCCTCCCTGCTGTTGTTTCATCTGCCAAAAAACAAGTGAAGCAACCTTGCACATACCTTCCTATTTACTAGCGTGTACTGCATAGAAGAATCGTGTGACTGGTGGTAAAGTGACTGCTCCATGTTGCTCCCCGCTATCCTGCTGCTGCCGCTGCTTGTGGAGGGTCTCAATGACAGCCACGTTATTGAAGAAGTTTTCTCTGCTTGTGAGTACTCGGATGGTCCATTTTATTTATGCAGGTGTCTGACTTATGGGTTGGCAGCTTATGCTCCTGCTTTTCACTTGGGTTGACACCTGTTGCTATTTTAAGGGTTGTCCAAGACTGGCTACTGATGGCCAGTCCTTAGAATAGTTTATCAGTGTAGAATTGTTGGGAATCTAACACCTGGCACCCCCACAATCTGCTGCCAGAGCCAGAAGCAGATGGCTCTGTATACTGTGTAGTGGCCGTGACGCACTGTTACATCTCAGCTTCAATTCATTGTTAATGTGGCCCCTATGTATGGAGAGTTGGCCACCCGTACACAGCATGCTCCTTTCTCTTCTATAGGAGTATCAAAAACGGGGAGCAAACCCTAATTCTAGCTGTGGCAACGTTAGACGGTGAAAATATTAAAGGGCAATGCCACCTAAAAACTACAGTTTCCCTTGTGATCCATTAGGGGATTTCACACCTCGGTCTCTCCCCCTCTTTGCTTTCTTGCCATCACTATATATGACACAGAAATAATGCCAGATAGATCTTATGCAGAAAGCCATAAGAAGTGGTGGCACTGGCTTCATACATAATGAATAGAAAGAGGAATTCAGGGTATTGGATTTCACCAAACTTTATTAATAAGTGTCATGTATGTAGTAGAGAACTGTATGGAAACAGATGCGGCTAGGATCCTGTTTACTGAGGCAGGTTTTATTGTATATCCTGTAAATTTGCTATAAATACTTAAAGGGAACCTGTCATATTAAACATGGCGTCTCATTCCAAGCAGTATGTTATAGAGCAGGAGGAGCTGTGCAGATTGATTTATAGTTTTGTGGAAAAAGCTTCAGTGTAACTTGTAACTTATTGACTGAATTCCCGCCTCTTTCAGTGCTTAGGAGTCCATTGGGAGGTCCTTCACCAATGATTGGTAGCCATCGCTGAGCATGTATACAGAGATTAGCTGTCAATCACGGATTAGGACCGCCCACTAGACTGCCAATGAGCTGAGATGTCAATTAATAAGTTACGTGGGATACTAGATATTTTCCCACACAACTACATATCTATCTGCACTGCTCCTCCTGCTCTGTAAGATGCTGCTGGCAGAGCGGACTACATGCTCATTGCGACAGGTTTGCCCATTTAAGGGGTTCTCAAGGACACTAGATTGGTGGCCTATCCTTAGGATAGGTTGTCAGTACTGGATTATTAGGGGTCTGACCCCCTTCCGCTGTTCGGAGTATAGTGTATGTAGCTGGAAGCAGACTGCGCCATATAGTGTAATGATCTGCTACACTATTGCAGCACTCAATAGACCATTGGTGTCCAGTCTTGGAGAACCCCTTTAATGCTATATACAGCATGCAGGTGAAATCACAATCTGAATTAACCCTTACATATACTTTTTGTATACTTGCAGAGCTGATAACCTGAGAAGTATTTTCTTTTTTAAACCAGAATTGTTTCCACAGACTTAGTTGAGCAGATTTCCAAATGGGATTCTGTCCCTTTAAAACACAATGTTACATGGAAAGCCATAGGCCGCTAGTAGATATGAGGTGACCGTCAGGGCTCAGCTGCTATGGTATCCTCTGAGACAGCCTTGTGCCCGAGCTACAGCTGCATAAGCTGGTATGCTCATGCAATCTGGACATACGTGTGTGTCTGAAGATATGTCATGTAGCTATATTTCCTTTTTCTTGTTGAATGCCTGATGGCGGCTATACATCCATCTTGTTTATATCCCCTATAAACATGCAGTTCTCCATGTTTACTTACACAGTAGGGTGCTATAAAACCCTTGTACGTATACGCCAACCTATCCTAGTTGTTTTTAACTATTTTGCTAAACGTCACCAGTTCTAATATTCCAAATGTTAATTCTTAGGGAATGGCTTCTGCATATATTTCAGTGCACTGGAGAATGAAACTCCCAGCTCTATCCTCTGATTCACCCGGGTGCTACACTATTGCCCTTTCTTATTCCCACATCCAAGAGGACCTGTATGCCAATACAGTGCCAATAGGTGCTACACTTAAAGGGGCAGAGCGATGCAGTGTGTATGTCTTCCTCTGGAGGGCCATTGACTAGTAGGGGGCAGCGTGGTGTCATTCTTCATTGCAGATGACAGACAAGACAGACAGATGACAGGTCCAACCATAGCAATGCATTATCCACGTATTTTGGGCACAATCTTGGGAAGGGAGTTATTTATTTTTTACTAGGCAGGCAACCATGTAAAGAGTTCATCATCATAGAGGGGAGAGCAAGAGAAGGCACAAGTATACAGATAGAATAAGTATCCATTTAGCTTGTATTAAATGGTATTGCACGGTTATGTGACTCACATGCAGAGTGATTCATTTTCTTGCCCTGGGTGGTGTAGTAATAAACCGGTCATAATAAATGTTGAGTATTTATAGCACAATATATGGATACTCTCAATATGTCTAGTAAGCTACAAGCTGGCTCACCAACTGTGGCTAGATTATATCCTGTAGCGCCAACCTATTCCATGGCGCCTTAGACATTGTCAACACTGTCCCATATAGGGCTCACAATCTCCATTCCCTGTCAGTATGTCTTACAGATGTCCTTGGTCAGATTCGAACCCAGGACCCAGCACTGCAAGGCACCTCTTACCAGTGCTATCTGCACACAGTCAAGCTTTCAGCCTACTACTATTACTCCTGATTCCCCTCCTTCCCATATACATGCACACTCAGCTGAGTAGTGTACAGAACTGTAGCCTGAATTTCCTGGGCTACCATGCAGAATTTTGTAATGGGGCCCCCATCTACCTTGTGCCATTTAGAATAGTGGTATGTTTTATGTGGCAGAAGAACCTTTGGGGTCTCCTCAGGGTCCTGGATCTGTTAGTGACTGCTCCCGCTACACCACTGGCAGTGCATGTGTTATGGACGGTATGGAGATCGCTTCCAGACACTCTCCATTCACTTCCATGGGAGTTCTGAAAACAGCCGAGTACCTCATAGGTACCCCATGGGTCAGACATGTTATTTACTATGAGTGTACTAGAATGGCTTACACACATACTGTACTACTTCCTTTGGAAACACTAGACATGTTACGTTGTTTGCTTTTTGCTGGTCTTTTGGAAAATGTAATTAATTGTGGATTAAAGTAATCAGATTTGTATACTTTTTACAGTTTACTTATCTGGCAACTCTGTAATGACATATTACCTAGAAATGTAAGCGCTGCAAAGTAGCTTCACCTTTAGTGAACCCATACTTGTATACAGCAAATCCGTATAAATAATTTATATATATATATATATATATATATATATATATATATATATATATATTTTGGAATCACACCCCTACAAGAAGAGATATTATAATAGCAGGACAGCTGTAGGAACTCTAATTCCCTGTCTGCAGAAAAAGACTATATTATGACCCAATCCAGCTTTCCACTAATCAGAATTTTGCTTTTTATACCATTTTGTGCTGTAACTTGGCAAGTTTATTGGTGAAGTGCTCAAAGTGAGGGGTTTACAATAATAGGACTGTATTACATGGGTATTCCGAACTTGTGCATATCCTGTATCCACAAGAGATGTCATAAACTCCTGATGGGTCCCTTGACGATCATTAGAACCAGAGCCCGATGGCCTCAACTCGCCAATTCACGGCCACTATGGCCTGCATTGGACCTGGTCTGGTTCTGCTCAATAGGTGGCCAGTCCTAGGAGCCACAGCTGAAAAACACTGCAGAAAAGACCATGCCTTAAACAGATCATGTTTTTTTCCGCAGCGTTTTTCACAAAGTCCACGGTTTTCCTCTGCAGTCTTTTTTGCCTCTATTATACCTATATGGAAACACACACACAGTTTCCTCAGGTATAATTGACGTGCTGCGATTTACAAAAAAAAAAACGCTACCATTTTGAAATTTCAACATTTCCATTGCTGTGTTTTTGTTTTTTTTGTTTTTTTTTCTTTCTGCTGTGTGTGGATGGGATTAGCCAGAGTCCCATGCACTTTGCAGATTCTGTAATACACAGTGTTTTTTGCCACAGCGTTTCCATCGCGGGCAAAGCACTGCTTTTTTTGGAACGTAGGGCCCTGGCCGAAAAGCTTTTCTGGGACTTTTTATCCTTTGGATAAGTCATCGGTTGAAGATGTGTGGGAATTTGACACCCAGAGTTCCTGCAGATCAGCTGTTAGAAATAGCAGGCCTTGTGACGTTGCGGTCCTGATCACAGCTCAATCCTATTCAAGCTGGACTGAGCTGCAGTACCAAGCACAGCCATTGTGCAAAGGTATGGCGCTGTGCTTGGTAAGTAGTGAAATGGCTGCAGCACTCCCACCTCTTCTAACAGGTGATCATCATGAGCCCAGTTGTCTGCTGATCTTTAATTGATAACCTCTCCTGAGCATAGATTAGTTGTTTAGTTTAGAAAATCCCTTTAAGAACAGCGGTTGGGTACCCCTGTGCCGCACCCACTGTGGTTAGAGAGATATACACAGCTCACCTCTTTCCACTCATCTCTGTGGGAGTCCGAAAACCGCCAAATAAGTGCGCTACTGTTTGTGGAGTGAATAGAGAAAGCTGCACATGTGCAGCCACTTCACCACTCACAGCAGCTGTGGCATCCGTCAATTTAGAAGTGGCTCGCAGTTATTACACGTTTATGGCCTATCCTGTTGATATGCCTTAAATGTCTGAAATGAAAAAACCCTTTTAAGGGATTTTCTTTTAAATTCATCTAATATATTACAAGGTATCTCTATTTTGTACAATGCTTTAAATCTGAATTTTGCTTTTAATATTTAATACAATATATATTTACTATAGAATTTTATTTTTTTTAATATGTACGTCTATGTAAGCTAGGGACGGACGAGGTTTGGCCTTTTGGATTTCTTAGTATTTGTTAAAAACCTTTTGTTGTGCTGCCTTAGAGTAGCAGACTGCTAAAGAAAGACATAGACGCAGAAATAATAGAGAAAATAAATACAGCGGGCGCACCATGTCTGTACAGCTATGTGCTTTACTTACTTGCTCCAGCCCAATGCATTAGCTTTTAGTCTTGAATGTACTAGCACAATTGTGAATTGAGCGCCCTTGCCTAGTTCTGAGTCACACGATTTCTTTTTACCAAGGTGTTATTACAAAGCAAATGTAAATCAGGAGGCGCTGCCATTTTCGTAAGCACCGTAAAAGCAGAGTAAACTTTTCCTACACTACTAGAAATATTGTTTTGCATAGACCAGGACTACATAAGTACACAGAGGTGCAATATAAACCATAGAAATACAGGAATAGAAGGAAGGTTTAATAGTTGTGCCAAATATTTACACCGTCCCCCATAAGGCTATGTCCACATTTGTCGGGCACATCAAATCCAGTCATGCTGGTGAATGGCGGTTTTCTGCGATATTCTTGATAATTCTGCAGATTCAGCAGGAAAACATTAGGATTCGCCCCATGGGGCCACAGATCCGTGGTAGTGCATGCTGCAGATCTGTGGCAGACTTGGATTTCTGCCGCAGAAAACACACATCAAATGTTATCATTTTCATGAAGCTACCCTGGAAACAACGCCAGTATTGGCTGCGGCATATGGTAGAGACGAGATAGGGATTTCTAGTTCCGGCTGCCCTGATCTGTCATCGCTCTTGCTGGTAAAGAAGCAAATTTAATATGGAAATCCTAAGAATACCTTATCACTAAATATAGTATTAAAAAAAACACTTCTTACAGTCATGCAATGTATTTTGTGCCTTATCTTTCTATTGTAATGAATCCTTATACAGGTATGTCATTTTACGATGACTGTCCCCTCCATGGAGCTGTGCTGCCTGCTTGAAAAGATTCCTAGGTCCCCACACCCCTCTCGCGTACACCCACACAAAATGAAACACAGACTGAGAAATGCGTTGGTTTCCATGGTTATCCATAAAAAAAAATGGATCTGGTACCAGGGAAGAGAGCCCAATTTGGCCTGCAACAACTGATTGCTTTCAGAGAGATGCCAGCCCTACTTTGGGATCTTCAGTAATGTGGGAGGCGAGAGCTAAGTGGAGCATCTGTGCCTCTTGGTTTTACATTAAACATTCAGAGTATATCAATCTGTCCGTCCTCTGTAGGAAATCATTGGTTATGTTTAGATGCAGAAAACGTATAGAAGGAGAAGTCACAGCATGACCCCGCAGTCTTTGTATAAATTCCCCTTCTAAAACTACAACACTTGTGTGCCATAAAAATGACTGGTTTACGGCAACATTGCAAGGCGAGATAGACAACTCGGGAACATAGCTGCATCTGGATATTTTTTTTTTTTTTTGGGGGGGGGGGGGGGGGGGGGGGGGGGGGGGGGGGGGGGGTGGGTTTTAAGTTTTTTGGGGTTTTCTCTCAGTCATGATCAGGGGTCTGACACCCAGGACACGCCGCCGATCAGCTGTTTGATTAGTCTTCAGCATTTGCTTAAGTGTCGCAGCCACTTTAATACCTACCAAGCACAGCGCTGTACATTTCTGCAATGGCTGTGCTTGGTATAACAGCTCAGCCTATTTGCTTGTATGAGACTGAGCTGAAATCAAGCCATGTGACCGAAGAACATAATGTCACGAGGTCAGGAAGTACCATTGCTGCTTCAAACGGGTCCTGGGTGTGTGACCCCCGCAGATCGTCAATTGATGACCTCTCCTAAGGATACATCATCAATTAAAAAGTCCTGGAAAACCCCATTAATTCCAAAATCGGGACTTGTGAGTCTGGATAATACAAGTATTTTATTGTAGCTTATTTTGTAATAAACCATATTGTTCACGGAAGCGTACAGTCTAAATCTACTTGGCCACGATCCCTGTGGCCATCACTAATGGAGTAGCTGGTGAGGTCCTTGTGCTAATGGATAAACCTCTTTGTTGTGAATTAGGCTTCTATCATTAGTGTGTTGTACATCTATATTGTAATTTAGTAATGGGAAGCTATGAAAAGGTTAAATTGAAATGATACCCCAGGGCTGGACATTGGGTGGTGCGCTAATGTTTTGCTCTTACATTCTATCTTTCAGCTACAGAGTTCACACGAGGATTTATTTTATCCTCTATTTTTATTATTATTTTTATCCAGAATTTTTAAAATTTAAGGATGTGTTCCCATCGGACATAACCTAGTGAGATTAGTCACCAAATCTCCTTCACTAGCTGCAGCCACAAAAAAAGTGGCACATATTGACCTGCGCTGCAGGTTTTTAACCCGGCATGTTCACTTATGCTGTTGGTTCTTCTCTTGGCTTTTCCACCAATGGCACCACAGAAATAAAACATTTTGGGCGATGTTATTCACTGCCGTGCGAATAAGGAGGCCTAATACTATATTCCCACGTCCTCAGCCTGTGATGTCCGTAATGTTTACGGACCGCACCTCACCCCATTTATTTGCAGGTGGGGCGCTGTCCATGTTGATCGGTTTTTCACATCTGTAAAAAGCAGATGAACTTTTTTTCCATATTTTTGTTTTAATGTGTTTTCTTTCTATGTTTCTGTGTTCATGAAAGACCAATAACATGGATGCCATTTGTTTTTGGTTTTTTTTTCCCACAGATCCATAGACTTGCATTGATGTGTGGAAAAAAAAAAAACCTGCTTTTAGTTTTTGTTCTCTTGTGGTCCCACGGTCCGTGAAAAAACAAAAACAGACGTGTATGAAGACACTGAAATGTATACGTGTATGTACTGTATACAGTGTACATAGGTGAAATATGGCCGTGTGAAAACAGAGTAATAGAGCAAAAGTTTTAAGGATTCTCTTAGGCTAGGTTTACACGATGGAAAATTAAGAGAAATTCCTCTTCATTTTCCGCTGTGGGATTGCCCAGATGAATGGGCCTCATCGTCAGGAACTCCCGAGCCACGGAATCTGTGTCAAGATCGATCAAGATGCTGATTTTCCCCCCATCCTTTAAACGAAAAATAAAGTGATCTGAATAGAGCTTTACTACAATTCTAGCCATTAAATGTACACTTAAAATAAATCCGTAAGAGATTTTTTTTATTTCTTTTTAGAGCACCGTTAATTCCGTGGTGGTTTACCTACGTGATACAAAACCAATAAACTTACAATGGCAGCGAAGTTCCTGCCCGCCAGGTCTTACAATCTTTAAGGGATGGAGACGTTCTATAGTAGTAGTTGTTACGGGGTTAAACAGTCAGAGCGCTATCCTCAGTGACAGGCCGTCCTCCAGGTCTGTCGTGTAGTAGCTTTACACAACATCTTCTGTAATGGGATTCTCTGCTACTTTATATTAGCCAGAATGTTGTGAATCAACGAGCTTTAAGAGGCTTTAGCGGGGAGATTTGCAGTTTATATCTTAAAAAGACCTTTAAAGGGATTTAGTGCTCCAAGAGACAAAGAAATCTGTTTTATAAGCTTATGTGCAGATAGCCTAAGAAAGCGTGGGTCCAATATTGCATGACTTGTTCACATCATGTTACACTTGTATCACCTACATCATCTTATTAATTAAATCCAGATATTGGAGGAGGAGGAGGATGATGATATTGATATTTCTCTTCTATTTTCTGTATTTGATGGGGACAGCCATGTTATTGAGATGCTACTCTGGTCTCCGAACAGCAGTTCAGAGGCATGCTTTACGGCAACCGCATGGATATATTAAAACAGTTGCTTGGAGGAGATTCATGAACACGGATGTTTATCAGCACTGGTTCTTATAGTCCCCTCACCAGTGGGGTTGCCCCTCATTTATGACAAGGCAGCACTCTGCATAAATGAAGCGCACCCTCCGCCGGGCCGTGCGCCTGCATTGAAATCAATGCCAGTTATAATTTCCTGCATCAATGACACCAGATTTCTGGTGTAAATGATAATGAATCTTGTCGGGCCGATGGCACACCCTCGCCCCCTATTTAGGGAAAGAGACGAGCTGAATGACATCCCTGAGCAGCCGTGTCTCCACAAATCCGTTCATTTCATCTAGTGAGCCCGGGCTCCAAAGCAGACAGGTATAGGGCCTGAGACACTCCCTCTGTTCTCAGGTTGGCCCATCCAAGAGGTGGGGAGCATCTCAGACTACCAGACCTCATTGTGTATTGAATAGTCTGGGGATCTGAGTGACCTCACCTGAAATATTAAAAGTAAGACGCCAGATAGTGACTATATGGGAGGCTGCTATGTGACCTCTGCTAATGTCATTGTGCATGGAGGGGGAGGAGGTGACTAGTTGTGTGATCTACCTCCAGCTTTGTAATAGAGGTGTTACATCCTGTCAGTGATGACGATGAGGTGAAGTGATATCTACAGAACAGGAAGTGTCAGACATTTATGAAGGCTCAATGGGCAGAGTGATAACAATTTTTTTTTTTTTTCTTCCAATTTTACAACTTCAACATTAATGTAACAATTCATAAAGGATAAAACATGACCTCTCAGCCAAGTTCATCCTGTATGTTGGCGAGAGAGAATAAAATGTTTCCAACCCAGGGACGCGGGGCTTAGGCTGGGTTAAATGGATCGTGAGTTCAGCCTGAAGCCTGAGTACTTAATGTAAGCGTGTCCCCCAGTATTTACTGACTCAGACAGGTCATCAGCTGGCTCCCTTTCCTCTGTTCATCTTCTAATTTCTTCTGAAATCTCCCCTCCCCCGCTCCTCCTCTATATACTCTGCCCACGCACCACTCTACTGTAGAGTGACTGCACTGAGATCAGCCTTGAATAACTTTTCTCCTCTCCACCCTCCTACCCATCCCTGCTGCTTCATTCCTTGCAATTAGCTGTATCTCAGGTTAGGAGAGCTATGGAAACACAGGCCCAGCCCCTCGCCGGGACATAGCTTGCTCAGGCTTGTCTCTCATCCGGCTTTACCTGACTCACCGATCACCCATGACTTATTGTGTTTCTGACCGCCTGATAAAAAATACCATCTGAGGCATGAAAATAACATTTTGTGTGTGAGTGTATGTACAAAATGTATATTTTTGGGCCTTTTTCTATTTAATGATCTTGATAGTAAAATGCAAAGTGTTCTGCATTGTTGTGAAACATTAAGAATATTTAGAGATCAGGAGACGTCACATTGCCTTACTTACAGGATGATTGGACTCCCTTTGTAGAGGCCAAACCACCGACTACAACTACAATGTTTTCCCACAGTCTGACTCCTTCATAAATGGCTGACAGCCACAGTCAGGCAGAAGTAGGAAAGATTCTCTGATTTTATTAAAAAGACAGTGAAAGTAAATAATGTAATAAATTACTTATATAATATTAATAATTGTGTAATATAATTGAAAAAAAAATAATTATTTTAACTTTCTTCCGACTCCTGCCAAAATTGGTTCTGATTCTACAGCCCTGGTAGAGGACACTGTAAGAGGTTGTTCAGCGGGTAATTTTTTATGGTCATGTTGGCTTTAAAAAAACAAAAAACAAAAAAAACCTGTTTTCTTCTACTCATGTCCTGATACTGCCTGGTTCCCAGAAATGATTGCTCAGCCAATGCCTCGCTCAGGTGGGGGACGGACTGACTGACTGGTCATTTCCTGTATTTTTTTTTTTTTTCTAAGGCCAGAGGGGGACCTAGACAGCATTGGGACAGGAGCGGTAGGAAACCTGTGATAAGCCATTCATTCATTCATTCATTCTTTTTTTTTTTTTTTTTTTTTTTTTAAATAATCTTTTTAAGAAATCTGATTTCTGGGGCTTGGAAAAGCTTCATCATATGCTTCCCATGTTACCTATAATGGTTTGACTACAGGGTGCGGATAAATGGGTAGCCATGCCACTTGCTGTAGTAGTCAATTTTTTATTATCATATTATTATTTATTATTGAGTCTTTCTAGGTAATGTCAATCTGGTATTTTAGAAGACTTCATAAACCAATACATTGTAATGAATGGAATAGTGTCGCAGCTGGCATGACTGCCAAGTTTTCACCTGATAGTAGTATAATGTTGTACCGTGTTAGCCATTGAAAGTAGTGGAAGAGTGAAGAAATCAGACGATACCTTTTAGAGGCTAACTGAGTATATTTATAAGTAAGCTTTCAGGAGTACTAGCTATGAAGGGAGCTAGCTAGTACTCCTGAAAGCTTACTTATAAATATACTCAGTTAGCCTCTAAAAGTTTTCACCTGCACAGCGGTTGCGTCTTGGCATTGTTATGACCGCACTGTGTACTTGTACTATAGTGGCCTGTTGGCTCCCTGGGTTGCACATTTGATGTCTAGCTGCTGGCCGTATTCTAGAGGATTCTTCATATGTCCGAACTGGTTTTCTGGCACTTAATTTTCTATCTTATCTTTATAAGGGGATATCCATTATTGAAGGGTCATTTTCCATCATGGCTGACACTGTTTCTGTAACTCCCGTGGAAGAGAATGGGTGCTAAGGAAATGGCTTAGTGTATTTGGTGTAACAGCCGAGCTGTGCTGTTTGTCGCTCGCATTCACCTCTCTGGGAGTTATGGAAACTGCATAGAGCGCCGCCTGCTCACCCGTTTCTGAAAGTCCCATCCTTGTGGAATTTTTGCCAGCTATTCAGCCATGCTTGCGGTAGTTAAAGGGTTATTTCTATTTTAGGAATGCATTTGTTGGATGAAGCAAACCATACGTTTTCCAATTGGAATCATACAGCCTTAAAGGGGTTGTCCATTCAGTATAACTTTTTATAATTAAAAAAAAAAAAAAAGGGGGGGGGGGGGGGAAATCAGAATGGCATAAAACACAAAAGAAGTGATACATCGCCGATAACCTGTTGGTCCCTGCTGGTCTCTACCTCCTTGTCCCTGCAGGTCATTCCAGTGGTCATTTCTGATATTATTTATTATTTATTTATTTTTCCACCTGGTTAGTGTCAGAGAGGGAGCTATGTCAAATTGGTGGGGTGACTATCAATACTTTTCTTTACAAACTTTTACAAAGACAGCCCCTTTACGTGGCATATGCATTATAGACATAGATAAAATGCTAGCCATATACAGACACCACAACAAGAAAGCCATAGACCTCCATTTACATCAGTAGTTGAAACTGGTACCTAACAGGTATTTAAGCACGCGGTGTCCACCTCAAGAACTCCAGATCAGCCTGTAACTGCTTATATAAGTAAATCTGTAAAGAAGTTATAATGCCAACAAGCTTTTGTGTACTATGGGCATCACATTTTCCTGTATTTCAGTTCCAGTATTTTATACATGTGACTGTCAAAAAGCACCAAATTTGTGTTTTTTTTGTTTTTTTGTTTTTTTTTCCTCATGACTTGTGTTGACAAATGACTAAAACGTTTTTTTCTTTAACTTTGCAGCCTGCATTGGGTCACGCCGACTCAAAGACAAGCAGCGGAGGCGGCAATAGCAAACCCAATATGCTGAGATGTCGCACCTCCATTCCAACCTCTGCAGATGAGCAGCCGCATATTGGAAACTACCGTCTTCTCAAAACCATCGGCAAGGGCAATTTTGCTAAGGTCAAGCTAGCTCGCCATGTTTTAACTGGAAAAGAGGTAAGAATAGATTTACCTGATGTCCTTTGGCTATATTGACAGTCGGGGTGGTTTTTATAGTTGGGGTCTGTTCGCACTTTTTCTAATTCATCGGTTTACTGCTTCTTACCCCAGTTTAAGGCTGGCTTAATACAGGTACATATGTCATACAGTTTTCCACTCTACAAAGCCCCCTTTGATATACACCTTTTTAAAGGGGTTGTCAAAGGAGTTAAAATTACCTTAAGTGATCTGGCAGATTCTAGATGACTGACCCAGAGATTCTGAGTCTCGAGTCATGTGAATGGAACCAGCCACTGACCCTTGGGTCTCTCTGGCATGTAACGGCCTGGTTCTCTGGTGCTTTGGAGTAGAAACTCTGACTTCCCTCTTGGCCATATTTGGTTGAGATGAAAATACCCCTAACCCCTAAAGGGGTTGTGCGGGACTTTGAAAATATGGCTGCTTTCTTCTCAGAAAGTGATATGTCCGTCGGTCACATGGCCATGCTGCAGCCCAATCCCATTGTAGTAGTATCGCAGTGAATAGTATGAGCGATCAGACTCCCTAGGTTTCAAGGTCCCTAGGGAGTCTGATCATACAAGTAAAAGTATAAAAAAAAATTTTTTTAAAAGTATGTAAAAATAAAAAAAAAAACACAAAAGTTCAAATCACCCCCCTTTCCCTAGATCAGATATAAAAGTAAATAAACAAAAGTAAACATAAACACATTAGGTATCTCCGCGCTCCAAAATGCCCGAACTATTAAAATATTTAAATATTTATCCCATACGGTGAACGGCGTAGCAGGGAAAAAAAATCAAAATGGCCAAATAGCGTTTTTTTCAACACTTTGTCTCCTATAAAAAATTGAATAAAAAGTGATCAAACCATCAGATCTTTCCCCAAGTGGTATCAATAAAAACGTCATGTTGTCCCGCATAAAAAGACGCCTTACCCAGCTCCATACATGTAAATATGAAAAAGTTACAGGTGACACAATATAGCGACGCAAAATTTTTTTTTCTATTTAGCAAAGTTTTTAATTTTTTAAAAGGTATCAAAACATTACAAATACTATATAAATTTGGTATCGCCGTGTTCGTACTGACCCACAGAATACAGGTAACATGTCATTTTTACCACACAGTGAATGGTGTAAAAATTAAACCCATATGAATTTGGCGCAAATGCAGTTTTTCTCCAATTGCACCTCATTCTGAATTTTTTTCCAGCTTCCCAGTACATTGCACAGAATATTGAATAGTGACATTACAAAGTACAATTTGTTTCGCAAACAATAAGCCATCATGTGACTCTGTGAACTGAAAAATGAAAAAGTTATGGCTCTTGGAATGTGGGGAGGGAAAAACGAAAATGCAAAAACAAAAAATGGCCCGGTCATTAAGGGGTTAATGGGACAGAGATGTGGCATTGACACTTCCTGACAAGAAGAATGCAACTATGTTTTCGAAGTCTTACACAACCCCTTTAAGTTATCTTAATTTACAACAGTAGTAGTTTTCTGTTTTAAATACTGCAGGTCACACTTTTGGCCTCCACTGCTATAATCTGGACCTATTGGTCCCTGTAACATATGCACCTGGAGCTTTCCTGGCACATACATTAAACGTGCAGGTGGAATGCAATGTGAAAAGAGCCTAAGGCTGTGTTCACATCTGTGTTGGAGACTCCTTCAGATCCAGTCAGTGTGGGACAAAAAAGTGCTATTTTTTCCCAGTTAAATACAGTCCCATGACAGAAACCTGACTGACTTCATTATAGTCAGTGGGATTTGTTGCAAAGCCCTTAGTGTCTGATATGCCAGCACTTTCATCATTTTCGTTGTACTAGTGCAGATGTTGACGGAGCCCAAGATCGATCTCCCGCAGCTCTGTATATCAGCATATACATGATTTAATTATGTGACCTCATCATCCATGGCCTTGGGCTATCTTCACAAGCAAGTCAATATGAGAGCCTTCAGCGTTTTCACAGGGGAGCTTGATGAACCTGAACAATGCAGTCACATGATCATATTGAACAATACTAAAGCGCTGACAGCGCATATAACCTATGTATTAGCTGCCTTTTAATGTATCAACAGGTTTGTCTTATTGGTGTATAGTTGGTCTAACTTTTTTTTTTTTTTTTTTTTTACTTTTTTAGGTTGCTGTAAAAATTATAGACAAAACACAACTAAATTCTTCTAGTTTGCAAAAGGTAAGAGGGGAGGCAATTCTACTACTATTCAGACTTTATCAGAGCAACCTTGAAGGAGATATGGATGAGCGTTGTTGTCTAGTTACTTACACTAGGCATCCGTACTAAGGGGTCGTTCACTCTTCAGAAAGTGAAGAGGAATTTAATGCAGTCTTCTGCCTCAGATTCCTCTTACACTTTCCAGACCTATGCATCCCACATTAGAAAGCCGAACTGCGAGTTTAGTCTCTTGGTTTAGACCTAGCCACAATGGGACTTCACAGCTCACTTCACAGCTAGTCTCATGCTGCTGAATCAGTCGATAAATCTGTGGCAAGATTGAGCAGGATTCTGCTTTTTTTTTTCATTGTCCTGACCGAAGTATACATGCTTGCCTCCCGTTGAAGACAATGGGAGGAAGATTCTGTTTTGGAATTTGGAGCCGATTTTGAAGCTCTTAGCAGAACAATCACTATATGTCATAAATGTTGATAATGGTAGTTCTTATAGCATAGACTGTAAACAATATGACTGCATTCACATCTTGTGGTAATGTTGCAGTTTTTGATTTTGGAAAATCAAGGTAAAAACCACAACCCTTACTACACCTTGAGATTTTTTTGTCATGTCTCCTCACTTAACGAAGATTCACTCACATGCATTCAGAATCTTCCTGTGTGTGTGTTTGCGTGACGTAATAGAAAAATATGACGCAGATTGCAGACTTGTATTTGCAGTATTATATGCTGCACATCTGCAGTTGGGTAATACGCCCATCTCAATCATATTGGTATTCTAACGGTTTGTCTGAGCTTACTGTTGTTTTGTAGGCATTGGAACGCATCTACGGTATCTACATGTAATGGGGAGTTTGTGTGGTATTGGACTGAACATCATTACACCTTCATACCTCATATCTGCCACATAGTCCCTGGTAGCTAGTTTGTTGCCATGTACAGTAGCAGCAGAGTGGATGAGATTTTACTAAAAGATGACCCACAGTGCAACGTCGCAGCTGGCGACCAGTGGCGATTCCAGAGTTAAGCTGCCACAAAAGTGACATTCACTATTACTAGGTGTTCAAGGCAGCTATAATCTAACATGAACAAACTGCAACATATCAGTTATTGCATTACCAAGGATGGGAGCAGCCGGCGACCTGCAGCGATTCCTAAAGCTACTTGATATTCAATGTTTTTAGAGGCGGCTTTTGGGAAAACATGCTGCTAAATTTTTCCATTCTTGTGATTGCTTGCAGTCCTGTCAAATGGACCCCCATCATTTAGGCACTTATTCCCCATTCTTTGTATAGGAATGATTTTGTTACTGGGAAAACCACCAGATTTTGCTGCTTTTTTGAGGGTGGGAAGCTTCTACTTCTCTCTTCTGCTCAATCGGTTTTGGCTCCAAAAAAACATAGCACAATCTGCAGCTAAAAAGCAGCTTTTCTGCAATGTGGGGCCTCAGTCGAAATGTTTTCCACATCCGTAGAGAGTTTAAAGCAGAGCTCCGTCCTTTTGACTAGTATTTCCTCTTCTCTGTGCTGACATCCCCACCCTGTGCCTGCCTGCTTCACATTGGAGACTGTGCTCATTTCTAATATTAGGTGACAGTACCGTGTCTGGAGGTGGTTTTGGGAAGCTGCAGTCTGAATTTATGTTGACATTATAACTTTTTGCTGCTACCGCGATTTTCAAAGACACTTAATGTCATGGCTGAATATAGCTACTCGGCCCCTGATGTTTTCTGAGAAGTGTCCCTCCACCTAGAAGGTTACATAAAAACTATCATGATTTGTAACCCAACACTGTACACATCAAACCAAGGACAATGTGGAAGCGGCACTATTTTAACGTGGTTTACATTAATAACTGAAGCTTTTAGGCGAGGACGATATG
Source organism: Leptodactylus fallax (assembly GCA_947044405.1). NCBI lineage: Eukaryota > Metazoa > Chordata > Amphibia > Anura > Leptodactylidae > Leptodactylus > Leptodactylus fallax. Next base: position 4,461,820 of record CAMRHE010000138.1, on the reverse strand, counting down.
TGACATTATATCACAGTGTCGCCCTACCACATTGCACCTAATGATGGTGAATGTGTTCACATTGCAACCCAATGGGTCGTAATCCAACCCAGTGGAACGTAATCCAAACCCAATGGGTCTCTGCACAACCAGCTTCATTATCATTAGGCAAAGGCAGTGTGACGTTTGTGATTGTAATGTCACCATGTAGCCATATTAGGATGACACTGCAGTACCCTTAACCACAGTTAATAAACGTGCAGCGAGTGAGCACAGCACCCGGGAGCCGTGCACACTATGTTCGCCTTTATTGCAGTGGTCTACAAGCTATGGAGGTTGTCAGGGCATGCTGGAGGTTGTAGTTGCACTACACCTGGAGAGTCGCAGGTTGCCAACCATTTCCCTCATGACGTAAATATGCACGCTCAGCCTATCCAAGCATGCATGTTTATGGAGGAGTTGGACAACGTCATCACCAGCTCTTCAGTTCTAGTATTTTTCACCAGTATTTGTAAGCTAAAAATAGGAGCAGAAACTACAAAGAGATGCACATCTTTCCATTATTTTCTTTCTGTTGGTTTCACTTCAGGTTTTGGCCTACAAATACTGGTAAAGTAGTGACCAAAATATTACCGTGTGAATGAGGTCTTTATCTGATACTGCAGTTCACATACACGTCAGGTGTGAATACAGATAACTGAGATTTTGTGACCTGCAGTACATACCAACTCAGAAGACTAATGCTTCGCACAATAGTAGTATGCCAAGTGGTCTTGGTAACTGGTTTAGCACTAACTCTTTGACTTTTTTGTTTTCACAGCTTTTCAGAGAAGTGCGAATAATGAAGGTTCTCAACCACCCTAACATAGGTAAGGAGCTGACTTGTTTTAGCCCATAATAACCTTTTAAAGGGTTTTTTCAGGACTTTATTTTTGACAAATTATTGTTAGACTGGGTCATTTTGTATCAGGTTTGTGGAGACCGTCTCTCTCCAGCCCCAAGAATTTGCTGTTTGAAGGACTGCAGCCCTGAGACGAGGGTGGCAACATCTATCTTCATGACCAGACACAGTGCTTTACATCCTGTAGTGGTTGTGACTGATACTACATGTAGCTGTGTCACATTTGCCTGAATGGGACGGAGATGCAATAAGCTGCAGTACCAGAAGCAGCTGTTAACGTGTGTATGGCGCTGTGCCCAGTAATGAAGAGACTGCAGCACTTATCAAAGCACCACAGCCCCTTCAATCGGCTGACTGGTGGGGCTGCTGAGAGTCAGACCCCCCCCTCCCTCCCCCAATAAAATATCAATTTATATATAATTATATACAGTACAGTGCAAAAGCTTAGTTGTTGAATAAATGTTGCAAAGTAAGAATGCTTTCAGAAATAGAAGGGTTAATTTTTATTAACTTAATGCAAAGTGAATGAAGAAAAGAGAAATCTAAATCCCATCAATATTTGGTGTGACCTTTGCCTTCCTTCACTTCTCAGTACTTGCAGACAGTTCTTGGAGGAAATCGGCAGGGGACTGTTCCTGCCATCTTGGAGAACTAAGCACAGATCTTCTGTGGATGTAGGCTTTCTCCAATCCTTCTGTCTCTTCATGTCATCCCAGACAGACTGGACGATGCTGAGATCAGGGCTCTGTGGGGGCCATAACATCACTTCCAGGACCCCTCCACCCAAGGGCAAAGGTCACACCAAATATTGATGGGATTTACATTTTTCTTTACTCAATCTTGTTAATTTACAAAAATAAAATATTAACTCTTCTATTTCTGAAAGAATTCTTACTTTGTAAAAGTTTTAGGTAGGTGTGAGAAAAATCTATCTATCTATCTATCTGCTGTACTATAGTTTAGCAGGTCAGTTTTACTTCTCCAAAACTTTAGACATACCTGGCAACTTTAGTTTCAGATAGAAATTCCCTGGTTTTGGGAATGTGTGAATTCCCCTATGTTGATAACAGAGCCTTCCCTCTTGTTTAGTGTTAACCCTTTCTATCGTCTTTTGCTTTGTGTTACAGTAAAATTATTTGAAGTTATAGAAACGGAGAAGACGTTGTATCTTGTGATGGAGTATGCCAGTGGAGGTTTGTTTTCCAATTGCTTACTATAATTCCTATTCAATGTACAGACAGTGTCTTCTGTTATCAGTCTGAATGACCTGTAAAGGTGACCACACAGTAGATTAATGTCGGTAAACTAGAATTTGGCAGGACTGACCCAGCCATCTAGTGTGTATTTGATGGTTGGCCTATGTTGTAGGGCGGGAGGATCGTGCATGTTGAATTTCACCATTAGAGTCCTTTGCTCTCAAGGGAAAGTGATTTTTGCCAAGCTTATTCGCCCTTTCCAATTCAGAACACATGCATTCTCAGCCAGACTGAAGGTGCAGGTGCATGGGGAGATCAGGAAGAATAACTGTGAGCTACAACCACCGTTAAATCTGTATTGCCATCTTAAAGGGGTTGTACAGGAATCGAAAAAAACATGGCTGCTTTATTCTTCTCAGGAAGTGACCTTGCGTCCCTTGGTTACATGGCAATGGTACAGGTCCGTTATACTGAAAGGGACTGAGCAGAATCATAGGCATGTGACCAGCAGACATGATGTCACTTCCTGAGGTAGTGACATGTTTTCTAATCCCGTAAAATCCCTTTTAAGAGCATGCTAGCCCTTTGTTACATTAACCCCTTTCTGCTCACCTTGGGTAAACGAATGAGCTAATTTCTTGACGTTTAGCCATTAACTATTTACATGCCTATTTTCATGGCACTGCTCAGTGTTATCAGCTGCATCATGTTGACAGCTGGGCCCTGAGCAAGCATGCTTCTGCATTTGGTTGATTGCAAAAGAGACAGGTGATGGTTTTGATGACATCATGGGAATTCCCTATGGCTGGGTGGGCTGAAGGACATGCTGAGAAGACTTGATCTGGGGGGTGTCTTGAGAAGGCATGTCCCTGTGTTACAGATGTGTAATGATGAGACTCTAAGGGGCTGTTGCCATTAGATGACTTTTCAGCGATTCTCTTCTACCCTAAGAACCTTTTCTCATGGATCACTATTTTACCTGTCAGAAATGACTGATTTTGTGACGGAGGCTCCTGAGGGGGAGCCTCTAATGCAGATGTGAACAGAGCCTAAAGGCGCACTAGGCTAAAGATGATGACCATGGACAATTCCAGCCGTAATGATGTCAACTTTTACCACGAAGGATTATTTTAAACTGATGACTCATCATCTGTAAAGAATTTTGCTGTGTTTGAAATTGCTGAAAAAAAAAAACTTTCATCTGTAATTGATCTTTTTTTTAAAAGCGGATTCACAGAATGTTCCTAGAAATATGGTTTGACTTTCCCACTGGTGACGTCAAACATGTGTGGTCTGTTTAAAGAACTGTAAGGAACTGTTCACACGGCGGAATATGATGAGGAATTCCTTCGGCTTTCCATTGCTGCTTTCTGCCGCTGATTTGGTCCAGAGGAAAGGGGCTGAACAGCAGGGAGTCTCAAGTCACGGACTCCACGGCAACATCAGTCAGGACACTTATTTTTTTTTTTAGCGTCCTGCTCTGATTTCTGCCTCCCATTGAAAACAGTGGGCATCGGAATCTTCTGGTGATTCACTCCCAAATCAGCGTTAAATTCCTACATGCAAACATCCCCCCGAAGGACCAATATGGACTGAAATCGTCCACCAAATGGTTCACTCAGTGGTTAAACAGCATTCACTCTTCTGTTATATAACGTGTATGACCACCTTAGGCCCTAAAAAGTAAAAACCTATAAATTTTAGATTTTAAGCAATTAATGCACAACTTCATTCATGAAAAAGAAGAGAACAAAATCATCTGGGTAAGAATCAAAAGCAATAAGTTACTCAGGGGACTGTGGCATTTCCACAGGTAGGTTTGTGCCCTGTACACACAAACTCCCCCTAGTCATGATGGGGTTAATCGAGTCCCCTGAACTATACCATAAATATCTCCAAACTTAATGGGCCTTACCTGCTCACACTTGTAATATTACGTACCCATCCTGTTAAAATTATCCCTGCAGGGGGACATATTCTTTACGTATCTTACCTAGAATCCTGCGTAAAGAGAAAGATACAAACTTATTTGGTATGTTATCTATGGACTTTTCCCATGTATAAAGCAGATTGACTGAGTGGATAGCAGAATTTCTATTTAAGGCAAAACATGCCAGCAAACGTCAGCGTGATCTCCTTTTTGGACTGGTGTTTGCTTTAGCCTTGTGGAGATGTTGGCAGTATATCTGCATTAGTTTCTAGCTATATACTATCTGACATTAACTTTGTAAATGTAGAGCAGACGTGAGTGACTCTTTATGCAATGTTTTTAGTGATTTGCAGTCAGGCTAAATCGCCATCAGGTATTTGTACAGGTCTACCTTGGAAAATAAAAGAGCAATCCACAATAAAACTTGATCACGATCAATCCCTTTTACACTTACAAAGCCAGTGCAGATTCCATAGAAAACTGCTTTGTCTGAACAGTTACTCACCAATGCATTTATCTTGCCTAATTATCTCCAACATTTGATATTCCTGGAATCAGTTTTGTCTGTTTTAGATCACATTGATGTGTCACTACATCACACCTAACGACAGTGAATGTAGTCATGTCGCAACCCACAGGATTTCTTATGAAAGCACATTCACTGTTATTAGGTGGGGCTGGCAACACTACATGTGAACTTAAAGGGGTTTTCCAGGATTTGGACAAATGATAGAGGATTCACATTCACCTGTTCCCGGGGCTCCAGTGTACCCTGCCTCTGTTCGGTCATATACATATGGTGCTTTCGCCACACGTGACCACTGATCCAATCAGTGGAAAGGACCTGGTGATATATGTGAGTGATCTCATCAGGTCCTTTTCAGCCACCGTTGAGGAGGTCCTAAATTCCTATGCAACCACTTTAATGTCTATATAGCCACCAGTTGCTTGTAGCCCTAGATTTAAAGGGGTTGTCCTGTTACATGAACACTTATCCCCTGTCCATCCCAGTGATCAGAAGGACAGGGAACCCAAAGTCCCTCTAAGGCCTCCTTGTAAATGAAGCGCCAGTGCACTTATGTGTCCAGCACTCCATTCACTTCCATTGGCTGCGGATGCTTTGAACAGGCCATGTGACCGATGAATGTGACAAACCGCTAATCCGCGGGGCGCCTGGGTGTCGGACCGTTATGGATCTTCCATTGATGACCTATCCCAAGGATGCTGGGGCTTGCTATGTATAGCAGAGTGTTGTACTTCGTACCATCTCTGGTGGTCCCATTGAAATTAATCTTGTGCCCACCACTCCACTCAGAATGGGAAACAAAAAAAAAACTCTCTTCTTGTGATTTGGTCAGGGTCCCAGCGGTTGTACCCACACAAATATGCAACTTCTCCCATATTTGATGAATAGAGGGTTAGTTATTTGGAGGGACAACCACTTTAACTAAAAGTGGTCTTCGTTATAGTCCTTTATTAGAGGGCCAGACTACACAACCTTTGTATGCTGCTGGGTGGAAAGACAGCGCTATGAGCTAATCTGCAAATCAGCATCAACAAGTGAACTAGCATGGTATAGAGAGTGTCACTGAACGAAAGTGAGGATAGTAAGTACAGGTTAAATAGGTTAGCCGCTGGATTTAGATTTTATTAAGAAGGGATTGGCAAACACCAACTGAGTGCTTTATATTGGTATCCCTTTGGATTTAATAGTCTTAGAAATATTGTGTGGTGCAAAGTTTAAAAGGACTGTCGGGGGACATGAAAGGTTATTTAGATGTGTTGAAAATGGAAATTAATAAAGCTTATTAGGTTAAGTATGAAGTCTGCCCAAATGGCCCAATTTTATCACCCCTTCCCTACCTCCTGTTTGCAAGGTCCGCTTTCATTGTGGTTCTGAAACAGGCAAACGGCTTTCTCCTCCTCTTTGTGATAAGTAGGGCTAAAATCTGATAAGGGACCTGGCTTAGCTAAGAAACTGAGACAGACAGCTCCCTTCATCAGGTCAAAGACACACAAACCAGGAGGAATCTTTATGCATCTCCATGGTAACAGACGACAAATTAACTCCATAGTCTGATATAGCAGTCATACTTTCATCAGCTCACACTACACAGAAGTAGGGGACTGATAGAAGAGTGTGACTGGAGCATCAAACTGAGGGTATATCAAATGATAGACTCCCTTTAACAATAAATGCAATAAAACTGTGGTTGCAAAGGTCACTCCATACAAAATGAGCAAATTCTCTATTTAGTTTTGCTTCAAGAAATTTTTTTCACCTTCAGTTCATTGTTGCAAGCAGTTTGGTTTGTTTCTGTGCACGTTTATATTGGAGGCTCCGTGTGGGGCATCTGATGGCAATACTGTCAGGTTTACTGTCTGTTGCCACAATGAACTGTTCTTGCCACCATGACTGACTGCATTGTAAGTTGATGAGTCTTTTGGGCACCATTGGCATCCATCTTCTAACAGACCACAGATGGGAACAGGGCTTCATACTATTTAATATGCTGTCATGATATTATACTTCAATTGTCCAATTCACTTTTTATTGTAAAACCGATATTAAATTGTTTAGCAGTCTTTGCTATTATCCTGTTATGTGTGTATTTTGGGTGATTTACAGTTACACTATATATTCATATGGCTCTGCTTATCCATTAGGTGAGGTGTTTGATTACTTGGTTGCACATGGAAGAATGAAAGAGAAGGAGGCGCGAGCTAAATTCCGGCAGGTGAGTATAGGATGTATAACATATAGGTTATTTGTAGTGCAGACATACCACCTGTTTCTTGGTTATTTGTGTATGATACACTGACCGGTATTGATAGCTGAATTTGGTTGTCTGAATAGGCTGTTTGTGTAGTTTGCGCACTTTTGAGTCTTAAGGGGGGTATGTAAAGGAAATGTAGTCCCTTTAAATGTATCTGCCGTTTTTTTTTATTAAAACCAGTTGGTAAAATATATCAATTTGATTGTAGATTCTTTTCATTTTTATTTTCGGTACATAATTATGGGGGCCGCCATCTTGCTTGAGCTTTTTCTCTGCTTTAACAGCATTTAGTAATCTACTTTACAGCAGTCTGAAGACCAAAGGCAGCAGTAGTCGAGCCAAATCAAATCTGACGTTTATGATTTATACACTTGTCTGCTTTCAGTACTCCCATAGAAGTGAATGGAGAGAGCTTCACAAGGATGGCTACCTCTTCATTCACAGTGGCAGGAGAGAAGGGATAGGGGGAGCCCTATTCTGTGATAATTTGAGTGGGACCCACATCTGTCAGGCATTTCCTGTGGCTGTGCTATACTTGTGAATTAATAAAGATTGGCCAATCTTGCGTTAAACCAAAAAACATAATATTTTGATATGTATGTGTCACTTTATACTAAATCAAAGCCAGAAGCCTATTATTCCCACTGCATGTTGTATAGGTAGGAGGTGATTGCAGAATCTATATCAATTAGTAGATACAGATATAGATACTCTACTGTCATAAGTCTTTTTTCCAAACTGAATTTTGGTGCCCCCTAAATGCTGCATGAGAGATCGTTCTGTGACCCTCTTTATGCGGGCATGACGAATTAGTTCTTATTCCCCTCCAACTGCCAGGAGCAGCATTGGTCATAAGAACGGGGGTCCCAAGCTTCATGTTTGAGCTTTTGTTCTCGTGATCAGAAGAGATGCCAGTGTATGCATTATGGCAGGATTCACAGCATCGTGTCCAGCTATTATACACGGTCTGCCAGTATTTTGCCGAGCCAAGTTTTAATAAAAGCAAATCTAAGCATTGCTGGTGATTTTTAGAAGTAGTTTCTAACATGTTGTTTTTTTGTTTGTTTTTTTCCCCCCTACTGTAGATTGTCTCTGCTGTTCAGTATTGTCACCAGAAGTTTATAGTTCACAGGGACTTGAAGGTAAGACCTCTATTTAACTTTATACAAGTTTATCCTGGGCTTGGAGTAGCTAAAGGGTATATTCCTATGTGTTAAAGTGATGGCATATTTCTGGGACCTTTACTGATCCTGAGGATTTTTTGCTTTTGTCCTTTTTTTTTTTTTTTTTTTTTTTTCTTTTCCCCTGTACTGGGCTGCTCCTGGCCACCTGGCTGTGTATAGAAATGCAGCCTGTCCCGTTCACTTGACTGTAGCTGTGCTGCAGTTTTGTTAAACAGTAAATAGACAGGGCACGTCATTTCTGTCACTAACTACTGATGAGCAGGCAGATCCTGTCACACAGCTATAATGAAGGAGCTCACAACTCAGCCTCCCAAACTGTATACTTAATACTGTAAACGGTATACTTAAATTACACTGCCTCCAGCAGGTACATGTAGTACATTCTACATGTCTATAGTCCATATAATGCTGTGCTGAGGCATCATGGGATTGATGGCAAAGCATCAAGAAAAATAATAGTCAAGATGGTGTCCGATCAGGAGCAGAGGAGAAGCTGGATTTCAGAGACATGAAGTAGTATACATGAAAGAAGCCTGTGGGTATTAGGTGATGGGTGCAAGGATGGAAAGAATTGTTTTTTGCTGGAGTGCATCTTTAAATGGGGGCTTTTCTTTTAGACACTAATCTTCTATTCACAGGTAAAAAATAAGTGATGATTGGGGGGGTCTTATTGCTCCCACCAGTCAGGAGAATGGGACACCATGCTGCTGAAGATCACTTGTCAGTCCCATAGAAGTGAATGGGGCAGTGGATTGGGGATGGGGGGCAGCATATAAGTCAAGAAAAACGATGTGTAAGATCTTATCACCTGTGAAGGAACTCAATAGTTGTCCCTTCCTCTCCTCTTCTCTTTAGGCTGAAAACCTGCTGCTAGATTCTGATATGAATATTAAGATTGCTGATTTTGGCTTCAGCAATGAATTCACTTTTGGGAACAAGCTGGATACATTTTGTGGAAGCCCACCCTATGCAGCCCCTGAGCTCTTTCAAGGAAAGAAGTATGATGGGCCTGAAGTGGATGTGTGGAGTCTTGGAGTTATCCTTTATACGTTAGTCAGCGGCTCCTTACCTTTTGATGGGCAGAACCTAAAGGTATGCTTGAGCCAAAATGTTGCAAGTGTTATTGTGCTGTATAAATATATTTATGAAATGTGTGCGAAATAAATAGAAATGCACCCAATATGGAAAAAGTCATCACTGCGATTTAGTACCTCTACATGCAGGGCATACACATTAGATGGCAACAGTACTAGTACTCTGTATTGTCCCCTGCCCTCCATACACATGCACACTCAGCCAATCATGTATGAGGAGAGGAGAGAAAGCCACTACCAGTCATCTCTGGTGGCAGCTTACCTTTTTCATAACTAAAGAATCGAGACACCTGTTGGCTGAACTCTTATTTGGCCCATAGCTGTCTCTGCTATTCCTCGATACACATGTAGATTTGTCTCGCCAGAACATAAATGTGTTTTCTGTGGAAGAAAGCCACTGCCAGGCATCTATGGCAACAGCTTATCTCAAGAACAGAAGGATTAAGCATGTTGAAATCCAACATGTCCTACCTTTCTGTCCTCCCTGACGTCTGCCATTAGGGAAGGTTGGTTGACTTGACAAGTGTGTGTTGGGTGTTTAAATGCTGCACTGGCACTTTTGGCCTATGTGGCACACCTGTAAAAAAAAAAAATAAATCTATAAATATCTATCTATCTATCTATCTATCTATCTATCTATCTATATATATCTAGATTGTGTAACCCCAGTCTCATGCAATTTAATAAAAACTGCATTTCTACAACCATAATAATGTGCTTGGTTGCTTGCCAGCTTTCAGGTAAGGCTTGGAGAAGAAGGAAAATGGACAAACATATGACAACTATGCTTTCTGTTTCAGGAACTACGGGAGCGTGTGCTAAGGGGCAAATACCGTATCCCTTTCTACATGTCTACAGACTGTGAAAATTTGCTAAAGAAATTCCTCATACTAAATCCAAGCAAGAGGGGTACACTGGAGGTAAGTGCAGGCTATTACATGATTTTAACCTCCATGAAGTATTGCAGTGTATTTATCTACATGCCAAGTGAATTGGACTGCTGCACCAGGCACAGATATACAAACCAGTCGCTATGTCTGTGTAAGCAGTAATGGGGATGTGTCGCTTCTGCTGATTGGGGGTGGTCAAGCCATTGGTGTTTGTGTCCTAGAAACCCCCCTTTAGTGGGAGACTTCAGTGAAAAAATTATTCTCTTTTATACGTGGGGCAGAGAATGCCACAGGGATTCACAGAGAACCAAAGAGAGATTGTCTAGGCCCTGCACCAGGTATAACAGAGAGAGTGAGCTTTGCTTAGCATCTTCCTCTAATACAGTAGTCTTCTACTTCATCCATACAGTCCTTGGAGACGTGTAATAAGTGAAAAAGTGATGACCATGGCGGGGTGTACGTGTGCAGTATATACATCTGCAGGCCACTTATATACATTTCATGGGAAGATTTTAACCAAAAAATTTTTTTCTAGTAATGTCCTACCTTTTACTTGGCATGTGTTTTTTAGCCAAGCACAAGTTAAAGGGATTAGGAAAGAAAGGTCAATCCAATCACACAACAAATAAGCAATCCTGCTTAAAGGGGTTGTCCAAGATTAGTCAAAAGAATCTTTTTTTTTTTTTTTTTTTTTCTAGAGACAATATCACGTCTGCCCTTGGGCTGTGTCTCACATAGCAGCTTATCCTCATTTAAGTGGACATGGTATGGTATGGTATGGTATGGAATTGATCTTAACATATTGTGCTTCTGTTCACTCCTAGCAAATAATGAGGGATCGTTGGATGAATGTAGGTCATGAGGATGATGAGCTGAAGCCATATACCGAACCAGTTCCAGATTACAAGGATCCCAAAAGAACAGGTGTGTTTGTTTTGCCTTTATACTATAAACTCAGCTTTACTTTTTAGACATTGCAGTCCATTGGGGCCGAGTCTGATGACTGTGTGTCCAAGTGGCTTGCACAGAAACTTTGCTTCTGGGATACTTGCCAATTCTTCCAGGAGGTATGGTAGGTCTCCCCTATTTCTGGAGTTATATGGACATTTCATAAGGGTTGTCAAGTGTGCCTTTACATTTTTTCATGAAAGTGTATCTGCAGGTATGAATGAGATATTTTATTTTGCAGTACACAGTGTTCTGCAGTGCTGTTCATTGGCAAAGTCCTCCTCCTCCTTTCTGAGCAACAGGGGCATAGCCACACTCTTGTACCTGACTGGAAAGCTCCTGCAGCAGGCAGAGCCCAGTGCTCGGTCTCCTAAGCATCCTTTCCAGCATGAAGCCTCTGCAGCAGATTACCTATTGATTACAATAGAAGCAGCATGTTGAGGCTTTAAGCTGGATACATATGCTTAGTAAATATCTGACAGAGAATAAACACAATGGACATATAACTGCTGCCATTTTTCACTCTAAGCTGCACCTACCTACTCGGCGCCTTCGCTAGTGTTCTCCTGCTCCTTATTGTCAAAATGTTTGATATGAGTGAGTCTAGTGTAAGTGACAGCTCTGATCTTGTTGCGCCACAATGCTATGGTGGTAAATCACTGTATATAGTATCGAGGTCTAATAGAAGACTTCATATAATATAATGTGGTCACAAATGGAAATTCCAGCTTTTGCAGAATCCCACAACAGTTGGGGTATGTTCGCATGGTGGAATTTGGCACTGATTTTAAGGCAGTTTCTGCCTCAAAATCGATGCCAAATTGTGCTCTGAATTTTTCTCCCATTGTATTCAATGGGGTGCAGCGATCGAACCAGTACAAGGTAAAAAAGAAATGTCTGTCTTTTATCTTGCCATGGATTTTGTTGCTGGTTCATCCACAGAATCCATCGGCTTGAGAAACTCTGCTGTTTTAGGCCCTTTCATCTGAGCCTGATCAGCAAGTGAAAGCCGGAGGGCCGGAAAGTGGAGAGAAACTTGAGGTGGATGTCAGTCTCCAATACGTCTTCCGTTTTCGCCGCCTGAACAGCCCCTTATACTTTTTAGAATATAAAAGACTAGCTCTAGTAAATTAACTTTCCTCAGCAGGAGCAGATAGAAAATGACCAAGTATTTTTCTTTCCTTATGTACAGAGTTGATGGTAACTATGGGTTACACACGCGATGAAATCCAGGACTCCCTTATTAACCAGAAATATAATGAGGTTATGGCAACGTACCTACTTCTTGGCTACAAGTCTTCTGAGGTATAGTATACAGTCTTGGCAGTCGTGTATATGCAGTATATATACAATAAACTTTGTACTTTTTAGGAGACTGAGAAATCTCCTATTCCTCTTGACAATTTAGGAATTCTTTAAGGGGTTGTGACACAAAAGGACATTTATCCCCTATCCACAGGGGATTGAGGAGTCTCTCTCTATGCTGGGGAACCCTGCCGCTTCCTTTAATTCTATGTGACAGCAGGATGGCACTGTACTCAGCTTTTCTTTAACAGTCCCATATTGATGAATGGAGTGTCAGCGCACATGCCCAACCACCATTCTATTCAAACAGGGGGTCTCGAGCCCCCATGTCTTGGTGTGGTGTGGAGCCCAGTGATCAGACCCCTTTCTGATCAAACTATTTCTGAGTGTTGTTCGTGGTAGAACATCTTTAAGTAGCTCTCCCTTACACAACTACAACTCCTTGAGAGATCACTAAAATTAAATTTAGGGGTTTCCGTTTAGAAGCTTACAGCCTTGTGCACAACTTAGATCACCATATAACCGTTCTCTGGTGGTTGGATCTGTGATATGTTGTCCTTACATGTACTGTACCGATTGGGTGCCTGTGTGTGATATTTGGCATTCCCCATCCGCTCCCATGTACCGCAAAGTAAAATCATAGTTGTCTTTCGGTACACTTAAAAAAAAAAAAAAAAAAAAAAAAAAAAACCCAGTATCCAGCTCATACACCTCAGACATGTACTAAAAGGACACTTTTAAGAGACGACATGGCAGGAGAGTGGATACTTTTGAATGTGTTTAGCATTCATTATGTGTTAGGAGCATTCCCAAGTGTATGCGTTGACCCTTACCAAAGACTATGATGTGAACCAAGCCTTACTTTTATCAGTGAGGTAGCAATAGGGGATTACAGATGTAGGACGATATTTTGCTGCTTCTCCTATGTAAGTGTTTAATTCCTTTACAGCCTATTTAATATACATTTATTGTGAACATTTTTATTTCTCCTCAGTTGGACAATGACAACTTGACTCTAAAGCCCAGACCACCTCCAGACATCACCAATAGTACAGCGCCTTCACCTGCTCATAAAGTTCACCGTAGTGTATCCGCTAATACCAAGCAAAGGCGACTCAGTGACCAGGGTGAGTCCTGATTTATGAAAAACTGCAAGTGAAAAAAAAAAAAAAACACCCCCTCTAAATATTACGTAATCTGACATATCTTTTTGTCCAGTCTGATCTTTTTTTTTTTTTCTTTTTCTTATCTTTTTAAGTTGGTCCAACCATCCCTACGTCAAATTCTTACTCCAAAAAGACACAGAGCAACAATGCAGAAAACAAGCGGCCTGATGAGGAGCGGGAAAGTGGGCGCAAGTCTAGCAGCACAGTTAGAGTGCCACCTAGTCCTTTATCTGGATTGGAGAGGAAGAGAACGACCCCAACTCCATCTACAGTAAGAAGTCCTGGGTGTTTTGCTGAAAGCCATTTAGGGCTACTTTCACACCACGTTTTATAAATCTGCTTATCAAAAGCTCCTGATAAATACAGTAAAGGGATCCATAGATAACCTGTTCACCCGACACAGCCTAAGCAGTTGCATCCAGTTGGAAAAACCTACCATATGTAACATGGCACCTATGGGGGTCAGATGCCACTTGGTTTTTAAATCTGTTTACCATATGGGCCAAGAACTTCCCTGGTGCATATGGTTAACGTATTTATAACACATGGTGTGAATGTAGCCTTAGTACTGTATATACTTTGTCTTTATCACACAGCCTATTTCTAAACATCTTTGCAGACTAGCAAAGGTTAACTTGACATGCCAATGAAATGTCAATATAAAGTTTACTTCATCATTGTATGTAACACATTAAATTGTCAAGTTAGTTTGCCGCTATTTTTTTCATCCAATTTATTCTGCATGTGGACAAATCCTTATAAAGATAAGTGTTATGTTCCTGGAAAAATCACATAAAATCACTGTCCTTGTGCATTGTCCTACTGAAGTACCAAGAGGAACACGTCTCCTCATAATGCAACCAGCAGCTTATATGCACAAGGCCTGACCCTTTCATCGGCACATACAGTGAGGATTCCAGATGTGTTGCCTCCCGTATCTGCTTCTTTTAGTTAGCAAACTTGGTAACATTAGAATGCAGTAGAGTCAGATGTTCAGATGTTGTTTGCTGGAATGTGGTGATTCTTGATGTCTGCATACATGGACCCATTTTGTCTTTTTGAATTTTTTTTTTTTTTTTTTTTTTTTTTTTTAATTATTACTGTTTTAGGATTACATTCACATGCTGTGGATTGTCAGTCCAAATTTGAAATTGTAAAATTTTCATTATGCTATAGTACCAACAACTCTTAACCATATGCTTCAGAAATGACACACATGGACATACCCTAAGTATACATCTGGTGCATTATGTCATGTTGTTTTATGTTTTGTTTTTTTTTCTAAAATGTGCCGGAATTATTTTTCTACATTTATAGAACAGTGTACTATCCACTGGTACCAATCGTAGCCGCAATTCTCCCATGCTGGAACGAGCCAACCTTGGTCCTGGATCAGTTCAGAATGGCAAGGATAGGTAAGAAGCATTTATTGTGAATTTTACATAAAGTGAAGTGTACCCTGCTAATTTAACACTGTGCTTGGAGAGATCCAGGGTGCCTTCTGGGTGATGCCTTTGACACCCGGAGAGTCTTGTGTGTAGGAATTGAATTCGAAGGATGTTTGAAATATGTTACTGGTTCATAAATAGGGTTTTTTTTTTTTTTTATGAAACTTATTTTTTTTTTCACCTTGGACATTGATTTCGTAGTATTGACTGGAATATTCTTACACTTTAGAAAACATTAGCAACATTGAAATTCTAGAAAGAGAGCAAAAATGAGCATCTTCACTATATATAAAGGAACACTAAACAAAGAAAGGAAATGTACCAAAAATACTCCCTCTACTCAACTCCTTTCCCTTGGTCCACTTTTGCCTCATATTACAAATGAAAGCAAAAAGACTTTTAAAATTTATGTGCTGTTTTTGGCTATTGTCAGGGGGGTGTTTAATTAACATTTTTGTAATATACGGTGTTTCTCCGAAAATAAGACATGGTCTTTATATTATTTTTTTTCTCCGAAAAAAGGGCTACGGCTTATTTTCGGGGTAGGTCTTAATTTTTCCCATGAACAACAATCACACATTTGATCACTTTTTATTTCAACTTTTATCAGAGGTGAAACAGTGAAAAAACAGCAGTTCGGCACTTTTGATTTTTTTTTTTTTTTTTTTTCCACTTCGGCATTCACTATAGAGGTAAAATATTTTTATAAGTTTGTAGAGTGGGCGTTTTTGGACACAGGGATACCTAATGTGTATGTGTTTCACAGTAATATTTTATTTTTATATGTATTCTAGTGAAAGTGGGAAGGGGCTTAAACTTTTTAGTTTTTTTTTTATATTTTCTGACTTTTTTTTTTTTTTTTTTTTTTTTTTATACTATTAACCCCTCCTAGGGGACTTGAACCTGCAATCATCCCATAGACTGCAATACAACCTATTGCAGTCTATGGGAGATTATCTATATTACTAATGAGGCTGGTCATAGCCTCAATAGTAATATTCCTATGACAATGCCCACGATCAGGGTAGTCAGTGATTGCGGGTATTAACTCCAGGACTCTGCGGAGACCTGGTACGGCAGCTATGGTAGCCGCTCTGCAGCAGAGCGGCTGCCATCTTTAAGGACCCAGCATCTGCTATAATCACACGGCAGATGTCGGAAAGGGGTTAAATTAGCTAGGGCTTATTTTTGATGTAGGACTTATATTTCAAGCCTACACCAAAAAACCTGGAAAATGTAGCTAGGGCTTATTTTCGGGGTAGGTCTTATTTTTGGAGAAACACGGTACTTTATTAACCTATCTAACTTGCTTTTAATAGAAAACCAGCTGTAAAGATACCACTCTAAAAAGTGTTGCCAGGGAGAGTCTACCCCCGTGCACCTGTACTCAATACAGTAATAATAATAATAATAATAATTTATTTATATAGCGGCAACATATTCCGCAGCACTGTACAATTTGTGTATGTACAGAGGTATTATATGCCAGTGGGGGGTGGTCATGTCAGATGGCTGTATCTCCAATTCTCCATGTAGAAAATAGTTCTACTATCATGTGAAAAGCAAAGTTAAAAAATCAGTTAGGAATGTAATTATTTTTATATGCAGCATGAACTTCTGCATCTGAAGCTCAAATTCCCAACTAGTGATATGTGTTTTTTATTTTCACTGCTAGTACTGTGATCTTGGTTGCATATGAGAGCTGAGAATCTCATCTTTTGTATGACACCAGAGACACCATTTTTCTAGACAGTATAAAGCCAGACTTACAGCCATTTGAAGTGACCATTCCTACCTTTGGCAAATGCTTTTGCTTGACATACTGGCAATACAAATGTGTACGGATTTTCCCTGGCAACAGTTCAATTAGAGGGTTGCTAGGGGGAATGTTTAGAACCCTTTTTTCTATTAAAAGGAAGTTGGGTTAATAAATTATATTCATACAATAAAAAAAAGCCCTGAAAACCAAAAAAAAGGCACTTACACTTTAATCCTGCCATCTTTACGAAGTCTCATCCTATTTAGTCAGCCACCAGTCGAAGCTTGAATTATCATCCAGTGTAGCAGGATTTCTGCTACACTGTGTCAGTCCTGTGCAGAAAGTGAGGAAGTATATCTTTTGGTTTACTGCTAGGTTTAGTGTTCCTGTAATTTCGTAGATGCTTATAGACGAATATATCCATGTGTGTCTCCCTTGTGTTTTCTGTAAGTCTCCTGTATAGTGTGGTCATCCCCCATTAGCACAAGAGAGCACACAGTCATAACTTGTACCTTCAGTGTCATGTTTTTCATATGTTACAAACAAAAACATTTGCTGCAGAAGATTCTCCTGTCTTCCCTTCCACGCTTTTTTCCTTTATGTTAGTCTGTGCATCCATATCGTGTTTTGTATCTCCATTTACACCCTCCTCCATCCAGCTTCTCCACACCTGGCTCCCGTGCCTCCACCGCCTCTGCCCCAGCCACATCAGCCCGGATTCGTTCGCATCAGAAATCCATGTCCACCTCTGTGCACCCCTCAAAGGCAACACCTTCTTTGGAGGGCAGCACTGATGCACAGAGACCAAGGCAAGTGCAAGACCGGGCATTGGGTTTAGTGGGAAACTTGGTTATGGTTGTTTTAAGATCTTCACATTTTATCTTTAACATATTCAGAGATTATCTCAATACTAATGGGACAATGTCAGTGCCTATGGACAAGTGGGCTGGTAACATCTCATTGTTAGCTTATTTCCACAAGCAACACAGGAACAGCACAAGGCAGAGTTCTTAAAGAAAATGCTTCAGTTCTCTTGGGGAGAGTGTGAATTGAAAACTAAGATAGACATGTCAGGAGAGATGTCAAATCTTCTTTAAGGCTAATACTGTGTGGCCACAAACCACCCTGTAGCTCTAAAGTGGAACTACCATTATACGATCATAACTACTTTATAAATGAGTAGTACACGTGAAGATAAGAAACTTTTCTGTAGTAATATCTATTGCAAAATGCTTCATTCTAGTTTTATTTGGCTGCTTTCCACCTTTAAAGGTTTTCCGGGTCTGATATA
Organism: Leptodactylus fallax; assembly: GCA_947044405.1. Taxonomy (NCBI): domain Eukaryota; kingdom Metazoa; phylum Chordata; class Amphibia; order Anura; family Leptodactylidae; genus Leptodactylus; species Leptodactylus fallax. Next base: position 4,443,952 of record CAMRHE010000138.1, on the reverse strand, counting down.
TTGATGACCTATCATCAGGATCAGTGGGGGTCTGACACCCGGGGCCGTTGCTAGACAGCTGTGCGAAAGGCCGGGGCGCTCATGAACATTGTGACTTCTTTGTGCCGATAACAACATGTTTACTGGTCACATGGTACTGCAGCCCAGCCCCACTCAAGTGATGTTGCTGCAAATCAAAGCATAGTCCTTACAAAATATATGACTCTGTACTTAGGTGTCACACCCCCACCAATCACATACTATATCAATATAGAAGACTGTTCACTCAATCTGATAGCACTCTCCTTTTTGTCTCCATCTAGCAGCATCTCCTCTCCCTCCTCTTCTTCATAGACTTTTTCTATGGTTAAGTGAACCTCAGTCTTTCTGTGAGACTCAGTCCATCTCCTTTATGAATACTGATTCTGTTAGCAATATCGGTTTCCAATATAAGTTGGAAAGCAGTCTGATGAATGGAGAAGTATGCATCTATTCATTTATAAAAAGTTGTTTTGTAAGTGGATTTACCCTTTAAGATTGCAAATGTTGTGCTGCCAGTCATGATAAATGTCCTACAGAAATCAAGTGGGGTTTAACTTTCAACTTCCATGTCAGTCATGGCAACTTATGGGTCACAAGGCAACCACATTAAGTACTACCCTACTAGTGTTATATTGAACTACAAATCACTGTGTGGCCCTAGCCCAAATCACAACTATACCAGGCCAGTCTAAATCTTTCTTATTCTGTCTTTGAGGACCCATAACCCAATTACACTACAGGTTGCCGCTTCTGTAAAGTTTTGTAGCCCGGTGGCGAATTTATGTTTTGCTTTTATGATTATGTTGTTTTTTTTGTGTTTGTTTTTTTTTTGTTTTTTTTGTTGTCTTTGCTGCTTTTTCTGTGCCTTTATTTTAGGTGACTAAGTGCAAGTAGCCTAAATGTTTTCACACTGTCTTCAGATCCAGTATTGAAAGGTTTTCCAGGCTAAACATATTGATAGGTTATTCATTCCAAATCTGTTGGGTTCTGACATCTGATATCCCCACCAATCAGCTGTTCTCAGCAGCTGATACACAGAGAATGGAGAAGGAAGCAGACAGCGCTGTCCTCTGTAGTGGTCAAACTGGGTCACTGCAGAACTCCATCAATATCCTTAGCCCAGAGAACCACTTTATTAATATTAATAATAATAATACATTTTATTTATATAGCGCCAACATATTCTGCAGCACTGTACAATTTGTAGGTAGCATTGCTTATACAATGGTTAGACAATTTTGTAATAGAGGTTACTGTCCATATATATATATATATATATATATATATATATATATATATCTGTATGAGCTGTCACCAGTCGTGTCCTTTAACATGCAGATTGTGCCTGGATATATAAAGTTAGTCTGATACAGCATCATATCCTGTGAGGTAATGTGGGAGTGTGACCAGAGGGTACGTTTTAGGGAGTCTAACTACGGAAGGGTTTACATTAGTTGTGACTCGACATAGGTGGCAGATAACAAAAAAAAAAGTCTCTCCAAAAATGGCATATGTTTTACATATGCAAACATAAGGAGTTATGCTTGTATGTGTCAATAATCGATCAGCATGTGTTATAAAAAATAATTAAAAAGCTTTTATTGGAGGATAGACTATTGCATGTAAAGGAGGTCAAACATAGTCTAGGGTAAGCTCTCTTGGGCTACATTTTGCCCAGTAATAAATTGTGTATTCTGATATTTAGGCGTGGAGAGCATAAATATAGTCAAAAAAAATATTTTTTTTTCTCTATTATTGGCTTGCTTTTTTCCTCCGTTTCAATTATTTTTTTTCCTTTATAATATATTCTGTTTCATAGTATGTGACTTTTTTTTTTTTTTTTTTTTGATTTTTGTTTTTCTTCATCTTCTCCACATAACAGCACAGCCCCTCAGAGAGTCCCTGTTGCTTCCCCCTCTGCTCACAACATCAGTAGTGCCGCCCCAGAGAGGACCAACTTCCCACGTGGAGTATCCAGTAGGAGCACGTTTCATGCTGGTCAGATTCGCCATGCTCGGGACCAGCAGAATTCACAGTTCGGGGGAGTGACACCAGCGTCTCCTTCTGGCAATAGCCAAGGTCGTCGGGGGGCAACTGGAAGCATCTTTAGCAAGTTCACATCAAAGTTTGTACGCAGGTAGGCCGCTAAATTTATCTTATTATGTAAATAATTGACACTGTGTAGCTTTTTTTTTTTTTTTGTTTGTTTTTGTTTTGTTTTTGAGCTAAATTTATTGTATATTCTGTCAGTCAAACTATTGTCAGGATGTATATGACCTGCTCAGTATAGTTTGTAGGCTAGTTCATTGAGGGGGATCTATACTAGGGGTTTCATCTGTGTTGGGCTTCCTTCTATAGACCCAGCACTAATACATCCATACCTGCATAGATGATATATAGACACTTCGGTGTTGCCGCAGTGTTCACCGTTCAGGTACAGTTGTATTTTGTTGGTTTTATCTTGGGGAGGCCAGTTAATATGGGACCGGTGCAGCCATAATGCACAACTCCCATAAATTGGTGTTTTTCTTGTAGTTTTGTTTGCAAAACTGCTATCTCTGCTACAGTCCAGCAGTGAAGGGGATAATATTTATTAATATCATGTTTAGAGTCATAATTTTCCTACCCCCTCACTTATCTGTTGTTTTTTTTGTTTTTTTTTTTCCCTTGTTTTTCTCCCGTCCCTCTATCTAGAAATCTGTCTTTCAGATTTCCAAGAAGGTAGGCATGGATTCCCCAACTCTCTCTTGTTCTCCCTTTCAACACTGCTGGCTATTCTCTGTTGTTTCTTGTCTACTGAGCACTCCTAAGTGTCATGTCCTGTGCGGCTAGGACGGTGTGTCTGTGTGTACGTGTGTGCGTGATTGTCAGTCAACATGGAGAGCTGAGGCAGATTCAGGACATTAGAAGAACTTAAGATTGTGAACATGGCGGACACTTTATCATATTCTCCTTCTAGCAATCTGAGTTGCCTCAAGTCTCTGTGACTTTTTTTTTTTGGGTATAGCCATTCCTTTCTGGGTTTGTTTCTGCGTCTTGCTACTTACTCCTCTTCATGCTGTCCACATTTTAGACACCCTCTGCTGAAATAAACTTTGCACACTGCAGTTAGAAAATGGTTTTTGTCCCATGTTTTTCTCCTGTTCACACCAAATATATATATTTTTTTAAACCTCTTATGGCACCTGTAAATGAATTTTTTTTAAAGGAACACTAAACACAAAGAATATCAGCTTTTCCTCCCTTTTATCTCCTCCTTTTCTATGGTCCTTTGTTACTCATATAGCAGTAAAATTTAGGAATATATAAAGAAATCTCTGTGTACCAGGAGATATTGGTCAGCCATCTTCCCCTCCTCTACCTCACAGTCCTGTGACAGGCTGTAAGACAACTGGCTGGAGCAGGAGCCTCCCTGCTGTGTCCTGTCTGCATAATAACAGTATTTGTTCATATGATGCTCTGTTAGTATCCAGCCAAGATGGAGTACATCAACAGGAGATTAAATTTTTTTGTTTTTCGCAGGCTTTTTACAAGACTGTCACTATCAGAAAATGCTGCGGACTAAGCAGTGTTAGGTTTACGTTAAGCATTGATTTCTAGGTTTAGTGTTCCTTTAAATATCATTTTGCTACTTTTATGAAGATTTTCCAGTATTGTGCATAACTAATACTTATATTTTTATATATAACAAACTAAATATATATTCTAGGATTTGCAGTGTCCAAAGTTTTGGGGTTTTGTCTTTTTAGTTGGTGCCTGACACCAGCAGCTTTATGATATACCATATAGTGGGTCTTTTCTCCCCTCCCTACACTTTCCCCATACATACTCTCCCAGGTATTTGTGCTTTCTACCCTGCACCCCAGTCACCATGTTACCATCTGGACAGTTGCGAGATCAGTCTGCGCGTGAATATAGGAGTCATCTGCTCATTCACGGCCGCCTGTCTGCACCGGAGAGACTGAGAGGGGGCTCTATCAACCTGTGCTGACTCTAAAATAGGGTCATCAGTCTGGTGGGAATAAATCACTGCAATTCTTGTGCATTAGAGAAAAGCAGATATTTATGTAAAAACATAAAAGGAGAGTGTCAATTATTGGTATGGGAAAGGAGCTGTCATTGAAGATATTGCTATACTTCTATGTAATACCTCCCAGGTATAGCCGTACTGATATATAACAAATGAAAATGATGTCTCCAGTCTGTCTTTTTAGGAAGCTTAAAAATTGTATTGGACTGCTATGTTTGTCCAGAAGAAAACTTTGCTATTCTGAAATAAGCAAAACTTGTACTTGGAAACCTATTTTCCTAAATTGTATTCTTATAGTATTGTAACTTATGTTGTCCATGCAAGTAGATCTGCTGCCACTTTTGGTTGAACACCATTCGTAGCAGTGTATAGAAAACATGACCTCCTGATATAGATGCTATATGGTTAAATACTTCCAATCCTTCTGCCAGTCAGCTCAGCTATAATATGTATAATATGAGCCAAATAACAATGTATAGAATCATGCTCTATTGCCTACTACTGGACACTTGTCACTCTCACATGTAATGCTGGATTTGCTCAGTTTAGACCACGGGTCTCAAACTCTGCTGGGTAAATACGTGACACATAGAAAAAATTAGAAGCCGGTGGGCTGCATGCGTTATGTTGGCCTCATACAGTAATACGGCCCCCACCAGTTGTATCCCCCCATATGGTGGCGAGGCCTGTATGGCTGCCCTGATACAGAGGTGATTATTAGTACAGTACTTGCCTCACTGCCTCCCAGCCATGCTCTTCCTCTGCTCTGGCTACACTGCTGTGATGTGTCATGTTTACCGAGGGCAGGAAGGACTGGGAGAGGCTGAGAAACAGAGATGTAAGTACTGCACTCGTTCTACCTGCACCTTGTATGCCGCCTCATGTGGCAAGAAGGCTATGGCTTCCTGCTCTGTCAGTATAAGAATCTGGTTGGGGCTCCTCTTCGCCCCTGTTCAGTGATCTGGCTGCATTTTTAACAACTGGATAGGGAGAGCCGTCTGTATCCCACCCCTGCCTGCAGGCTGTAGATGACAGCCATGTTTGAGACTCCTGGTTTACACTATATACCACTGACTTGTGTGCAATAATAAATGATGCTAATATATATATATATATCTGTGAAGGAGATGGAAAAATCCAACAACATTTAGTTTCTTGACATCCTTCGTTGTAAGTCTTGACTGATAATAATTTTTTTTTCCCTTGTTCCAGTTGTAAATGTGAAGGTTTTGTGCTTGGCTATATATATGTGCATGTGTGTGAGAGCGGAATCCAACACTGTCTGGACGTATTTCTCAGAAAGTTCTTGCTTGTAACTACTGCCCTATCCGTCTTTACCTTACCTGCTTATTGATGAAGTCGCACCCCTTCACTGCTGGGGATGGGTAGTTTTGGGAGAATGTATCAGGTTGACCTGTGCTGGATACTTTTTGAAGTAGTTTTGTGTGTACGCTGCTGGTATACACTTGATATGTCCTACAGTGTACATAGCGATGCATGTAGTCTGTACTGGACCTCGTGCACTCGGCCATATTGGGATCCATGTAGCCTGGATTCCTAATATGGCACCCATAGACTATTAGCTAATCCTGCATCTCTGTGGGCCTCTGAGGCTCACCTTGAACATTTTCTTACATATTCATACAGGATTGTCATAATGTCTCATCACGCCCTGTTAGAGGTGTTACCCCTAGCAGTATTCCTTGTGCAAGAACCATACGGTGGCACACAAAGTGCCTATTGCACCAAAATACAAGACATTAGGAGGAAGATTACTCAATTCATTTTGGTAAATACTTGCTTACATGGGTATCTGGTCAGGAAAAGGTGTGGACATCTTTAATGTCTGGTGACAACTTTTGTCAATTGAATTTGTCAATTTGAAAAACATATATAGTTGTTAGTGGACAAGTCAGAATCCTAAATGTAACCAAAGACAAGGCCAGCTTTTGCACCTGAGTAACTTATTCCTTATCCACAGGATAGGAATGGGGGATTCTCCCTAGTCTGAAAGGAGTGATGGTTCCAAAAGTGCACCACGGGTCCAGTCTTCAGACTGCACCTGTCCGGCAACTGTTCCATTCAGACTGGAGAGAAAAAAAGTTCACATGCCGGGTGAGGGTCACAGTGGTCAGACTACCACTGATTTGCAACTTGTGCCCTCTACTATGGATAAGGGCAAAGTTGTGGAGATGGGAAAAGATCCCAAACCAGATCCCTAAATACATTCAAAGCCCAAAATCTGAAAATTTAATCAAATCAGACCCCAAACCAGCCCAAAATCTCGTGAGTTGGATAAACTAAATCGCAGCATATTTTTGCAGCAGAAAATAAAGGGTTTAGCAACATTAAGGACCAATACACATGACAGTGTTGAGTGTGCAGTCCAAGGAAGGATCCAATGTTCCATCCCATGAAATATGGAGCATGTCCTACCCAGCTCCGGGACAACGGAATGGAGTAGACCCACACAGCCCCTATGGAAATCATTGGAGGACAGAAGACGTTCATGTCATTTGAGTAGTAACTGAAGTGGGGGATGGGCACAAATAGCTGCTTCACAAGAATGGTACCTAAATAATGCAGGGTGAAGGTACTTATCTGGATCACTGCAGTCCACTCAGCCATAAACAGGGGCACGTCGCAAACAGCTTCAAGTCATGCAAGTGCCTTCCACATAAAAAGTTGTAGCTCCCTCGGCCTGTACACTTAGGCCTCATGCACGCGGTTGTGTGCATGAGGCCTAAATATTACAATTAACCTTGCCTACACTGTTTCAGTCTGCTTGATGTTCTGCATGTCCCTAAAATAAGCAGTCTTGTAAAAATCCTGCAGGGAACACGGTTAACATTCCTCTGAATTGTTCCATTTTCAGTTGGGGACTGGCTAATGCGTGCAGCTTGGCAATCTTTTTGTCTTACTGCACATAAAGCAGAGAGGAGAAGCTCCTGCTGCAACCAGTTGTCTTACATCCAGGTACTGAACAAGGATGAGGGGCGACATGGCTGATCTCTGGGAGACTGAGTATTATTGGTAACATGAGACAAGATAAAATCAAATTAAAGGAGGAAGAGATAGAAAACACACAGATATCTTATGTTTTCGATCCTTTGGGGCTGTTCACACGTAGGAATTTGAGGCAGATTCCACCCCCGGGGAGGCAGAGATCGCATCAAGACACTGGGGAAAAAAAAAAAAAAAAGTATTCTGTTCGATCTTGCCAGCAGCCGTGTGAACGGCCCCTTTAAAGGTTTTCTGGTCCCCAGGCCAATTTTTATACTGCCACCTATCCTCAGAATAGGTCATCGTTGTCAGATCGTGGGGGGGGCCGACACACTGAGTCCACACTGATCAGCTATACAGGAAGCAGAAGGACCTGACTCTCTTATAGCATCCCTGGTAGACTACTGCAGCTGTGCTCCTATTTACTTGAATGAGGGTTCCCTGCTATCTGTGATTTTCTATAAATAAGTTACATAAAATTGCTTATTCATCTGATATAAACACATCTAGTCTATTTTTCAATGTAATCCCCTTCTAAGCAGCAGGCCAAGGTATCAAATCCCTGTGGTAAGAAGATTTAACCAGCCACTTGCAATGAGCATCTGCCTTCAGCGTCTTAAGCATCTCATGATAGGTTTCTGTATTGTATAAGGTGTGCACATGCTACCTTTCCCCTTAGGACTGCTCTCCTTCTTCCACCACATCAAATAAACATGAGAATATAATACATGGTAAAACCTAAAGAAACAGTGCAGAAAATGCTAAATAAAATATCCCAGCACTTCCTCCCTTCATCTTCTCTCTTCGTTTGATAAAATAATAGAAATATATAAAGGAATCTTCTGTGTGTGTCTCTGGAGCCATATAGCCCCCTTCTTTCTTCTCCTTCTCGCTGTCCAATGTCTGGCTGTAAGAGAACTGGCTAGAACAGGAGCCTCCCTCCTGTGTCCTATCTGCTGTACAACAAAAAGTTAATCAAACCTCTATTCTTGTACATAGACAGTACATGTGTGTTTGTCAGGTTTGGATAAAATATACTGCTTACTTGACCATGTGAGCAAACACTGCCACAGAGCCCCTCACCTTCCCAAATACGTCATCCATCGGGAAAAGCTCAAAGCTTTAATGTGCTCTGTCCTCTTATACCGGTGATTTCTAGTTGAACACCACTATTTTAGACCAATTTTAACACACCGGAGATTTATGACCAGTTGCTTAAGATACTGTTAAGTTTCAGTCCCCCAAATACACATGCATGATCCACAAACATCCTCCTTTACTGCACATGTGTGTGTTCAGTGAGAAACAAGGCATTTCCAGACACTGTTCTCACGGATGAGAAGCGGTCACAAGAAAAGGATCAGATCTTTCATGAGAACAGTACATTTTGTGGAAATCCAACATGCCTGACCCGTCTTTCCCTCAAAATCTACAGTCTGGACACCACCATATACACTAGCTGGTTGGCTGGCCCCTCCATAATCTGCAGGGTCAGACAATATTCCTGTAGTGTGCATGGTCGCCTTACAAACATCAGCCAGGTTTGGGCAGGTTTAGTATGGTGAGGCTGTAAACTTGAATGACCTTCCTTTAAACTAGTATACACCTTAGATGTATATAAGCCAAACCTGTCAATTACAGTGGCCAACCATTTACTGTATATTGGGGCAGTCTGACACTTCCCTGATCGCAGATGTTGGAGGAGATAAGGATCGAGCAGTTGGATTTCATCTGCTCAATCCTTGTTCTTAAGGAGATAACACTCCTTTAGCAGCAGCTTTCTCCCCATAGGGAACACACAGCCAAGTATGCATGTGTATAGGGCAGTTAAAAGCATTTGGCTTATGGGTATCTCATACATAGGTGCAGCTTTTGAGTCCAAAGAACCAGGAAGCTTCTCTTCATTATGGACAAATCTAGTGGGTACACGGCTCCTCCATGCTTCTGACCTGTATGGCATGCAGTTTCATCCTTTTCTACCATCTAGTGCATACTATTTCATCGGGCACTGCATATCCCTAAGGAGCTCAACACACAGTAAATCTGTTGACAATCTTCTCACCGCCTGTAAGGGCACTGTTCACACCTGTTCTTCAGCTCGCCCTCTGAGGGGACCAGCTATGCCTTGTATTATTTTATAACAGCAGCAGCAGCTACCCAGAATAGCTGTAACGTGTTCCAGTTCCATCTATCTTAATCCCAGCATACGTGAAGAGATGGATTGCTGCAGATTTCCCCTAGTCGTACTCCTCCTAGCCGATGCATAATAAGCAGTCAGATGCAGTTTATACCGCCCACAGCTTCCTCCTCACCTTCTGCATACATGGGGTGGCATTATGAATCATAATTTTGAGTTGTGAACAACACATGTTTGATGTTAGCTTTAATTTTTTTTTTTTTAATGTTTATATCCTGCGGTATCTTACAGATTCATTCTCCATTTAGGCAGAGACAATGAAATAAGTTACAGATATTGAAAAGTCACTATTTTTTGTTTTTTTGTTTCCCTCATTTCGCTTTAGTTTTTGTCAGATGTAAAGCCTTGAATAGATATGGCATATCTGTTATACCCCCCAAATCCTCCGGGTCTTTTCATTTAGTAGATTAAATTGGATGAGGATTCTTGGGTTTTAAAGGGGTATTTCCTGAACCATGTTTAGATTTGTAGGCATTTTTGCAGGTATAATTTTATAATTTTTGCAGTTTTAAAGACTTTCGCTAAGCATCTTAGTGGTGACATCTGTTGTCTTGATCGGTTGCCATTGAATATGAAGATGGTCTGGTCAGAAACAGTGCCATGATTTCCTTATTGTGGACAGAATATGTATGAGAAGGCCCAGTCCATAGAAGGTTCCTGCATACATGGTTGTATTCATTGGCATCTGATCAAGACTAAAGATGGCCTATTTGCAGCTTAGTCCCATTTACATGAATGGGGCTGAGCTGCAATACTACGATACGATCTACAACGCATTGCCCATCACCCAAACGCTGTGGCCTCTCCACACATCTGATCATCTGTGTCACATCGGCAGCATGTGACTGCTGCAGCCTGTGATCACTAGCCTCAGCAGTACACCACTGATAGACAGTCGCATGCTGTCAACATGAGGTCACTGCTGCAGCACCATTAACGAACACTGGCTAGGAGTAGCAGAGACCATGGCAAAGGATTCAGAGGTGAAGTACACCTCAGTTTATTTTAACACTGACATTTAACTGAAGTTTGAGAGGCACACGGTTCTTAATAAATTTAAGAGCACGTAATATAAATATATTCCCGTATTTTGAGAGATTGCATGTTTTCAGTTCTAAAAATCTTTGCAGGCTCCTTCCCCTCCACCTTGCTTCCTAAACTACTCACTCACTGATAGTCATAATCCTCATCTGCAGAGGAAATGCATAGAAAGAAGTACATAGAGGGCAGGGGCCAGAGACAAGAGGCGATGTTGCTTGCTTTCATAAGCAGCATGGAGGACATAACACAGCATTGCTGAACACTGTATCTGTGAATCCAGCTTTGCGATGAGATAAAACACTTCCTGCAAGCTGCAGCCACATCTCTTTGTGTCTGCTTCTCTACCTTTCTCTGCAGCTGCCTCCCTTCCCTTTCCATAGACGTCTATGGACATCATGTAACCAGAGCTATCAGAGAAGCTGAAAAGCCGTCTCTACTCAAGATAGATTTGAGAGTGAGTGAACATTTTATGAAGCAGAGGAAGAGAAGAGTCCGAAAAGCTAAGATAAGAAGCGTTTTTCCACGCTAAGATGTGTTGGGTTATGTTCACATCTGCGCTGTTTAATCCATTCTTCTGGTCCATCAGATCCTTCTAATGACAGACCACAACAGTCTATAATGGGGTTGGATGGGTATCCGCTAGACCCGTCAGGAACTCCCCTGCACTCGGGGAAGGGCTCTACTATGCTTGGTTGTTACAATTGATCTTCTAACAATCCCCTGAGGAGCATCCATGTTTTGGATGCGAAACGTGTCGGGAGGGAAGGAGATATTAACAGGGCAATTTTAGGGTCAGCATTGGGACCACCCTTGTAAGAGCGGGAGTTTAGGGTGACAGGGTTGCACAGGTTCAATCTTCTGCACCCATCCTTGGATAAATTGTGGCCCTAAAGGTGGGGTATGACACCTTCATCTGGAAAGGGTAAGAGCGTTCCAATTATTTTCTGATTTTTATACCATCTAATCATTGGGGCTAATTATATTTTAGATGATTATTAAATGTTAAGTTTTTTATTTGCCATATAATTGTGGATCTTTGCTTGCTTGTATCCACTTCTCCATGCAACAAACAGTTTTTTGTCTCTGAGCCTCCAACACAGATGTGAACATTTACAAAGTTTGTTATTTGCTTGTACTATTGATTTATGTAAAGTGGTTTATTCTTGGAGGATTACATTATCTGCATCAAAGGAATGTATTTCATTTTAGTTTCATGGATTACACCTGAGTAGGTAGATGGGAAATATTCAGTTTTTCTTTGTGATATATATTACCTGTATAGCCAGTGTAGCAGGTTGTGTGCCCTCTATAACCGCTGCAATGAGTGGGTTTAATAACACCGCTCCCTTCTTCCGAGACCCAAGGAGTGACACTGAAGATGCATACAGAGCTTTATAGTGAGGATAGTGTTGCTATCTGTCCTCTCTAGCTGCCATATTACATTACTGGGGTTTCCCAACTATAGTTACTTATAGACACTTGGCCCCTATCCTGTGAATAAAGAAGTGTCTGCTTGCTGATGGGCTCTCCAAGGGTTTACAAGTTCTGTATAGAAGTGGTTCTTGTGGGCATGCTTGGGCACCACTTTATTTACAGTTGTGTGACTGCCACATCCACATCGCAATATCCGGGTAGTCCCAAATAAATGAATAGAGCAGTAGTCAAGCACCCAGTGCTCTCTTCACATGGGTCACTGGTTCTCCTGATTCCCAGGGGTTTCAGCAGTTGGACCCCCAGACATGAGACCTTTAACCTATTGATAGGGGTAATGTCTATAGTGAGCAGAGCCATTTTAAATATTGTCAATTTATTGTGCGTTCTCCAGTACGAAAACTGAACTATCTTCACACAAACGTTCTGTTTTTGGTAAGCCCTTGTTATAAAGTGTGGCCTGCTGCTGGGACCACCAGATGTTTCAATCAGACAGTAATAATCTAATGCTGCAGCAGCGCCACCATAGGACTAAGGAAGCATTACATAGGTGCCATTGAAAGTAGCGGTCTTATTTAATCTACAGACCTGCTGGGTCGTCCCAAGCAAGAGATTGATGTTATAGTTGCTCTCCTTCTGGACTATAGAGTCCTGAGTGTAGGATTCCCCTAGATTAAAGGGGTTCTGTAAGTGGTTTTGACCCCTCCAAAACAGCTGAGAAAGCTATATAGGTGACAGAACATTGTAAATTTACCTTGATTGATGGTCCATTGAAGCGGAGTGACCGAGAAATCCATGACATAACATTGGAGATCTTGAGTGCCCCATGGTGGCCCCTACATGTGCAGTGCCTGGTCTCTCTTCACTAAATGCCCCCCAAGCCCTCCCTTTTGCATCATATCAGGTGACCACTAACAACCAACCACGAGGAGCAGCACACTGGGCACTGAACATGGAGGGGACACCTCTAGGGCTCTTGTGATTGTGGAGGGGGGCAGGTATTAAAATTTACCATTTTATGTTCTAAACTCTTTATGCTTCACGTGGTTGTGGTTTGTTTTTTGTTTTGTTTTTTGAGAATCCCTTTTCTTTTAAAGCAATTTTTGTTGTAATATTATAGGATAATATAGAATGTAAGTTACAAATCCAGTATGATTGTTACATTGTATTACAATGGGGATACAAGGAAGCTGTAGTCAGTCCATGCTCTGTGTAGGTCACCGTGCACACATTGAACAGCCTTTTTATTTTACCTCTCTCTTTTGAGGAACCCAAATGAACCAGAAGGGAAAGATCGAGTGGAGAGCACCAGGTGAGAGATCCATGCCCTTGTCTCAGTCTCATTGTTCCCTCAGCGTTTCCTATTCCATATCATTTTTTTTTTCCGTTATTCTCCCTTCTCCATCTTTATTCTCCCGCTGAACTTTCAGTATGTTTTAACACTTTTATGTCCTCACGTTTCCTTTTTATTTCTTTGGTCATTCCTTGAACCGCTTACTCTCCCTGTGGGCTCGCTCTTATTCTTCTTTCCTTCTGGAATCTGATTCTAAATAACTTTAATACTGATTTTTGAGATCTTCATTTTTTTTTAATATAAATAATATATACACTACTGCAGATCAACACACTGAAAGCATTGATACAGCACCAGATCTGCAGTGTGTGAACCTGCTCTAGTCGGTTCTAGGAAATATTTCAGCAACTACTGTACAAAACCACTTTCCTGAACATGGATATGTACCATCTTTAGTTTTAGTGCTGTGCACAATATAAATGATGCACTTAGAGAACCTTTCACCACCTCTATCAACTCCAACTCTGCATTCTTTAATAGGTGCGGCTCCACTGATCCTGGCACAGTTGGAATTTTTTCTCTAGCCCCTATTGTTCCAAAGCAATCATTTCTGTTAGTTTCAGCACAGTTATGCTGTCAGGTAGGCGGTCCCTGTCATTCTGCTCCTGCATGTCACCGCCCACCTGACAGTAGAGAACATAATTGTGCTGAAAATAACAGCACCGATTGCTCCGGAATGGTAGGGGCTAGAGAAAAAATTCCAACTGTTCCAGAATCAGTGGAGCGGCGCCTATTGAAAGATGCAAAGTGCTGGAGATGGTGAAACGGTCCTCTTTTAAATGGGCTGTACCAAGATCGTAACTTATTACCTAACCACAGGTTAACCGATAAGTGTCATTGGTCCTGTGTTCCCCTGCTTGCACGGAGTGGCTGCCACTTCATTCAACTGTATGGGACTGCCAGAGATAGCTGAGTGCTCTACTTCACTATCCAGTTGGTCCCATTTAGTTTGAATGTAGTATCAGTGTCCATGGGCAGCCATTACTCCATGCAAACAGGGAGATCCTGAACGCCGAATCTCCCCTATTGGGCCTTGTTACAACCAATCTTCTTTTTTCTAATCCAGTAAATTGCCTTGTTGCCCATATCATCTAGTAAGATGAGATTGATATGAAAGACCCAAAATCATGTTTGCTATTTTGTTTAAAGTTTTTTTTTTTTTTTTTTTTTCCTCCATTTAACGGAAAAAAGTGGGTAGCAGTGCTCCACGTTCTTTCGGAGAAGGATTGGTGCTCGCAAGTTGTATTAAGCTAAGGTCCCACATAGCAAAACCCAGCTAAAAAAACGCAGCGTGTTTATTTCCATAGCATTTTTGCTGAGGTTTTTCTATGCGGATTTTCTTCCCTTTTTAAACCAATAGGGAAAACGCAAGTGGTTTCCACAGGTATAATGGACATGCTGCGATTTTCAAAAACGTGGCTTTTCCGCAGCATTTTTTTTTTTCCTGCAATGTGTGATGGGATTAGCCAGTCTCATTTACTTTGCAGGTACAGTAATGCTGCTTTTTTTTTTTTTTTTTCTGCTGTGTTTCCACAACATGGGTCTTTAGCCTTACTTGGGGTTTTTGGATTTTTTTTTTCTAAATTCAGTTGGAAGCCGGCTAGGACAGGCATGGGACTTCATATTGCCATATTGTTTCCCACTTTCATGCAGTCATGGAGAGCTTCTGCCTCCTTGAATCTTTTGGACCTGGTCCATATAATAGGTTATAAATGTGGTTGTGCACAATAGACTGATGTTAGCTGAAGCTGATGAGCATCTAATGTGTATGAGGGCCTTACAACATTTCCAACTACCCTGAGGAGTGGACATCCATATTATTGTGAGAATTGAAAGCCTTGGCTGCCCACCGATTTAAGTGGGCACCTTGCAATGTCTAATTTTCTTTCCAGGACCACAGTAGGTAAAGGAAGTATTGTCACTGCTGATGTCAGATGCTTGTGAGTGGGCGTAGAGGAGGGTGTATGAAAGGGCTTGTATCTGTGTGCGGGAAAGAAGTATACAATGATTTCTATGACTAAATTAGGTTAAAAAAAAATTAAAAGGGTTGTCCGGCCCCAAATAGAGTTTAATACTGATGGCCTATCCACAGGATTGATCATCAGTATGTGATCTCTCGCTGTCAGACAGCCGTACCCTGCACAGATCAGCTATTGTAGCAGCCTCTCGGTACTGGAAACTACTAGTGGAGTGGGAGTGCATGTAGCACCATTCCTATTCAAGTAGTCATGTCCACTGTATGGTGGTGGTACTGGGGAACTGCAATGCCGCTCAAATTACTTGAATTGGAGTGGTGTAGCACGTCCTGCCCATCCTGCAGCCTCCGGCACCCTGAGGCTGCTGCAAGAGCTGAACTGTATGAGGTCCAAGTGTCAGACCCCACAGATCACATACTAATAACCTGTACCATCGGTATGAAAACTGTCGATTTGGGGTCAGGAAACCCCTTTAAAAATAAACACCCGCTGCTCTGATGATGTCCAGATCCCCTACTATTCTCTACTTCCTGGTCCCTCACAACACACAGGACATGCCTCTCAGCCAGTCCCTGAGCACAGCGGGGACCTGCTGAACGCTCTAATTGACTCCTTGGCATTTTTTTCTTGTGTGTCTTGAGGGGAGGACAAGGAAGAGGAAACCAGTGATACAATATTTTTTTTATTATTATTATTGGTAATAATAATTATATATTTTTTTTAATAAGCAGTTTGTAAAAAAAATAAATTAAAATACAAGACATTGGAAACTCCCCTTTAACCTTAGCAGACCTTATCTGTACCTCTTTATTGGAGTCAATATGATGGCGTCTTGTCTCTTTCTGCAGGCCTCAGCTGACTGTGGCAGAAAAAGAGAAAGAAGACCTGAGGGACTCCAAGCCGCGCTCGTTGCGCTTCACGTGGAGCATGAAAACCACCAGCTCAATGGAGCCGAATGAGATGATGAGCGAAATCCGCAAAGTGCTGGACGCCAATAACTGCCAACACGAGTCACAGGAGAAGTACATGCTGCTCTGTGTCCATGGCTCCCCAGGTCATGACAGCTATGTACAGTGGGAGATGGAGGTGTGCAAGCTTCCACGGCTCTCCCTTAATGGCGTGCGCTTCAAGAGAATTTCTGGCACCTCCATGGCATTTAAGAACATTGCCTCCAAAATTGCCAACGAACTCAAACTTTAACAGGGCTTTGTGCTCTGTAAGGGATAGAGACACAATATGAGACACTTATCAGGCACCCTCGCCCCAGCCTGACCAGCTCCTTTAACCAAGAGGATGCCGGGATTTCCATTTTGGCGCTCTGTACTGGCACGTCCTGCTAAGGGCTCAGCAGTCATATAAATGGAGGTGGGCAGGGTGCCCTGGGATAAACTACTGCTCCTTTCATTGTAGGTTTTGAGGGTTATTTTATTTGAAATAGATTTATAATTTTTTTTTTTTTTTTTTTAAAAGATTGGGTTTGGGACTCAGATTATCTAATAGACTGCTAAAAGAAATAAGTCTTGTAGAAAGCGAGCTAGAAAGGTCGCCCCTCCTAGAAATATGTAACTGTATCCTATGTAGTACAGTTATAAAGAAAAAAAAAAATGACGGCAGAGTTGAAGGGGTAAAGCGTGTCCTTCCCTTTATTCACAGACAGGTCCAGGCTCCTTTGTACAGAATTTGTTATTAAAACAAAAAAAAAAAAAAAAAAAAATCATGTCTAAGACACTGAACTACTAGCTCAGGGCGGCTATACAACACAGGTACAGGTGAAGACTGCCCAACATGGAGTAAGTTTCTGTGGGTAACTAGGTTTGTTAGGAGGATCAGTGGGCAACCCATTATTGCCGCCTGTTTTTTTTTTTTTTTTTTTCTGCTTTTTCCTTCCTTTTTCTGCAAGAGATAAGCGGGCACAGTGGCGGGTACATCTTCCGTGGCTCCATGGTACAAAAGCCAGATAAAAATTCTAATGCAAACATAGACTAATGTATTTCTGTCTAGCTTAAGCGACTCGTCTCCCTTCCTCCTTACGTCTCAATTCTGGAAAAGCAGTCTGAGCTTTATCCGCACTCCTTGTATAGAGGAGCATTCGAAGTGCCCACTTTGACTTACTCCTCCATGTTCAGTGTTCCCACTCCTTCTCCAGACTTGGCAGTATGGCAGCACATCACTATAACCATGTCACAGTATACAGAACGCACCTTGTATGAACGGTGGCGACTGCAGAGCTCACAATGTATATATCGGTCTACAGCTAGATCGCAGTCCAGGAACGGATCTGTATTTAGGTATTATGATGGGATGAATGGAGGCGCCCTTGCTGAGGAAATGCCTGTGGAATGTCAGTGGATCATCCAGTACATCATATCGGACTTTGTCAGAACCCCTCAGCAGCAGTTGTAGGATTTATCTGTTGTATATATCAATCTGAAATCTGCGTGCGACTCCCGCCTGCGGCTGAGGGGGGCAGTAGTTACCTTGGCCTACAGGGGGTGATTACTTACCAGATTTGCAATTTCTTTTGTTTTTGTTCTTTTTGTTTTTTTTTCCCTTTGTGTGAATGATTTCATTGCTGTTTGGAAAAAAAAAAAAGAGAAGTTCTGTGACAAAGACGTTTTCTTGTGTCATTAAACCGAACCGCGCAATTCGTACCCACATACACAAAGTGTCAAGCAATACGAGAATGACATTGCTATAACCGTAGATGATACAGCGAAGTACGGCAGTAATGTAAGGTCATAGGACTGGTTCAAGCAAAGGCTGTTGTGGGTTTTTGTTTTTTTATATTGGTTTTTGTCTCTAATAATCTTGTGGTAGATGCCGTATGACATGTCTCGGACCGCTGTATTACAGCCGCATTGTAGCGTTCTGAGGGTAAGGACACGCAGTTCAGGTTTTCAAGCCAAAGCCAGGAGTGGATCGTACTGCATGTCCTTGAACCTATAAAGGACATAGAGCAGGCTGCTACTTTTCTTTGTCTAATCCACTCCTGCATTTGGCTTAAAAACCAAATAAAAAAAATCCTGATCATGTGTCTTTACTCTAAGGACTGTTGAGGCCCCAAGTTGTGGAAAAGCTACTTTTTTTTTTTGTTGTTGTTGCAGATTTTGCTGCAGTTTTTTGAGCCAAAGCCAGTAATGGGTGGAGAAGAAGAGTACTGTAAGCCCTTCCTATATATTTCCCATTCCTTTTGTAGCCATGCCTGGATCTGGTTCAAAAAATCGCAGCAAAATCTGTGGGCCAAAAAAAAACAAACAGATTTTCCGCAACGTGGGCCTTAGCCTTAGGCTGAGGCCCCATGTTGCGGTAACACAACTTTTTTTTTTTTTTGGCAGATTTTGTTGTGTTTTTTTGAGCCAAAGCCAGGAGTGGATAGAGAGGAAGGGAGAAGTATAAGAACTTCCTATATATTTCCAATTTCTTTTGTAGCCATTGTTGGCTTTGGCTCAAAAAACTGCAGCAAAATCTGCAGCAAAAGCTGCGTTTCCGCAACGTGGAGCCTCAGTCTTAAACTGGGTTTTTTGGGTAGGAAATGTAGTCCAAATGTCCTGGATTTAGCAGTCTGAACCCAGCTCAAATGAACTAACCTGCTGAGCTGCATTGGGACCAGTAACTGCAGCCAAGACATTGACTGAAAGGTGTGAAAGCACCTTAGGATAGGGAATAACATACACATTGGTGGGGTCTAGCTGCTCAGACCACCACTGATCAGGGGGACTTGTGTCGGACAGCACGCGCACTGCTTCATTCGTTTCAGTGGGAGTGCCAGAGGTAGCCAAGCAATGCACTTTTACTATTTCTGGGATTACCATTGAATGGGGTGAGGCGGGCACTGTCCTTCCACCACCCTATTTTGTTGGGGTCTGAGTGGTTGGACCCACCAATCTGCAAGTTAACCCCTAAGATTACAGCTTATTTCCCCATTCATAGCCTATGCAATTACTGTCTGACTGGTTTGGGCCCCAATAGTAATGAATAGTCTTGTGTACCCACATTTCAATGAAGAGGTAGTGCTGAAGGTCGGGGATCGCTGCATGTGGCTTCTCTTTAGCAGTCCTATAGAGCTGGACTCCCAGCTGCAGTGCCCCCTCATTGTTTACAAGGCACAGCACAGTGATCTTTGTAGTGGGTGTAACTGGTACTGCAGCTCAGTCCCATGAGACTAAGAAATGTGCAGTACCAGGCACAGCCTCTGTACACTGTACATGTTGTGCGTGGTGTGTTTTATAGTATGTTCCACCGATATAACTTTACCAATCCAATGCAAAGCCTGCACGTCTTGTGCTGCATATACTGGTCCGTTATGGGACCCCATTCACTATAATGGGGTACAGCAGTTTAGTTTTTTTTTTCTGATGACAGCACAAAAAAAAATGGGCTTGTAGGAGTTTTTCATCCAGGGTTTCTGCCTAACTTAGGCTACATTCAATATGGATTTGCTATATCCAAATCTATGTGTAGGGTGTGTGAATTCATCCTATTGGTGTGTTTTTTTTCTCTCTAATGTTCTATATATTTTATAGACTTATTTTTAGCTAATGACAAGGAACAGCGTACAATATCTGAGCAATTCCAGGTAAAGACTTTTATTTATCAATTTCTTGACTTGCTGAGTTTTATATGTGTCACAGGTCGCAGTTAACCCCAGCCTACCACCATTGAGGATTACAGCTGCAGATCTTTCATAGTATTTTTCGTCTGCGTTGTTCAGCTGAGACTGAAGATGTCAATATCCATAACACATTCAGTAAGAGTGCAAAGCGCTACGGTAAGACTAACTTACCAATATTCTGCCGCTAAAAGTACATCTGTGATGTCGCGCAATAACTGGACTTGCAGCGTCACATCAGTGCAATGCTAATGGACCTTACTTTTCAAGAGAAAATAACATGGCTGCTGCATTCTTTATTAAATTAATAAAATCCACGGCTTTATTGAAACCAATTAAAATTCTTTAATATTATAAGAACCCGTGTAGTGAAAATGTATTTACGTGTTAGAGAGTAACCTGGGAAAGTACATGAGCCACTGTGTTATGAGGCCTCAAGTTCTGTGCCCTGAGAATAGGATCTCTACAATACTAGCAGAGGGGAGGTGGGGGTGCAAATAACTCTTATCATGGGATCTTTAGGCAAGGGCGGCCAATGGCACACTGACGACATCTGTGTTTGTCACCCATGCCCTTCAGTTACAGCCAGTGGCCCGCACACAGTCACCTCTGTCTTATGTCACCATGATCCCATTACTTTCTCAGGCACTGTGGTGACATCACCCTCACAGATTAAGGCCCTTGGAGGTAACAGGAAGTAGATATGGGATAACATCATGAGCAATAGCAGGCTGTGCATCTACTTCACTGACTACCTTGCATAGCTTTAAAAAAAAACAAAAAAAAAAAACTACTACACTATTGCTGAGGGGTTGTCCAGGAACTACAATTTTTTTTTTTTTCCCTGTCTGGTTTAAAAAACTTAAAGGATTATCCGCTTTTTACCATTGATGGCCTATCCACAGGCTAGGCCATCAATATTAGGATCGACGAGGGTCCGACCCCCAGCAGCTCACCTAGACTGTACTTTTTGTAGCACGACTAATTGTAGCCAAATGAATGCCCCGAGTTGTATGGGGTGCAGCTGTCACTCAGTTAAAATCAATTAGTTGTGCTGGTAACGTAGGCCTGGCCTCAGGCAGAGCAATAGTCCCCCTCACCCCACCCTGCTGACCAGAGGGTTTTAGGGCGAAGATGGCTTTTTCTTACCTCTGCTGCACTTTTATATACTGAAAATACAGTAACAAAAGAAGTGAAACAAAATGTGAGTCCTATTTGCCCCGTCACAGCAGAGATCTCGTCTACTTCAATATGTTACTGGCATTTTACAAGCATAGTAGGACTAGTTTTAGTTCTGCATTGGTAAAAGACAAAATCTTTAACTATTGTCTAATTCTGATATTACATTTGGATTCTGTTACTTGTGAAATACAGAAAAACAACTTAAAAGGTGAAAGTATTCATAGGGCAGCAGCACGGAGCAACATGGCTACCTTCACATATAGACCACTAGCCACAGGTTCACTGCTGGAGAGACAAAGGAACTGCTAATATAAAGCTCAACTAAATGTGGCAGCAGAAGAATAAAGAGGTTGTAGTAACATACCTAATACCACCAGGGGGCAGCAGTTCTAAGTATGTTTGGCAACTAAAGAGACTCTCCTATAGTAAGACAACAGTCAGGAAGGAGTGAAGAGTTTTTCTCACTGAAGCAAGTTATATCACTAGGATAGGGGATAATATACAGATGACTGGGGGTCCAACTGCTCAAACCCCACTGATAACAGGAGGCCTCATGTCTTGTGGTTGGAAAGTGTGTGCACTACTCTATTCATTACCATGGGAGCATAGAAGATAGCTGATGTACAGGACTTGGCTATCTCTGATGCTCCCATTAAAATGGGTGTGATGTCAGACCAAATAGGACCCTGTGGAGGTTACAATGAAAAGGGTCAGAGGAGGAGGTCAAACATTCTGATGAACAGGCTGAGCACTACAGGGGGAGAGAGCAAGAGTGCAGGAAAGCTTGAGCAAGCGCGCAGGAGAGCGAGAGCGCAGAAAAGCTCACAGGAAAGCAAGAGCAAGCGCGCTGGAGAGCGCGGGAGCGAGCGCGTAGGGAAAGAGCGCAAGAGCGCAGGAGAAAGCGAGAGCGCAAAAGAGCGCGAGCGAGAGCGCAGAAAAGATCGCGAGAGCGCAGGAAAAATCGCAGAGGAGAGCGCAAAAGAGCGAGAGCGCAGGAAAGATCGCAAGAGCGAGAGCGCAGGAAAGATCGCAAGAGCGAGAGCGCAGGAAAGATCGCAAGAGCGAGAGCGCAGGAAAGATCGCAAGAGAGCGAGAGCGCAGGAAAGATCGCAAGAGAGCGAGAGCGCAGGAAAGATCGCAAGAGAGCGAGAGCGCAGGAGAGAGCGAGAGCGCAAAAGAGCGCAGGAAAGAGCGAGAGCGCAGGAAACAGCGCAGGAGAGAGCGAAACAGCGCAGGAGAGAGCGCAGAGAGCGAGCGCAAAAGAGCGAGAGCGCAGGAAAGATCGCAAGAGAGCGCAGGAAAGAGCGCAAAAGAGCGAGAGCGCAAAAGAGAGCGAGAGCGCAAAAGCGCATAAGAGCGCGAGCGCAGGAGAGCGCAAAAGAGAGCGCAGGAAAGATCGCAGAAGAGAGCGAGAGCGCAAAAGAGCGCAGGAGAGCGAAAGCGCAGGAGAGCGCGAAACAGCGCAGGAGAGCGTGAAACAGTGCAGGAGAGAGCGAGCAAGAGCGCAGGAAAGCGAGAGCAAGAGAGCACAGGAAAGATCGCAGGAGAGAGCGAGAGCGCAGGAAAGCGAGAGCAAGAGAGCGCAGGAAAGATCGCAGGAGAGAGCGAGAGCACAGGAAAGATCGCAAGAGAGCGAGCGCGCAGGAAAGATCGCAAGAGACCGAGCGCGCAGGAAAGATCGCAAGAGAGCGAGAGCGCAGGAAAGATCGCAAGAGAGCGAGAGCGCAGGAAAGATCGCAAGAGAGCGAGAGCGCAGGAAAGATCGCAAGAGAGCGAGAGCGCAGGAAAGATCGCAAGAGAGCGAGAGCGCAGGAAAGATCGCAAGAGAGCGAGAGCGCAGGAAAGATCGCAAGAGAGCGAGAGCGCAGGAAAGATCGCAAGAGAGCGAGAGCGCAGGAAAGATCGCAAGAGAGCGAGAGCGCAGGAAAGATCGCAAGAGCGAGAGCGCAGGAAAGATCGCAAGAGGAGAGCGCAGGAAAGATCGCAAGAGCGGGAGCGCAGGAGAGAGCGCGAGCGCAGGAAAGAGCGAGAGCGCAGGAAACAGCGCGGGAGAGAGCGCAGGAAACAGCGCAGGAGAGAGCGAGCAAGAGAGCGCAGGAGAGAGCGAGAGCGCAGGAGAGAGCGAGAGCGCAGGAGAGAGCGAGAGCGCAGGAGAGAGCGAGAGCGCAGGAGAGAGCGAGAGCGCAGGAGAGCGCGAGCGCGCAGGAGAGAGCGAGAGCGCAGGAGAGAGCGAGAGCGCAGGAGAGCGAGAGCGCGCGGAGAGCGCAAGAGCGCGCGGGCGAGCGAGAGCAAGAGAGAGCGCAGGAAAGCGAGGCGCAGGAGAGCGAGAGCGCAGGAGAGATCGCAAGAGCGCGGAGGAGCGTGAGAGCAAGAGAGCGCAGGAAAGAGCGCGGAGAGAGCGAGAGCGCAGGAGAGAGCGAGAGCGCAGGAGAGAGCGAGAGCGCAAAAGAGAGCGAGAGCGCAGGAAAGCGAGAGCAAGAGAGCGCAGGAGAGAGCGCGAGCGCAGGAAAGAGCGAGGCGAGAGAGCGCAAAAGAGCAGGAGAGAGCGAGCAAGAGCGCAGGAAAGAGAGAGCAAGAGCGCAGGAAAGCGAGAGAGAGCGAGAGCGCAGGAAAGATCGCAGGAGAGAGCGAGAGCGCAGGAAAGATCGCAGGAGAGAGCGAGAGCGCAGGAAAGCGAGAGCAAGAGCGCAGGAAAGATCGCAGGAGAGCGCAGGAAAGCGAGAGCAAGAGAGCGCAGGAAAGATCGCAGGAGAGAGCGAGAGCGAAGGAAAGCGAGAGCAAGAGCGCGCAGGAAAGATCGCAGGAGAGAGCGAGCGAAGGAAAGCGAGAGCAAGAGAGCGCAGGAAAGATCGGAGAGAGCGAGAGCGCAGGAAAGCAACAGCAAGAGAGCGCAGGAAAGATCGCAGGAGAGAGCTGGAAAGCGAGAGCAAGAGCGCAGGAAAGAGCGAGAGCGCAGGAAAGATCGCAGGAGAGAGCGAGAGCGCAGGAAAGCGAGAGCAAGAGCGCAGGAAAGATCGCAGGAAAGCGAGAGTGAGCGAGAGCGCAGGAAAGCGAGAGTGAGCGAGAGCGCAGGAAAGCGAGAGAACGAGCGAGAGCGCAGCAAAGATCGCAGGAGAGAGCAAAAGAGCGAGAGCGCAGGAAAGATCGCAGGAGAGAGCGAGAGCGCAGGAAAGCGAGAGCAAGAAAGA
The DNA here is from genome assembly GCA_947044405.1 of Leptodactylus fallax. Taxonomy (NCBI): domain Eukaryota; kingdom Metazoa; phylum Chordata; class Amphibia; order Anura; family Leptodactylidae; genus Leptodactylus; species Leptodactylus fallax. Next base: position 4,419,920 of record CAMRHE010000138.1, on the reverse strand, counting down.
TCGCAGGAAAGCGAGAGCGAGCGAGAGCGCAGGAAAGCGAGAGAACGAGCGAGAGCGCAGGAGAGCGAGAGAACGAGCGAGAGCGCAGGAGAGCGAGAGAACGAGCGAGAGCGCAGGAGAGCGAGAGAACGAGCGAGAGCGCAGGAGAGCGAGAGCGCAGGAGAGCGAGAGAACGAGCGAGAGCGCAGGAGAGCGAGAGAACGAGCGAGAGCGCAGGAGAGCGAGAGAACGAGCGAGAGCGCAGGAGAGCGAGAGAACGAGCGAGCGCGCAGGAGAGCGAGAGAACGAGCGAGCGCGCAGGAGAGCGAGAGAACGAGCGAGCGCGCAGGGAGAGCGAGAGAACGAGCGAGCGCGCAGGAGAGCGAGAGAACGAGCGAGCGCGCAGGAGAGCGAGAGAACGAGCGAGCGCGCAGGAGAGCGAGAGAACGAGCGAGCGCGCAGGAGAGCGAGAGAACGAGCGAGCGCGCAGGGAGAGCGAGAGAACGAGCGAGCGCGCAGGAGAGCGAGAGAACGAGCGAGCGCGCAGGGAGAGCGAGAGAACGAGCGAGCGCGCAGGAGAGCGAGAACGAGCGGCGAGCGAGAGCGAGAGCGCGCAGGAGAGCGAGAGAGCGAGCGCGCAGGAGAGCGAGAGAGCGAGCGAGCGCGCAGGAGAGCGAGAGAGCGCGAGCGCGCGAGCGCGCAGAGAGAGAGCGAGAGGAGCGAGCGAGCGCGCGCAGGAGGAGAGCGCGCGCGCGGAGAGCGAGCGAGCGCGCAGGAGAGCGAGAGAGCGAGCGAGCGCGCGCGCAGGAGAGCGAGAGAGCGCGCAGGAGAGCGAGCGCGCAGGAGAGCGAGCGAGAGAGCGAGCGAGCGCGCAGGAGAGCGAGAGAGCGCGCAGGAGAGCGAGAGAGCGCGCAGGAGAGCGAGAGAGCGCGCAGCGAGAGAGCGAGAGAGAGCGAGCGCGCAGGAGAGCGAGAGAGCGCGCAGGAGAGCGAGAGCGCGCGCGGAGAGCGAGAGAGCGCGCGGAGAGCGAGCGAGCGCGCAGGAGAGCGAGAGAGCGAGCGAGCGCGCAGGAGAGCGAGAGAGCGCGAGCGAGCGCGCAGGAGAGCGAGAGAGCGCGCGAGCGAGCGCGCAGCGCAGAGAGCGCGAGCGGCGAGCGCGCAGGAGAGCGAGAGAGAGCGCGCAGGAGAGCGAGAGAGCGAGCGAGCGCGCAGGAGAGCGAGAGAGCGAGCGCGCAGGAGAGCGAGAGAGGAGCGAGCGCGCGGAGAGCGAGAGAGAGGAGAGCGAGAGAGCGCGCGAGCGGAGAGCGAGCAGAGCGCGAGCGAGCGCGCAGGAGAGCGAGAGAGAGCGAGCGCGCAGGAGAGAGCGAGAGAGCGAGAGAGCGCAGCGAGCGCGCAGGAGAGCGAGAGAGGAGAGCGAGCGCGCAGGAGAGCGAGAGCGGAGGCGAGAGAGAGCGAGCGCGCAGGAGAGCGAGAGAGCGAGCGAGCGCGCAGGAGCGCGAGAGAGCGGAGCGAGCGCGCAGAGGAGAGCGAGAGAGCGAGCGCGCGCGAGCGCGCGAGAGAGCGAGCGCGCAGGAGAGCGAGAGAGCGGCAGCGAGGAGAGCGAGAGAGCGAGAGCGAGCGCGCGCGGAGAGCGAGAGCGCGCGCGCGAGCGAGAGAGAGCGAGCGAGCGCGCAGGAGAGCGAGAGAACGAGCGAGCGCGCAGGAGAGCGAGAGAACGAGCGAGCGCGCAGGAGAGCGAGAGAACGAGCGAGCGCGCAGGAGAGCGAGAGAACGAGCGAGCGCGCAGGAGAGCGAGAGAACGAGCGAGCGCGCAGGAGAGCGAGAGAAGCGAGCGAGCGAGGCGAGCGCGCAGGAGAGGCGAGAGAACGAGCGAGCGCGCAGGAGAGCGAGAGAACGAGCGAGCGCGCAGGAGAGCGAGAGAACGGCGAGCGCGCAGGAGAGCGAGAGAGGAAGCGAGGCGAGCGCGCAGGAGAGGGAGAGCGAGAGAACGAGCGAGCGCGCAGGAGGGAGAGCGAGAGAGCGAGCGAGCGCGCAGGAGGGAGAGCGAGAGAACGAGCGAGCGCGCAGGAGAGCGAGAGAACGAGCGAGCGCGCAGGAGAGCGAGAGAACGAGCGAGCGCGCAGGAGGGAGAGCGAGAGAACGAGCGAGCGCGCAGGAGAGCGAGAGAACGAGCGAGCGCGCAGGAGGGAGAGCGAGAGAACGAGCGAGCGCGCAGGGAGAGAGCGAGAGAACGAGCGAGCGCGCAGGAGAGAGAGCGAGCGCGCAGGAGAGAGAGCGAGCGCGCAGGAGAGAGAGAGCGAGCGCGCAGGAGAGAGAGCGAGAGCGCAGGAGAGCGAGCGAGAGGGCACGAAAGCGAGAGCGCAAAAAAGAGGGCACGAGAGGGCGCAAAAAAAGCGAGAGCGCGCACGTTAGAGGGCACAAGAGAGCGCAAAAAAGAGCGAGAGGACACACTAGGGTGAAAGCGCACGAAAGAGTGAGAGCGTGCGCAATGAGAGCAAGAGCGTACACGAAGGACAGAGAGCGCTTTCTTTGCACAGCCTGGATCTTTTGTTACCTGTGTATGCCTCGATGAATTTCTGCAGTTGTGAAAGCCAAAGGAGGTCCAACATGACATGGCCTTCCTATACCACACTAAAGCAAAATGGAGCACACACACTCACACTGGTAAAGTCTTATGCATAATAACAAGATACAACAAGCTTAAGTAAACTAAACCACAGTCTACACGGTGAATACAGACTGTTCTTAAACCACATAACAGTCCTCTATACTTGTGGCTTCCAATAAAACCAGGTTTTTTTTTTTGCAGTACTTCAAATTTAATTTTTTTTATATGCAGATTTACTGCAGCGGCTTCAGTAAGAACAGAGAGTTTTCATGAGTTAACCCTTACACCAGTACTATTGTTGCAATAGTTTTTGATCATTTAGCAAAAATATTTGTGGCGGAAGGCAAAACACTAGGAATAGAAGACAAGTACAAGGAAAGTTTTTTTGTACTGTGTTCCTGCAAATAGTTGCTACCATACCCACATTACAGGTTGTAGCCCTGCCCCGTGCAACACAAGCCCTGCCCCGTGCAACCCCAAATTTGTCTGGTCCGGAAGCGGTTCAGAGTCTGTTGCTCAGCACTACACCCTTTTCATTGTTTGCCTAGGTCAGTCTATCTGTACTTAGTGGGGATGGGGGGGGAAACAGGGTCTTGCCATTTTACTCCATTTAAAAGAGGACCTTTCATGTCCTCAGAGATGTGCGGTATGCTTTGCTGGTATGCACCCTGGTGCTGGAGATATCAGTGCAGTTAGTTTTTGGTACCGACATCTCTCTACTGTCAGAAGAGCGGGCCTTACAGCATCATCACTGGGCGGTGAGGTATGCCCCCTGACAGTATTCTTCTATAACCTTGTACTGTCGGGGGGGGGCGTTCCTCACAGATCAGCGATGATGCTAGGCTGTAAGGCCTGCCCTTCTGACAGTGAAGGGATATAGTCGCCGGGGTGCAGAGTTAGACCCTAAATATCTGATATTGATGGCCAGCAATAACCGTGACCTCAGAAAACATGCTTATAAGGCTGTCATTTCAGTGGCACCTCCTTATTACAGGGAACCGGCGTCACAAGATCTGGAATGTCCAGCTTTACTTTCAAGCACTAAACTGATACGACATTAAGAAATGATCCGATTTTATTAATGAGCTATTCACAAAGATAAAAGTCACTACTACATACCCGGTAAGCGTATCCTAGTGAGGCCGAACAACACTGTCACACCAACTGTTTAATGACACCAACCTGAAAATTCATCATCGAGGGCTTCCTGAAACACAGCCATTTTGGAGACAATGCCAAGTCTGTTACATTTTCCCACAACCGTAGACATTTTACTTTCAAGTATTAATGCTACAGCGGATACATCCCCAAAGAAAACATCAGCTTGGCAAGCACTCCCTGTATTAGAATTCTAGGTGGAATAGTTCACATGATCCTCTAGGGGGCAACAGCGAGTACATAGAAAAACATTTAATGACAAAATATAAAAAAAAAAAAAAAAAATTCCCTTAGTTGCACCGGCCGGAGTCAATTTGTAGTTCAAAGTTCATTTTTCCACTTGTGCTCATTGATCTTGGCATGATTGTGTACCCCAACTACAAAGGGCTCCCTGTCCGCACAACGTTTAGTGCTGTTCCTTTGAGAAAAGATGAGTAGTCTCACAGGTCAGATGTTTAAATACTACAATTTCATTGCTATCCCATAAATAAACCCACCCCATTCACAATTTGCCACAGGAAATATATGGAATAATTCTTCATGAGAAAGTTGGCTCTGCATGGTTTCCTAATAAGGCCGGTGGTGCTCGAGGGCTCTGCCGGGGAGCTGGACGCACAAGTGGGGGAGGACGAGGTTGAAGGAGGCGTCCGGGCTGGAGTGGAGGAGGCTGACGGTGAAGCGTGGGAGCGGATGGAAGTGCTGGACGCAAGAGTGGAGGAGGAAGAGACAGAGTGGCAGTGGCAGTTGCCGTGGTAGCAGCAGGTGGCGCTGTTGTAGTCGCTGTTACAGTCTGTGTGGTAGAGGAGACTGATGTGATTTGTACCTGTAGACAAAAGAAGCCCATTTAGATTCAGGACATTTCCATATTATGACTTAATGTCTCCAATGACAAGTCACATCAAAAACATTTTAGACTAAGCATTTATCAAAAAATGTAATTATTAGAGAGTTTTTTGCAAAAACTAGTATTGGTTCCAGAGCTGAGGAGTCAGTAGGCCAATAAACTTTACCTCTAATTTAAATTTATATTAATTTAATTATACAATATCAATAAAGTAATTTTATTTTGAAGCCGTTTCGGAGTCAGTAGCTTTTCGCCAGCTCTACCGAAAACTGGCCCCGACTACGACTGCATGACAAATGAGCAGGAGCAGCACCTAAAGACTCACTCTCAGGATCAGTGGGCTCAGACATTTGACAAGTCTCACCTCATCTTCATCTTCAGTGGCCGTCTGGGAGGTGCTGGTATTCTTACTGGTGGAGTCCAATGGTGCAGTCGATGGGGCAATGTCTTGTTCCGCTTCCCATTCCTGAAGTACTTCCTCCAAGTTGAAACGTCTACGATAACTTATGAAAAAAGTCTTCACCTGGGATGGATTCTTATTGCCTAGAACCTCTGCGATGGCCTGAAAATCCTTACCATATCGTCTGACCGCTAGAACAGCAGCAACAAATTAATTTTCCCTTTGCCCATCGCAGGGCGGTTTCATCCTTCCCCAAGTTACAATCCATAAGCAGTTACCCTCCAACATATGGCTATAGTACAATATAGAAAGTTAAAGCAGCACTCCAGCCACTTTTCACCTATATAGTGCTTCATAGGCTAGAATAATAAAGGCTTTTGTGCATGCATTGTGTAAACCGGTTATACCTGATTTGCCATTTATGGGTTGGCTAACATTTTGATTTCTTCTTCACCTCTAATATATGTAGGCTGCATTAGAGTTAACATTACATCATGCCTCTGGCTTTGCAGAGGGGGCAGAGTCTCATCACGCTGCCCTTGCTTTGTTCCAAGTCTAATTTAAGGGCAGCAAGAGATAGAAAATTGACACAAAATGTCCAATTCCCTAACTCACACCCAGTGTTATCTGTGATTCAGATTCAGCTTGTTTAACTTGTCTCCTGCTAGGTTTCTCTCTGTCAGCACTTACAAGCAGGAGGCAGGGGACAGCAGTATAAAGCTACTTGTAATAAGATACACTATAAGTTCTGCACACAGCACACACAGACACTCCATACAATGATTAGCTGCAGAGTTAGAATTTTTACCCAAAGAAAATAGGACGGCAGTGATTATAATAGTACAGACTGGGAGGTGTAAGTCGGGAGAGTTTTCTAAATATTGGGGGAGGGAGGTTACAGAGGAACAAGCGGAGTGGTGCTGGGGAAGTGGCGAGAGAGCTGCCCGGAGGCATATAATCTATGATAATGAAATACTGTAGTTCACTAGAAGTCAGCCACACAGGAGACACTGACATCCTGTCTACAATGGAAAGCAAGCTCTGGACTGGTGGTCAGACAGGGGAGAACATGACCCGCTTGGCCATAATGAAAGGGTTAAAAGTGTATGGATGCAACTGAGCTGGGATGAAACCAATTACACTGCTAGGATATTGCTAATTCATTAGTACTGTGTGTCTGATAGGTGAATCTGGGATATTTCTAACCTTACCTTGCACAGCCAGCAGCTGCTCATCCGTAGTCCAGCGAGCGTTCAGTTTGATATTCAGCTATAGAAAAAAAAAATAAACAATTAATAAATTCTATAGTTTTCACTGAAAAAGTAGGATTTAGGCTAGTAAATAGACAAGGACACAGATACTGGATGATTTTACCTCGGGGGGTCTGAAATCACTTATTTCTCCACTTAGTGTCTCTTTTAAGCCACTGTTCATCTGCTTAATGTTCTGTACCTAAAAAGTGAAGACAATAGTGAAGACTTCGACAATCCTTCAGAAATGTAAAGATTGTAGATGGATTTATACATTTTGCCATGACATGGAAGGCTATTTGGATTATTTTACTTTATCACTCCTGATTTAAACCATTGTGTTGTGCATCCAGTAGGTGGCGCTACCTCGGCTCTGGAAGAGTTGTCTGGTGGGCTTTGCACATCACACCTAACACACCCGGAACCTTGGCATTTTCAAAGTGTTGCATTGTTGAAGTAGAGGCTATCCATGCCTCTCCTAAATGCAACCCTAACCCGCCAGGTTTGACATGGATACAGCAGGTAGAGCCTCATACTTACAGTCACAGGAGGCAGCGCCACCTACTGGATCCACGCCATACCAGGCAGCATCTGATTGTACCCACTCCATTCTGGCATCTATCATACATACACTGTTTCTCCATTGCCACCTAGTGGTCACATAGGACATTACAGGTCCTTGTTACCATCATGTACTGCCTAGAAATAGGATATCCTGCAAACCAACCTCATTTGACATATTGTACAATATTCATAGACAGGAAGGAGATATAAAGTAATGCTTTAAAGAGAAATACAAAATCTGAGGACACAGCAACATCTTCATAGGACCAGGGCAATGCAAAATAGCTGTGACAAGATGGCCAAGGCTCAGCCAATATGTTCTGCAGTATCTTAGGCACTGCATGTAAGCGGACTTCAGTAAATTCTGTATGCCGTCACGTTACGTTTACTATGCTTTCTATCAGTTTGTGCATTGCCACAAAGGAAGTAAGCCAACCGTTTTAACATACACCTTAGCAAACCAAGTTGCCACCTATAGATTGTCCATATTACTGTATTAGAAAGGATTGTGCAATCTTTCCTACCTGGCGCTTAAGTGAGACAAGCTGCGAGTCCAGCTGACTGAGGGTGAGTGCTGGCATTTCTGGAGTGGCGCACACAGAGGAAATATCACTCTTGCTAAGGTGCATGCCTTTCGGTGGCCTCCGACGGGATCGCAATGGGTGATGTCGATACTGAGACACCACTGGTTCCTTTTTGATTGGTCCAGGCTTTCCAATGATGGCGGATTTCTGAGCATCCTGGAAATAGTAAGTGTCAGATGTGAGAATTACCATGAGCAAAAGAAGAATATAGTGATAAAAATGACAATGGGCAATGAAGCAAAACCACAGGGTAAAATAAGTCAGAAGAGCATCTCTAGGGAAAAAGTAATGAAGGTCACTGCCAGCACAGAGCGTTCTCTCACCTCCTTCCTAATGTCGGCAGCATCCAAGTCATTGTCACTCATTTTATGTCCATCATCTGCATCTTCATTACTGTGAGGAAGAGGAGATTCTTGTACTCATAACAACAGACAGCCTAGAAAACTCTTCTGTACACAAGTCCGAATGCCCATTATATCACCTTATACCATTCTCTTCAAACCCCTCCCCCCCTTGTATTACATCACAAGATTCCCCGCTAGTCTTGTATGCTTGCTAGTTCTATATCTTTCATTCCCCACAGCTTTCTTTTCTCACCCCTCCTCCCGCTTGCTCTGCAATCGACGGGCCTGCCGATCCATCACGCTGGTTCTGCTCCGGGTCTTCTTCCATGAGTAGTAGTACTTCACCAGACTGGGGATCAGCTTATCTGGGAGCTGAAAGAACAGTGAACAGTTATACAATGCTATGTGTCTAACAGTGCCCATTACACCTTCAATAGCTTGCAGCTATTCCTCCCAACTCCCTAATATACATACACACAAGGCTGAGCAAAGTGTGAATATTGAGAGTGGAGGAAAAAGAAAAACAACAGCAGCTTATTTCTCTGCGGTAGAAAGGATCAAGCATGAAAAACTTTATCAAGCCCAAGGCTTCCTTCCCCAATCTTCTCTGTCAGGGGAATGTAAGGAGGCCCCCATACATGTAAGACAGTCAGCTTATCCGGCTGAAAATGGCAGATTTCTCTTGTTTATATGGTGGCCATTATTTGTGTAAGGCTTCAGGCACATGCCAAAGGCTGCTGATCAGAGCCTGAATGATGGAAGTCAAGTCCCTATGGACTCAGAATGGGTTACAGCAATTAGCCTCACTGATCCCCCACCATTCCTGTTCCTTTGCTTATTACTGGTCTCCAGTTCCTGGTCCCATCTTGCCCCTACCGGGTTCCCAGTGGTCTCCAGTTCCTGGTCCCATCTTGCCCCTACCGGGTTCCCAGTGGTCTCCAGTTCCTGGTCCCATCTTGCCCCTACCGGGTTCCCAGTAGTCTCAAGTTCCTGGTCCCATCTTGCCCCTACCGGGTTCCAAGTGGTCTCCAGTTCAAGGTCCCATCTTGCCCCTACCAAGTTCCCAGTGGTCTCCAGTTCCTGGTCCCATCTTGCCCCTACCGGGTTCCCAGTGGTCTCCAGTTCCTGGTCCCATCTTGCCCCTACCGGGTTCCCAGTGGTCTCCAGTTCCTGGTCCCATCTTGCCCCTACCGGGTTCCCAGTGGTCTCCAGTTCTTGGTCCCATCCTGCCCCGACCAGGTTCCCAGTGGTCTCCAGTTCCTGGTCCCATCCTGCCCCGACCAGGTTCCCAGTGGTCTCCAGTTCCTGGTCCCATCTTGCCCCTACCGGGTTTCCCAGTGGTCTCCAGTTCTTGGTCCCATCCTGCCCCGACCAGGTTCCCAGTGGTCTCCAGTTCCTGGTCCCATCTTGCCCCTACCGGGTTCCCAGTGGTCTCCAGTTCCTGGTCCCATCCTGCCCCGACCAGGTTGCCAGTTCCTGGTCCCATCTTGCCCCTACCAGGTTCCCAGTGGTCTCCAGTGGTATTTCATGTATGTAGAAATGGGACCAGAAAGTAGAAACCTGTTAAGCACTGGAATTGGAACGATGGGGGAATTGGGGAAGTATTGCATATTTTTTAACCTGTTCGGAGTCCTCTGTTAAACATTTACCTGCATTATTTATTATCAACTGAGATTATATATTAAACTGATCATGTGGTACACATCGATGACATGCCTATACTACTACCCACAAGAGCACAAATGCTATAAACCAGTTGTAACTAGCTGAGTGGTGAATGGCTGATCCCAGAATTCACATTTGTTAGATCCTATACAGTGCAATTCCCAAATAATGGGAGTTTTAACATCATAAACCATAAAGACCTCCAATATCCTTCTAATGCATGTCAGAATTAGCAGATATTGTAATGACACTGGATGTACAATCTGATCACATAGTAAAGTTACCATTTGTTGTATTCGTTGGAAGCATTTTCCATGAAAACTGAACGCCTGTTCAAAAAGGACTTTATCCTCCACACTCCACTCATCAGGAAAGGGTGTAAAATTTGCAAGGTCAGCGAGAGAGCGTTCAACATCATGTTTGTGCCAGAGCAGCATACCGAGAGACTGTAGTGTCCGGACAACAGAGTATGAAATGAATGGAAGGGGCAGAAGTATGGTGGAAAGGGGAACGAAATAGGAAATTGAAGGAGAAAACCCCCCACACGGAAAAGTGGTTAAAAGAAGAGCATAGGGGGGGGGGGGGTGGGGGGTGGGGAGAAAAAAATAAAAATAAAAAAAACAAAAACAGGATTAATAAATCCACATGACACGTATTAAAGTGAACTGATATTACAGTAGTTTTACAATAAGTCCTTGGTTATGGGTGCAACTCCCTTGTAGGGATACAGGGCTATCCACTGAAGATCAACAAAGGTTCTCAAGGATAAAGGTCTCCTATTCATTCCTTACCTGCTCCACATTGTAGCCATGCTTCTCCTTTGCCATTGAGATGTACTCATCCACTACAAAACAAGAAGCAAGTGTGAATAAAGACCACAGTGTAGAGGATCAGGTCACCTTTAAAGGGGATGTTATGCAAAATAGGTGAGAAGTATCTGATCTGTGGTTATCTGATGGCTGGAACCCCAGTCTCTGCACTTCACTGTCACTCCTCTGAATACTATGGTACTTCTAGAGATGGCCCAGAGTAGTACTCTGCTTCACTCCAGCTGTCCCATAGAGATGAATGGAGAAGCAGCGCATATAAGCAACCTCCATTTCATTCAAACGGGGGGACACTATGTTTGGGGCTAACAAACATAGCCACGTGCTGTGCTCGCCTATCTCTATCAGTCTCCTCATTGATAAATTTAAATAAAAGGATATTCCAGCCTAAAAATATTGATGGATATGTCAGTAATGTCTGATTTGTTGGGATCTGACACTCAGCACCCCCCACTGATCAGTTGTTGTTACTAGCTGATACACAGAGAATGGAGCAGGAAGCGGACAGTGCCGCTCTCTGTGTAGTGGCTGAACTGAGCCACTGCAGCTTAGCCCTATTAAACTGCATTGCAGTTGATCTGCAGTACCTGGTCTGGCCACTACACAGAAAACAAAGCTGTCTACTTCCTGCTCGACTCTATCAGCTCCTGAAAACTGCTGATCAATGAGGGTACCGGGTGGCAGAACCCCATTGACTATTACACTGGAAGTCATGATGCTGTGACAGACCTGCTATACAACAGATCTGTTCAGACACTGGCAAGCCCTGTTGTATATGGTGGGGTCTATTAGTGTTGCCATTATGCTCTCTCTGCAGGCTGCACTGTTCTTGCTGGCAAAAGTAACCGAAACCTGGACTGTGGCTCTAAACACATCAAAGTTACATGTATAGCCATATGCATGATACTATTACAAAGCTGGAACTAAAATGGAAGAATCAAAAAGTCTATTAACCCTTTCTAATACACACTAAATAATAAATAAGAGCATAAGAATAGAAACTTACATTTGGCATCGGATACAAAATGATTTGGCGACCACACCAACATCCCCTTCATCTCCACGATATTCTGTGCTGCATGATCTGTGGAGAAAACCAGAGAATTCAGTTTTTAGCTGTGCCAAACCCCACAAAGGCTATGTAGGCGTCTTACCAAAATGTATTATGTTTTGGCATATTGCCAATACATCTTAACTCATTGATAACTAGAGGCAAGACTGCTGGGACACCTACAAAACAAAAGGCCTCCAATGCCACAATTTTTTTCCTCCAGAACAGACACTTTGCAGGTATTAAAACCCATTCCCACCAATTCGATCAGGAGATCAACTCACTGATCAGATGGATTTATCAAGCAATATATAAGCTAGTAAGGTGGAAAAGGCACATATGAAACTTTTTATACAACATGAATATATGTAAAGAAAAGCCAAAAAAAAAAAGGACGTGTGACAGCGGTTTTTCAGTTTTTGCAACGTCTGTCACACATTCGTTTTGAGAACATGTTGAATTCAATGTGTCTTTTCACATGTCCGTTTAATTGACTGTTTTTCATGGTTGTAAAAAAAAAAAAAAACATGACATACACTATCTTTGTTTTCACGGTCACATGGACCCAATAGAAATCAATGGATCCGTTAGTTCATCGTGTGCATAAGGCCTAAAGCTGCCAGGGTTAAAGGTGTGTTCGGGTCTACCATTTGCAGCTCTGAGAATCCTGGCATGTTGTAACAAGTGATAAGCAAACTTGCTACTATGTGTCTTATGTATCACATTAGATTTCAATATTGACATTGTTGTATCATCTAGATACTGCTATTTCCTGGGACGCTCCTGTACTTTCCGATTAGAAGCAATAAAAAAGTCCATGTGCAGCCCCCAATTAGTGGTAAATGTAAGTGTCCAGGAGCGCCATATGGCGGCATCCTTATGGTGAAAACACACTGTTTCTGGATGCAGCTATATTCTTAGGCCACTGGAACTTTTACTTCAATATAAAAATGCGTTCACATGGTGCATTTTTGTACAAAAAAAAATGCCTGTGTTTTCTGTGCAAAAACACATCCTTAATGCAGAAAACACATTGTTATACAGAATAATGTCCCATAGCGGCCCCTGCACATGGTATTATGTCCCATAGCGGCCCCTGCACGAGGTATTATATCCCATAACGGCCTCTGCACACCGTATTATGTCACATAGTGGCCCCTTCACACGGTATTATGTCACATAGTGACCCATGCACACTGTATCATGTCACATAGTGACCCCAGCACATGGTATTAGGTCCCATAGCGGTCCCCGCACACTGTATTAGGTCCCATAGCGGTCCCCGCACACGGTATTAGGTCCCATAGCTGTCCCCGCACACGGTATTAGGTCCCATAGCGGTCCCCGCACACGGTATTAGGTCCCATAGCGGTCCCCGCACACGGTATTAGGTCCCATAGCGGTCCCCGCACACGGTATTAGGTCCCATAGCGGTCCCCGCACACAGTATTAGGTCCCATAGCGGTCCCCGCACACGGTATTGGGTCCCATAGCGGTCCCCGCACACGGTATTAGGTCCCATAGCGGTCCCCGCACACGGTATTAGGTCCCATAGCGGTCCCCGCACACGGTATTAGGTCCCATAGCGGTCCCCGCACACGGTATTAGGTCCCATAGCGGTCCCCGCACACGGTATTAGGTCCCATAGCGGTCCCCGCACACGGTATTAGGTCCCATAGCGGTCCCCGCACACGGTATTAGGTCCCATAGCGGTCCCCGCACACGGTATTAGGTCCCATAGCGGTCCCCGCACACGGTATTAGGTCCCATAGCGGTCCCCGCACACGGTATTAGGTCCTATAGTGGTCCCTGCACACAGTATTATGTTCCATAGCGGTCCCTGTACACAGTATAAGGTTCCATAGCGGTCCCTGCACACGGTATTATGTTCCATAGCTCTCTTCAGACCCCCGAGTATAATAAGTGCAGGACGAAGAGAGGTGACAAACATAAAAAAAAAAAACAATGCTACTCACCATTTTCTGCGCTCCGCAGCCGCTCTGTTCTCTTCGGCGTTTCTGCCTGCAGTCAGCGACCGCTGATTGGGTCTCTGGGGTCACGTCGCGTCATTATGCGTAATGACGCCAGACGCACATGTGACCCCTTAGGCCCTGTCAGCTGTCAGAAGCGCCTGCAGATAGCACAGCCGCCGCATAGCGCAGGGAGCTAGGTGAGTATCATTGTTTTTTATGTTTCATCACTTCTCCTAAGTCTCCGCTTATTATACTCAGGGTCTGAAGAGACTCCACAGTATAATAGCAGTTTCGTTTCGGCCATGTTTGGTACGATCGAAGCTGTTGGGCGAGGACTTCGCTGCCTTGCAAGGGAAATAAGCCTCGCGTGCCACTCTTGGCACGCGTGTCGGGGGTTGCCGACCCCTGATCTAGAACTTGTAAGGCTCAGTCAATGTTTCCATGTATCAGTCCTGTGCACAGAGCCTAACCTTACTATCTTGTGGAGTCAGAAATGCTTCACAGTGTACACAAGGGGGGTGCTGAAAGAAAATATTAGTGCCCTGAACATGATCATTTGTTTTACTAGTACATCTGAGAACAATTAGTGCCAACCAATGGAATCTGTGAAAAAATACTAATAGTTTCTATGGCCCCCATACACACATCCAAAGTTTTTACTGGTGTGTGTTCAGGCTGTAGAAAAGAGCCGCAAAATATGGAGCAGGTTGTATTCCTGTGTTTCTGCAGCTCTGTCCATCCGTCAGACTCCATGTGTGACTGCTTTTTTTGTGGGGTGGGGTGTGTGACAAGGTGAGGATACTATGGTGGTTTATCATTGAATATTTCAACTTTTTGCTAGTTTTTTTTTAGGGATTTTCTTTACTGCCTTATTCCTGATGTATGTATATGTATGCGGAGATATTTGCAGTTTCGGCTACTTATAACCGCCATAATGTAATTATTTATACATTAGTATTAGCAGTGCATCCCCCTTTTCTAGCAATTGTATTGTCATTATTATTGTACCCCTATTTATCCTCCCTTGCATATTTTTTGTGTACCTCCAGTTATTCTTTTCCCCATATATGTTTGTTTTTTGTTATTTATGTTTACTCAAAATATTGTTTTATATATTTATAGTCATGATATTTAGTTTTTGCTTTGTTTGTGGTTCACCTCTCTGTTGTTCTGGTCCTCTGACAGAGGAGATAGCGCTGGTATGGAACTAGCGTCAATGATGCAAATCCGTCTTCCATCCGTTCCATTTTTTACAGCCCTGTCATGGGCATGAAGCCTAAGATTTACAGACTTACTGGAACTCCTTGGCTAGTAAAAGTTGTGCATAAAGAGAAATAACTAGTCAAACATGGACCAAACAACCTGCTATATACAATCTACCTACTTGCACAACAGTCTAGATATTACTAGGAAAAAGACCACCCAATAAAGAGGTTTTTTTTTTTTCCCCATAAACAGTACCCCATAGGAGAACAATGTATGACTACTGGGAATCCAACCACCAGGACCCCCATCTATCGCCAGCACCCTCGAGTCGATTGTGTAAAAGGAGCAGGGGTGTACATGTGTGACCACCAGTAAATACACTTATAAGGGACTGAGGGAGTGCTGTACACGGCTATCGCCATCAATCCCAGTGATGGTCAGGCATAAGCACTACGGCGCCATTCACATAGGAAGGCAGGAACCAGTGCTCTCATTATTCGTGGGGTTTCCAGGGGTTGATCCTCCAACAATCACACATTTATTACCATATCTTATGAATAGAAAGGGAACTATTTTATATATCTAGTAAGCAGGAATCTACAAAACAGAAAAAAAGCTCTCAATTAACATCCAAAGTAAAACAAATTTCAGTTGTATCAGTTTTTCCATCAGTCACCCCAAGCTTCATGTCCATCATGTCCACCCTTAAACACCATGTTATTTTTTTCATCTTAATAGTATGTATGTAATGAGCCAATGATTTGATTTTTTTTTTTTTTTTTTTTAATGAACTACATTTTTCTGATACTGCTCTCTAACTCCCCTGTACAGACATACAGTGGGAAAAAAAGAGTATTTAGTCAGCCACCAATTGTGCAAGTTCTCCCACTTACAAAGATGAGGCCGGCCTGTAATTGTCATCATAGGTAGACCTCAACTATGAGAGACAAAATGAGAAAACAAGTCCAGAAAATCACATTGTCTGATTTTTTTTATTAGAGAGTTTATTTACAAATTATGGTGGAAAATAAGTATTTGGTCAATAACAAAAGTTTATCTCAGTTATATATCCTTTGTTGGCAATGACAGAGGTCAAACGTTTTCTGTAAGTCTTCACAAGGTTGGCACACACTGTTGCTGGTATGTTGGCCCATTCCTCCATGCAGATCTCCTCTAGAGCAGGGATGTTTTGGGGCTGTCGCTGGGCAACACGGACTTTCAACTCCCTCCAAAGGTTTTCTATGGGGTTGAGATCTGGAGACTGGCTAGGCCACTCCAGGACCTTAAAATGCTTCTTACGAAGCCGCTCCTTCGTTGCCCTGGCGGTGTGCTTGGGATCATTGTCATGCTGAAAGACCCAGCCACGTTTCATCTTCAATGCCCTTGCTGATGGAAGGAGGTTTGCACTCAAAATCTCACCATACATGGCCCCATTCATTCTTTCATGTACATGGATCAGTCGTCCTGGTCCCTTTGCAGAGAAACAGCCCCAAAGCATGATGTTGTCACCCCCATGCTTTACAGTAGGTATGGTGTTCTTTGGATGCAACTCAGCATTCACTCTGCTCCAAACACGACAAGTTGTGTTTCTACCAAACAGTTCTACTTTGGTTTCATCTGACCATATGACATTCTCCCAATACTCTTCTGGAACATAGAATGCTCTCTAGCAAACTTCAGACGGGCCCGGATATGTACTGGCTTAAGCAGGGGGACACGTCTGGCACTGCAGGATCTGAGTCCCTGGCGGCGTAGTGTGTTACTGACGGTAGCCTTTGTTACGTTAGTCCCAGCTTTCTGCAGGTCAGTCACTAGGTCCCCCCCGTGTGGTTCTGGGATTTTTGCTCACCGTTCTTGTGATCATTTTGACCCCATGGGGTGAGATCTTGCGTGGAGCCCCTGATGGAGGGAGATTATCAGTGGTCTTGTATGTCTTCCATTTTCTAATTATTGCTCCTACAGGTGATTTCTTCACACCAAGCTGCTTGCCTATTGCAGATTCAGTCTTCCCAGCCTGGTGCAGGGCTACAATTTTGTTTCTGGTCCTTCCACAGCTCTTTGGTCTTCACCATAGTGGAGTTTGGAGTGTGACTGTTTGAGGTTGTGGACAGGTGTCTTTTATACTGATAAAGTCAAACAGGAGCCATTACTACAGTCATGGCCAAAAGTTTTGAGAATGACACAAATATTATATTTTCACATGATCTGCTGCCCTCTGGTTTTTATGTGTGTTTGTCAGATGTTTTTATCACATACAGAAATATAATTGCATTCATATTATGAGTAACAGAAGCTTATATTGACAGTTAGAATGAGTTAATGCAGCAAGTCAATATTTGCAGTGTTGACCCTTCTTCTTCAGGACCTCTGCAATTCTCCCTGGCATGCTCTCAATCAACTTCTGGACCAAATCCTGACTGATAGCAGTCCATTCTTGCAGAATCAATGCTTTAATTTTGTCTGAATTTGTTGGTTTTTGTTTGTCCACCCGTCTCTTGATGATTGACCACAAGTTCTCAATGGGATTAAGATCTGGGGAGTTTCCAGGCCATGGACCCAAAATCTCTATGTTTTGTTCCCTGAGCCATTTAGTTATCACCTTTGCTTTATGGCAAGGTGCTCCATCATGCTGGAAAGGCATTGTTGAGCGCCAAACTGCTCTTGGACGATTGGGAGAAGTTGCTCTTGGAGGACATTCTGGTACCATTCTTTATTCATGGCTGTGTTTTTAGGCAAGACTGTGAGAGAGCCGATTCCCTTGGCTGAGAAGCAACCCCACACATGAATGGTTTCAGGATGCTTTACAGTTGGCATGAAACAAGACTGGTGGTAGCGCTCACCTCTTCTTCTCCGAATAAGCTGTTTTCCAGATGTTCCAAACAATCGAAAAGGGGATTCATCAGAGAAAATGACTTTACCCCAGTCCTCAGCAGTCCACTCCCTGTACCTTTTGCAGAATATCAGTCTGTCCCTGATGTTTTTTCTGGAGAGAAGTGGCTTCTTTGCTGCCCTCCTTGAGACCAGGCCTTGCTCCAAGAGTCTCCGCCTCACAGTGCGTGCAGATGCACTCACACCTGCCTGCTGCCATTCCTCAGCAAGCTCTGCACTGCTGGTAGCCCGATCCCGCAGCTGAAACACTTTTAAGAGACGGTCCTGCCACTTGCTGGTCTTTCTTGGGCGCCCTGGAGCCTTTTTGGCACCAATGGAACCTCTCTCCTTGAAGTTCTTGATGATGCGATAGATTGTTGACTGAGGTGCAATCTTTCTAGCTGCAATACTCTTCCCAGTTAGGCCATTTTTGTGCAGTGCAATGATGACTGCACGTGTTTCTTTAGAGATAACCATGGTTAACAGAAGAGAAACAATGATGGCAAGCACCAGCCTCTTTTTAAAGTGTCCAGTGGTGTCATTCTTAGTTAATCATGACAGATTGATCTCCAGCCCTGTCCTCATCAACACCCACACCTGTGTTAATGGAGCAATCACTGAAACGATGTTAGGTGGTCCTTTTAAGGCAGGGCTGCAATGATGTTGAAATGTGTTTTGGGGGATAAAGTTCATTTTCTAGGCAAATATTGACTTTGCAAGTAATTGCTGTTAAGCTGATCACTCTTTATAACATTCTGGAGTATATGCAAATTGCCATTAGAAAAACTGAAGCAGTAGACTTTGTAAAAATTAATATTTGTATCATTTCTCAAAACTTTTGGCCATGACTGTACAGGTAATGAGCGGAGGACAGAGGAGCCTCTTTAAGAAGAAGTTACAAGTCTGTGAGAGCCAGAAATCTTGCTTGTTTGTTGGTGACCAAATACTTATTTTCCACCATAATTTGCAAATAAATTCTTTAAAAATCAGACAATGTGATTTTCTGGATTTGTTTTCTCATTTTGTCTCTCATAGTTGAGGTCTACCTATGATGACAATTCCAGGCCGACATCATCTTTTTAAGTGGGAGAACTTGCACAATAGGTGGCTGACTAAATACTTTTTTCCCCACTGTACAGATAAAAAAAAAAAAAATCCTAGCTGTCCACAGTTTATGCATGACCTGGTGCATGCTCGGCCCTATATGCCACTGGAGTTTTTTTTTTTTTTTTTTTTTTTTTTTTTTTATTACAACCATTATTCTTTCCTGCAACTTTAGGTCTTTTAGGGGATTTGACGCCTTGCCATAATTGGTTTCCCAATATTTAGTCACTGTAAGAAGGTTTTACCTGGTTTATACTCTGGAATCTGAGCCTGGAAATCGGAACCCACTCGGATCATACTGTCTAAAAAGAAAAAAGAGGAGACAAAACAGTCAAGGATATTTAAGAATAAAAAGTCCAGCCAGTTCTAAAAATGGAGTTACCCCCAACAAATACAACCCATACAATAGCCATTCATGCAGAGCAGGGTAATGAGATAACTACTAGCTACCTGGGGTAAAAGGAAATGCAACACAAATAGTATTCATTAAAAAAACAAATAGTCAACAGAAATGTAATGCAGATTTAATTGAGGTTTATTAAGGGGGGAAAAAAAAAAACACTGTAAGGAGCCTAGGCGCTAAGGAATAATTCCAAACACACTGGGGGGGGGGGGATTTATTAAGACTGCCAGTCTGTATGCAATGAAGTCCCAGACTGACACTAACTGTGCCTGAATTATCAAAAGGCTCTGACCTCTTAATGCAGGCACACGCTCCTGCGCCAGAATGGAAATCTATGCCACTCAGGAAATGGCGTAGACTTCCCACGTCACATGCCAGTTTTCTGGCATGAGTTATAATAAATTTGTCAGGCCATGACATTGCAACACATGGTTCAGAGGGAATAGTAAATTTACTCCAGGATCCGTTCCAGAAGAGAAGAAAAAGAGAAAAGTCTGCGCACACACAGAGGGGCTCTCTCATGAAGACAACCCCTCTTCATATGTCCTATCATACTGACATCATGGAAGGGAAGGGGGGTCCCATTTGGATTCTCCATCTAGGAGTCAAAGAATAGAGCTGCCCTTTTCGCGTGACTTCCATTCTGACATATTTGAGCCGTCCTTGTATCCCACTGAACGAACACCACGTAATACAACATTTCAATACAATTTAATACAACATAGTAGTCACTACTCTAGGAAGTTCTTGGCCGTGGCTTACCCAGCAAAATCAGCCTCTTGCTAAGGGTGGCAGAAGCGGGAACCACAGCTATCAGCTTGTTGGGCTAACAATCTAATGTGCATGGAAAACTCCCGACTGTCCCCCATGGCAGATATCAGGAAAAACTCAGATGCAACATCATCTTCCTCTGCTGGTAGGAATCTGCTGTCAGAGATGACCAACAGGGCTTTGTGTCTCTCTCCACATTTAAAGGGAACCGGTCACAGTGAAAATGCAGTTCAATCTGCAGGCAGCATGTTATAGAGGAAAAGGAGCTGAGCAGATTGATTTATGGATAGACACACGTGGACAAAATTGTTGGTACCCCTCGTTTAATGAAAGAAAAACCCACAATGGTCACAGAAATAACTTGAATCTGACAAAAGAAATAATATATAGAAATTCTATGACAAGCCACAAAGCTTCTGGGAGAATGTCCTATGGACACACGAGACAAAAACCGAAATTTTTGGCAAGGCACATCAGCTCTATGTTCACAGACGGAAAAATGAAGCATATCTTGAAAAGAACACTGTCCCTACTTTAAAACATGGAGGAGGCTCTGTTATGTTTTGGGGCTGCTTTGCTGCTTCTGGCACAGGGTGTCTTGAATCTGTGCAGGGTACAATGAAATCTCAAGACTATCAATGGATTCTAGAGAGAAATGTGCGGCCCAGTGTCAGAAAGCTTGGTCTCAGTCGCAGGTCATGGGTCTTGCAACAGGATAATGACCCAAAACACACAGCTAAAAACACCCAAGAATGGCTAAGAGGAAAACATTGGACTATTTTGAAGTGGCCTTCTAAGAGCCCTGACCTAAATCCTATTGAGCATCTTTGGAAGGAGCTGAAACATGCCGTCTGGAAAAGACACCCTTCAAACCCGAGACAACTGGAGCAGTTTGCTCATGAGGAGTGGCCAAAATCCCTGCTGAGAGGTGCAGAAGTCTCATTGACAGTTACAGGAATCGTTTGATTGCAGGGATTGCCTCAAAAGGTTGTGCAACTAAATATTACGTTAAGGGAATCATCATTTCTGCCCAGGCTTGTTTCATGAGTTTTCTTTTTTTTTTTAAATTCTGTTGAAGCACGGTTGAAAAGCAATGTCTGACTTTCATTTGTTCATTTTCATAGAATTTTTATATATTATTACTTTTGTCAGATTCAAGTATTTTCTGTGACCATTGTTTTCATTCATTAAACGAGGGGTACCAACAATTTTGTCCACGTGTGTATATGGTTATGTTTAGAAAGTTCCAGTATAAAAGTTATAATTTATGTATCTCAATCTCTGCCTAGTCTGGGCTTAGGAGTCCAGTGGGCGGTCCTACTTTGTAACTGACAGCCGTCTCTGAATGTATACTCCTACAGGGAAATCTGCCCATCAACTTGTAATAAACCAGGCATAAAGCAACAGCAAAGGAAAAGTAGATAATACTATAGTGGTTGAGAAAATGCTAGTTCAGGGCATGGAGCAATGAGTCTGTAAAGCCAAAGGTAAGAGGGTAAATGATGTATAGAGCAGCACTATAGACAGGGATAAAGAAAAATCTGCTTCAAGAAGAGAAAAAGACAACAAACTGCACAGAAAGGAGCGTCAATGGGAATTTAGGGAGTAGAATGACATAAAGAAAGTGGTTTCTTCTCCCTCCCCTCAACCCACCCTGTGTACAGAAACAAAAGCAATGAACTGCAATGCAAAACAAAGGGAAGAGCAAACCAGAATCCAGCAAAAGGACACACACGTAAAACTAGGATCTGGCTATGATATAACCTATGGTACGAGATTATCTGCTTCTCACAGACCATATACAGTATATCCCCATGGTAAAGAATCACCATTATATGGAGGGGGTCAGCTTCAGTCCCAGACTTAATCGTGTTAGTCTTTGAGTACTATGTACCTGCCTTAATATCATCAACTATGAGGAATACTTCACTAATATGTTTAATAAGGCCAATATGCTCGGTTCCTCTCAGTATAAAGCTTAAATCCTCTGTCCCCTTCCTTAGTATGCGCCCAAAATCCAGGTGGCTGCTTTTCCTTCTGGGTTGCACAATGTGTATAAGGCTCCCGCTTACTAAGGCCATGCACAAAAGAAACCTGCCATCTCTCCCAACAAGCCTACACACATGCATATTCTGTTAGGCTGAGCGTGCATGTGCCAATAGCTGCTGCCAGACACCAGCAGGAGGGAATACAGCTGCTGCAGTCAGGAGGGCCCCTACATATATTAAATGGTTGGACATTCCCGACAAAATCAGTGGGGTTGGTCAACATTCATATAGCATGAATGGCCAGCTTAAGAGCTGTAAATAGATGAGCTCAAAGTTTTAGAGGGGTTGTCCAAGATCCCCAGTCTATTGGAAAACTGGATATCTTCTACCCTCAGGATAGGTCATCAGTCATCATCTGTTCGGTGGACATCCAACACCCAGAACACCACACCAGAGATCCAGCTGCTGGAAGCTGTATACAGGGTATACAATTGAAAGCAGCTTTACTCTTATTCCAGTGAAGGGGAGTGGAGCTGAAGTTCCCCGCTGCCACCACTAAAGAGCTGTACACTGGGGAACCTCAGCTCTGCTCACATTCACGAGCCGTATGCCCTTTATACAGGTCCCAGTAGTTGATTGGTTCGGTGTTGAACCCCCGCTGATCAGATACTGAAGAACTATCCAGCTGATAGATCGTCCGTATCCAATAGACATAGCATTCTGGAAACCCTGTTAAAAGGGCTGTCCAGTTTGGAAAACCCCATCATGAAATAATGAGCTAGAAGAAGAGGGTTTAGGATCTTTATCTCTTGGTCAAAGTATAAACTTGTTACAAAGAGTGTCACCCGTTCTGGAGGAGCGGACCTGTCCTGCATTACACAGACATCCCATTGATTAAAATGAGCACATTTTCCTGTAGAGGCGCTGCAGGGAAAATAAACACTTCCTGCCCGTGTTTATTGTTCTAACCAAGTCTATGGGTAGTTAGACCTTTATCTTTAAAGGAGTCTTAACATAGAGAAAATTTATTCCCCATCAACAGGATAAGGGTGGGTTCACACTTGAATCCGACCTAAATGTCGGAAAACTGGATAGGGAAAGGTTTGCGATGCTTTGCTTAAAAACCCATTCACTTCTATGGGTTTTTAAAGCAATGCGCGGGTGTGCGCTTACACCCTCTGCGCCACGAAGCCGGTTTTTTTTCGTCCGAAACAAAGTCGGACATGCAGTGTCCGAGGGTGCCTACAATCATCAGCCCGTGTAAGAAATTCTCACATGCACACTGCTGTTCTATTTATCTCTATGGGACTAGCAAAGAAAAGCAGAGTACAGCACTCAAAAATAAATTGGGCAGAAGTACAACCATCACTTCAATACACAGGGGTACACTGGGCCCCACTCTTGTAATCCATAGGGGTCCCAGCAGTAGGATCCCCAGTGATCAGACACTAATCCCACACCATCCTGTGGATAGGGGATATGTCATAGGAGGAACGTTGTACAAGACCCTAAAGATTTAGAACGTTATTACCAACTTCTGAGCTAAGTAAAGCAGGACAGATGTGTAAAGATTATTAAAGGGGATGTCCAGAGAGTTTATTTTGGTCACTTGCTCTATTTTTTCCACAGGTTGGATCTGGAGGTTCTGGCCAGGTTCCTACCCTAGATCACGTGAACTAGTACCTGACCCCTCCCTGGGTCGCTCTGCCTCTTTTACAGTTTTTACAGGTAGTTACCTGTGGTATGGGGTATAGCAGACTATTGTAAAACTAGCCCCATAGCATAGGTAACTACCTGTGAAAATGAAAGAGGTGGAGCAACCAAGGATTAGAACCAGACCGGGACACCCAGGTCCAGCATGGAAAAAAAAGAACCCGGAGCAAGTAAGCAACATGAAACTCCATGGATAACCCTTTTAAGAACCCCAGCAATACTACAATATACAAGATCATCTGATGGAATCCCCAGTGGTTACCAGACTATAGCACCACCAAAGGAAAAATGAAGCATTACATGCAGATGCTCTTTGTAACAGCTCCTCGACCAGCTTTCTGACCATATAGACTAATTCTACAGATCATGAAATTGATGTGAGTTGGCCATTTATCCACACAGATAATTTGTAAGCATAAGGACAATTCTCATCTTCCTCATATAAAACCTTTCTATTCTTTATAATGGAGTTGTCTGTCACAGATCTTTCACGCTACAATCACTGGGGAAAATGTATTATCCCATCTATGCTGGTGTGAGCCCCATTTATTAAGAGACTGGAGTCTTGTGATAATCCAGACACAGATACCGCCAGTCAGAGCCATTAAGACTGGCATAGGAAAGCCAGTCTTAAGAAATTCCCCCCATTGTGACTGAAAAAAAATGTTTACACAAGGCGGATCTTGAGATTTGGCAGATCTCAGTACATGAGATAGCATCACACAATGGTCTGTCAAAACGCTCTCTCCCCAGACTCCCAATACAACTGCACTCTTGGCCAAGCATGCATGTGTACTCCATGAAAAGAGGGGGGAAAATCTGCTGCCAGACTCCTCTGGTGGTGGCTTATCTCTCTTCAGAACAAAAGGAATGGGCATATTGAAATCCAACAGCCCGATCCTCATCATTCCTGACATCTGCTGTCTGTAGAGAGATAGAAGCCCCATAGACATTACATGGTCTACCAATAGAGCAGGAGAAAAAAGCAAAATGGCTCAAAATCTAAATGCAACATATTGCAAAAAAACAAAAAACAAAACAAGGGGGACACATACATCCTAGGTCAAGTGTCAGACATTAGTTCCTTCAAGGGAAAAGTGGAAATCTATGCAATCTGGTCATATAGATGTTGTGGGAAGTCCTGGAAATGTAATGTTCCTTCATTACTTCTAAAGAAGCCTATCTTACATGAGACCATCTGAACCCGTTTCTTTACCATGCTTCTGTCTGCACTGGCTATCAGTTTTACGTTGTATGGTGCAGGGATCGGAGGACAAACATATGGTATGAAAGGTCATTTAACATCACAATAAAATAAAGAGTAAAGGAATAAAAGTGTGCAAATAAAAAGCCAGTTGCTAGAGATGTAGAGAGACAGGACCAAGAATCAGAAGACTGGCTGCAAGCGTCTAGACGGACGCTACTGAGGGGCATCGGCGGAAATTAATGAATACAAGTGGGCAAGGGGGTGGAGGCTAGCTAGCGTCACACGGGGACAGCTATCCGGATAGCAGCAAGAGAGACTGATAGACCAAAGAGACTAGCATCTACAAGAACGAAAGAGACAGAGGTCATTGAAAGCAAAAAGAGAAAGTCCAGAGGGCAGGTGCTTCTAGAAAACAGAATTGAAAAGATGTAAATTAGAAGGATCGGACACTAAAGACGTATACAGAGAACAAGGGATAAAGTAGAACGCAAGGCGAGATTACAATATTGGGTTAGGTATACAACAAGGGCAGCTGCAAGGAGAACACTCCAGGAAGAGGTTAATTAACTAGTGACAAAGACCAGACAGATAGAAAATATGGCACGCTGACCAGCTGTCCAATAGGAAAGCATCCTGGGATAAGGCTGAATTCACACACGGCAGATTTGTTGCAGAAAATTCTGAGGCTGTCCCATTCGATTGAATGGGGCTTGCAAAAATATCAGCTTACCTCAAACAACCCCAGTTAGATGAATGGAACAGATTTTCAACTGTAGACACTTTCGCAACAAATCTGTAATGTGTGAATTTACCCTAAATTTCACACTCCGAGCTTTATTTGTGAAATATTCTAAAACCCTGTCACTTACTAGAAGGCAAGATACAGTATCCAGAGCCAATATCAGTAATGACAATGATATAAGGCTAGTCCCAATATAACCCTGCAATTGCAACACTTAACCCTTTACCCTACCAAAGAGCTGCAAAGGTAGCGTTCAGCCATTGTCCTGCCGGAGCTGCACTCAGCCCTCATCTTATTGGAGACCTGTGTGGCAGTATTCAGTCCTTATCCTACCAGAAAGCGGCTCCCCATCTCTCCAGCTACATGGCCGTTAGGAAGCCCTCCACACATTTCCTGCCAGGGAACAGCGTGACAGCGCTCAATCCCTCATTTCCCAGAGAACTGCACAGCAGCCTTTAACCCATTTGCTTCCAGGGGGCTATAAGTCAAAGCTTATCCCTTATTTTATCTCAACCCAAGAAACCCTTAACCTGTTCCCTTTAGGGCATTGTACAGCAGACAACCCATTGTCTGCAAGGCAGCTGGAAAGATACCCTACCAAAGCAACAGGGTTAACCCTTCCCTGCCATGTAGCAGCTACTAACCCATATTATTGCATGGCGCTGCACTGTAGCCCTAGACCCCTTCCAAGGAGCTGTAAAGCAGCCATTAACCCTTGTCCTTCCAGATGGATGGTAGACAGTTCTTAACTAACCCTTCCATGAGATGGAAAAGCAGCCAGCCATTCTCGTTAACCCCTAGTGTGCCAAAGTAATTCAATGCAGATCTTAATCCTGTTAGTTCCAAGGAGCTCTAAGGAAGCCCTTTCCTTCCCAGCAAGACAATGAGACTATGCGAGGGGAACCCTTAGACAAGTCCATCATTTTCAGAGATTCCTGAACCCTCACCCCTTGGCGCTTCATCCTCACTGCTGTCCTCCTCGGAATTGCTTCCCAAGCTGTCCGATTTGGCTCTGTTGCGAGAGACGATTGCGGTGGTGCCTGGAGACTTATCCATGACGGAGGGCATTGCTGGTTCCTTTAACCCTTCAGTTCTTGATGGGATGCCGGATCACCTTGACGAACCTCCAAAGAAAACCCAAAAATTAACATACAGTCAAAAAGTTACAGTAGACGCCAATACACTTATTACTTCACTGGAGAAAGTAAGCCTGGCACAAAGGGCACAAGTTATTTTATTGGGGGGAGACAATTGCAGGGGATAAGTACAGGGAGCACCAATGATTGAGAATGGGAAATTAACTTAAGTTTTGCTTTTTAAGTTGCTTAAAAGCATAAAAGGCATCATATAACCCATATTGGACAAGGCGGGATATGCACTGGAGGAAGAGGAGTGCAATAAATATAATGGTAACAAAGAAGCCAAGTGACATTGTTTCAGGTGAGGGAGAGTTGTAGTAGTCGGCGACAGCAGCAGGATGTTACATTGTATCATTATCAGCTATACCTGGAGCTCTGCCTGTGTGTGCACAGAGAAAAGTTGGCAGAGGTAATGTGTCCCTTGGAGGCAAGCACAGGGCATGGGATGGAAGTGAAGAGACAGAAAGTATCAGAGGCAGCAGAGTCCAGCGGTTGTCTGTGCCGCTCAGTCACAATGAGAGCAGCCTGCTCACCAATATAGATCCGGCCCATTCGCCTCACTCCCGCGGCAGCATCCCTCCGCCGCGCACTGCTCTGTCTCCTACCATGTGAGTGCACAGCTGCCGGCATCACCCAATGTGACCTCCCTCCCCAGCTCAGAAGTGCCCTCTCCCCTCCACCATGTCGCCCCTCCTCTTCCCCCCCTGCTATTCAGCCCCTCAATTACCCAAACTCCTTTTTTCTACCATTTTACCCCCATTTTCCAGTGTCACCAAATCCTCAGTAACACATGAGCAGCCCCCCCCCCCCAGTCATCCCTTATGTGTGCCATTGTATAGGATTGTGTGATCTGCCCATTGACACACAGATATTTTTGTTGGTTGGGGGGGGGGGGGGGGTCAATTTTTTAAAGAAAAAAAATAAAGCAAAATAAAACCTATTCACACATGCGGGTTTTGATCAGGTTTTTTGATGCAGTATAATAAGAGTCATATTTTATGATGTTTAATTTTGGCTTCAAAAACGGCTCAAAAAATCCCAGAAAATCTGCCTATGTGAATATAGCCTGAAGGGATTCTTTCCAAGATCATGGGCTACAATGTCACTAATATTTATTTACTTGTATAGCGCCAACATATTCCGAAGCTTTACAGATAGTCAACACTGTCCCATATTTATTAAAATGTGTTGCCATTTTTTAACTATTTATGAAATCACTTTTTTTCTGATGGTAAATTTTATTAAAACCAAATAGTGAAATATCACTTTTTTTCTGATGTTTTTATTTTCTGATCATAGATTTTTTTTTTATTTATTATAACCAGTGAAATTTATCACTTATCACTTTTTTTCTAGTCTGTTTTTACTGTTTTTCATTATTAAAATCAAATAGCAAAATATATGACTTTATTCTAATCTGTTTTTATTCAATTATTGTAAAAAAATTTTATTTATTAAAACCAGAAATGAAATGTCATTTTTCTTATTATATATCTTATTTATTATAACCAGATTTTTTTTTCTAGTCTTTTTTTTCTCTTATTGTAGATTTTTATTTATTTATTAAAATCTAATAGTGAAATATATCACTTTCTAATCTGTTTTTATTCTAGGATTGTAACTTTGTTTTAATTCTATTTTCTGTACATGATTATGAGGGCGGCCATCTTGTCTTAGCTTCTCCTCTGCTCTGTTAACAGTCATGGCCATAGGCCACAGACTGGAGTTGATTCATTGAGGTCTAGAGGGGATTTTTCTAGAGGGGGAGTAGATAAGCTGTGACATCATCTATTGTCACTAGCAGATGCAATGTCTGGCGTTATCTATAGAGGTGTTATCTTCTATTGTAATATTGTCTGTGATATCATTGAGGGGACTACTGCAAAGAAAACCCCTACAGAGTAGGCACATGTCCATCTACTATTAGGCTTGGTGGTAAGAGTTATAATTGCAGGATTTAATACTATTTTTAAACATAGTGATATAGAAATGTAAAGAAAATATCAAAAATGCTTTAAAAATATGGTAAACTTAAGACATGGTTTAGAAAATAGGCAATTTTCTGGTAACACATTCCATTTAATGGGCTCATACACCTTTGAGTAATGTTGTCCAATCCCCCATACACATGTACACTCAGCTTAGTTGAGCGTGTGCTCAGTGTGAAACAGGAATAGGCTGCTGCCAGACACCTCTGGTGACGGCTCATCTCCCCAGGAACAATAGGACCTGGTATGTTGAAATCCAACATTTGCCATCAGGGAATACTCAGGCGTTCCCCAGGCACATTACATGGTCCACTGACACACATCTAAGGTGGAGCTGGTCATTTGACCATTTGCACATAGAAATATTTTAGTCATTTTCTTTTGGATGAAGAGACTCCCTACATGTACACAGTCTGGACAACCCCTTTAAGACTGCAGGATCCTTACGATGATCTGTCCTTACCAGGCTCATTCTGCCCGCACTGCATACAAAGCAAAGCATTATATGGCACCCATTAAAATCACTGCCCATCTATTATTTTCACTGGAAGCTGACAGTCTAAGTGCAGAGGGGGCTTCACTATATTTCCATACAATAGGCCTTTTAAAAGGTCTGGATATGACCCCTTACTGATAATTCCAAGTAGAATACCTTGCAAATCACAATTCCTCCTTTCACTTTTACCTTTGGGATTGATTCCTGTAGACCCCAATACGTCTGTGTATATGAGCCCTTTGTGTCCCTATTAATAAACCATATCTAATACTACCAGAATTTGTGCCCCTCCCCCTTTCCCCATGCTTCCTTCATGCATCCTGACCAGTTGTGTCCCTGTAATGAAATGTTCTTTCCTGTTGTGATCAACCCTATGAGCTTTCCATCCCCGCGCCCCTTACCATGTATGATTTATTTTTCCTCCAAGCTTCAATTATTTATGGACCCCGCGTTAATATCCACACTTTAATTCAGCAACTGGAGGGACTATTTTATCTTTGTAGTGGGTGGTTTTAACCCTTTGGGGTAACTGTGGTTCCTGCTCCACTGCTGGCCAGACGCTTGTGAAATTAACTCCTTCTTTCCCAGTCACTCCCTTGGGTTAGGTGATCCCCAGGAGAGGTGCATATATCACTATACAGAAATTATATCAGTGCATTTACTTATGGAGCTTCAGGTTGTGTAAGGGCTGGCAGTAAGACGGGTATAGGGCTCCTCCTGGGGATTCGTATAGTGTCTGCAGCACCACATGCAAAATGTGCATGGATCACATAGGAGTGAAGTGCTGCACACAGAGGGAGCGACTGCCATGCTTCATCATCTATAGAGGTGTCAGGTTGCATGCAGAGGAAGTTGACACTGCTTTGAGGAAGGGGGAATGGTACTTTTTGGAATATTGTCGCTTACTAAATATAGGACATATCCAACAAAACAAAAAGGTTGAGCAGAACGATGGCATAGAAAAAAAAAACATGATGCAAAAAAAAATAGTGGGTTAATTTTTACTGCAGCCCATCCAAGAGTGTCGGATCAATAAGATCATTGCAAGGGCAGAACGATCCATCAGATGGAGACATCATTGGACGTCTGGTCCGATCACCTTAATCACTATGATCAGTGTGAATGATGGTTGGATCATAAAAACCCACTGAGGGGAAAAGCAGGGATTTATATTTGCTAGAAATAGGAGCAGAACTATTCCTATGTCCGGCTCAGACCCATAATTAATCGTGAACATCTGTATAATTGGGGCTAAAATCTGTGCCTGTAATCCCAGCCTGGGCAGGAGGGAGGCACCTTTGTCTGGGGGTGGCTCAGCATGGATACTGAGGAGCAGACATGCATATTTTCACGTTGATATTAGGGTGGACAGGCTTCTTTCAGAGCAGAATCTCATGGGAGGAAATAAAGGCACAGACAGGAGAGACAGTGGAGAAATTACTGCTAGGCTGGAGTCATAAGCGCCTTCATTACAGCTGGGTATTAATGGTTTTCTAGGAACACAGGCTGATCACCAGGGCACCTGCATGCCAGCTCATGTACAAGGGAAGCCAACCTGAAATTCTCAAGATACAGAAGCAACGGGCATAAGAAACCGTCAGCTATACTGAGAAAGAGGGGCTGTAATATAGACTTTCAGATAGCCAGTGTCTGATGTATTAGTAGACGATGGCGTAGAGAGGGTTAATCAAAGCGTAGTGGACAGGTGAGACATTATGTGAGAAGATTACATGGTTAAAGGAAGGCTCAACGTAGAAAATTCACAAAAAAATGATTATAGCACGTCCTTCCCTTTGATCCTATTCTCTCATATTACAACTAAAAACGAGAACTATATATATATATATATATATATATATATATATATATATTTTATGTTTTTTGGGTTTTTTGTTTTTTTTTAAAGCTTGCGTCTTTGGAGCTCAGCCATGTCATCCTCCTCACTGTCATGTGCCTGGTTAGAAGACAACTAGCTGGAGCTGCACCCTTCTTCTTCTGCCCAGTCTGTAGCAGGACCATAAGACTGTTAAGGCTAAGGCCCCATGAAGTGAAACAGCAAAAAAAACGCTGCAGAAAAAAATGCGGTGTTTACCTTGCCAACCCGGCCCAAGATCAGCTCTTTGAAGAGACCAAAGCGTTCATTTGAGCATTGTGGCCTCTTGACAGTAAACCAAGCACAGCACACATTATTCACTTGAATGGGTCTGAGCTGTGATAAGGCTATGTAACCAATGAATGTGAGGTCGCACGGCCTGTGAAGCGGAAGCACTACTCAGGGGGCACTGCTGCTGTATCAAACAGCTGATCTGCAAAGGCCCTGGGTGTAGGACCCTCCGATCTTCAAACGATGACCTATCCTAGGGATAGGCCATCAATTAATAAAGACCGGAAAACCCATTTAAGCCCTGCCCCCTTTGTCAGCCACTTGGGAAGATGGAGCAGATCAGTTGCAGATTAACCCCTGTTTTCTCGGTGGAATTTTTACAAGACCGTTTGTGCCAGGATCATGCAGAAAATGCTGCAGACTCAGATACAGTGAGGGGAAACAATATCTCCTGTTTACTTATATACATTTCTAGGTTTAGCGTTCCTTTAAGACCTATACACCATAGGAAAAGACAATTTCGAAGAGAGAGGAATTATGAATGAGGGAGTCTTATACATATACATATAAAGCCACATTTTCTACAGCGAGACTACTGTATAACCAACCAATATGTGCTAAATAATAAGCATTAGTATGCAGGTCACTAACACTGGGTTTACACATACAGATTTGGCGCTCTATTCGGGACAATATAACACTCAGCCAAAGCTCAAGCTGGCCATTTATACAGAACAGGACAATTTCCTAGGACAATAACCCCCAGTTTCTCCACTTTTCCATTGCACCACTTTCGATACATCTCCCCCAAAGCTTGCAAACCACATTGTGATCAGATTAGTAAATTACGATTGTGTCAAAACATACTTGGGTCTGATGAATAAAGCGCTATTCACACAGAGAATCACACACCATGGTTATAGCAGTGGCTGGAACAGAAACAAGACCATGCACTCATATACAACAGTGGGTGGTATAGGGACAGGATCACGTTCACAGAAGACAGGGAGGGGGCTACAGAGTCTGGAATATGCACACAGATATAACAGTGGCCAGGGTGCAGACATGATCAGACACATGTCAGAGAAGCTGGTATGGGGGGCAGGGGGAAGCATACAAATACAAGAGTGGCTGGCATGGCGTCAGAATCACTAACGCAGATATGGAGATAGATTATGCACAGATACAGAAGTGGGTGGTAACTAGGCATGGTCACGCACAGAGATCTGCTAGCACAATTGCAAAAAAAAATGGAGTGGGTGGTAAGGAGAAAGACTCAAGCAGTGGGCATATAAAACTAAGGAAGCAGCATTAGAACCAGACATAGAAGAGTGGTCAATATTAAGGGGGGGAGAGGGATCGGCATATTGGATCTCAATTTACGCAATGCTTTTTTTTCACAGAGGTGTCTGGCAACAGTTTTACTCCCCTCTCCCTATTAAGCGAGTGTGCATGCGTATGGTTGGGGGCTTGGGGGAGCACAATTCAGTTGCATGGGCACCTTAAAGACGTTTCCTGGGAGCTACATATTGAAGATGTAGTCTTAAGATAGGTCATCAACATTTGATAGGTGGGGGTCCGACACCCTGGACCCCCACAGATCAGCTGCTCAAGGGCCACTACCTCTTCACAGGCCAGTGACATTATTTTCATTTGTCACTTGGCCTGTTTGCAACTCATTCCCATGCAAGTGAGTGGGACTGAACTGCAATAGCAAACACAGACACTACTCAATATACGGCACTGTGCTTGATATTCAGTGAAAAGGCTGTAACATACTGTCCTGCTAGGATGCAGGGACTCCTAGAACCATAGATAACTATAGTGCTAGGAGTCTCTCTCCCGATATAATGTGTAGGCCGGTAAATAAGGCCAACACATGGACCAAGTTTCATGGGTGAAACTCGGCTGTGTGAATCACTGGAGATCAGTATAAACAATGGCCCATAATTACGACTGTGGTTATGATCAGGAGATGGCGTAAACATGGCACATCTTTGGCGCAATGTGCCGCGTGCAAGCTCAGAAAAGGGGGCGTGGTTTAAATGCATCATGCCACAAAATGTCGTCATAAAATGCTGGCTCAAAGTAAGCCAACTAAAAGGTGGTATAAAGTAAGACAAGACAGTCTAAGGATACTCCAGATTTATCATCCAGAATCAGCCACTGTGATAAATCTGATGCATTTTCAGACTGCCTGTCTAAGTCTACACTGTCTAACTATTGTATATATACCCACTGTGTAAAACTATTATACCACCCTAGAATGACCTGAAATAGTATGGGATCATGGCTACACATAGCCCACTGCTGCAGCTGGGATCAATACACACCGAGAGAAGTCAGGTTTATAGCATCCCCTGGCGTCTCAGCTGTCTTGATCCTCACCTTGGCATATATTGATCCCAGCTTACTGTCTCTTGTTTTCTTCGGCTTACTTTTAATAAACCACGATAGGGTAGCCCCATTTATGATACAGGTCGAACTTAGGAGAATGTTATATACATCAATGGTGGTTTATACAAGCAATGCACATGGATACACTTTATTGGTCCCATACAGTAATAACTACTGGGCATTAGCTAACCCAGCGAGGTTAGTCAATAGACCCTACAGCAGTGGGCTAGGTGTAGCCATAATCTCATCCTATCTGAGGTCATTCTAGGGGGGTATAATAGCTTTCCACTGTGGGTATATATCGAATAAATATAGATATTGTTTCTAGATATATTTATTATCATCCTTTTTCTAGCGTTGAATTATACTCACTGGATAATCTCCCATAATAGGTCAAGGGAATGCTCCTCCATACCAATAATAGTGTGCTAGTCCTAGGCCTGCCTCATGTTTTATGTATTTGATTTTATTATAGATTATTAAAAGTTCAGTTTCCCTTCTTTTCCATTTCTTTATCATGTATTACTATACACGGTAGTGTACACCCAGGTGATAAAATTAAGATATATATTTGTACCCCTGGAATTGGCAATCTATATTTTCCTTTTAAAACATCATCACTTCTTCTCGGTACTTGCAGACAGTTTTTGAAGGTGCCCGGCAGGGAATTGTTCCTGCCATCTTGGAGAACTAAGCACAGATCTTCTGTGGATGTAGGCTTGTTCCAATCCTTCTGTATCTTCATGTCATACCAGACAGACTGGATGATGATGAGATCAGGGTTATATCTGTGGGGGCCCAATTATCACTTCCAGGACTCCTCCTCCAAAAGGCAAAGGTCACACCAAATATTGATGGGATTTAAATTTCTCTTTTCTTCATTCACTTCATTTTGTTAGTTGACAAAAGTGAACTATTAACCCTTTTATTTTTCAAAGCATTCTAACTTTGCAGCACCTGTCTAAAACTTTTGCACAGTACTGTATATATCAGTATGCTTAGCTTTTCCTGCTCTATACTATGCTGCCAACATATTCAGCTACATGTACAATGTGACAGGTTCCCTTTAATACTTCTCACATGTAAAAAAACATGAAGGCAAACAATGTATTACAGAACTATGGCAAAATGTGTTTTGTTTTTTTTTTTAAATAGTTTTTCCCTTATATTTAAAAAACAAAACAAAAAAAAAAACATGAAAACCACATGAAAATGCACAGGGGCAGATTAGTAATATTATATAAAAGTTAGACATTGCATTGTTTGACTAAAGAGCCTTAAAATACGCCAGATTTACCATAGAATCTGACGCTGGATGTTCAACCTGTTGTGTTATTAAACTGTCTAAGTCTAACTTTGCACCTCCTATCAGTTAGCTTAGTTTATGACAGAAAATTGTGCCAAAATTTTGGCACCTATTTGGCGCACAGTGTCGCAACTTAAGCCTTGATTTTCTCAGGAACACACCACTTTTTCATTAAAAAAAAAACAAAAAAAAACAAAACAAAAAAACAACATCTAAAAAGTGTCTAAAGCACTTTATTAATGTGACGTAAAGCATGTTAGGCAATCTTTGGCACAAAGCAGGTCAGAATAGTGGTACATTTTGCTTAGTAAATCGTCCCCACTGTGTGAAACCAGCCTTGAATTGTTGCATTCACAAGATCCCTTTTTACTGGATGTTCTTCCTCTACCATTCTCAGTATAGAGGAAACCCCTGACAAAATCCTGGTCCCGGCTAGTCTAGCACCATGTGAGATCACTTGATATTCCCATACTAATGTGGAGTCACACTGAAACTGATCCACAGAAAATTGATTTTATGGTGCACTCCAGAGTCACGTGCCTCATGTCCATATCGTGAAAGGGCAGGTGTCTCTAATAAAGTGGCCATACAGTATACAGTATGATCAAATTAATATTAATGGAAGTTTTGGGACTGTTTTTCTTTCTTCCAAAAATGCGACATAACCAATTTATTCCCTTCCCCACAAAAGTATATACATCAGATTAAAGGAAGGTCTTACCATGTGTAGGTATATATTGCGCCACCATGCAGATGTCCTCTCTCTGCCTGCCGCACTGTTCTTCACGGTTGTGGGTGTTCTGTTTCAGTCCTTGCTTCTCAGGTTCACAGGCCTTTTAGGAAGTTCTAAATCTTGCAGTCTACTCCCAGCAAATCTCCTGCACCTGTGGGCTATTAAAGGCAACTTTTCCCACAGCAATCTGCCTCAGTAAAAGCCCCTAGTGTGCTGCAAATGTTTTTTTTACCTGTCATCTGACCTCAGATCCATTTCCCCTACCTGATTCTTTGCTGGGGGTTCTGACCTCTGCTTCATTACTGTATTGGTTCTTTGCCACCTCTCCTGACCTCTCCTTAGATGAACGTATTCTGCCCACCCTGACCTTGGCCTGTACCTTGACTACTCTCTTACATGATGATCCCTTGGCACTACAAATTGGTGTCTCTTGCCCTGCCTGGGTCAGCTTCATCAACACCTAGACTACTCCTAGTATTAGCGACCTGGTGGTTCTCTGCAATGAAGACCAGGTTCCTCTAAACAGGAAAAGGGTCGAATACCAGGGGATCACTTAGACAATGCCTTCAGGAGCTGTCCAAAGCCAAATTAGTTAGGTGACACAACTGCTCTTTACAATGTTTTTAAGTTCCTTCATCTCATAATGGTAAAGATAATTATTACCCTTTTTGGTGACCAGACATGGAGTTCTCCTTTTGTCCTTAATTAAAAATGCAAAGGAGCAAATGTTAATACATAGAATCCGCACAGTGAGTGCCACATAGAGAGGCAAATATACACTACAGGATTAGACAAAGGAGAGCTGAGAAGAGGAGAGCAGCCAGAGATGATTGAGAAATAGATTACATATAATACTGTTAGAGGGAAAATGAGTGCGATAAGTAGAAGAGATATGACAGACATGATTAGGAAAGAGGAGGATGTCACAGAGAAAACCTGTGGAAAGTGGTGACGCGGAAAGACCGAAGATGATGATAAAAGGCTGAGGTGATAATATACTAGAATAAGTGAGAATCTGAAACTAAGATTGGGAAGAAGCTATGCAAAACCTAAACTTATGGTACAGTCAGATGAAAGGATAAAAGTAACACGCTAGACTCTTAAAGGGAACTAGTCAAGGCTATTTGGGACACTATCACCCACTGGTGCTTATGGTCATCCGTGCCTGTGCTAAAAATAGAAAATCTTAATACTCGCCCTGTGGCGGTACATCTAACGCCGATGTAGTTCAGTAAAGCCAAGGAGTACACCTCGGCTTCAGTGCGCCTGTGCCAGATCTAGGCTCCATGCGCAATGAAGCCGGGGTGTACATCCTCAGATTCACTGAAGAACTCCGCAGGCACCATCAGACCCATCTCTAGGTAAGTATGAAGGTTTTTTTTTTTTTTTTCCAAATGGATGCATGGATGACTTTACAACAGGATGATTTGGGGCACTAAACCACTGGTCCTTGAGCACCTGTGGGTGTTTAGTGTCCCAAATCACCCTGGCAGGTTTCCTTTAAGAGAAGAACTGCAAAAGTATGAACTGGTCTATAGATAAATTAGATTTTTATTCTCCTTTGTCTCCTCCTACATTCTCAAACTTAAAGAGGACCTTTCACGTCCTCATGTATATGTGGTTTTACGTACCGCTAGAAAGCTGACAGCGCGCTGAATTCAGTGCACTGTTGGCTTTCCCGTTATATGCCCCGGGGCTGGAGATATCGGGGGTCTAAATTTCACCGTTCACTGTCAGAAGGGAGTTCCTGACAGTCTAGCTGCACTGTGAGGAACGCCCTCCCTGACTGTGCTCATTACAGCCCTGTACTGGGGGGGCGTTCCTCACAGTTCAGCGTCATCACGCCCCCTCTCTCTGTCCTCATCCATAGCCGAGTACTGTCAGAGGGAGCGTTCCTTACAGCCCAGTGATGACGCTGAGGAACTAGTACTGTCAGGGAGGGCGTTCCTCACAGCGCAGCTAGACTGTCAGGAACGCCCTTCTGGCAGTGAACGGTGAAATTTAGACCCCTGATATCTCCAGCCCCAGGGCACATAATGGGAAAGCCAACAGTGCGCTGAATTGAGCGCGCTGTCAGCTTTCTAGCGGTACGTAAAACCGCATATACATGAGGACGTGAAAGGTCCTCTTTAATATGGCGCAAAAAGTTCATCTTTCCCCCTTCACAGTTAATGGCTCCACAATTTGCCCAGTTTCAGGCAACTTTTGATTCTACCCAGTCCACACATCCAAAAACATTTGCCTTCACTGCCTATCCATTGTCCAGCGAATCCAGTTTAAACTCCTGATCACTCCATACATCTATGACCTAATCTCTCCATGTAATCTCCGATCCTCACATGGCCTCCCCCTTTGCTCTTCCTTACCTGATCTTCTCACACTTCCCCCATACTGTCTACTCCAACATATAAACGTGAAAAACCTCCTCTTACCAATAACCTGCAATAATCCTGCTGCCACTACATTACAATCTGAACAGCTTTTCCCTTCCCCTACCGTCTCCATCCCCCTTCCCTTACAGATTGTAAATCCTCATGGGCAGTGCCCACTCTCTCTGTACCAGTCAGTTGCTAAGTTAGTTTCTACTCATTGTACTTGTTTTTGTATCATGTGTGTATACCCCTTTCATGAGTGCTCTGGAATCAACATTGATCTAAAATTACAGAATAATAATAATTTTACTCTGCTGAGGAGAAACAGTCCCTCATGAGACAAACATGCAGCAGAATTTCCATCATGGAAATCAGGTGGTTTTTGCTGTGGCTCATCTGCAGGTCACTTTGCAGGCCCTGTAGCTAGCATTGCATTGCGCCGTTGGTCTTAACCATAGCATGTGGGTGAGATTTGTTTAAATCTCATCCACTATGCTGCTACTGTAGCTAACCAGCTGCGAGTACTGCCTGTGTGGCCCCAGCCGATAAGAGACTTACATGAGGTATTGCGTTATGGGGAGGTGGGAAAGATAGAAGAGAAAATGAGACAGGGCGGGCGAGAAAAGATTGAGAGACAGGACATGGAAGGATGACATTATAATAAAAGGTAAGAATTAAATACAAACATCACATGACATAATAGACTAGGAACACACATAGCGCACAAATAATAGTGGAAATCTTATGGTAAAGTTGTCATTTTTTGCCGCACTGAATGTCAAGTGTCACTGTGCACTATGTCTCAACAGTTGCATATGTCTGCCAATGACTACCATAAATTATAAAATAATGTGTGATAGTTGTATGAAAAAGTGCAGTAAATTATCAACTTTTTAATATTACATTTAAAGGGGT
This sequence comes from Leptodactylus fallax, assembly GCA_947044405.1. Taxonomy (NCBI): domain Eukaryota; kingdom Metazoa; phylum Chordata; class Amphibia; order Anura; family Leptodactylidae; genus Leptodactylus; species Leptodactylus fallax. The sequence continues at coordinate 4,381,222 of CAMRHE010000138.1, read as the reverse complement.
TGGCACAAAAAAAAATATTTATCCTAAAATGCTAATCGGTGGGGTCTGACTGCTGAGTCCCCCACTGATCCTAAGAATGGGGTCTCAGCAGGCAGGCACAGCTCTGGTGGACACAGATGTACCCCTGTTCCCATTAAAATCAATAGACATGGTTGTCCCAATGTGGGGATACACATCGATTACAAAAATGGGGGGTCCTTTGTTCTCCTTCTGCTTCTCAGTTGAACCTTGTGGGGCTATCTTCAGCAGTCCCATAGAGTTAAATGGACTGGAAGTGGATATGCACAATTTCTACTCCAATCAAATGGGGGGATTCTCATCAGTGTTGGACTGGGGTGTCTAGGGCCAACCAGTAAAATTCATTATGGGGGTCCACTGTATAACTACTGTGCATGCAAATAGGTTTTTATTGAGATGCATCTCTTTTATTCTGTTTGTATTGACCCCTTCCCAACGCAAGCATTTTTCGATTTTCGTTTTTAATTTTTGGCTGCCTGCCTTCCAAACCCCATAACTTTTTTAAATTCCATTCACAGAGCTGTATGAGAGCTTAATGTTTGTGGGACAAATTGTACTTCATAATGGTACCATTTAATATTCCATACAATGTACTGGGAAGCAGGAAAAAAAAATCAGAATGGACATTTTTACAGGCTTTGTTTTTATGGCATTCACTGTGCAACTAAAATTACATGTCACCTGTATTCTATGGGTTGATGCAATTGCGGGTATTACAAAATGTATATAGTTATGGTTATTGCAATCACCATATTCTACATAAGGTGTCGGTTTTTTTTTGTGGGGCTAGATGTATTTTTTAGTTATACTATTTTGGGGGATATCTATTGTTCCTTAGAGGCTCATATACTTCAATGAACAAGCCCGGACCACAAACAGGACATGAATATGACCTGTACTGAGTTTGGCATTCGAGCTGACCATGAACCAATGAAAGACACAGTCATGTAAGTGTGGTCATAGAAAAGGAAAGGTCACTGTGCTATCTGTAAAAATGGAGAGCAAACTGACCAAAACTACGGTCATGTGCATGAAGCCTTATACTGAATCCACCATACCTCCATACCATGTTACATACAGTAAGTAAACCAAGTTAAGGCCTTATTGACATGGTCAGTGATCTGCACCAGTGGTTGTGAGCCAAGATCAGGTGTGGGTTGAAAACACAGAACAGGAGCAAATCTATCCACTCTACTTTATCTCTGTGTAGTCTCCACTCCTGGTATTGGCTGAAAATCACTGATGCAAATCACTGGCCAAGCACTGACTATGTGAATAAAGCCTAAATGAAAGCATTCTAGAAATACACTCACACTATTGTATTTTGTGTATCATGGTAAAAAATGTTATAAAATACCTGCCAAAGCTATTGTGGGGGTAAATTAACATCAACCTCACCCATCCATCTACGCTTCTATTTATTTGTGCATCTATCTATGCTTCTATCTATCCATCTATTAATCTGTTCTATCTATCCATCTATCCATCCATCCATCCATCTATCTATCCATCCATCTATGCTTCTATCTATCTATCTATCTATCCATCCATCCATCCATCCATCTTCTTCTATCCATCCATCTATCTATCTATCTATCCATCCATCCATCCATCCATCTGCTTCTATCTATCTATCTATCTATCCATCCATCCATCCATCTATCGCTTCTATCTATCTATCTATCTATCTATCTATCTATCTATCTATCTCTATCCATCCATCCATCCATCCATCTATGCTTCTATCTATCCATCTATCCATCCATCCACCATCTATCTATGTTTATCTATCCATCCTTCTTCTATCCATCCATCCATCCATCCATCATCTATCCATCTATGCTTCTATCTATCTATCCATCCATCCATCCATCCATCCATCCATCCATCTATCTATCCATCTATGCTTCTATCTATCTATCTATCCATCCATCCATCCATCTATCTATCTATCTACCATCCATCTATGCTTCTATCTATCTATCTATCCATCCATCTATGTTCTATCTATCTATCCATCCATCCATCCATCCATCCATCCATCCATCTATCTATCCATCTATCTATCTATCTATCTATCTATCTATCCATCCATCTATCTATCTATCCATCCATCCATCCATCTATCTATCTATCTATCTATCTATCTATCTATCTATCTATCCATCCATCCATCCATCTCCCACTCATTAGGCACACCACACATTCCCTAGAGACACTGGAGGGGGAAGGGAGAGAAGAGGTGTGCAGTGGGAGGAGGTGTGACAAAGATGCAGCCAGCAGACTAAAAATCTCCTCTGCAGAAGCAAAGCTGCAGGCAGGGGAGGGGATGTCAGAGGCATGGACATGTTGTAAAAGTGGCGAATGGGAGTGAATAAATTACAACAATATGGCCTCACGCATATATCTGTGGTCTGGATTAGTTTTGGGCCAATACTGTAACCCCGACTGTGCACTGAGACATATCATGAACTCTATATGAATTTGCATGACAATATTATAGGGCAAGAGCACAGACCTACCGAAAAGCAGTGTGCAGAATGCCCATGAATCCATAGTATAGGCCGGTAGCGAATATGTGTTCCTCTGTACAGTTTCATTGCACATATATATAATGGCCTCAGGTTCTGGCCTGAACAAGAACCAATGACCAGAACTATCAACATCTATGATGGGAAATATGAAGCTAAAAAAGGAGACGCACAATAACAGCAACCTCTCCAGGCAAAGGAGGCAGAGTTTTCAGGGATCCGACTCCCAAGTCACCAACTTACAGCAATGTAGAAAAATAAACCGTACTCTAGAGATATAAAGTGGAATGATTTATTCACCCATGTTTAATGAATGCAATGTTTCAGCTTCTCAGTGCTGCACTGTATTCATGTAATATGGCCAACATTGCAGTCCGGGAATAAGGGTGTCCAAACCCTCAACACCTCCTGCCGCCTCCAACTCAAGAACATCCATCAAATCCGCTCCTTTCTCACCCCTGAAACTACAAAAATGCTAGTCTACACCCTCATAATCTCCAGCTTAAACTACTGTAACACCCTTCTCCATGGCCTCCCAGCAAATGCTCTCGCCCCCCTCCAGTCCACCTTAAACTGTGCTGCTCGCTTAATCCACCTCTCTCCTCGTTCATCGGCCGCTCCCCTCTGCCAATCCCTTCACTGGCTACCTGTCGCCCAGCGAATAGAGTTCAAAATGTTAACGCTGACATACAAAGCCATCCACAACCTGTCCCCTCCATATATCTCCGACCTAATCTCCCGCTACCTGCCCACACACCTCCGATCCTCCAAAGACCTTGTACTCCACTCTGCTCTTATCCACTATTCGCACAACCGTCTCCAAGACTTTTCCCATGCATCCCCCATACTCTGGAACTCATTACCAAGACACATAAGTCTATCCCCCACAATCACAAGCTTCAAAAAGGCCCTGAAGACTCACCTATTCAAGAAAGCCTACAACCTCCAATAACACTACTGTCACCACACCACCATCTGAACAGCCTCTGCCTCCACCTTCTGTCTTTATCCCTCTTTCCTCATATATTGTAAGCCCCACGGAGTTAATATAATAATGTACAACATCATGGGATTAAATAAAATAATGTAGAACACCACGGAATTAATATAATAATGTACAGCACCATGGAATTAATATAACAATGTACAGCACCATAGAATTAATATAATGTACAGCACCACAGAATTAATATAATAATGTACAACATCATGGGATTAAATATAATAATGTACAACACCACGGAATTAATAATAATAATGTACAGCACCACGGAATTAATATAATAATGTACAACATCATGGGATTAATATAATAATGTAGAACACCATGGAATTAATATAATAATGTACAGCACCATGGAATATAATAATGAACAGCACCATGGAATTAATATAATAATGTAAAACACCATGGGATTAATATAATAATGTACAACACAACGGAATTAATATAATAATGTACAACACCATTGGATTAATATAATAACGTACAGCACCACGGAATTAATATAATAATGTAAAACACTATGGGATTAATATAATAATGTACAGCACCATGTGATTAATTTAATAATGTAAAACGCCATGGAATTAATCTAATAATGTACAACATCACAGAATTAATATAACAATGTACAACACCATTGGATTAATATAATAATGTACAGCACCATGGAATTAATATACTAATGTACAGCACCATGGAATTAATATACTAATGTACAGCACCATGGAATTAATATAATTAATATATTAATTATAGGTGAACACCTATAAGTACCTGGGTTTGCTCCTTAATAATAAGCTGGACTGGGCAGATCATATGGAGGCCCTGTACAGGAAGGGCCACAGCAGGCTCTACCTGCTTAGGAAACTGAGAGCCTTTGGAATCCGGGGGGCACTTCTTAGAACTTTCTTCAACTCGGTAGTGGCATCAGCCATCTTCTTTGGAGTGGCCTGCTGGGGGAGCAGTATATCAACCAGGGACAGAAATAAACTTGACAAGCTGATTAGAAGGGCCAGCTCTGTCCTGGGGAGCCCACTGGACCCAGTGCAGGTGGTGGGTGACAGGAGGATACTGTCCGTGGTGAGCTCCATGCAGAAGAAGAAGTCCCATCCCATGCATGAGACTGTGATTGCGCTGAGCAGTACTGTCAGTGACCGACTGCTCCACCCTAGGTGTGAGAAGGAGCGCTATTGGAAGTCTTTCCTCCCCACCGCGGTTAGGCTGTACAACCAACACCGACCTAAGCGGAGATCATTACACACAGAGAACTGAAATATCTCTCTGCCTGTTAAATCCCCCCCCCCCCCCTGCTACGTCCTATCTGTCTGTCTGCTATTAATGTAATGCCTCTCACCTTGGAACATTCCTGTACATGTTGTATTTGTATTTGTATCTGCTTATCTTTGCTGCTGTAACACACTGAATTTCCCCATTGTGGGACTATTAAAGGACTATTATTAATAATGTACAGCACCATGGAATTAATATAATAATGCACAACACCACGGAATTAATATAATGTACAACACCACGGAATTAATCTAATAATGTACAGCACCACGGAATTAATATAATAAAGTACAACACCATTGTATTAATATAATAATGTACAGCACCACAGAATTAATATAATAATATACAACACCATGGGATTAATGGTGCTCTATAAATAAATAAAAGACGAGCATTTACATAATAAAATAAATAGGTCTCTTGAACCTATATTGTCTTAGAAACGCAGTACCTGGCGGGCCAAATTTTTATTATCGTCTTATACTTGAGGAGAGCCACCCCTTATCCAGATTTATTTTTTTTCAGTTCCAACATATATTATGCATACTGGGCATGTTTTCTAGAGGACCACTCACCTAGAAGACCATCTTTTAATCCAATTCTGCAATTTCACTGTAGCTCTGAAACCTTAGATGAATTATAGTCTGACAAATGTATTTGGTACAGCTAGAGGGCAGCCTAAATCACAATGATGTTCCCAATTCACAGCATTGTCTACATAAATTCAGATCCTGTCTACACTGAACAGCAGCCAAGCCTTTAACTATAGACTTAATTGTATTAAATGTAAAGATTGATTTTTAATCGCACAACCTAATAGATCACTTATGTTCCAAACTTCATAATGTATTATCTTATGACAATTTTTATACCTGAAAAAATTGTAGTGACCATAGTGCCACCTAAATGTTTGTGTGCAGCTCTGGTTCTCACATGAAATACACAAGAGACAAAATTACACATCATAAACTTATATCTAACTCTTCATTTCTGTATATTATTCTGTTATTATTAAGAGACACACAATGATCTGCCCCAGTGAAACTCAAAGACAATAGGGACATAGATAGTTAGTCAAGCTATAAAATCTATGGCTAATGCTACAAAAATTGATAAAAACTATTAGGGTACATTTACACATACCAATTTTCTTTAGTATCTTTTCGGTCATAGATTTTGCTACAAATCCCTCTTACACAACAGATATCTGGATATTTATGTTATTTTAGTTATACCTCTATGTGTATTTCTATATCTATCTACCTAATGCAGCTTGCAATTTATGGGTCGCGTCACAGAATGTTGCGTGTCCCATGCATCACCATTGAAATGAACTGCTTTTTTGATTGCACGACTTTAGGGCAACAAATGTCGTCATGTAGGCCTAGCCTAGGTACATATACATATATGGTCAAGGGGGTTAGTTGTTAATAGACCAAACATGAAAATAAGACACTATAAAGGATTCCATTTCTCACAGGTAAAAAGAAGTAAAGTTATGGGCAGCCAAAATCTAATGAAATCTGGCCAGAGGACCTCTAACTGCCTCCAACAATTCTAGTTCTTTAGTGTTGTCCCACTGATTCCAGCACAGTTGAAATTTTTTCTCTAGCCCCCTCCATTTCTGAGCAATGAATGCTGTTTTGTCTGATATGCTATTTAGTCTCTGTACTGTCAGGAGGGCGGTGTCAGGCAGGAGCAGGCAAGGAGTGTGATTCTGAGCTCTGACACTGGCTGCCTCTGATTGGAGCTCTGAATCACGCCCTCCTGTCTGACACCACCCATGTGACATTACAGAGCTGATATAGCAGATCAGGCATCAAAACTAACTGCATTTGCTACTCGGGAATGGTGGGTGCTAGAGAGAAAATTCCAACTATGCCAGAATCAGTGGGGCGGCGCCTATTAACAGATGCTAAAAACTGGAATTGGGGGAGGTGGGGAAAGGTCCTTTTTAAGAAAAAAAATGTTAAATAACATACATAATTAGATTGCTGCTGTACCCCTAGAGCACGATTAGGCAACCTATGGCATTCCAGCTGCTGTAAAACTACAACTCCCAAGGCATTATGGGAAAGGAGCTGGGGAGCTCATGCGCCCTCTGTTGGATGTAACAGATCCTCAATTTGCTTTTGACTCACCGAGTCTTGAGACAGCAAACGGGATTTTAGCCAAGCCAACTTCACTTATCTGCATAAGTGAAGTTGGCTTGGCTAAAATCCTGTTTGCTGTCTCAAGACTCGGTGAGTCAAAAGCAAATTGAGGATCTGTTACATCCAAAAGAGGGCGCATGAGCTCCCCAGCTCCTTTCCCATAATACCTTGTGATATGTAGATGATTAGTAGAGGGCGAAAGGAAATTCAAAACTCTACACACCTTCACTGGTGCTCTCCTCAAGGAGAGATGTTCCTGTCCCTAAACTACAACTCCCAGCATGCAAACTTGCTCTGCTGGTCTTGGAACTCCTATGGAAGTGAATGGAGCATGTTGGGATTTTTAGTTTTACAGCAGCTGGTGTGCCAAAGATTGCTGATCCCTGCCCTAGAGTTTGGAGGTTTTTGTTTTTTTTTGATCTGTCCACCCATTCATGTGATATGGTCTAATGTAAGTTATATGTAAATTAGCTATTATTCTCCAAGTGGGAGGTAACCTTTTGTTTTTCTCGGACAAAATAAAGGTTGACAAATTATGTAAAATGATGATGATGTATGTTATTTAGCATTTTGCACTTGGTGACAGGTCCTCTTTAGGCTGAGGCCCCACGTTGCAGATAAACAGCTATTTCTGTTGCAAATTGTGCTGCGTTTTTTTTTTTTTTTTTTGAGCCAACGCTGAAAATGGCTTCAATGGGAATGGGAAATATAATGGAAGCTCTTATACTTCTACCTTCCACTCAATGCATTGCTTTTGTACAATGTGTGGCCTTTGCCTAAAGGGGTGTTTCAAGAGTTAAAAACTGATGCTCTATCCTTAGGATAGGTGATCAATATCTGATCAGTGAGGATCCGACATGCCGGACCCCCATAGTCCAGGCTCCACCAATTCTAGTATAAAATCAGCGGAGAGAAAAGTCCTCCTTGCAGGATTTTCTCTCTGCCAATCTAAGCAGAATCCTGGACGAGACGAGCAAACGCTAGTGTGAACCTAGCGTAAGCCAAACAATATGCTGAGACTTCCTGTTTTCTGTAAGAGAATACTTTGCAGCAGCCACCTCACTTCTCAGCACACTGACGATCACAGCTTTCAAGTATATGTAGATAAAACAGAATCCAACACAATTGGTGAATGCACAGTTTATCTACTCCCCCTCTATGCAGTGACCTCTACAGAGGTCACAGAGCATGCCTAGAAAACTCTCCCACACAAGTCAATAGGGTCTGCTCCAGATCACTGTGTCTATGGCCGATGGTCCATCTCTAGGATACAGAAAGCCACAAACTATTTTAATATTATTGGCAAGAGTGGGAATTGCAAGATTTTTAGGATTTAATAGTTAATTTCCAGGCGACACTTTCCCTTTAAGCAACGTATGATGCTGTGCATGACAGTCAATAAAGAGGTCACAGTGGCTCACCTGAAAGCTGTGGTATATACAAACAGCTGATTTTGGTATCGGACCCCTCTGGTCAGATATTGATGACCTATCCTAAAGATAGGTCATCAATATTTAACTCTTTGAATACCCCTTTAAAGTCTGTAACTAAAAAACGGTCTTCAGAAAATAAGCCGATCATATTACTCAGGAAAGTCACTGGTGATTCCTCATTTTCCCTGGACGGTATGAAGCATTACATAGTGCCAAATGAGATCAATTCTGTGTAGTTCACATAAGGGCAATGTACTGCATTTCTATTTTGGCTGATAGAGGGGAATCCCAAACAGCGGACTCTCCTCGACCACATCCATATGTCATAAATATCCCGTGATCTGACAAATAGGATAGGTTTGGAGCAATGACTTCAGAACTAACATACCTACACAGTCTCATTTTCATGAACATCCTTAATTTTACCGTATATACATGTGCAGCAATACTGAGGAGAAAGATACAAAAATATGAAGACGTAAAAATACTCTTATACTATGCTTGGATACCATTGTGCCAGATGCAGATTAAAGTACACCAGTAGGAAACCATAAAAAAATCAGCAGTGATAACACATTAGCAGTAGATGTTGGGGGATGGTATGTAAGCGAGGCATGTAATAAGGAAAAGGTGGCTGAGATAGACGCAAGGCAAGCCATAAACATGAGATATCAGTTATCTCTCCTGATCCACACAGATACACACATATGCGGACTCAGGTTGGCTGAGTGTGCATGTGTTCTTTATGGAGAGTAAACCTCTGGAGGTGGCTTAACTCTGAAAACAAAACGCTTGAGCACATGGAAATCTATCATGCCCGAGCCTTTACTGTCTTAAGGGGAGGGTCAGTAGGCTCGATCTTGTGGAGGTTTAGGACCACACACATCTAATTGGTATGACCAGCTTAGGGTGGGTATTTTTTGTTAGTATGTGTCAAGGATTTTGTTTTTGTATGCATGTGTGTCAGGACTTGCTGAATGTTATACTGCATTGACAGAAAGGACAACAAACAATAATATAACTAAAAAAATAGCATAAACCTACACTAAGAAATATTCTCTTAACATTTAAAATATTTACATTTATTCAGCAGCAATCTGAAGAGACCTGTGGATATGTCGGCACAGGATGTAAGGGGTCCAAAATATTCTATAGTTTATAATAATAATATACTATCTGTAATGACAATTTGACATTTCTTTCTGATGGCTGTACCCACGGCATTAAATTCATGATCTCTGTGTATACCATGGAACCAGCTGCTGACTCACACTGAATATAGATAATATTACAAATAAAAATTATTAATGAAATTACAGTAATAAAAATTCATGTATGTAATAATAATATATTTTTTTTTTTACAAGATAAGCGATTACTGTGCATTTGCAAATGGTTAAAAAGTAATGCCCTGGTGCAAAAATTACTTTAAGGACCCCCAATGGTCAATCTTGATTCCTGGGGCAACTCCTGCAGTGCCAGCATAAGGGGACTAAGGCATTACTTGCTGCATATTTATATCAATTAGCTGACCATGGAATCCACAAACATGCGGGGACCACCAAAATGCGAGAGGCTCTTTGTACTTGCATGGAGAAGGGGGTTGCTGAGTGTATTAATTTGATATATTAGTTTTTAAGATTTTAGATCTCTTGTATTAATTTGCAATTCCCAAACAGTATATGGTATTTGAAAGCAGCTTTTTCAACATTAGGCAACTCCCTTAAAGGGATTGTCAGGAACTAAACAAATCAGAGAGGAGGCAGGAAGGTGTAATATAGAAAACCTGTCCCCCAACATTCCAGTGTCCGCTGCCACTCTACATTCAGTAACGTGCCTTCACCGCTGGAAGTCCTGTGCCACATATGACAGGTGACTGGAAAGGACCCAGTGACGTCAATCACATCACCTGCGTTCGTACCTGCGACCTCAGCGGTCACGTGCAGCGCAGGACATCAGACGGCGAATGCATATCATACGCCCAAATGGAGAGCGGTGGCAGAGAAGTACAAGAGCTTCATTTATATTTCCCATTCCTTTTGCAGCCATTCTTGGCTTTGGCTCAGACCACAGGAAAATTTTCAACAAAAAAAAAATAATTTTTTTGCAACATGGGGTCTAATGCTAAAAGCTAAAAAAACACAGCAGAAACGTGCAACGGTTTTTTCCACAATGTGTTTCATTGTGCTTTTTGCTGCGTTATTCTCTGTGTTTTTTCTCCTCTTATTAACTTTATAGGGAAAACACAAGCGTTTCCACAGGTAAGACTGACATAAAATTTCTGCAGCCTTTGTTTTTTTTCTGACAATGTGTTAATGGGATTAACTAGAATCTGCTGCGTTTCCGCAATGTGGGGCCTTAGCATTAAGCTGAGGCCCCATATTGTTGAAAAGCTTTTTTTTTTTGCAGATTTGGCTGCATTTTTTTGAGCCATAGCCAAGAATGGCTACAAAAGGAATGGAAAATATATAGGAAGATCTTATAGTTCTACTTTATGCCCAACACTCCTGGGCTTTGGTTTAAAAAACTGCAACAAAATCTGCAACAAAAAAAAGCTGTGTTTCCGCAACATGGGGCCTCAACCTAAAAGGGTTTTCCAAATAATTTTTTTAATGGCTCAGAATGGCATACCAAAATTATAAAGAAATACTTGCCTCTTTGATGCCCATCTGCTGTCATGCCAACAATGACTGAGGTCCATGCTGGTCTCCATTTCCTGTTCCCATTTCAACACACAGGAAATGCTTGTACAGCCTGTCACTGGCCATAATGGCGACCCACCTCGGCCATTGATTGGTTAATTGGATCAGGAAGTAGAGATTAGTCGCAGCTTTGTAAGCATCACAACAGGAGCACTGCAAGGATTAGCGAGATATCACTTTTTAATTTTCCTACAGTATCCAGATATTTTTTTTTTTTATATTGTTGGGAAAATCCATTTAGTGCCATCCATTCTCAGCAGCTTTTGTACTTTATTCTGTCTACAAGATACACGTGAGCAGTAACTGCACTGCTCATGCAACAAGTAGAAAAACACAAATTGTACTCCAATTAGGTATAGGACAGGAAGCAAACGGGAGTGTAGGGAGAGGTATATGCTTTTAAATCAGATCACCTTTTGAGGAGTCACTTTTAGGCTCAATGACAGATAAATCCATAGAATACAGTTGTACAAAAATGTTTGACATACAGTACTGTGCAAAAGCTTTAGGTAACTGTGGAGGGGAAATGCTGCAAAGTAATAATGCTTTCAGAAATAGAAGGATTAATAGTTTATTTCTGTGAATGAACAGGAGATAAATCTAAATCCCACCAATATTTGGTGTGACCTTTGCCCTTTGGAAGAAGAGTCCTTGAAATGATGATATGGCTCCCACAGAGCCCCAATCTCACCATCATCCAGTCTGTCTGGGATTATATGAAAAGACAGAAGGATTGGAACAAGCCTACATCCACGGAAGATCTGTGCTTAGTTCTCCAAAGTTCTGCACAGTACTGTAGACCTAGGCATTTTCAACAGCACATTGCAGGCTGCTTTGAACTTATGGTGGCGGTATGACTGGGCAAAAAGAACAAGGTATTGAGTCTGACTTTGGTGGAGGATTATGACATTCCACTCCATAGGTGCAACCTCCAAAAGGGGCTAAAGCAAGTAGACCATAGGTGAGTACTGCAATAGGGACAACAGCATTGGTTGGTCCTGGACAGTGATATAGGGTGGCCTTGTTGTGCTGTCAGCTTGGACAGGCCCATCTGTGTATGGAGGGCCTTGGAGCTTTAAGAGTATTCTAACTGGAAAGTGTTAGGTTGCAAGCAGAACAACCTTGATCGAAATTTGTATTATAATACTATAAATGTAAATAAATATATATATTAGAGCTCTAATAACAACAATATAACTAGTACAGGCAAAAGGGTCACAATGAGGGCTCTGAAGATTTACCATTCCTTTGTTTTAAAGAAGATCGCAACGTTTTACAAAAGACCATCTGCTCTCTGAGTCACAACACACTGCCAGCACTGAACAGGTTAAACAGACATCATTCAGGACTTTCACCGCCAGCTGTCCTGCCCTCTACCCCCATCTTGCATCTCTCCTGAACTGTCCTTGTCCCAGCCACCCTGCAGGGACAGACTAACCTGCCCCTCCCCCTACAGGAAATACTTTAGTCATGTCGTGCCTTACATTGATACTCCCCAGCTCCGTTATGATATAGGACATTGAGACTCGTAACTTCTTTCATTGGTTAAAAGATACAAGGCCCCCCTCCCAAATAGACAACTGTATGATACTCATGATTACAGTCTTCAGGTTACAATTATTAATACATTTCCTGTCCCTACAGGTATCTTGGAATTCCTTTCCTCCCCCATTGGATCTTTAGGGGGGGATTGAATCAATTTGCGCCAGTTTTCTGGTATAAAAATATGGCAAATGTTTAAGCAAACCATCTTAGCAGAGCACCGGCCCTCCCGCCTCCCAACAAATTTACTATCATTTACACCAAACCCTGGGTTTTCTGGTGCGCTGAGTGCTAAAAGATTCCCCAAATTTATTAAGTGACGTTTAATACTCCAGTCTTCATACACCAGTCAGTCGGTCAGTCAGAGCTGCGCTGGTGTGAAATGCGTCAAATCTTTTAAGAGGTGTCCACCTCTAAATACATTTGCCACATCTGTTTGTGTGGCAGAAAAGAACATACGCCAGCTAGGAGCGGATGTACACCTCCGCCAAGCATACACAGCACATTACAATGATATATAATATCCCCTTGTTGTGTATATCACTTCTGTAGATTTGGAGAAAAACAACTTTGAAGTCTTGTGTAAATGAGGCAGTTGGTGCACTGGGGGCGGGCCTTCAGCTCCCTGGAGCACTGTTCCTGCTGCTCAAGTAGGATAGATGATGTCATTTGATGTCATAGCAGTGGGACTATCAACTCATTGCACGGGGTGGCGCAGGCAGAAGATCATAATGGTCTGAGTTGCAAGAGCAGTGCTCCAAGGAGCTGAAGGCCCGCCCCCAGTGCACCACTTGCCTCTTTAACATAAGATATCAAAGTTGTTTTTCTCCAAATATACAAAATCAACACCTAAGAAATGTATGATGTTTATCACTGTAATGTACTCTGTAACATGGCGGTGGCAGCTGAATTTGCTTGGGGTAGAAGATAGACTACCTTTCAATTGGCAGGCCTGACAGGGACCCATCACTTCCTCTTAATTCCATCCACTTTTTTGAAAACTGGAAATAGAGAGAGGCATGGAATAGCAAAATGTAACAAATTGTTATGCCAAAATGGCTTGTCAAAAATGTGCAAATCTCAATAGAACAGCATATTTTCCCATCTGAGGGAAGTTCCCACCAGCGAGGTGCCTTATTACATACTTCTCTGCCTTCACCATGTAACAACTATGTAAGAGTAATGAATATGTAATTCTACATGAACCCAAGGCAAACATGCCCATGAAGAAGTTGAAAAGGCCAGTACCAGTAACATTTGCCTCTGAATGCCCAAGTGCCCCATGCTTCTTAAGGACTCTTCCCCCAAAGGACCGTTTTGGTTTTTGTGTCTTCAAAGGTGTGACTATTCGTCTGTTGTCTGGTATCAACCCTGTGTTCTGTGCCTTCTGCCTGCCTTAACCCATGCACCAGATGACTACAAATCCTATCTGCTGTCTTGAAACCTCAACTTGGTGATGGTCTCCTTTTGTTCTCAAGTAGATAAGTCATCACTAAACAAGTCTTCCCTCAACCTATTAGGAATATAATACTTGCATACTTGGCCAAACCACGCATGCACATGTCTGAAGATCACAAGAGATAGCTGAGCTTTCGTACAACAGCTGTCTAATGTGTATGCCGGCCTTTCTCACAAAGGATTGCCTAGTCAGAGATTGATCAGCCCCCTGTAAGTAAAACAAGGATCCAAGCATGCATGTTTCTAGGGTGATAGCCATTGACTGAATGTTAGTTTAGCTTTATAAAGATGCTCCATGAACGGACTCCTACATTTCGTGACTTTTCACATAAAGATTTGAATTTAACTATGGTCTACATTTCTTTTACATAAATAGTTTGTTTTAATATGGCCATCAGATAAGATCCGTGGTCATGGACACGGCTAATATTCTCCAGACAGAGTTATCCAGCGGCCAGCTTGTGAAACCTTCACTGTCAGAATTATTTACTATCTAATACATTTATGGTTGGAACAAATGTACAGATATTTTTCTGTTGTATGGCTTTGTGATAGCTCAAAGAAAGGTACCATTTACCCATCTGTTGTCTAGGCCTTTAAAGAAGTATAACACATCTGTCACTATTTATTGTCATCTTGGCATTATGTGCAAACAAAGCTATTTGCAATGATCGGGAATCTGCACTGAGTAATAAGAGCTGTTATCTATTATGGTTACTTTTGCGTAGTCATAACGTTACATGACTAAGTAACCAGGGGGCATAACAAGTAACCATGGGGTGCAGGGCCCAACTCTACCATGACCACCTTACGCAGCGAGTTCAGAACTTGAAAAGTATACAAATATTTTGGTCTCCTTTACAAACAAGGACAGTGCAATGTGATGTCACAGTCCAGGGATAAAATACACAGTGATGTCACAGTCCAGGGATAAAATACACAGTGATGTCACAGTCCAGGGATAATACACACAGTGATGTCACAGTCCAGGGATAATAACACACAGTGATTTCACAGTAGAGAGATAATACACACAGTGATGTCACAGTCCAGGGATAAAATACACAGTGATGCACAGTCCAGGGTTCCAGGTTCACATCCAGGGATAATACACACAGTGATTTCACAGTAGAGAGATAATACACACAGTGATGTCACAGTACAGGAATAATACACACAATGATGTCACAGCACAGCAATAATACACACAATGATGTCACAGCACAGCAATAATGTACACAGTGCTGACACAGTATAGAGATAATGCACAGAGTGATGTCACAGCACACATGCAGGTACTGTGATGTCCCAGTAAAGTAATGAAGGTGCAGTCAGTTTTCTACATCCCCTTTCATCATCCATAGTAATCAGTAATTGCTGCTGTGTCTGCTACCTTAGTAGTTACGCCCATGTAGTAGTTAACATACAGCTTTTAGCATGAACACAACACAAAATGTAAAACACTAATTCAATTTTGCTGAGTTTTGCCACATGGCATTCCGTCACAGAGCATATGTGAAAACACAGTGCTACTCTCTCACCGTGTGCTCCTATGGGTTTTCACAATCCTATGCAACACTTACACTAACAACTGAGAAAATAGAACAATTTGCAGGTACATTTTTCCAAACCAATTTCTTTTAGGCTAGGTTCACGCTTGCGCCGGGCTCTCTACGTTTAGGTCCCCCAGGAGAGCCCGTCTACTAAAACAGCGGTTACCCGCTATAGACTACCTTGCAGGACTTTTCTATCCGCCAATTTTTGGAAGAATCTGCGATGGGGTCTCCTACAGAGACTCTGACACAGATGTGAATGCAGCCTAATGTAGCCTCATCATACATAGTGTCATACATATTAGGATTATTGTTAAAGGGTTTTTTCCTTAAAAACAGCAATGAACTGTAAACCCTATTAATGAAAATATATACATTTGTGGTTTTGTGAAAACACATGCCTGCTTCCAAATCTAGAAAGTTTTTCTGCTGGTCCTAAACCAGCTCTGCAGCAGTCTGCTGCCACCTAATGGAAAAGAGGTGTACTGCATTAAAAGATAATGACATTAATGTAGAAAATGTAGAAAACATAAAATGCGTAGGTTTAAAAAAATAAATAAATTATATATATATATGTGTGTGTGTGTGTGTGTGTGTTTAACAGCAATTTCAAGCTTTGTACAGTTTTTTACATTTATCTTATTCTGTCTCATCTTGCAGTCATAAAAATAAAAAGCAGTTTTTGGCATAATGCTATGTGTATGCTAAATACCTCAGTTTCTGAATACATAGAGGGAAGTTGTAGATCTTTAGCTTTTGACCAATCCCCACCAATAACAAGATTGGGGTTACTTATACCCACATCTGAATGGCGCAAAGATTGCAAAGACATGCTGCTCCTCTTTCATTTGTAAAGGATTGCCTGAGATAGCCAAGTACAGCGTTCAGCTATCCCCTGCAGACTCATACAGACGAATGGAGCTGCTAGTGTGCTTGTCCAACCATTGCTCTAGTCAAATAGGGGTACAAGGGACCCGACCGATCTACAACTTATCTCCTAACCACTTCTGATTTTCTATTCAAACCCCTTTATATTATGAGACTTGTGAAAAACACTTACCTACTAACAATGACTTTCACTTTTTGTCCACATGGGCTCTTTTGGCAAGTCAACCAGCTGTTGTCAACTCTGATTTGGCCACCTATCAGCTTAGAAGATCATTAAGGAGGAGAAAGAGGTGCTGGAGAGAAGCATCATTGAGCCAGTCCGATGGATTTGCTAGTGTGTAGGTTCTCCCCGTGTTTGTGTGAGTTTTCTCCAGGTACTCTGGTTTCCTTCCACACTCCAATGATGGAATTCAGATTGTAAGCCCTATATGGGACAGTGATTGACAATGTCTGTAAAGCTCTGCAGAATATAACGGCAGTATATAATTAAGAAACATAAATAAATAGTGAAAGACATCCTGCAGCTTACTATGTATTGTAATCAATGCCAGCTGTATAAGCCAAATGGTCCAAAATGTTATAATAAAAAACCAATATACATGCAATTGTATAAAAAAAAACTATATTTTTGATCTAAAAGTGTCCATAGCCTTTACTCAGTTTAAGACCAGGCCATTTTTCTACATTAGTGAACAAACACATTTTATTTATTTTTTTAGTACATGCAGTTTTGAAAGCCGTAACATGATTTTTCGATAATTCTTGCATTTTTTTTAATGATATTTATGGCTTTATTTTGATGTTATTTTTATTTGCTTTTCTTTATAATATCTGGAAAAATTAAAAAAAAAAAAAAAAGAGGCAAAGGCAGTTTTTAATTTTTTTTCAATAGCACCTACAACAAAATCCCACTAAGAACCTACACCGCAGCAAAAACCGCAGCGTTTTACAATAACTGCAAAGTAGATGGGATTCTGGCTAAGACCATCCACACATTGCAGAAAATAATCCGCAGCGTAAATGCTGTGATTTGAAATTGCAGCATGTCAATTATACCTACGGAAACGCTGGCAGATTTTCCCACAGCGCTTTTTGGCTGCGGCCCGCTACGTGGGGTCTTAGCCTAAAATAGTTTCAAGTCTCTGTTACACATGTTTCTATGTAACACACTGGGGGAATACATTAACATGTTCACACAAGACAACCGGCTAAGGGCCGGTTCACATATGCATTCGCTTTCTGTACAGGGGAGTACGTTGGGGCCCCCCCCGAACGGAAGCCTATACGCAGAGAGAAACGGTTTACATCAGGAAACCGCCGGCCCAAGTGGGGCCCGTGTGGTTTCCGCTCGGTCTCCGCATGCAAGCAGCACTTTTCTCTCCACATATTTTGTGCGGAGACCGAGCGGAAACCACACGGATCCCATTATAGTCTATGGGGTCCGCAGGTTTCCTGATGTAAACCGCTTCTCTCTGCGTATAGGCTTCTATTCGGGGGGTCCACTAGCGGATTCCCCTGTACAGAAAGCGAACGCAGATGTGAACCGGCCCTTGGCACAAGGCCAAAGATAGCTCACGGTTTAAGACAGTGGGCAGAGCAAGGTGGTGGGGGCGTCAAGGCAATGAAAGCTTTAAAACATTTTGTCACACTCATGGTGGGGCTATAAACTGTGATGAAGGATGTGTGCACCTGCAAGGATGTTCTAAAACGTTCCTCCAGGATTATATGCTGACCTGCTAGACATATAAAGTCATCTGGTGATTGACAAAAAATTGAATACTAATGATAGTGCTAATAAATTGTGTATTCCACATGGAAAAATGTTTTGAGGGTAATGACAGATAATCTGGTACCAACCACACATGCTGGTGTTTTCGCTGGTGAAATATTTCGTGATTATTGCCTGGTACTTGTAACGTTGCCAGCAGGGCAGATTTACCGGTTACCGGAGCAGGCAATGATCTATAAATGATTCACTGCATTCAGTGAGAACACCAGCAGCTCAGCAAAGAGTGTGGGCGAGCCAAACCATATGGCAGCACCCTAAATCTGTATTAATAGTGTATTCACTTATCATTTCTAAGGCTGGGAGACCAATAACTACATCGCAAAACTGTATAAATAGGTTCTGGCTTTGGCGGACACCATCAAGGTTCATGTAATAAATGTGGACAATGCAGATTTGTCAGTGGCATAAAATTACATTGCTTATGGTATCCATACATGGTGTATCCCGGCAGCATATCCTATGCATTAATTGGCGGGACGCATCTATACTTTTACATTTATGGGTGCCGCCCAGAAATTAGCATTAAATGTATGCGCCCACTAATTCCTGGGTGGCATCTGTACTTGCTATTAGTTTAATTCTGAAAGTACTGCTGGATTGAAAAAAGAGAAGTAGCTCCTATTCTCTATGCTTTCACTTTGTTTATGATCAACACTAAGGGGAATTAATTTTTTGGCAAAAAATAGTCACAAACCTGCGCCACCATTCAGGCTGCAGCTAATCCTGTTTGTGGCCGTATTAAGCCAGCCACATGATGAGAGGGAGAAGAGCAGCGGAGAGCTCCATGAGAATGGAGCTTTGTGAATATCATTTTTTGTATATGTATAGAACTGTGTGGGGGCCACTGAGGGTGCAGTTTAGTTGCGTCTTTCTGTTTTCTAGTTTTGCAAGTGAAACAAATTATTAAACATATTTCACAATAAAAAAAACTGTGCTAAAAACCACATCAAAACCATACTTTGTCTATTGGTATACATTCTTAATAAAATGTTAGGCTATGTTCACACTACTGTTATTACCAATAGTGAGTAATGTTCCCTTTGACTCTAATGTAAAAAACATGACAGACATTTTCTTTCCTCATGTTTGTTTACTTTTGAAATGGAAGAAAAACTTTTTCTTCTATCAGAAAAAAAAAAAAACATGATGGAAAAAAGCTTTCACCATGTTTTTTTTTACATTGGGGTGAATACAGATGGACACCAGATGGAGGGGGCTCTGTGATGGATGAGACGCTGAATAACAGTAGTGTGAACCCTCCATTAGTCATTTTCAATGGTGTAGAAGAATTAGCACATGTAATAGCACCCTAAATGTACAAGCGATCACCCGATTAACAGTCCAAATGCTCGATCACACCTTTTATGTAAGCATTAATATCATGTGTATATAGAGCAATGTGCTGCCGACATTTGTAAACCGCATGAGGATTCATTTATCCGCAAGCAGCAACGATGATCTGCTGGGTGTAAATGCAGAAACTCAGACAAAGATCAGCTATGAAAACTTAGGAAATTCTGTTCCCGATTATTGCTGCTTGGATAAGTGTTACACCACTGGGCATCTGAACGTTGGGTCCCCCCCAATGTGGAGAACAGGCCACTCTATTTACTGCTATAGGGCTGCCAGAGATTACAGTCGCAGCAGCCCCACAGCAGTGAATAGAGCACCAGTCATGAAAGCGCACTGGCACTTCATTTAAATGGGAGATCCCCAGCAGTGTGACACTTATACCCCATGTTGTGGAAAGGGAATAAGTGTCTTTAAAGGGGTTGTCAACCCCAAATCAAATTTTCATACAGATGACCTATCCACAGGACACCTGAACCTGGCACAGATCATCTGTACTAGCAGCCTCCAGGTGATGGAAGCTGCTAGTGGACGGGAGGTATGTGCAGCACCGCCCATATTTAAACAACAGGAGCAGCACTGCAGTTCACTGGAAGCACCACTATTCAGTGGATGGGGCTGCAGAGCCGCTCCTCTTACTTGAATAGAGTCGGTACTTCATGCACCGCCACCCAGAAGCTGCAAGAACAAATTAATGATGTGCACGGATCAGATCCCCATAAATCACATACTGATGGATAGGTCATCAGTATGAAATTTCAGTTTGGTCCCAGAAAACCCCTTTAGGCTAAGGTCACACACTGCGGAAGCACAGCTTTTTTTGTTGCAGATTTTGTTGAGGTTTTTTGAGCCAAAGGCAGGAGTAGAAGGTAGAAGTATAAGAGCTTCCTATATAGTTCCCATTCCTTTTGTATCCATTCTTGACTTTGGCTCAAAAAACCGCAACAAAATCTGCAACAAAAAAAGCTGCGTTTCCGGAAGGTGGGGCCTCAGCCTTAAAGTCTAGAGCTGCTCTGACCAACAAAAATAGGGCTCCGACTTCATAATAAAATTATATATTATACAATTATTGTATCATATTATATAGATATTGTATAATTAATTAGATGCATAGTTTCTTGTATATTTACTTTCATATGAATTCAGTCACTGGCTTTATTTCGGGGTTTAGAGGAGCATCTTGTCTGCCCACGGTCAGCCATTTATGAGGGAGGCAGATTCGATGGTTTGACCTACCGACTCCACAGCCCAGCGAAACACACGATGTGATTGACCCATCAGCTGCTAGGGTTTGTATGTTCTCGCCATATTCGCGTGGGTTTCCTCCAGGTACTCCAATTTCCTCCCGCACTCCAAAGACATATTGATAGGTAATGTAGATTGTGAGCCCTATATGGGACAGTATGTGTAAATGTCTAAAGTGCTGCGGCATATGTTAGCGCCATATAAGAAAGCAAAATAAATATAACACATCCTTGTGCACACGTGACATACATGTCCATCACATGTCGCATATAAAGGTAGACAGAGCTACAATATGGCTCTGTAGACTTCTAGGGCCCTGAATACAGTGCCATATGCCCTCCATATTGTGCCATATTCTCCAAAAAAAGCAAAAACTGCAAAGTAGAGTAACATTTCTGCAGTTCCATGACTAAAATACACATCAGATTTTTCAGTGTGAACAAACCCCATAAAACCACGTGGTTGTCAACCAGTACCTTGTGCTATAGTTTATGGTAAGGATATGCTGGGTTATGTAGTACAGTTACTATTTTTTTTTTTGTCCTCTCCTCCTAATGCAGCGCCTTATCTATCAGCTATCTCCATGGAAACAAATCCCCCCATAATGGCGCTTCACCAGCTGCCATCTCTTTTATTCCTTTCTCCCCGTGCTGTGACGTCACGTCGGCCGCGTTCCCTCACCCAGACAAAGACTCAGACAAAATGGGCGGAGCACTTAGTTTCCCCGCCAACTGCGAGCGAGGTGTGGAACGCAGACGCACGTCACGCTTTGCGTTCCATTTGCCTTCGCTATGCCGGGGAGCTACACGAGTGGGCGTGTTGGGTCCAGTGCGTGATGATATCATCACTTAGCCCCTTACTCTACTCTTCTCCCCCTCCAGCACCGAACCGAACCGGGATTGAGAGTCTTACGTCACCAGCTACGTCATGGGGGTGAGGAGGGAGGGGGGATTGGGCTTTAGAAGAGGTTGGGGTATTTAACGTGGCTGTGGTGGAAGGGTTATGGATGCCGGTGTGTGATGGAGAGTTGTGGGTGCTGATACATAAGGGTTGTGGCAGTGCATTCCTGTCTGGTTGTGGAGATATGGCTTTCCTTCTGGGGTTAGGGCAGAAATTTTGGCACACTTATATGCCCTGGTGTGTGTGGTGCCTGGGGTAATGGCAGGGTAGTGGCAGAGTTTGGAGGGATGAGGCAGGAGACTGTGGTCTTGGCTGTGTGCCTAGTACAGCACTGATGGCATGCTGGACTAATATGGTAATTGTTTTTTATGTGTTTATGTACTAGAACTTGTGGGGAGGGAAAATGGAGGTGTTGTCCATAGCAACCAGTCACATTGGGGCTCTTAAAGTCCAGCGGTGCTTTCAAAAATGAAAGCTAGCGCCTGCTTGGTTGCTATGGCAACTCAACCCTTTTTGTGCTAATTTTGCTATAACTCTCTGTTTTCATGTACAGGACTCATCTACATTGGATTCTAATAGTGAATGTCATTGCAGGGGTTAAAGAGGTTGCCGGGATAGTCTGAAATGAGCTGCGGGCCAGGAAATATGATC
Source organism: Leptodactylus fallax (assembly GCA_947044405.1). Lineage (NCBI taxonomy): Eukaryota > Metazoa > Chordata > Amphibia > Anura > Leptodactylidae > Leptodactylus > Leptodactylus fallax. Next base: position 4,358,710 of record CAMRHE010000138.1, on the reverse strand, counting down.
ATATAAGTTTTATTTACGTGTTAAGGTTCCATGCACACTGGGCAAACCGGACTGGAAAATCTGGTTTGTACTTCAGCCAGATTTCCTGGTCCAAACCTAGTGACGCTAGTACTGTCTCTCTCTGTTGTTCTGGTCTGTTGGAGGACCAGAACAACGGGGAAGTGGACCACTAAAATAGTGGTTGCACACAGACCCCATTGACTATAATAATGGGGTCCATCGTTTTGAAACTGAAAGCGGCAGAAGAGAAGTTCTCCATGCAGGACTTTTCCCTCCACCGATTTTTGGCAGCACTGCGACAAAGACTCCAATGTGAATGTAGCCTAAGAAGACAGAGCTCCTTGTGTCTTGGTGATGTATGATGATGGGAGTTTCTTCCTGTGTGCAGCTTCATTCGTTTAGTATGGACAAAGATGTTGCAGGGACTCCCATCTTCATAGATCACCAAGATGCAAGGAGTTCTGTCGTCTTAGGCTACATTCACATTTGCTCCGGAGTCTCTATTGCTGTATCCACCGACTTCTGGTCTGGATTTTCCCATGTGCATGGGGCCTTAAAAAGGACCCTTCATGTCCTCAGGCACATGCGGTTTTATATACCGCTAGAAAGCCAACAGTGCGCTGAATTCAGCGCACTGTCTGTTTTTCCGTTATGTGCCCCGGGGCTGGAGATATCGGTGCCGTTAGTTTTCTGCCCATCGTCAGAAGGGCGTTCCTGACAGTCTAGCTGGGCTGTGAGGAACGCCCCCCCCAACTGTACTCATCCAAAGCCCTGTGCTGTCAGAGGGGGCGTTCGTTACCGCCCAGCAATGACGCTGAGCTGTGTGGAACGCCTAACCAGTCCAGGGCTATGGACAAGTACTGTCGGGGGGGGCGCACTGGCGGCTTTCTAGCGGTATATAAAACCGTATATGCCTGAGGACATGAAAGGTCCTCTTTAAAGGGGATATCTGTAAAGATAAAACTGCTGGCAGCATAGTAAGTTTCACCTTCTCCTATCAGTTGCTTTTAAGCGCTAACAGGGTGGTCAGAAGTTTTCTAGTTTGGCTACCCTGCTGTCACTCTGACTTTGGATCACGTGACTGACCCTGCTCGACAAGCAGGAGAGAGACTGAGGGCTTGGTTATGTGATTCAGAGTTTGAGCGCTACCATGGTAGCCAAACTAGAAGACTTGCTGCTCCAATGCAGTACTATTGAAAGCTTCTAATCTGTGTAGTCTATAATGCTATGTTCACATCTGTGTCACAGACTGCTAAAACAGCGGACACCACCGGTGTCTGATAGACCCTCTTGTACTATAATGGAATCCCTCGAGTGTCTTGTAGTACTTTTTCTTATGGTGATTTTCAGCGATCGCTGTGACGGAATCTCGTAATGGAGACTTTGGTACAGATGTGAACCCAGCCTAAGCAAAATCTATAATAAGTTTCACTTTCTTCTGCATTGAATACACTGCCAGCAGTTTTGACTCCTCAAAAACTCCCTTCGTCCGTCGTCAGCCAAGTTCGGCATACATGAGAATGTATCCTAAGAATAACCCATTTGAGGGTGCTTTATGGCATTTTATGGAAATATGGTTTTATTGGTGCAGTTTATTTGTTTTTAACCGAAGCTAGAAGTGAGCACCAAGGCCTGATTGCTTGTGCCCATATTTTGGGTCCATGTGCTGTCCTTGTATCCTGCGGACACAACATGCACCATTTTCCATGCGTGCATAGGAATTGAGCCAAAATGAAAGAGTTATACCTTTCTGCTGGATTCACTTCTGGCATTGGCTCAAATAACTAGATCAAAAATTGTATGTGTCTTTTTTTTTCAAAAAAAATGAAAAAATTATGAATCCACCTTCATGGATGTTAGTGTTTAATATACCTCTTGGGATCGTTTCACATGGCTTTATACACGTGAATGCGGCTTGGCTGAATTGACACGCTATATTCAGCTCAGCTCACGTTTGGGTTCTGTGCTCTGCTGTATTGTGGTGTTTGTTCATTCTGTAGTGAAGGGGATAGCACTTCTAATTTTTAATTCAAACTTTTTTTTCTTTTTCTTTTCCTGTTGAGATTTCATCTACAATAATTATGCATAAATGAATTCCTTGGGGCCGATTTATTTTGCCTTGTACATAATTTTTTTTAAAACTCTGCTCTGCCTTTAGCACTTTCCCAAAAAGGGGGGAGAAGGGGGCACATTTATCATTGTTTGCATCAGAAATCTGGGGGATATATACACCATAACAGATCTACAAGTAGGCATACATTTCCTTCCCCGGGTGCAGAGCCTGGTGGAGGGAACATCTCATTTGTGAGGAGGTATATTCCTCATCATATGAGGTGCCAGTTTTGGGATTATGAAGACTGGAATGAGTAACGCCAGTCTTCATAAATCTTCTCCCACTGTTTTGTGCTGCCCTTCCATCTGAATTATTACTGCCAGTTAATTTATATGGCAATCTGTAGTGCAGTTTGACATATACAGTAGCGTTTAGTTTAAGTTTTTAAGATGGGTCATCAGTATCAGATTGGGGTTCAACTCTGGTTGGGCAAAAGCTGCAGTCTCTTCATTGTTTACGATCTGTAATGCAGTTTGCAGCAGAAGGCTCAGGAAGTAGCAGGCACAGCCACCACAGAACACATGGCACTGTATTTGGTAATGAGGAGGCTACTGCACTCACTTGAGCACCCTGGGCCCTATAAACAGATGATCGGTGGCTGTTCAGGGTGTCAGTGCCCTGCCAATCTGATGTTAAAGGGGTTGTGGCATCTCTGCAAGTTATCCTCTATCACATGGGGGTCTCCCATTCTGAATTCAGTGGTGGTTGGGTAACGCGCACTCCTCCATTCATTTCAGTGGAAGTCCTGGCGATAACAGAGCACTGTAATGAATAGAGTGATGTATGGGATACCCAAACACTGTATGATTACAACTCCATTCAGAACAAGTAAGAAATCTCACGCTATCATGAACATAGGGGGTTTGAAAGGTCAGACCCCCAGTGATCTGCCAGTAATCATAGGGGCTAATGTGCTGACACATCCGCCTTGGTGACCTATCTGGTCCCAGAAATCCTCTTTGGTTAAATAAATAAATAACACCTGTTTTCCTTTGGTCTGCAGAGGAAATCTGTACGGGCAAAAGAGAAGAAACAAAAGCGCCAGGAGGAGCGCGCTGCAATGGCGGCTGTGTGTGCCAAGGTGCAAGCAGCCAATCAGGTAAGCTTCGGTGTTTACAGAGTATTTGGATTCCTTATTTCCTTGTTTATGACCTTTTCCTTATCATGTCCGCTTATCATTCCTTTCTGCAGCTTGGTGACCCTCTTGGAGCCTTTCCAGTCTTTAAAAAATTTGACAGAAATGGGTAAGGTGTCATAAATGGAGGAAAATAAGATGTTAATATTAAATCCTAATATAAATATATATATATATATATATATATATATATATATATATATATATATATATATATATATATATATAAAATTTATTTATTTTTATTTTTTTTTATACTCCTACTGTCCATTTACATTTTCAGGTTGAATTTGACTATAGAGTGCTGCCGAGTTACCGATTTGGACCAGAAGACCATAGACTGGGCCTTTGAACTCACAAAGACAAATATGCAGCTGCTGTAAGGGCTTGCCAATATATACCCACTGTATATGCATCCCTTTACATAATGCTTCCATAAATGGCTGGCTTGTCTCATTAGTGTCATACTTGCTGCTCCCCACCCAAAAAAACTAAATATACACATATTTACACACATGTACAAAAATATACAGAATTGCCATATACACACATACATGACCAACATTATAATAAATATGTTGCATAGAACTGCTACAGTATAGGATAGAGTTGTTGGGGCATGTTTATGCAATTGGAAATACTTATCAGAAATATCTGGAGTGGAGTTCGCAGCTGAATTCTAGGGTCTACTTTTGGATTTCTTCTGCAGTTTACGCTGCTGTAGATACAGTTTAGCCCCATTGAATCAAACTATATGTGGCCACCTCTTGGTACTTCTGCGTTGGAATGTGCGCCCCGCTAGGAATCCAACGTTTTCTTAAATGCACATGTCCATCTAGACATATATATCATTGTTGGTTACTTGGTAGGGCCATCGTTATCATTCAAAAGAGCACCAGATGTGTCCACAGGGCATGTTTGGTATTGCAGCTTAACCCCATACACTTTAGTAGCATACCAGATACTCGTGAGCAGGTTTGATACTGTTGGAAGAAAGCAGCCATGTTTTTCTAACCCTTTTAAGTTTCAAATGTTTTTTTGCTTTTTTCCATTGTCCAACTGAATAAGTAATAAGTTGTATAAATGTCATTGCAGTTATGAACAAAGTGAATGGGGATGGAAGGAAAGGGAAAAACGGGACGAGCTGACAGATGAACGTGCCTGGTACCTCATTGCCAGAGACGAACTTGGTATGCCTGTTGCATTTGTGCACTTCAGATTTGATGTGGAATGTGGAGATGAAGTGCTTTACTGGTAAGTATCGTTAAAGGGATATTCCTATAATTTTTACATGTAAACTACTCATGGAAAAAGCCAGCTTTTTTTTTTTTTTTTTCTTTTCCTGATTGTTCTTCAGACAGATTTGAGAACTCCCATTTCAATGAATGGGAGGCAGAAAATACACCATTTCAGTCTGTGCAGAATTTGACACGTTCTGCACAAAAATCTGATCTTGGAATGTGGCCATGAGTAATTCTTTTTTTTTTTTTTTTTTTTTTTTTTTTTTTTTTAAACTCGCTTTATTGAAAATTGCGTATCAGACACAAGAAAAGGAATCAAAACAAATACATAACATGTTGCGCACCAAAAAACGAGAATTTCAATGTAAATTCACTCAACGCACCACATCCCACCTCGCCAGGCCCTCGTCCCATCCGGACCATATAACGTAGACTCGGTACAGAAAGAATATAATCAGGACATGCGTAATACTGTATACATCAGTTATCATGTACAAAACATGCAGTCAATAAGTCAAGGGTAACAACAAGGATACACTCCAAAATGAGAGGTCGTGGATACTCCCGGTGTCTCGCACCCCTCACGGCATGAGTAAATTAATGGCAGAGCGCAATGAGGGAGCCGTATATTGGGTTACCGGAGAATTGCACCATGTTCCCCACACCTTATGGAATTTCTGAGGGCACCCTCTCCCTTTATACACAATCTGGTTATAAGGAAGAACAGTATTAACAAGTTTCTTCCACTGAGATACTGATGGGGGTTTCGGAGCCATCCATCGCAGTGCGATAGCTTTCCTAGCATAAAATAAAGACTCCCTCAAAAGGATTCTAACATGGTGTTGCCATATTTCTTCATCTAATACGCCGAAAAGGCATATCTCTGGGGTTAATGGTATAGGTTTAGCCAGAACTTCCTCCAGGAGATCCACGACCCCTTTCCAAAAACATTGTATGATCGGACATTCCCAAATCATATGCCAAAAGTCTGCCTGTGGACAAAGACACCTAAGGCATCCGGGGTTGGGCAGACGTCCCATTTTGTATAGACGGGAAGGTGTCAAGTAACATTGGTGTAGAATATACGTTTGAATCAGTTTGTTGTTAGCTGAAGGTGACACATGTTGAGGAGATTCAAGGATATCTTGAAACATCTCATCTGTGAGAGTTGGGATATTTATGCTCCATCGCGTCAAGGCCGGGGCGTCCAAAGTGGACACCTTGGCCTGTATCAGATGTGCATATAAAATAGATATCAAACCCCCAGGGCCCTGTGAGCGGAGTATGCCGATAAGCGGATACTCAGATATATTGTCCAATCGATCCGGGAACTGAGAAGAAAGTGCATGTCTAATCTGTAGATATCTAAAGAACTGCGTTCTAGGGATGCCATAGGAGGAGCTTAGCGAGTCAAACGTTTTAAAAACCCCTTGTATGTACAGGTCACTAAGAGAGGACACGCCATACTGCGACCAGGCCCGGGCGCCAGGCAGGGCAAATAACGTCGGCAGACCAGGGTTGTGCCAAAGCGGGGTCTCCGCAGGTATATCAGAATAAGCGGACACCTTTTTCGCCTGACGCCAGACCTGTCCCGCCAGGGCATGGATGGGCAACAATTTCCCCCTAAACAAGGCCGGGTGTTCCAACACCGGCCACAGATTATGCAGACCCAGGTGGTGAGCCAGATGTGCCTCGGACCTCGGTAGGGGATCAGATGAGAGCCACTTCCTAATAAAACGGAGCTGTCCTGCCAGGTAGTAAAGAAACAGATCAGGGAGTGATGTACCCCCGAGCTGCTTTGGTCGTTGTAGAGATGACAACCTAAGCTTAGATCTAGAGTTTCCCCATATAAAGGAGATAATGAGGGAGTCCATTTGTTTAAAAAATCTAAGGGGCACGGACACAGCAGAATGGCTTATAGCATATAGACATTTGGGTAGTACTATCATTTTAACTAGGTTGATTCTACCAGCCACCGACAAAGGCAGTGTAGCCCAAAGATTAAACTTAACCCTAAAGTGCGAGATGAGCGGAAAGATGTTCTGTTCCAAAAAACACCTATGGTCCCTAGATATAAAGATGCCCAGATATTTGCAGGTTGAGACTAGTCAATCCACATACCACATTCCCCTCAGCTACACTTGACGCACGGCCAATATGCATGTATGAGGACTTAGTCCAATTGGTCCGTAGGCCAGAATAATTACCAAATTCGTCAATTATAGCCATGGCTCTGGGCAGAGACCGGGAGGGGTCGCTCATAAAGAGGAGTAAGTCATCGGCATATAGTGCTGTTCTCTCCTCCCGGGTGCCTATCACTATGCCTTTATATATGGGGTCATTCCGAAGCAGTATTGCCAAGGGTTCCACCGCCAGAGCAAACAGTAGCGGTGACAATGGACATCCTTGTCTTGTACCCCTACCCAAAGGAAAGTAGGAAGACAACGCGCCATTAATGGACAGCGCCGCTCTAGGGGAACAGTATAGAAGGGAAATCCAGGTAACAAACCCCTCTCCAAATCCGTATCCTCGCAACACCTGCAATAGAAAAGGCCACTCGACAGAGTCGAACGCCTTTGTTGCATCTAAAGAAGCCATCGCCCAGTCATGTGAGGATGATGCCCCAATCTGAGTTATCACCTGAGCCCTTCTAAGATTATCCGATGTGGATTTTCCAGGCATAAAGCCTGTCATGAGTAATTCTTCTATTTTAATTTATAGCATTCAAAGTTTGTTTGTTTGGGTTTTTGTTTTTTGTTTTTTTTTAAAAGGGAGTCTGCCAGCAGAAAACTCCAATATCAAACCAGTCACAGTACATTGTAGGAAAACTTTATACTGAGCATCATCATACCTCTTATATAGATGCATTATTTCCTTGTTAGTCTCCAAGGTCTCTGTATTTAGATAACAAAACCTGAAGTTGTGGCAATGCTGCATTCCACTTGAGCCTTATTTGCATTATTTATAAAAATGGCTTTTTCAGCTAATGTTATTGACTATCAAGTTGGCTATACACAACAGCAATTCAAAGCTAAAATTTCTCTTTGCTATTGTTCTTTACCAATTCCATGTTTCCTGCAATTTTTTCCAGTTATGAGGTGCAGTTAGAAGTCCGTGTCCGCAGGAAAGGAGTAGGGAAATTCCTGGTACAGATCTTGCAGTTGATGGCAAATAGGTGAGTTTATGTGTATAGACATTGTGATGAAGAGACTTAAAGGGGTATTCCCATGACCGTAACCATTTGTAAATTTGTGATAACTAAAAGTTAAACATTTTTGCAAATATAAATAATTAAAAATTTTGCAGGGTTTTAAAGATTTTCTCTAAATATCTTGTGGTGACAGTCTTGTCTCTAGATCGGTTGCCATTGGATACGACCATGAATGCAGGACCTTTCTAAGGTCAGAAATTCAGCTATGATTTGCTTATTGTTGCTGGGATATCTTCTCCTACATGTAATGTTCCTGTCTGATAACCCAGCTACAATAAGGACATCATGGCTGGGTTTTTGACAAGTCCCAGACCATAGAAAGTTTCTGCATTTGTGGTCATATCCATTGGCAACCAATCTAGACAGCAGAATTTTTAACTACTCATATTTGCAAAAATGTTTACCTTTTTAATTATCTACAAATATAGATATGGTTATGTTAATGGGAATACTCCTTTAACTGCTCGCCTCATGATCCGTGTTGCTTGGGACTAGAAGTGGTATAAGCCCAAGGCTACACTACAACTTTTTGTAGTGTTAATGATTTGAATTTAACTATTAAAGAGTAACCTATAGAAAGCGCATCAGCTTTACTGGTTTGTGTCCCAGTTGCAGAGATATTGGTGCTGTTAGTTTTGACAGATGTCCCTGTACTGTCAGAAGGTCCGATCCTACAGCTCAGTGGCATTGAGATGACTGTGAGCTGTAAGGATGGCCCCTCTGACAGAGTAGGGATATCTGTATCGAAACTAACGGCATCGAAATCTCTACAATTGAGGCTGATACTGGCAAAGCTGACTGTCAGCATTCTAGTGGTATAGAACGCCGCTAACATGAAAGATCCTCTTTAAATTGGTGTCCAGGATTTTTCTTCTGGATAGACAATATCTGATCGGTGAAGGGCTGACAGCCAGCCTCAAGCACAGATCAGCTGTGCAGGGCTGTTTTCGACTCCTGGGCTGCATGTAGCAAGAAACGGTTGGCTCAGTTCCCTGTATAGTGGCCTAGCGACGTTGCTGCTGCTCAGCTCCCATTGACGTTTTAGAAAGCCAGCTTTAAGAATCTTTGGGACTAGTGGGGTAGTGTCACTGTGGCATGTTTTCTCTTTGTGCTGAGCAGTATTACAAGCTTCAACTCTGTCAGAATGCATAAAAGCATCACAAGTGAAATCAACCATCATGCATGCACATAATGCTAGAAGCCGCGCTAGATACTGCAGTGCAGCATTGTCCCCTTCTCCTAATAGCAGTAACTTTGTCCTACTTCTAATATTGACTGCGTTGTACCCTTTCCCCACCGGTTTCCCCCTCATTAACAGCTTCAATAGCATTTCCACCCCACAACAAGAGGGGGAAACCAGGATGGCTCTACAGTTTCCTTTTTTTTTTGGGGGGGGGGGGGGGGTTAGCGGCTGCTCTTTTGCAGACTTCCACTGAAATGCTCCTTAGATGGAGGATCTATGCACTTATGGTCATGTGGCCATAGTGTCACTGCAGGTCCTTTACTGCTTCTTGCCATGGGAACTGCACTAACAATGAAAGGTTAGCAATGCAGCTCCTGCTTTGTGCTGTTCCTTAGTCCTGACAGGTGCCTGATCAGTCATTGAGTCACACCTTGCACTCTGAGAACCGCTGGGCTGAATTCCTAGCGTTACAGGCATAGCTGAGGTGCATGTTTTTCTAGGTCTGGCACGGATTTTGATTTTTATCTCTTATTACCAGTGTTTCTACATATCCTTTGCATTACCTTTCTGACCTTGCTGTCAAATCCACAACTCCACCCCCACCAGTACGTCTTGTGCTGGCCCTCTACTCCTTTTTACTCCGTCATTATACAATGCTGACGATACCTATTTTTTTTTTACTGTAATATTTAAAATTAGATTTTTTTTTTTTTTTTTTTTTTTAACTACACACTTTGAGTGCATCTCATTTTGTCAAGGATTGTGTTTTGTAAAAAGCAATTGGCTCATGGATTTTCCATTGTATTTTCAGCACACAAATGAAGAAAGTCGTCCTTACAGTCTTTAAACACAACCATGGTGCTTACCAGTTCTTCAGAGATGCTTTACAGTAAGTCCAGTTACTATTTTGTTTTTATGGCCTTTCTCCCACCATCTAATATTTTTTTTTTTTTTTTTTTTTTTTTCCCCTTCCTACTCTTAGATTTGAGATAGATGAGACCTCTCCCAGTGTTTCGGGTTGCTGTGGTGATGACTGCACATATGAGATTCTGAGCCGCAGGACAAAGTTTGGAGATACTCCCCATTCACATTCAGCACAGTGTGCTGGCTGCTGCCATTGAATGAGGAGGTGGATTGATACCAGAGGACTGTGGAGGATCGTAATGGACAAAATGATTGTCTTTATCTAATGGGTTTTTGTTTTTGGTTTCTGTTTTTTGTTTTTATTTTATTTTTTTTTGTATTTTTTTAAACTTGGTGATGTATAATGCAGCACTATTGTGGACATGTGTGTTCCTCATGTCTCTGCTAGTCCTTTTAACGGTAAATAAATTCTTGTTTGACTTTAGAACGCTTCCATTGATCTGTAGTCTATGTGACAAGTGTGTGGTGGTATGTTTTGTTTTAATGGCTATAATACCACAATTTTAGTCTGACAGCTGCTCAGACCTCCATCAAGCATCTGCATTTGCCACTTATGCACTTCCTCTGCAGCAGCCACTTGGCATTTGCATTTATGGGACATATTTATAATTTTCTAATACTTCCTTAGACTAGGCTGTCCGAAGATGTGCTAAATTCAGAGGGGATCACCTTTCTACTACTTTTGTCAAACTTTACACCACCTATTTGTTGGTTTACGGAGCAGAAAACATTAACTTATTTTTAGAGCAGTTTAAGCCATGCACCCTTTTTCACTAATCTGTACCCCCCCCCCCCACGTGTTGAAAAAAAGTATATGTACACCAGTCTCTTGGAGCGTGTTAAATCTCTTAGGCCAGAGCTCCATGAGGCAAAGTGAATGGTATTCTAGCTCCTAGTGAATTATTGCAGAAAAATACGTGCAGTGGAAATGCTGCGATTTTTTTTTTTTTTTTTTTTTTTTTTTTTTCTTTATTTTTATTTTTTCCAAAACCGTTGCATGTCAGAAATGGTGCCAGTTTCCCTATAGATATAATGGAAGCAGAAAGTCCACAGGGGAAAACTCTTCATGGGGCCTTAGCCTTCTTTAGCTTAGATACAATCTCTTCGGTTAGGTCTATAGGCTAATCATTATATGATATTGGGTTATTGTTAGTTTTTTTTTTTTTTTTTTTTTTTTGTTCCTACTGTGATCTGTGAATAGTGGCTAGAATAGGACATGGTCTTCAACCCCTCCCCATCCCGGGAATGCACATACTGTATATATTCTAGCTATCTACACACATACACAACCAACACACGAATATAAAGTGTATACGACCCATACAGTTCATTGAGTTCCAGATTCGGACTGCACCATGGTGGTTAAACTGAGGTCTAATCTGTTCCTGAAACTGACATGTAACATTTGTCTTCCCTGGTTACAGTTTTAACACGGGCCCAGCTCAGTGGTATGTCAGGTGACCGGCTGCTACTAAGGGTTGTGTGACTGTAGCGAGATGGAATCGATTGTATCTGTTATTACACATGAGATGTGTAACTTGTCTGTTAGCAGTGTATTACTGAGCCATGTGTATAGACTCTGGCAGTTAACATTGCAACTGGGCATTTGCTACGGTCAAACAAAATGACCCCTGTATAGTGTAGTTAATATACCACCATATTGTAGCCCACACCCAAAGGGCTAGTCATGTCAGTAGGGCACCTTTCAGGCATCTCTGATTCATCTGCCTCATAAGGCTTATACCCTGCTACTGACTAGTGTCATGCTATCCAATAGGAAAAAGACATGCACGTGTACTTGTATATTATTTGATCCTAGCCTTTAGCTAACTGAACCTGTTGGCTGACTACCTAATGTATAAGCCTTATCACTCTATGGAACCAAAGATTTTGATGGATAGAAGGATTGGGTTGTTGCATTTCAACATCCATCCTTGTCCTCTTGTTTTAAGGGGCGATGAGCATCATCAGAAGTGTCTGGCAGCAGCTTACTGCCTTGTCCCCATTCAGTATACAGGCACATTCCACCAAGCTTGCATGTATATGAGGGCGGTAGTTCGGAATAACTTTGCTCAACTACCTAATGTGTATAGCAAACCTTCAAGCACTGGTGTGTAAAAGAAAAACTCCTAAATTTGCCATGCCCAAAAGATGGTTAAACCGCCCGATCATCTAATGTGTATGGGGGAGCTCCCAACTCTTTCTGGGGCAATAAGGCTTGGACAGCATTTCAGCTGCTCCATCCTTTTGTTCCTGGGTGGGACAGGACACCGCCAGTGGTGTCTGGTAGAGGCTTTCTTCCGCCTTACCGTTCAGGGCACATAGATGCTCAGTCGAAATGTGTGTATGGGTTGCTGAGTGATTGAGTGTTAGTCACCAGCTATCTTATATGTATGGCAGCAGAACTGTCCCAATACAGGTCGACCAAGCAGATAAGAGGTATCCGCTTATTGACCTTTTTTTTTTTTTTTTTTTTTTTTTTTTTAAGGCAGTAAGCATGTTCATCCTTTTTATATACTGGTATTTTTTTTATAATTTTGTTTTTAACCAGACAAGCCCATTATTCTTTCATTTCTCATTCTCACTATCAAACTCTGAAATCCAGAAAGACTCCAAGATTTATTCAAAAGGTGTTTATTGTTTGTAGGAATAGGAGATGATCTCTGTAATATCTAGTGTACCACATGAAGGGTTGGGAAATAACATTAGGTGGGTTGTTAGCTTAGAAGCACTTCCTGTGCACAATGGAAGGACCAGCCTCATCGTATTCCTGCTTGCTGATCCACATCTGTTGGAAGGTGGAGAGGGAAGCCAGGATGGAACCTCCGATCCAGACAGAGTATTTACGCTCAGGGGGTGCAATGATCTATAGGAAAGAAAATTTACCAAGGATTATTCATCGATGAAATAGACATCCATTCTGTAACTACTTTGAAATGGTATACGCTACACAGACTCGCTTGAGCTAAGAAGACTACCTTTATAAATTTTGTATTTTTTTTTTGGGCATGGGGTATACTTTTGTTCTAACAATTATACTGATTTGTAATATTTGTATCTGTGCTATTTATTATATATAATATCCTTACCTTGATCTTCATGGTGCTTGGTGCCAAAGCTGTGATTTCCTTCTGCATACGGTCAGCAATACCAGGGTACATGGTGGTACCACCAGAGAGCACATTGTTGGCGTAAAGGTCCTTGCGGATATCAATATCGCACTTCATGATGGAGTTGTAGGTGGTCTCATGGATACCTGCAGATTCCATGCCTAGGGTGGATCACAACAAGTAGCATGAGATAGAAGACTATCGCAAATATATACCAACTGCAGATGTGGTGAACATAATTGTCTCCTTACCAATGAAGGATGGCTGGAAGAGGGTTTCTGGGCAACGGAATCTTTCATTTCCAATGGTGATGACCTGTCCGTCGGGAAGTTCATAGCTCTTCTCCAGAGAGGATGAGGATGCAGCTGTTGCCATCTCATTCTCAAAGTCCAAAGCTACGTAGGCCAGCTTTTCCTTGATGTCACGCACAATTTCACGCTCAGCTGTAGAAAGGAAGATGGAGCTCGATTACAGTGTGAAATACAGATTAGCTACCTTCATGAGGTGTTCAATCTGCATATCCTTTATCTCAAGATGCATTGCCTGGGCTATAAGACTTTCTATGCCATTTGTGGTGCTCTCCACAAGGAGAAGCACCTAGTCAAAGATGCGAAATAACACTGCCCATTGTTAATATAAAATGTTTTAATAAACATTATTATAAAATGACTGAAATCGATATCTTTTTCTAGACTTGGTTTAAGATTTTGTCTCTTTATTTCTTAAGTGAATAATCCTTACCAGTTGTGACAAAAGAGTAGCCTCTCTCAGTCAGGATCTTCATGAGGTAGTCAGTCAGGTCACGACCAGCCAAGTCCAGACGCTGGATGGCATGGGGCAGGGCATAACCTTCATAGATTGGTACGTTGTGGGTGACACCATCTCCAGAGTCAAGCACAATACCTGTTGAGATATTGTAAAATTGTTATTAACTGTAAGCAAGAGATGAATAAAATGATTTGATTATATATTTAGAATTATATCATAAGATGGTATTATGGCTCTCACCTGTGGTACGACCAGAGGCGTACAGAGACAGCACAGCCTGGATGGCAACATACATGGCTGGGACGTTGAAGGTCTCAAACATGATCTGTGTCATCTTTTCACGGTTGGCCTTGGGGTTCAGTGGGGCTTCAGTGAGCAGGGTGGGGTGTTCCTCTGGGGCTACACGGAGCTCATTGTAGAAGGTGTGGTGCCAGATCTTTTCCATGTCATCCCAGTTGGTGATGATACCATGTTCAATTGGGTATTTAAGGGTCAGGATACCTCTCTTGCTCTGAGCTTCATCTCCAACATAGGAATCTTTTTGACCCATACCAACCATGACACCCTAGAGATAGAAAATGTATTTGTGAAAAGAGAAATACACATACGCATGAACATGATAATTGTCCTGGAGTGGTAAAAGACTATATAGTAACATAACACATAGTAGCTGAAATGTATGTTTTCTGAAATGATGGATTACAGCAAATCTGACTGACGTCTCGAAAACAATAGTTTTTTTTAAGTGTAGACAGATGCAGAAAGGGATATGAAAAGTTTATAGGAAAGAACTAAAAACTGGAGGTAAATGAAGTTTTGCCCAGAATATGGTGCACAATCCTGTTCCACACTGTGCACCATGACATGAGGTGTTATACTTTATACAGGCTACATACTGTATCATCTGTCATCATAGAATTCTGTATATTTTGCCTTTGCTTTTTCTACTGTTATTGATTACCAGAAAATTCTAGTAAAAATACAAATGGAAAAAAAAGAACATTGGGGAGAAAGTTTCCACCTCCAACTTTGGGTTCTATAATGACCAAGGGTATTGGTATATTGCCAATAGATTTATTTATTTTGCTTGCTTATAGATTATAAATCTGTAGATAATGTAAATGGTGAAAGTATTCTTCATCATATTATACTGGATTATGTCCAAAAACTAAAGGCTACAAAGAGAAGTCTGAGCATCAATGAAAAAAAAATCAAAAATTCAAAAATTTTATTTATTGTATATTTTAATCATATTAAGCCCCCAGACTTCAGTGATATATGTGACAAATAGAAAATGTGAGTGATAACTGTAAAGGTGGAGAGATATTACCTGGTGACGAGGACGTCCAACAATGGAGGGGAAGACAGCACGGGGAGCATCATCACCGGCAAAGCCAGCTTTCACCAGTCCTGAACCGTTGTCGCACACCAAGGCGGTAGTCTCATCGTCGTCACACATGGTGGAGTCTGGAGAGAGGCTATTAGGGGATCAGAGTAAGAGAATACACTTAAGAAACAGCGGAGGCTTTGACAGTGTCAAATAATTATATTTCACCCTCGCCTGGCTGCTGCACCTGTCCCATCTGCTCCTTTAGGCCAGTTGTTCCTCTCTGTCTTAGCTCAGCTGTCTTTCTCAAGTTGTCAAGAACTTTGGCAGGCGCAGGATATAATTAACTCCTTCCTTAGAAAGTCCTTGCCAAGCATTATTTACATTTTGCAGAACTTTAAGGTAGGTAATGTTCTAACCATGAGGATAAAAATGTTTTGGAGAATTTTTTTTGTAAGAATTATCTTTGGCAATAGGCATATTAAGTAGTTAACTCAAGGAAAGTGATTTCTATATCTGTTTTGTCTACTAGAATAGCATTTGTTTCAGTCTAGCTATGAAATAATATGTATTTCTTGGGAAAACAAGTTCTCTATGCAGTAATTTATTTTTGGAGATGAGATCTTAGGTTATGTTTGCCTATTCTTTTTGCTATATGACGCTTAATAAATGGGAAATCCTTTCTCTACAAGCTACCCCCCTTTATTTGGAATACCCCTTTACTGCTGAGCAGACGATGCTCGGCTGGAGATCTGTACTAGTCTGGCTTTAGACGTCGGTTCTTGCTCTACACTACGTAGTTCTACTTTACGTTGAAGACACACAGTGCCCAAGATTTACTATTGTGGTCACAGCGCATTTTTGGTGCAACCTGGTGCATCTAGTTTGAGCTAGAATATCTCCATGCTAGACATGTTTGTGTGGCTTCTCAGGAAAATGGGGTGCACATTAAATGCACTAAGATATACCAAAAATGCGGAAAAATCATAAAGTGTAACAATTATAAAGTGTTATAAACTTAGATTAGGTAGTCTAAAATATGCCAGTTTTATTTTACAGCTTCAACCATTGGCGTATTTCCAGACTGTCTACGTTTACCTTATCTAAGTATTAATAAATTGAGATTTTGTTGCTTTTTTTGATGCAGTTATTTGAGCCAAAGCAAGGAGTGGGTTCAGCAGGAAGAAGTTTAGGTTCTTCCTTTATATTTCCCATTCCTTTTGCATCCACTCCCAGCTTTGGCTCAAAAAACCGCAGCAAAATCTATAACAAAACCGAAACAAAAGAAGTTTACGTATTTCTCTATAAGAATTGTATAGAAAATGTATGACTAAGGCTCGTACATGGTTGTGTGCTTTGTCGGTGTGCTAGCTGTATTTTTAGCGGCTAGCACACTGACCCATTCTTTCCTTACGTCCCTATACACGCTTGTATATTATCACAGTCCGTGTAGGGGGCCGTGAGCTCGGAGGCAATACTCAGGACAGGTCATATTCTTGTTTATTTTGCTGTCCGGGCTCATGAATTCTAATGCATTGGTCTGTGGAGGGCACAGACAGCACACAGATATCACCCATGTGCCTTACATGCACATGTTCGTGTGCATGTAGCCTAAGACCTTGTTCATACAGGGCTGTTCCAATAGAATAACCCTCTTAAGCAAAAATTAGAATGGAAAAAAATGGCTAAAAATAATTGCATCTCTACAAGGTTATAAAATAGTCTTAAGGTTTGGAAAAATCCAAAAGTGGGAGGAAAACTTTGATAGGGATAATAAAGGAATACTAAGTCAGAGAATATAGGGATGCTCTTCTGTACTTTCTGTGGAGCTGTACAGGACTTACCTTGCTGCAGCAGTGAGGGCGGAGGTGTAGCTGTGAGCTGGCAAATGCTGTGCACAGGCACGTATTTATATTGGTAGCCCCTGTAGTGGTGACCAGGGAAATCCCACACTCACTCAGCTCCATATTTGGAGAGAAGCCAGGACTGGCCATCCTTGTGAGGGTCCGAGCTGGGGGTCTGAGTACTGACCAAATATAGAGGGGGTCTCCCTCCCCCTAAGCCTGTATAGAGCTCACACTTACACATGGCTATTCCTGGATATAGAAGCCGAGAAGCTTTACTTAGAAAGTGCTGTGTGTGTATAGATAGATATCCTAAGACAGAGATATTGACAGATTTGGAGAAAAGATTAACAGATATGCCACTAAGATAGATATAAGAATTATAATGTACATACTAGCAGCGAATTAACAGTAAGGAGTCCACATAAATGTTATATCTGTGCAGGCAGCTGTATATTGTAAGCTCTGGTACGGGGTTTGATAGGGTCTTGGTATCAGGCTACAAAGAATCATGTAACATCATTAACAGTTAACACGCTACACTATAATATTCACTACAAGACACATATTACATGACCAACCACACAAATAAATTCACAAGTAAAATACAAATGTCATTTAATCTTATACTTCACAGGAAAATCACTTTAACTATAGGGAAATCACCGTGATAAAGCAATCCTTTATACTTTATTAATACAAGAAATAGATCGAAGTTATCAAAAATGTAAAAACATTAAAAGGCCCGATATTTGCATTTTTTTCCGTAGTGCTTTTCACAGAAAGTCTGCAGAGTTTTCCTATAAGGAAACCGCCAGCTTTTTTGTAGGTACATAATTGACATGCTGCGATTTACAAAAACGCAAACGTTTTTCAAATCGCAGCATTTTCGTTGCGGATTATTTTCTGCAATGCGTGGATGCGATTAGTCAGAATCCCATCCACTTTACAGGAACTTTAAAACAAAATCACGGCATTTATGCTCGGTGGAGCCCTGGCCTAAAGAAAGGAGGAGGTCACAGCTCAAAAATATAAGGTGCAATACACATAATAAACCCATGGCACACAAGGACTGGGAAATAAAATACAGTCAAAATCCCCTGTCAATTTATTATTCTTACTTATATAGTGCCATCATATTCCGCAGCGCTTTACAAACAGTCACTGTCCCATATAGGGCTCACAATCCATGTTCCCTATCAATATGTCTTTGGAGTGTGAGAGGAAACCCACGCAAACACGAGGAGAACATACAAACTCTTCCTGGATGTTGTCCTTGGCAGGATTTGAACCCAGGACTCCAGCGCTGCAAGGTGCGTGCTAACCACTGAGCCACCGTGTAATAACTGACAACAGTGAGCAAGTTCTGCGCATATATACATATAGACAGTGGCATAAATACCATGGTAACGGCGGCTGCCACAGGGCCCGGGACATTAGGGGGCCCAGCGGTCCCCTGATGTTTTTTTTTTTTTTTTTAAATAGGCCGTTACCTGCTGGAGTAACACCAGCAGGTAATGGGCCCTATTTACTTACCGATCCCCTCTCCTGCTCACGGCCGCCTGGGATTCCCCTTCTGCGTAAGTGGAGATGGCTGTGAGCAGGAGCGGGGATCGGTAAGTGAGGCCACGAGCCTGCGAACCCCACAAACACTGCTATCATTATACTCTGGGGTCTTTTCAGACCCTAGAGTATAATGATCTGAGGCTCAGGGGAGGTGAGGGAACATAAAAAAACAATGTTACTTATCTCTCCTGTGCTCTGGCATTCTTCGGGCCTGTTTGGTGACGTCCCAGGCGTAACGTGGGCCAGGCTGGCGTCATTATGTGTCGCGACGCCGACCTGGCTCAGGTTAAGTTTATACTAACAGTGTTGAGAGCCGAAAGTAGCGGGGAGTGCGTCGGAGCCAGGGAGGGGTAAGTAACATTGTTTTTTATATTTGTATCCCCCTCGGGTCTCCAATCATTATACTCTGGGGTCTTTTCAGACCCCAGAGTATAATAATTGTTCATGGGTGGTCCACAATGGGGCATAATAGTGTGTGCAGGGGCCACTATTGAGCATAATAGTGTGTGCAGGAAGGATCGGGGGGGCCCCATGTCAAATGTTTGCCTTGGGGCCCAGCCGTTCCTAGTTACGCCACTGCATATAGAACCCTGTGATAATGGATGACAGTGAGCTATTGCTGTGTATATGCATGTATAACTTTCTCTGATAAGGCTAAATGCTATACATCAGTAGCAGTATACACAAAATCTATAAACACAATAATAGTAATAATTACCAACCCAAAGCAGAGCCATCTGCGACTTCCAACCAGAGTCCCCACAACTGTGTGATCTACTTCATATATTAATACATGTTTTTTGTTTTTTAATTTAATTTTATTAATTTGTTGTATTTTAATGGGTGAAATTTGTAGGATTGCTAAAGTACAAATGCCATGTTTGTATATGATAAACACTATATAAATATTGTAGTAATTTCCATTACCCTAGTGAACTATAACTCTACCTTATAGGCCTAAAGAAGGGTATCTATAAAGCTTGCTAACTTATAGCCATTTTCTGAGATCATAAAAATATGAAAATTGCCATACATAATAAACTGCATACAAAAATAACCAATTATTACTTGTTGAATCATCCCCTGTTCCAGCACTGCTATTTCAGTGCTCTTCATCAGTCTTTGTTTACTTAGCTGCAGTGTTGATGTGCCTGTCTACCAATGGAGAGCCACCCACTCGCCCCCGTGGTGTATGGCACAAGACCTGAGAGGCCAGCTATTGACTACAGTGGCCACTTGGGTACACAGAGATGTAATTGCTGCAGCCCAGTAAACATAAACTAGCAGGACCACCAGAGCTTTAGGGAATTTAATAGGTAGGTATTGGTTCTTTATATTATCCCATACCTTTGACGCACATTTTTTATGATCTCGAAACCTTGCTGAAGACAAAGGCAAATGAATGAAAGCTGATAAGTTATTGATCACCCTGGGATACATATTGTAGGTGTAAAGCACTACCGACTCTGACATAGCTCAGTATGGCCTCTGTACTGTATTCTAACGTAAATATAATAATCTGATACGAGATGTTGAGTTGATGAACAAATTTAATCATCTAACTCTCTAAACCAGGGATAGGCAACCTTCGGCACTCCAGTTGTTGTCAAACTACAACTCCCAGCATGCATACTTGCTCTGTTGTTCTTGGAACTCCCATGGAAGTGAATGGAGCATGTTGGGAGTTGTAGTTTCACTGCAGCTGGAGTGCCGAAGGTTGCTGATCCCTGATCTAAACCTTCCCATAGGACAGAGGTATTGTCCAAATTTTAAAGGAATTTTCCAGTGGTAAAAATTTGGTATCAGTGGGCTCAGAGTGAATACTTGCCTCGCCTGTTCCCCGCCGTTCCTCACTGTTATGAGCCCCCACTGGTCTCTACTTTCTGCTCTCACCATGACATTAAAGACCAGCGGGTTCCGAAGCAATGATGGAATGGTAATGGTAGGAGATTGGTGAGGTGATCAAATGCAAAACATTGCCACCATTATCCATATCATTTTGGTTATCAACGTTAGAAAACCACAGAATTTTCTCTCAAATGCCTACATAAAGATGTTTTTGACTTTCCAATATTTGCATAACGTAATGGATGGTCTAATGCCAATAGATATATTTGTGCTGATATTTAAAGAGATATTCCTACAAACATAACCATATTTTGATATGTAGACAATTAAAAATTCAATATTTTTGCAAATAATAAATAATTTAAAATTTTGCAGAGTTTTAAAGATTATCACCACTGAGATTATTAGAGAAAATCTTTTTTCTTGATCGGTTGCCATTGGATTCGGCCATGAACGCGGGACCTTTCTATGTTCTAGGAATTGTCAGAAAGTGAGTCATGATTTCCATATTGTAGCTAGGTTATCAGACAGGGACATTACATGCATAAAAAGATAACCTGACCACACTAAGGAAATTGTGACCGGGTTTCAGAGTATAGAAGGTTCCTGCGTTTATGGTCGTATCCACTGGCAAATGCTCAAGATAACAGATTGTCAATACTGAGATTATTGAAGAAAAGTCTGCAAAATGTTTAATCATTTATATTTGCAAAAATGCAAACACTAGTGTGAACCTAGCATCAGATACGTCTTGAGGATTACATGCATATATATTGATATAACTGCATGGTAATAAACACCTGTATCCCTCCTTCCCCTTTTTCTCCTTATACTCCTAACTCACCCTAGATCTCCCCAGGTTCACCTTCAGCTGATCCAACAAGTACCACTCTGTTAACGTAAATGGAGTTGCTCAATTTCTAGGGTTGTGAAAGAGTAGAACAAATTTCCTCCTTTTCTTAAAGAATCTTTTGATGTGTTTACTTTTGATACGTTCTGTCTCCAATCTCACCAAGTGTAACAGGCACTTGATCTGCTCCACCAGTTTCCGCTCCATTGGGACGTGCGGTTCAAGCTGCTGCAGACACCTTACAGCCATCAAGCCAATGATGTGAAGCAGCAGCAGGACTGTAGTCCTCCTTGAGCTCTCTCTTGTCCCCTCCTCCCCACTATAGTGAGAAAGATACAAGAATGGCTCACATAGGAACGCTATACCCTATATCGACCATGAGTCTGAACGTATCCCAGTAAACACACACCTCCCTAATATCCATAACCCATGGAAAAGTTCAATTTAAGGTTCCTGACATTTTGGGCAATGGGTCAGTCTGTCAGGATTTGTTGGTGTAGGTGTCTGGTTAAAGGCATAAATTGCTCTAATCGTTTTACAAAAATATGTATCCCTTCACACCTCATTTATCACTGCCCTTCATATTGTATTCCATCCCTGTATTATCTTCCTCCTGCTGTCTGGACTACCTATTGCCTGGTGCACCCAGAGAAGGTTCCGACAGCTATTTTGTTCCCTGGCATCTCTGCTATTCCAGTGTACAACCAAGAGATTGTCCATATCGCTGGTGCTATCTATAATAACTTCACCCAACCTCCCGAGACACATCCACAAGATTTGTCATAAAGAGGCTATGTACCTGCCCACATTAGATAACATGGAAAGAAATTAGACTGTAGTTCGTAAGGAGCTCTTCCCTGGCTAACCAACTGGGTTCTCTCAGATGATACTTTTATTTTAAAGAAAAACATCTGGGCCCCTCTTAAACTTCTACAATGTATCAACCATTACAACATCCTGTGGCAGAGAATCCCATAGTCTCATTGCTCTTACAGTAAAGAAACCTTGTCTATGATGGTGGTGAAACGTGCAGTGTGATGATGGTGAAACCTTCTTTCCTCTAGACATAGACGGTGCCCACCTTATTGTCATTACTGAATAATATGAACTGACGGGGATTAAACAAACAATGCAAAAAGTTTATGAATATGTCACATATATGTATTGCAACTAGTTCCTGTACCAGCAGGAACAAACTTCTCTATGTTGACTGATTTTAATGTTTCACCTCTTAAAGGGATTCTGTCAGGGTGATTTGGGAAACTAATCCAGGTGTACCAAATCGCCGTTATATTTCACGGGTGCGTGCACAGTGAAACCAAGGTGCACATCTCCAGATTCACTGACGAAAAGAGAGCACCATTGATGAGTCCAATGAGACCCATCAGACTCATCTCTAGGTAAATATAAAGCTTAAAGCGATATTAATGTTACTCTATTCTACAATCCTTCCCTGACCTGAATTATTCCATAAATTAGAAACTGCCACCCTGACTGTTCTCAAAACTCCTCTGTGTAAGATGTTCTTAGATTAAAGGAATTCTCCATTCTCAGTCTTTAGGATAGCTCATCTATATTGGATTGATGAGGGTCCAATATTGGGCATCCCCCACCAATCAGCTGTTTTCAGCACATAGACCGCGGCTACCAGCTGTCCAGACCCCTGCTTTCCTGCTGCTGCATAATGAGAAAGACTGCCCTTCTGACTGCTATTCCTTTCATACTTATACATTACTGTTGACTACACAGTACTAACATGGCTACATTGCTGTGTAGGCAACAAGGATGATTGCCAATTCCTGCTGCTACTAATGTAATGTAACTGTGCTAAAGGGGCAGCGGCAAGCAAGGAGGGAGTTTTCTGCTGGCCCACAACACCTATAATGGGGGCACTATGGGGTATTGTACTGTATAGGGGGAACTATGGGGGTTTTTAGTCTGTGTGGAGGCAATAAAGTGGCATTATAATATGTGGGGGCACTAATAGGGCATTATACTGTGTTGGTGTACTAAAAGGCATTACACTGCGTGGGGGCACTAAGTAGCATTATACTGTGTGGAGTACCAATAGGACATTATACCATGTAGAGGCCACTAATAGGGCATTGTACAATGTGGGGCACCAATAGGCCATAGGGAGGTTCTATATTGTGTGGGAGCATGAAGGAAGCTTCATAACTCTGTTACACAGAGAAGGGCACCATTACTATATGGGGACACAATAAGAGTGGATGGGGTCAATGGAGGCATGGGAAGGACTGAGGGGGGGTTTACAGACATGTCTTAAAATATGTAAATGTGTTATGGATATGTAATGTACTGTAATGTTTAACTCGGACCTTCACTTGATGGCAGACCTGGGTCAGTAATAATAATAATTATAATAATAATAATAACTTTATTTATATAGCGCCAACATATTCCGTAGCACTTTACAAATCAGAGAACACATGAACAGACAATATGAGACATTACAATATGACAAAGAAATAAATATATCAAACAATAGGAGTGAGGGCCCTGCTCGCAAGAGCTTACATTCTATGAGGAGATAGGGGAACACAAGAGGTCACAGGGCTTGATTGCTATAATGGTCCAGCCATCTTTTAATAGAAAAGGTTGTGTAACTGAAGCTGTATGAACCAGTCACCAGCCGGTATCTGGGTCAGTGCACCCTTACTAAAAGTAGTTGAGTACCCCTGCTATAATTCAATACCAAACTTTCAAAAAAAACCTTGTGGGATATAATTTAACCAACAAAAAACAACTATTTTGTGATCAAAACAGAATCAATAGATGACCAATCAATATATAAAAATATACAGACATGGACAAAATTGTTGGTACCCCTCGTTTAATGAAAGAAAAACCCACAATGGTCACAGAAATAACTTGATTCTGACAAAACTGGAATTTGCCAAACTACATGTTGACAAGTCACAAAGCTTCTGGGAGAATGTCCTTTGGACAGATGAGACAAAAATCAAAATTATTGGCAAGGCACATCAGTTCTATGTTCACAGACGGAAAAAAGAAGCATATCTTGAAAAGAACACTGTCCCTACTGTGACACATGGAGGAGGCTCTGTTATGTTCTGGGGCTGCTTTGCTGCATCTGGCACAGGGTGTCTTGAATCTGTGCAGGGTACAATAAAATCTCAAGATTATCAAGGGATTCTAGAGAGAAATGTGCTGCCCAGTGTCAGAAAGCTTGGTCTCAGTCGCAGGTCATGGGTCATGCAACAGAATAATGACCCAAAACACACAGCTAAAAACACCCAAGAATGGCTAAGAGGAAAACATTAGACTATTCTGAAGTGGCCTTCTATGAGCCCTGACCTAAATCCTATTGAGTATCTTTGGATCATCCTCAAAAGGTTGTGCAACAAAATATTAAGTTAAGGGAACCATCATTTCTGTCCAGGCCTGTTTCATGAGTTTTCTTTTTTAAAAAATTCTGTTGAAGCATGGTTGAAAAGCAATGTCTGACTTTCATTTGTTCATTTTCATAGAATTTTTATATATTATTACTTTTGTCAGATTCGAGTTATTTCTGCGACCATTGTGGGTTTTTCTTTCATTAAACGAGGGGTACCAACAATTTTGTCCATGTTTGTATGATTAATTTATTAATGAAAATACATAATAATAAATATACAGTAATATTAAAAAATTGTCAGTGGAACAATTGGTACAAAAGAAGCAAAGACATACAAAAACCATGGGACATAAGTGGAGAGGAGATGCTATATAGTCTTTTACATATGGATATAGATTTGTAAAATGCCAATTAAACATATACTCCTATCAAAATATATACCATGAGCAATAAATATGAGTGTCACAGCAAAGGGTCTGAATACTTATGACCATGTGATATTTCAGTTTTTCTTTTTTAATAAATTTGCAAAAATATCTACATTTCTGTTTTTTTTTTCTGTCAAGATGGGGTGCTGAGTGCACATTAATGAGAAATAAAATGAACTTTTTTGCTTTTAGCAAATGGCTGCAATGAAACAAAGAGTGAAAAATTTAAAGGGATCTGAATACTTTCCGTACCCACTGTACTTTCTGCACCAATTCTGCTTACTACCAGTGAATAAAAATTGGTCCATGGTCATATGATATACAGTCCATGGTCATGTGACGTACATACAGGTGCACCTGTGTGTCCATTACATGACCATGGACTGAACATCACATGACCATGGACTGATTTTTATCCACAGGATTTAAGCAGAATGAATGACAGCAAGCAGAGATCTAGAAAACCGTGAGGAATTGATACAGAATGTATATTGGAAAATTGTATATCTTTTCAAAATACAAAGGTTGTCTCTCAATATTGGTCTGAAAGTGGACAACCCCTTTAAGTAGTGTTACACTGATACAGTGGTTCATCCATGCAGACAGTGCCCAGTAATGCAGCTCAGTTTTTTCATTTTATAGTGTGGTCACTGGTCTCAGCAGTTATGGTGCGAATTTGTACCTAAAGCCAACGTAATGTCAGTAATGTGTCTAATGTGATGACCTTGAACAGTCCTTTTCTGTCAGGTAATAAAATGCTAGTCTTTGGAAATTGCAAACAAACTCAGCTGTCAGTGACAGTCTTATCTACTCATGTAACAGGGTATTCCCTGCTAAGATGCCGCAGCTTGTACTGTTCACTCTTTTCAACAAAGAGGGATGCTATTTAACTACCAAGTAGGTAAGTAAGTCTGTTCAAGGTTGGGGTATGTTCAGACAACAGATATTTCATGTGGAAAATTCCAATGCAGATTTGTAGTTTAATATGCCATGGAGTTCCATACAAATGGTGCATGTGGTAACCCACCGAGGTTTCCATGCAGAATCTGCTTCAGTAAATAACCTATCACTTATTAACACAGATCTCAAATCAGTATGGAAAAAATACATGGTCTTTGAACAGCAATGTGGATTTACTATTGAAAACAATGGGATTTAACATGGATTTCTGAATGGAATAAGCACCAAAGTCCAAGTAAAAATGTGAACTGCCATGTGAACCCTTAGAGTTGTTAGAGCTTGATATATAGCCTAATATGAACATAAACCTTAAGAATAATGGTAAAAGTAAATAAAAGTACAGTAAAAATTGTTAAGCCAGTTTATCAAGTATATATTACCTTTGCAATAAACAAATGTGGCTCCATAATTGTAATAATTTATAAAACAAACATAATATTGCTTGTCTTTTTATACTCAACGTGGAGTGTGCAGCTGTAAGACACACACCTCTGACCAGGGACCTAACATAGCCTTGTACTGTCAGAGGGGGCATTCCTTACCGGTACTAACAGTACCGATATCTCCACCACTAGGGCAGATTCCGGGAAAGCCAACAGCACGCTGAATTCAGCGCACTGACGGCTTTCTAGCAGTATATAAAACCGCACATTCATGAGGACATAAAAGGACCTTTTTAAGTCAATAACATCACATAGAGCCAAAGAGGAGCAGGGGAGGCCATGTGAAGAGACATCTGGCACCCCATCTGCAGTAATCTTGTCTGGCCACTACACAGAGAATACAGAGCTGCCTGCTTCCTGCTCCATTCTCTTTGTATCAGCTGCTGATCTGTGGGGGTGGCGGGTGTCAGAAACCTCACTGATCTAATAATATTTTAATCCTGGGGATGGGGTGCTGTGAGTCCTAAAGGTGAGCCACAACAATAGAACACCAAAAGTTTGGTGGCTTTAAGCCTTGTGTGCATGGCCATGTCTGATTGGGAAACGCAGATTGTGTGTGGGCTGTATTTCCCAGACTGACCATGGTCATATTTATGGAACTCACTGCATTGTAACTCACTATGCACGATGCGGTGAGCTCCTGAAAGGCCATATGACTACAGTACTAAACTGACAGTAGTTTTTTCCAGATCCATGTGCATGAGACCTAAGATGCAGCAGCTTGGAGAGAAAAATATAGCAGAAATGCAGCCTGTTCATCTTTGTGACCCTGGCCATAGCGTGGGTTGGAGATTTGCCTCCCAGGAAATTAGACCACTTAAAGGGATTATCCATGAACTTGGCAAACTCTGGAGGGGCTCGGGCAGATGTAACATTTAAATATGCATACCCACCAGTTCGTTCAGTCACACATATCACTGGTCCCTCTTCAGTGACCACCGATGGGCCTCAGTGGTCTCATGGGGAGCAGGGATTCCGGGGATCGAGGCATGGTGTGCGACAGAACAGACTGTGGCAGTAGCCACTGGAGCACCAGGGACAGGTGATTATACTTTTTTTTTAATTTTGTGCCTTCCTTCCCCAGGCCCCTCCAGAATTTGCCAAATTCCTGAACAGGACTGCAGAACTCACTCCTGTTCCCATTGTAAGGTTACCCTGGCCTCCTTGCCCTACTATTCATCATGTAGGCCATATTCTTACACTGGCTAGAAAAAGCATGTGGTCTGCACTATCAGACAGAGCGTAGGAGTGAGGACAGTTAAGGAATGGCTACTACAACAGGGGCACTGTGTGTCTGGCACTATCAAATGACACCTTGGCTGTATTCCCATGGGCTTTGTAGAACACTATTTCTATGTACACTATCTGTGTGGACCTCCATATTGAAGCATGTCATAAACATTTGTCAGACAACTGCACAGTCAGCACTTTGGGTCTCCTACCGCTCTGGACCCTGAAGCATAGATCAATTGCATGGTCAGTCCATGGGTATGTTGCTCGCTATAGCGCCATTGCTACTTTATACTAATTTCAATGACTGGTGGTGGATGATCCGATCTTCAATCTCAGTGATATACCTTATAAAAAAAATTCTATAGGAATGCAAGTTATTTCACCATTTACTTTCACCCAGAAAACTGTAATAGCTGCCACAGACTTTTGGCTGAAATTAACCCTCATAGCTGTAAATACATTCTGAGAGCTGTAAACAGTACGCTGTCAGCAGCTGCTAAAACATTGCTGAAGCTTTGCCAAAAAAGGAACTAGAGTATAAAGCTGTGACTACCCTATGGCATGATGCAAATTTAAACTGCATCTATGGAGCCTGTTCGGAGCAACTGAGCCCCTACAGCTCTATATTCTTAAGGCGTCTATTCTACGTGTATGGTGCATCTCAACAGCATTACATTCTCCCATACATGTAATATATCTGGAGTAAAATATATTTGTGATGCAGCACATGACGGGACATGCAACATTTTTTTTTTTCTGTATGTATTTGTAAGACTGCGTTCACATCTGTGCCAGGTGTCTGGCGCAGATCTGCCAGAAATTGCCAGACAAAAAAAGGCTGCAAGTCCATACATTTTTTGCAGCAATTTATTCTTCACATTGGCATTATTTGGGTCCATTTCTTTTTTTTTTCTTTCTTTCTTTTTTTTTTTTTAAGCAGTGTGCTATAGGAGAAACACTGTGTCAAAAATATGAGAGGGAAAAAAAAGCTAAAAAAAGCATGCAAAAATTCATGCCATTTTTTTTCAAGGCCAATTGTGTGTGAGTTTGAGACCACACGTGCAGATTGTCTGTCACACGGCCTTTTTGAGAAAACATTGTTTTCTATTCTTATGTGTCTATTCTTATGTCCGTTTTTTTAACTGATTGTTTTTAACGGCCATCATAAAAACTGACATGCTCTATCTTTGTCCATCAAAATGGACATTGATATTGCCATGTGAATAGCCACATTGAAATTCATTGGTTCTATAATGGCCAGATTTTCTGCAGCCTTTGTGCTGGAAGTACATTTTTGTCATGTTTTTCATTGCAGAAATGCTGCAGATTTCAGCCTTTGCAGACATCTGTGCTGAAAATCCGCAACATACAATTTCTGCAGGTTTAAGGCTGATACCCCACACAGATTTTGCTGAGATTTTTTTGAGCCAAAGTCAGGAGTGGATTGAGTAGAAGGGAGAAGTATAAATACTTGCTATATATTTCCCATTCCTTTTGTGGTCACCCCTGGGTTTGGCTCAAAAAGCCACAGCAAAATCTGCAACAAAAAAAGCTGCGTTTCTGCAATGTGGGGCCTTAACCTAAAATCTTTACCACAGCTCAATTTCTGCACAGATTTGTGTGTGTTTTTGTTTTCCTGCAGTACTGAGGGCTCAGATGAGTGGAATACAATGGTGAAGCAGAGACCCGTTGGCTCCCTGCTTCACCCTTCGGTCCCTGTGTCTTGCTCCTACTGTCTTGGGATCAGTAAGCAAGATGTGGTGGTGTCACTTACATTGCGCCTTCTGCTACCTTAAGGTACCGGGAGCAGGAGACAGTCGAGAACAGCAGGGGAACAGGGTGAGGTGGGGAACTGTGGGGGCAACTTGAGGGGGACTGTATAGTGTGAGGCAAACTGGAGGGGGGCTGTATACTGTGGAGGCAACTAGAGGTGACTGTATACTGTGGGGGCAACTGGAGTGGGGCTGTATAGTGTGGGGGCAACTGGAGCTGGACATTATAATGTGGGAAAATACAGTGTCAGGGCCCCTGTGGGGCATTATACTGTCAGGCACACTGATGGGAATGGGTGGAGCCAAAGTGGAAGTGGGTGGGGTTAGATCTTAGTTTTATTAGACATTAAATTTGGTTTGCATAGTGCCCTAGACATTCTGTCCCTCTTTCAGTCCATTGAAAGTTGGGAGATATGAGTTCGTCAGAAATCTGTCCCCCACTCTTATCATTTTAATGGGACCACTGGAGACGGCCAAAGTACATTGCTTGGTAATCTCCAGGGATACCAATAATCGCTGGAGATTTCTGCATTAACCCAAACTAGGGTGCAAAACACCCCTGCTCTTAGGACTGATGTGGTGAGACCTCCACTGAACAGCAAGTAACCTCCTATCCTGTGTATAAGGGGTAACTTGTTGTGACTTGAATACCAGTCTAGCTATTATCTGTGCAGAGCGACCAGACAAGAGACCTCCAGATCACATGCAACATTTGGCTCCGCCAAAATGGCTGAGTTTCTCCCTAGCGTTCACAATCCAGAGCGTCATTCCGGTCATGTGATCACGTGGTTATATAAAGCTGCCGGTTGCACAGGTTCCATATTGCCGACCTTGATAGCAGATCCGTACAAGGGAGCAGCATGTCCTCAGCCGTGACTCGCCTGTTCCGGGTGCCCCGACTGGCCCAGTTCATCTCCCGAAGGGGAATGGCTTCAAACGTTGCCCCTGCCGTCTCCGGCCCCATGGTAAGACATGAGGCCGCTTGTGCTTGGAGTCTGGTGGGCACTGAGCACGTTACTGTCTGCAGGTTTCTGGGCCTAGTGAAAAATTACCTAGAGACCCGGTAATGGTTACCCATAGCAACTGATCAGCTTAGAAGTGCCGTGCTCCAGCTAGTAGAGAATAGCCTGGTGTCTCATGAGTATTATCTGTCTCGATCAGACTTTCCTTGTTGCTGACTAATGGACAGCTTGTCTTGTGACTTTTCTGAGGATCCTCATATTTAAGAGACTGTTCACACTGTGCATCATTCTCTCTTTGCAGTTCAGATTCCCCTCATCAGAACAAAACTGTATTTACTAAGGCCATTGTGTTAGTATTAGTGTGTATTGCCCTATCTCTACTGTAAATGTTTGGGCAGATATATTCATTAAAGGGTTTGTCCAGTTTCAGACAAATATTTGTATAATAAAAAAGTACAATCTTCCAATATTCTTTATCAATTCCTCAGTTTTCTAGATCTGTTTTCAGTCATTCATTCTTACTCCCCTCTGATAAAAATCAGTCCACGGTCACGTGATGTGATGTGATGTACACACATGTGCACAGCTTGTTAGTAATAGCACAGTAATCAGATATCTGTAACGGCCATTACTTGTGTCCATCACATGACCATGTACAACTCTTTATTATAACAACATTTCTTTATGGGAACCAGGAAACTCCTTTAAGGCTTGGTTCGCATCTGCGTTGGAGTTTCTGTACAAAGCTCCACCACAGATTCCGCTTAAAATTTAGAGAAAAATCCTGTAATGGGGACTTTTCTCTCTGCTGGTTTCAGTATAAAATCGGTGGAATTTGCTTTGCTATTAGACATAGCGATAAATGTTCTCAAATATTGACTCATAGTGCTGTGTAGGTCTGTGAAATGTAGCTAGGTGGGTCAGATCCTTGAATATTTTTTGTCTAGAAAGTGTGGTTTTGGTAACAATGCAGTTCATGGAATCCAAAAAGGATTTATGGCAGGTGTCCTCTGGGTTACCAGACTGAGGCTCCATGCATTCAACCATAGTATTTTTTTTTTTTTTTTTATCCCTAATTGGTGACAAGTCAAAGTACAGACCCATTTATTACTATTGGGCCATATACACATCCTTAGTTTTTGTGGCTGTGCCCAGACCGTAGTGAAAAGCGGCAAAATATGGAGCTGTAACATGTTTGACTCTTGCTCCATTCTTTTCAATGTCAGTGAAAACCATGGATGACACACTGGCACCAATGCGTGCTACTTTTACTGACCTGTATGACTTGTACACTGCACATGGTTGTGTGAGGGTAGCCTTATTCTGTCAGCCCAGTATTGTACATTTGGGTGTGGTTACTACCATCCATATTCTTAGGCTAAGTTCACATCTGCTCTGGAGTCTCCATTGGAGACTTTGCTGCATGAACCGCCAGAAACCAACAAGTGAGAAGTCCTGCAGGGAGGCCTTTTCTCTCTGCTGGTTTCAGTATAAAAAAGGCAGACACCATTATAGTCTATGGGGTCTGCAGTTAATTGCTGATTTAGTGGCCCAGCTGTCCGTCATGCGGGCCCCCTGCAGATATGGTCTATAACTTGCTGATACTGACTACTTCAGCTGGATAATTGGATGGAGTATTGACTCTTGTTTTCTTCCTACAGGACGCAGTTATTGGTCTCACAACTTTTATGATCACCTTCCTGGTTCCATCAGGCTATATCCTCTCACACCTGGAGGAGTACAAGAAGAGGGACTGATGGCGGACATTCCACTCCACGTTGCTGCATTCCATTTCCAGTGTTGTACCGCACTGCAACTGCACTGGCTCTAAACGCACATTCATTTCTTGTCTGTTACAATAAATCCGTTTACAATCCTCCAGTTACCTGGTGTCTGTGGCTTTACTAGAGAATTTGAGGAAACTGTATAGTTTACTTGGGTAACACACAGTACACTTGATCAAATAAAGCATTATAACTTTGGGGGAGATATACAGAGCACCATGTACCAAAGAACTGACTTATACTCCATGTGCTGTCCCACCCAATCTGATATATGGTGTAGAGATGCCACTGCATTTTGGGTGACCATTGAGGCAGCTGTCCAGTACCCAGCATGTATTGTGCACAAGTCCTAATCACGTTAAAAGGACTGGTGCATGATACTTGCAGAATAGGCATTTTTGTAGGCTGGAGTCCTGGGTTCAGATCTCAAATCCAGCCAAGAACAATATCTGCAAAGAGTTTTTTTTGGGTTTCCTCCGGTTTGCGTCCCCACTCTAAAGACATACTGATAGGGAGTTTAGATTGTGAGCCCTATATGGGACAGTGACTGACAATATCAGTAAAGTGCTGCGGAGTATGATGGAGCTATATAAGTAAGCAAAATAAAACAAGGACACTGTTTATGACCTCAATTTCCTCCAGAACACCTGGACAGGGGCAGCCCAACTCTGTGAGGCTCTACGTTTAGTGTGTTTTGCCATAATTTTGTGGGCACAACAATGAATTTCTCAATATAAATGTAACTGAATGCTATACTTCCCTGTTAGCTCTTTTTGATCCTATTTGATCATGGGGTGAGTAGGAACTAGAATCTTGTCTTCGTTTCTCAGACACTTCATAAAAAAAAAAAATATATATATATGATCTTATGATGTGACTCTCTCCATCATCCCCTCTATATGTATGTAAGATGGGTAATGGTTTATTACCTGTCAGTCATCCTGTTCTTTACCACCTAATATCACAATCCAGCCATAGACATTAGGTTATTGTTGGCGGAAATGGGCAGATATCTGACGTGAGGATGCCACAAACAGACGTTTGCAGATGATGGCATACTTAAACTACATTCACATGACTGTAGTTAATGGATGATAACTTTTTTTTTTTTTTTTTTTTTTTTTTTATACACTTTAGTAATCTCTTAGAATATGGACCATGGCAAAGTCATTGTCGGTGAATGGGGGCTATTGACATGACCATTATTTTGACAATAAGTTGTCTTACTGTCAAAATGTCATGTCCTATTTTTGGATGTCTTCACGGATCTCTCCATACTCTTAAATGTCTGAGGTATTTGTGAAAACAGGTGCCCTTTGGGCGCAAGATGGTTGTGTTGTACCGCGTTTGTCATAATGTAGCTTTACTCTTCTGGGTTTCTTAGGCTGGCTGACAGCCGAAAATATAAAAAAACAAAAAAAAAACGCCTAAAATGAGGTTTCTGCAGAGGGATTCCTTCTCTAAACTGGAATCTTGCTGCTTTTGACCCAAAAGTTGAAAGTCGCAGTGAAAACCCACAGAGCAAATTGACCTGCACAGGTTTAACTTGCATAACGGGTCAATTTGTGTGTTTTTTTTTTGTTTTTGTTTTTTTTTTTAAAAGCATGTGGTTGGGATTTTGTGGAATCTTACTTTACTGCTACTGTATGCCATATTGGTTAACCTAGACTATCTGCTTTAGGTTTGTCTCTGGACATGACCAAACACATTTGATGACAGTAGTCCAAACGTGCAAATTTTGGTGGGACTGAGCAACTAGTTAGAGGTTGTCCAGACAAATTTTATTTAATTATGCCAGGGGAGGTGAAAAAAAAACAGAAGTCCACAATGGCTGTGACATCCTGGGTCTCTTCCACTGAGACTTCTGATTGGCCTCATCAGTCATGTGACCTCTGAGGCCAATCAGCTGCCTAAGGAAGGGACCCGGCAAGTCACAGGTACCGGGCCTGAGCTGAGAGTCACTGTGACAGTTCTAATTTATTAAAGGGCCAGTAACCTTTTCATTACAATGTTTATTGCTTTTCCAATAAAAAGTTGCAAATATATTGTGGTTCCTGTGTGTTGTCTGGCTTTCTCCTTACAGTGTGACCAGGATAAGAGTATAGTTTTAGAACTACAACTAGATATAACTGCTGATCCAACTTATAATAAAATATACCACATCCTAAACATATGGCATCTACTACTATGGGACCAGGAAGTATAGCTGACTTCATATACTGAGAGCAAATTACACCCATTGTATTGAGATTTTATAATAGCAACTACTGTCCTAAGTTAACTGGAACCTGGTCCAATTTGGTGACAAAGAAAAACAAAGACTGTATTATAGGCTGTTGTGCAAACTATTAGTGACATAGCGAACATATGATCTATATGAGAATCCACTTTTAATCTGTATGGAAATGAGGTGTTTGGTGTACCCATGGAGTGGCTGCATGTGCTGGAGCACCTGTTTTCGCCTGTGGTCACCACACATGAGGACCTGTCAATCTTTTTGCAAAGGGATGACGCTGGGCTGTAACTACAGGCGAAAACAGGTGCTCTAGCCACTAACATGCCCTAGAACAAACAGCATATAAGTAGTTTAGAGGTAAGCAGTGGGAGGAGCAGAATTGACTGCGGGGAGGGGTGCTAGGACATGGGGCGTGAAGGATGGTAGTCATTGTGCCTTTGCTTTCAGGGGGAAACAAAAAACAATCGTGATTAACGGCCACCAAAAGTGTGTATGAAGAAAATCTAAGGCTACATGCAGACAACCAAGTGTACTGTCCCAGCAGGGCTCTGATGTTCCGTTCCGATCTGATCATTATAGACCAGGTCCAATCCTGCTACATGGTATCAGATCGGAATGAGACAGAGACCCCCATAGAAATTAATGAATCACGGGAGGCACCCGGATGTCATCTGAGTGCGATCCAAGTGACTTGCGTTAAAAAAACGGCACCCGCTCTGCCTGCACAATCGGTCGTTTGCATGGGGCCTCATAGTGATGCTTTGATTTTGAAAGTCTTTACACAGTTTAAATGAAACCGGAAAAACTACGCCAGCGCATGTTAACAGTAGCATTTCCAGTGCACAGAACAGCATCAGAGAAGTGGCTTTTATTGTAGTTATGTTCTGCCTTAATTTTATAAATTATTTGTATTTTTGCCTAGAAGAGTGCTGGATTGTGCTCCTTCAAAGGAGTATACCACCTCCCCCAAGTAGATGTATGTCACGTCTGGAGATTTGGAAAAAAAACAACTTTGACGTCTTATAGAAATGAGGCAGTTGGTGCACTGGAGGCGGACCTTCTGCTCCCTGGAGCAATGCTTTTGTAGTTCAAGTAGGATGGGTGATGTTATAGCAGTTGGAGGATAAACTCTCTCTGCATGGGGTGGTGCAGGGAAGAGATGGTGGGGTACTGAGAAGAAAGCCCAATGCTCCAGGGAAGTTAAAGACCGATTGAGATGGATGAGACATTCTCAAAAGTTTCTGCAACAAATCTGTGTATAAATCTACTCTAAAAGGCATACACACATGGTGGACCTGGGGGGTTTTCTTGAGGTCTTTGGCTCCGATTGTCTAACCACGTACATGCCATGGTTGCTATTGACTGTGGCATCTAAGGGATGTGTGGGACCAGAGCTATCTCTGTAGAAGTGCTCCCACCTGATGTTCTCCTTCGTGCACTGCCTATCTTACTATATGAAGAAAGTTCAATCAGATGCCATTTTATCTAGCAGAGTTCAGCACCCTTTGGCACTCCATCTACTGCAAACTACAATTCCCAGCATTCTCCATTCACCTTTATTAGAGTTCCATGTGCAGCAGAGCAAGTGTCATGCTGGGAGTTGTAGATGCAAAACAGCTGGAGTGTAGCTTTGCTTAACCTTGATTTAGAAGTGTTGTTAAAAAGGGGCATGAACAGTATTCCCAAAATGCACTAGCTTTATTAAAGGTGGGCTCCATTTCATGCCATAAAATATTAATGTAATGTATGCCAGCCATGAAGTGGAGTAAGAAAGAAAGAACTATATCGTGTTTAGCAAGATGTGCCAAATGTATCATACGTGTGCTATTTGCTATGCAGTGACTGAAAGCAGTAGGTGACCTGCAGCATGTCCTGCAAGTGTGCTGCAGAAACTAAGGGCTTATACACACGACCGCGAAAAACAGACGGCACAATGCCAGATAATGGCATGTGTATACCCCATTGAAAATCGTGGGTTCTATAATGGCCATGTAATGGCCGTCACATGTCCATTATTCACTGCAATGTGAATAATGGCCATACGCGCACTTGCAGCAGGATCCTGAGAAAATAACCATCCTGCTTGATCATGCCGTAAATTCCAAGGCAGATTCAACCGCATAAGGCTAGGTTCACATCTGTGTTTGGGGATTCTGTACCCCATTCCGCTTGAAAAATGCGGAAACCCGGCTGACCCCATTATAGTCTATGGTGTCCGCAGGTTTCCATAGGTAGGTAAGTGGATTAGGTTTCTGTTTTTCGGGTCCGCTTGGGGAAGAACGGAAACCCCAACACACGTGTGAACCTAGCGTACCCGCAGTATGAGGCTCTCACTGAATAGTCCCCTGTATCTGAGGCTATTCAGCGTGCAAACCCGTAGCAGAAAACCAAAGCTTGACTTCAGCTTCCGAGAAAAGATCCACGGTAATGTATTTGGAAAGGAATGTGAGGCGGAAGATCACCTCAAATTCCTCTAGCGTGAATAGCTCTCTAAAATGAGAAGAATGGTATCTGTTGCCCATAGCAACCAATCACAGCGCAACTCATTTTGTTAAGAGCATACTAGATCATGAAAGCTGTACTGTGATTGGTTGCTATGGGAAAAGCCAACTAATCCTTATTGCCCATTGCAGCCAATCACAGCGCAGCTTTCATTTTGTATTCCACTCTTGAGAAATGAAAGCTGCGCTGTGATTGGTTGCTATGGTATATGGGAGGGGGGAGCACAACAGGACATCTAGAAATATTTTCATAATTCCCACGGCAACTACGACATCCGGCCTCGGTGAAATGAAGGCCTGACTTCCGGTCTGCGGGCTCCCGGAAGTGATAGCAAGCAGGGACCGAAGGAAAGATGGCGGCTGAAGAATCTGATCGTCTCCAGAGCGACTGTGACGGTGAGAAGAGAGAAGGCGCTGTGCTACTTGGTGATGTTCAGTCATAAGCAGTGCATGATGCGACATATAATCGCAGAGTTACCTGACCGTATAGACGAGCAGTAGCCGTGGAGTTATCATGTGCATATCATCACTGCAGTACAGACGCTGCGGAGAGGCGCTGCATTGTAATGTAGCTGTATGGTAGCGTTATGTATAGGATGGGACTGAACGTCTCTCCATAGGCCATTCATACAAGAGACATAGTATATACTATGAATAAGAGGAGGAGGAGGAAACTTCTATAATCTCCACCGACCATCAGCATGTACTGTCCAGTCCTTGTCTTGTACGGGGCTATTTCAGCAGATAACATGGGTGCAGGCTCATCACCATATTTATTTATTACTTATTTAGCTTACTTATATAGCGCCATCATATTCCGCAGCGCTTTACAGACATTGACAGTCACTGTCACATATAGGGCTCACAATCTATACATAATCTACCAGTATGGGGAGAACATACAAACTCCTTGACCGGATGGAAATTCCCAGACAGTCTGTAAAAAAAGAAAAAACAGGGGACTTTCCAGGGACCCAATAAAAAGATATATAAGCCTGTTTGTAGGGCCCTGTTCATATTATACAGTATATGGCTATATGCATGCAACCATATGCATGTTAAAGATCCATGGATGGGCGGCATGAGCTTTCCTGAGTTTTGCCCCGAGCTCATGGCTCCATCCCTGGGCGTGTGTATGGGGCCATTACAATATAATGGACAGCCTGGGTACCATAGCCCAGAATGATGATGGACAGCCAACACTCTTTCACAGGAGTTACCCGGTCACAGTGAGTTATTTGTACAAGCTTTCTTTATTAAAAACAGGGCACTACGCGTTTCAGAGCTATACGCTCAGTGTGCTAGCCATGTGCATTGAGCCTACTACAACAAAAGACTACATGATTTAAAGGAGATGTCCTTTCATGTCCTCGGAGATGGGTGGTATTATATACAGCTAGAAAGCTGACAGTGCGCTGAGTTCAGCGCACTGTCAGCTTTTGCAGTATGTGCCCGGGTGCCAGAGATCTCAGTGCTGTTGTTTTCAGCACCAATATCCCCGCAGTGTCGGAAGGGTGGGCCTTACAGCTCAGTGTGTTTAATGAGCTGTAATGCCCGCCGTTCTGATGGTGCAAGGATATATCGGGCACCTGGGTGCATACCAGGAAAGCTGACACATTTCTAGTGGTATATAATACCTCCCATCTTTAAGGACATAATAGGTCCTCTTTATGGCTAAGGCCCCATCTTAAAAGCACATTGTGTTTTTTTTCACAGCGTTTTTCTCTCCTTTTTTTTTTTTTTTTTCTTCCCCCCATTAAATATATAGGGAAAGCACTCACGATTCCTGCCATAGTCTGTCAGAAGCGGTAAAGCTCCTTTAAGGCTAGGTTCACATCTGCGCCGAAAATCATTGGAGTAAAAAGTCTTGCACAGAGGACTTTTATCTCCGCCGCTTGCTGTTTTTAAATGGCGGACACTCAACGGACCCCATTATAATCAATGAGGTCTGCCGGGCTTGGCATGTTTAACCACTGATGTAGCAAAATGTTAGGAAAATGGAAAATAAAAGTAGGTTCCAGCAACCAGAAATTTAAAAAAAATATAAAACTTTTAATTCATATAAAATTTAAGAAAAAGTAACAACAGTTACATGCGAAGAGGATCCGTAACCAAGCCTACGCGTTTCAGGGCGTCTAGCTCCTTAGCCATGATTAAGGGGCTAGACGCCCTGAAACGCGTAGGCTTGGTTACGGATCCTCTTCGCATGTAACTGTTGTTACTTTTTCTTAAATTTTATATGAATTAAAAGTTTTATATTTTTTTTTAAATTTCTGGATGCTGGAACCTACTTTTATTTTCCATTTTCCTAACATTCTGCTCCAACGAAGTCCGGAGAGTGTTCTCTGCATTCTAGGATACATTTTCTATGGAACTAATTGGCATATGAATATGGTGAGCCGAAGATTTAATTTTCTTTTATTCAGTATTATATGGACTGATGTAGCAACCCGGATCTCCGTCGCCCGGGTCCCCCAACGGACCCAAATGACAGAAAGCCCGGCTTTAGTGTTAACCAAGCATCTTTCATTATAAAGCAACTGTGAAAGTAAATATGTAACAAACTATACATCGTTATTATTATACAATAATAAATAATTGTATAATATTATTAAAGGTAATCATTTTATTTTGAAGTTTGAGTTAACTTTTTTCCGACTCCAGCTAAACTGGGCCTGACTTCACAGCCCTGGAGGATAAGACATCAATTATAGATTGGCAGTCCCCCCACAGATCAGCTGTTTCCACGTGTCTGCGCGAGCTACAGTGCTCACGGCCATGTTTTTAATAGTGGCGGTTGTGAGTACTGCAGTGGTTGTCAATAGACCTGCATGGGACAACCGATACCGTACTCTCAACTACTGCTATTAAACGTCATGCTCAGCCCATAGCAATGCCTTTACAGGCATCATAGACGCCTATAAAGGCAATTTTATACTTTGAAAAAAGTCTTGCGTGTATTACTACGTATGAGACTTTTTTTTCCTTGCACTTGCTGACATCTGCCATAGATGTACGGTGGTTGCTGGCACTCCATTTAAACACGACATTTGCTCAGTAGCTGAGCGGACGCAACAGCTGCAGGGTCACCTACCTTGGTTAGAGGCATAAAAATTTAAAACTAATTAAAATTCAACATTCGACCTTTCTCCGGATGTCACGCATAAGCACACTTAAAGGGTTTGTCCAGGAATTTCACAACTCGGGGAGGAGGCCCAGTGAAGTTGAAACATAAAAAAATTATATATATATTATATACCTGCCTGCCACCAGCACTCCAGTGTCTGCTGCCGCTGTGTGGTCCAGAACACACCATGCCTTTGCCCTGGTGGAAGTCCTCACAAGCGTAGGAAAGGGCCCGGTGATGTCACTCACATACGTCACTGGTTCCTTTCCTGTGGCCACGCAACCCTGCCTCACAAAATGTCTGGACTATAATATAAAATGACTTATCCCATATGGTGAGCACCATAGCGGGAATAAAAAAATTAAAATGTCTAAATTGCCGTTTTTAGAATTGCCTAAATTAAAGGGCATCTTTTTATTTAATGCTTAGTTGTATAGCGCCATCATATTCTGCAGCACTTTACAGACATTGTCAGTCACTGTCCCATTTAGGGCTCACAATCTACATTCCCTATCAGTATGTCTTTGGAGTGTGGGAGGAAACCGGAGTACCCGGAGGAAACCCACGCAAACACGGTCACCAGGCTGATTCCTATTAAACCAGCAATACATTTAGATAGATCAAGCTCACCTGAATGCATCAGTATAAAGATTCAATGTAGGGCTGGAAAACCCCTTAATCTTCAGTGTATTCATCTGACTTTTTGTCTCTATGTTGGAAAGTTCTAAATATCTAAGATGAGAATGCCCCTTTGCTTACACTGAGTTTTTTGCAGGCTGATTTTGAGGCGGAATCTGCCTCAAAAAAAGCCTCCCATTCATTACAATGATTTTTTTTTCAGCTAGAGGAAAAAAAAAGCGACATGACCTATCTTCAGGCGGATTCCGCCTTGAAAAACCCATTGAAATCAATGAGGCGTAAAAACGGCTAGCGTTTTTTAAAGAGAAGTTTCCAGGTCCATACAATGTGCTGCAGCAAAAAAAGCTGCAAAAACCGCGACAAAAAAAGTTTCCTAATTCCTAAAGCATTTTTTTTTCAGCTTGCAAAAAAACTCCATGTGAGCATACCCTAATAGTAAATTATCTGCATATTTGGGGGGGAGAAGGGGCGACTGTGGCAAAACCAGGTCTTTAGATATAGCACCAATTTTGGGTGGTGTTGGAAAAAGATTACGGTTGTGGAAAAGCTGTGTTTTTTTTTTTTTTTTTTTTTTTTTTTTTTTTTTGAAGATTTTGCAGCCAAAGACAGGAGTGGCTTTAAAGGGCTCTGTCAGAAAAAACCTGCTACAAAAGGTGCAACTTTTCCGCAACGCGTGGCCTGAGCCTAAAGGGGTTTTCTAGGACTTTTTAATTGATGACTTATCCTTAGGATGGGTCATCAATTGAACATTTGTGGGGATACAACATCTGTGACGCCCGTGAATCAGCTGTGTGAAGCGGTAGTGACGCTCCCTGAGCTCTGATTCACAGGCTGTGTGATTTTGCGTTTATCGGGATCATGGCTTCATCGCAGCTCTTTCCCATTCAAGTGAATGGGCTGGGTGGTGACATCAAGCACCGCCACTGTACAAATATATGGCAAAGTGCTTGGAAGCTTTATAATCTCACTCTGGGAAAACTGATGCTCTGTGTTATGCCGAGTGCATGACATATGGGGGCGTTGTATAATACGAGGGATTGCCTCTTTAAATTTTGCTGGAGGAAGGTCCAGCCACCCAGACATTTCCTTTGTAAAGTTCACTGCTGCTCACACTGGCTGAAGCAGGAGCTGCAAATCTATGCTGCTTCCAATTCAGCCCACACCAGCTCATTCCAGAATGAGCCCTTTGTTACAAGGACATAGCAAATACATCTTTGGCTGCTGAAGTCCTTCCCTGGTAGTTTGCGTATGATATATTGGCAGGGAGAGAGTTAAGGTTCTAGGGTGTATCCAAATGATGCTGTTGGGCGCAGTTAATACGGCATCAGAATACCTGCACGCGTCTGTAAAATCAAAACTACATGAAAACTGCATTTGGATACAGTTTTAAGTGCATCGAGCTGCACTGTGTGAATGCACCTTCATCTTCACTGTATGAAATCCATCTCAAAAGCTTGACAAATATTCATGCATATTTTGACACAAATGTGTAAATGTTTTTTTTTTTTTTTGCTATATTTCTTGCAGACATGTGAAATGACTTCTGAAAACAGTGACCCCCCCCAGTCGAGATCTCATATAAGTATGCTGAGCACTGGTCATGTGGTGAGGCACAGGTATTCGGCTCATTAGACCCACTGTAACGAGCCCCGCACCTGTGTGTACGTCACATCATCTGGACATAGTTTTAACACTAGGGCTGCACAGTGACCTTGGCTGTGAGTCCCACCTTGTGACCAAAGATTGCTGGAGCTCCCTGCGGCTCCTTCACTGATATTAGTGAATAGAGTTGCATTGCAAAACCTAATGTAACATGACTTCTAATCGAACACTGGTAGGCTTTTTTGTGACTAGAAGTCGTGGCACTCTAGGGGTTGCAATGCAACTCCATTCACTAACATTAATCAAGGAGTTGTGGGGTGACCCGACAATCTTTGGCTGTGGGACGGGAGTCACAGCCAGTGTCACCGTGTATCCCTAGCCTAAAGGCTCTTACTGAGTGATGACATGAGATTGATACATCATATAAGAAAGTTCTATGACTATATATCATACAGTGTCCAAAATCCAGAATGCTCAATCCTCTTTCCCCTTATATCTGCTGTTGTGGAGAGTCGGGTGCCCCCATGCACAACAGATGATTGTCAGGTTTGGCCCTCTGTTGTGCATGGGCACCATAAGTCATCTGACCAATATAGTCAAACTGATCATTTTAGCACCATAGATATATAATGATTATTGTTTAGATCATAAGCAGTTAACACTTGCGTCGAGCTGTCCGTTGTTCTGGTCTGTTGAAGGACCAGAACAATGGACAAGCCGACTGCTACAATTGCGGTTACATACGAAGACCGATGGACCTCATTGACTATAATGGGGTCTGTCGGGTGTCATTTTAAAACCAAAACCGTTGGATGTTGCAACTCAATCATAATGTCCACCTGAAGTCAGCGGACGATAAAGTCCTGAATGCACAGCTTTTTTTTTGTCCGCTGCTGTCAGCATATGGACACCTGATGGACCCCATTATAGTCAATTAGGTCAGTTGAATTCTGTATGTAACTGCTATTTTAGTGTTCTGTCTGTTCTTCTGGTCCCCCAATGGACAGCTAACACTACTGTACACCTAGCATTACTCTCCGCCTCCTGAGTGGGGGAGGCCTGGCGCTTCTCTTTAG
Organism: Leptodactylus fallax; assembly: GCA_947044405.1. Taxonomy (NCBI): domain Eukaryota; kingdom Metazoa; phylum Chordata; class Amphibia; order Anura; family Leptodactylidae; genus Leptodactylus; species Leptodactylus fallax. Next base: position 4,315,448 of record CAMRHE010000138.1, on the reverse strand, counting down.
GCCTCCTGAATGACGTCAGTGCCCGCTAAGGCCCAATCTCAGGCTTCAGTGGTCCCTGACGTCATTCAGGAGGCCTGAAGAGGACGAGGAACGGCGCCAATACAGTTGATTATGAAGTCGGATTATAATTGGGGCAAACGCTACTTTTCCCTTATTTTATTCTGCCTCTGGGGGTGTGGCCTGAAAAATTGCCATTAATTTCAATCAAGGTAAAATACACCATTAATAATGATTTTGATTTGTCAGTCGCCCAGCCTTAGCACCTATTATGTACATCATTCTAACATCCAGAGAGTCTTTCACCCAGCTTTCCTGAACTCTTGAATGGCAGTGTCAGGTCATTATTCTTTGACTTCTTGTGTGTAGAAGGTTCCATATTGTCATTCAGTGTATAAAAACGTTATAACCAGTTTTGTGTATTTTCTTATTATTTTCCACATTTGTGTATTTTCAGGTGTGAACTGCCTGACATATGATGAAGCAATCATTGCTCAACAGGATCGTATACAGCAAGAGGTTGGTATACAGCCTGCGGGAATCTAACAGAGCGTGTGCAAGCTGAGAAGTCTAGATACTTTCTATAGGTTACTCAAGTTAGAAGCTTTTTGCACTGATGGAAATGGATCCTTAGAATGAATGGCTGAGGGCTGGGACTAGGGTTATTAATATTCAATAGAGGGTAATTTTCACTTTTTTTTTTTTCTAAGATTGCTGGCCACACTCCACTGCTATCTGACCGTCTGGACCTCTCTGTACTCTACCAGGAATATGCTCCTGATGACCAAATTTACCAAGACAAGATCAAGGTACATTCTTACCCCCTTTTGCGTTGCAGTCATATTTTGATTTTCGTTTCTTAATCACCACCTTCCAGAAGCCATAATCTTTTATTTTTCCTCTTACTTTTTGTGGGACAAATTGTACTTCATAATAGTACCATTTATTATTCCATACAATGTACTGCACGTGTGTTACGTTTTCACGGAGTTCACTGTGCAGCAAAATGACATGTTCCTTATGCTCTTTGGGTCAACACAATCACAGCGATACCAAATTTATATATTTTTTTTTTTTTTGTCATGTTTTTAACACCTTTACAAAAGTCAAAAATTAAAAAAAATACAAAAACTTTTTTTGGGTTGCCATATTCTGTTTTTTTGTTTGGAGCTGTCTAAGGGGTAGTTCACACAGAGGAAAATTTCCTAGCTGAAATATTCAGCTTCAGGAATTTGAAGCTGATTTTCCTTCTTGTCTAAATTTGCACCTGCCTGGCGGAATTTTCTGCTTCTCATTCACTTCAATCCACCTGAACATAGAGTGTGATGCTTATTTTTCCGCTAGCTGAAAAAGTCCGCTAGAAATAAAATCTGCATCTGACTCCTATTGAAATGAATGAAGGCTGGTTTTAGGCAGAATTTAGAGAAGATTTTGAGGCTTTTTTTATATGAAACTTTTTATTTAGATTGCTTGTTCCATCAATTGGAATGCATCTGTATTGTAGTCTGTAGGGAAATCACCATGTGTCTATTGAAGACAGGCCTGGGAGCCTCATAAGTCTCTCGGTATAAGAAAAACTGTGGGGACACCAAGGGAGGGGGATTAGGGGGGAGAAATGTGCACATGAAAAAATAGAAATGCTATCTCTTCCACTAGGACTTGCACAGAAGATACACTTACATACGTCGAACAAGACCAGATGGCAACTGTTTCTACAGAGCATTTGGCTATTCCTATTTAGAAGCTCTCCTGGAAGGAGGAAGTGAACTTGAAAGGTAAGACAGTGGGATTATGGGAAGGAGTGATAGGTGTGATTTCACTACAACAGCAAAAAGTAGCTGGTGCACTCTTTATTATTATTTGTACTTACTGCATGTATGTTTTACAAGTGAGATGATACATATCCTTATTTGCAGAATGTTAAAGGGGTGTTCCAGTTTCAAGAAGTTAATCCCTATTCAAGTGTTACGGGAGTAATTTGCTGATTGGTGGGTGTCTTACCGATCTCACTCTATTCAAATGAATAGAACAGGGCGCTGTACGACCAGGTGCCCTAGTCATAACTGGGGTGCAAAAAGATCCGTGGGGTCCCAGGTAACCCTATTCTTTGGAACTTGTTGTAACTGGAATACCACTTTAATATTGGTGTATCTGTAACTGGTCAGGAACACAATGACCTGTTAAGTTATACGGCAGGTCATTAGTTTTGTGGCAGTACCAGTTGTTTATAGCATTTAATTTTTACAGATCACATATTAATGACCTATCAATAATAATAATAATAATAATAACTTTATTTATATAGCGCCAACATATTCTGTAGCACTTTACAAATCAGAGGACACATGAACAGACAATATGAGACATTACAATGTGACAAAGAAATAAACATATCAAACAATAGGAGTGAGGGCCCTGCTTGCAAGAGCTTACATTCTTGAAGAGATAGGGGACATGAGGTCAGAGGGCTTGTTTGCTACCATGGTCCAGCCATCTTTTAATAGAAAAGGTTATGTAACTGAAATTGTATGAACCAGTCACCATTATCTGTGAATAAATAGATACTAAGTGCAAGGAGTGCAGTGTAACTTCTAGATGGAGGGGCCAGGGTCTGAGGAACAGAGGAGGAAGGATAAAAAGGTGTTATTGTTCTACGCCTCCGCACACTACACTGTGATCAGGTCACTTGATAAGCCTGACCATACAGATGTGATTTTTAGGGCAGTTTTGAAGCCTAAGAATAGTTCATTAATATTTAAAGGGATTCTATCATTGGGAAACCCATTTTTCACTAACACCATGTCGGAATAGCCTTTAGAAAGGCAATTCTTCTCCTACCTTTATTCTTCTGCTACATGCCGCCTTTTCTGAGAATTTTTGTTTTTCTTTATGCAAATGAGTCTTCAGAAAGCACAGGGGGCGTCCCCAGTGCTCAAAGAAGATGCTCTTCCTAAGATCCAAGCCGCCTCTTTCCTGCTGACGCCTCTCCGCCGCGTCATCAGCCGCCAAGTCTCTTGGGGATTCAAATGCGCAGTCGCAGTCGGCTCTGTCCAGAACCGACTGAGCATGCGCGGGATGTGAATCCCGAACAGACTCGGGAGCTGACAAGGCGGAGAGGCATCAGCAGAAAAGAGAGGCGGCGCTGGATCTTCGGAAGAGCGTCTTGTTTGAGCACAGGCGGCGTCGCGTAGCAGAAAAATAAAGGTAGAAGAATTGCCTTTCTAAAGGCTATTCCGACGTGGTGTTAGTGAAAAATGGCTTTCCCAATGATAGAATCCCTTTAAGTCCTGGAAAAATCCTTTAATAGAATATTGCAGTACTGCTGTATGTTGGTGATATATCGACAGGCAGGCTTATACACATGGCACACTTGATTTAGGCCCTTGACTGCCATTGCTTGACTATTAACAGTCAGCAATTTCTGTTGACTGTCCTAGAGAGTGAATATTGTAGCTGTCAGCTGTGTGTATGTTACAGTTCCTAAGCCTGCCTTGTAGTGACATGGGGGAAGTACCTGCTCCCCGTTCCTTTATAATGTATTGTCCTTTGTTCTGTTTTAGCCACCTTATTCATTATAGATTGTTAGGAAAAAAAAAAATCACAAAACCAGACTACTGTTTGTTGTACAAAAATGAATTACCAGCTAACACTAGGTTTACACTAGCATAGCCTATCCATTGTTCTGGTCCATCGGAGAGGCAGACCGCTAACATAGGAGTCTGTCAGGTGTCCGTTGTTTTAAAAACTGAAAACGGCAGAGGAAAAAGTCCTTTCTGCAGGATTTTTTCCTCCTCCGATTTTCAAGCGGAGACTGTGACAAAGTCTCCAACACAGCAACAGCAGTGAACTTGGTGAAAGATACCATGTAATACGTGTCATTGCACAGAGCGCTCACAGTGTTAATAAGTTTGGTCTGTTGTGCAGCGGGTGCAGTAGCACCCACTGGTATGGTGTTTCTCAGGGAGACAGTCTCTTTGATAGAGGCCCTGACATGTCATTCATTAGTGGACATGGAGCTTTGTAATGAGGTGAATAGAAGAACAAATGAAGTCAAGTTTTGCCCAATGGGGCTTCCACCATTTACTATAATGTTAGACCCATATACCCCTGTCTGATTTAAGCAGTAGTCATGCAGGAGCGCTGCTGCTCCATTTAACTTTATGGGACTGCAAAATAGAAGCTGTATACAGCGCTTGGGAATCTCCGGCGGTCCCATACGATTAAATAGAGTGCTTGCACACTGGGTGCTCCATTCAGATAGGTTACCAGGGACCCCTATTCTAGTGATTGGTGATAACACTGCCAACTTGGGGTCATCCCTTTAATTGGCTGTGAAGAACCTTTATAAGAGGATCTAGAACCACAGACTTCATTCAGCAATAAAATATCACATTTGTAATCACAATGTAATAAGTGAGTTCCTTGAATTATATGGACCTTGGTTTACCTGTAACACCTGCAGCAGGAAAGGAGCAGGGGTTTAATAAAAAAAAAAAAAAAAAAAAATTACAAGGATGCTCTCAGGATTGTGGGGCAGTAGTATAACTCTATTCCTTTTTTACACAGCCATGTTTAATCCTCTGTTTTTTCTTCTAGGTTTAAGGAAGTGGCACTGCGCAGTAAGGAAGAGCTTATCAGACAAGGGTTTACAGAATTTACTATAGAAGATTTCCATAACACAGTAAGCACTATTCCCTACTTTCCCATCACTTCCCCTCTTGAGTCGCTTTGTATTCTTTCTTTAGGGCGATTTGCTCTGGTTGTTCATTTATGTCTGCGCTGTGTGGTGACCCTCGGTCTACGGGACTTCTTCTTTTCTTGCATTCACAGTTCATGGATCTAATTGCTCTTGTAGAGAAACGCCCTGTAGTGTCGGAGCTACTAGCTGCATTTAATGAGCAGACTGTTTCAGATTATGTGGTCGTCTACCTGCGTCTACTGACCTCTGGACACTTGCAGAGAGAGAGTGTCTTTTACCAGCACTTTATAGAAGGTGGAAGAAGCGTCAAGGAATTCTGCCAGCAGGTAATAGAATTGTATTCTGTCTTTCAGATGTCATTGTTTGCTGAGGTATACTATACATATTGGAAATAAGAAAAATGCTGAAGACCCTAAAATGGGAGATGTATACGGATCAGGCTGCCTCTGAGTAATAACCATAGACACCAATCTGCCATGACATTAAAACCACTGACAGGTGAAGTAAATGACATTATCTGGTGACAGTGGCGCCTGTCAAGGCATGGAAAGTGTCAGGCAGCAAGTGAACAGCCACTTCTTGAAATTTATGTACTAACAGTAGAAAAAAATGGGCAAGTCTAAGGCTAGCCATACACATTAGATAACGTTCGACTGCATTGGCAGAACAATTGATGGTGGGATAGTTTTACCGAGTGATTCCACCATCAATGCAAAACAACTAAACTACTTGAACGGGTAGAAAAAAAAAAATCTATACTGAGTCTGCAAAAAATTTAAAATGATCGACCAAGTTCAAAATTCAGCCAGCAGGATTTTTTTTTCCTTTAACAAATGTCAACCAAAATGGGCAAAATCAGTCATTTCTGACGACTAAAGTTTAATGTGTACGGCCATCTTAAGATGACGAGCAGCATTTATTTTGGTAAAATGACTGGATCAGAGCCTCTCCAAAACAGAAGGTCTTGTGCGGTGTTGCTGGTATAAAGTGGTTTGTACCTACCAAAGTGATCCGAGTAAGGGCAACCAGCGATAGGGTTATGGTTGTCCACGGTTCACTGATGCAAGCAAAGACTGGCTTGGCTGATCCAATCTCACTGTAGAATGTGATAGAAGTGAGTCAAAACACACAGCGCATCAAAAATTGGTGTGTGTAACCCTGTCCTCTGGCGAAATCACATTCAGTGGGGTATGTTGGCTCAGAACAGAACCATGGAGCAATGAAAGATGGTCACCTGGTTATCATGATACGTTATATATCATGTGGATGGCCGGGTGCATGTTCATCACTTACCTGAGGAAGGTAAAATGATTCCTTTTTTGTAACGCAAGCTGACTGAGGCAACATGAAGTTTTGGGCAGCGTTCTGCTGGAAACCTTGGGTTCTCATATTTGTGTGTATGTTACTAAAAAGGTGCCACCTGCTTAGAAATTGCTATAAAGTGTACCCTTTAATGGCGGTTGCTTTGTTCAGCAGGATAAAGCCCTGTACCACACTGCAGAAATTGTTCAGGAATGGTATCGGGAACATGATAAAGAAAAAGCATTTGTTAGATATGCTGACAAAAACAAGTCTGATCAATGGAGGCCTCACCTCACATCTTACAGGATCTATGGCTAATGTTTTGGTGCTAAATACCATTTTTAGGGGTCTTGTGGAGTCCATGCCTCAAAGGGTCAAAGCTGTTTAGGCGTCAGGAAGCTTTAATGTTATGGCTGACTGGTGTATGTATTATGTATTAGAGTTGCATTTTCTAGACTTACTGTAGCAAAATATTGGCATCATCTGTTCATCGGATTATTATTGCTTTGGGTGGTAATACAGATGGCAAAATTGTATAGAAAATTTTTTTTCTCGTACCATTGATATGGATCTTTCTCCGCAGTACTCTCATATGCAAGTGTTCTATGTGTAATTCACCATGTACTATTAGCTTGCAAATGTTTTGCAATTTTCCAGATATTAACATCACTTTTTTTTTATTCTCTTCCTCCCTCCGTCAATGCTGTTTTCTTTCATCTCTGTTCAGGAGGTTGAGCCCATGTGTAAGGAAAGTGACCACATTCACATCATTGCTCTCTCCCAGGCCTTGAATGTTTCTATTCAGGTTGAATATATGGACAGGGGTGAGGGGGGCAGCACAGTCACCCACGTGTTTCCTGAGGGCTCACATCCACAGGTGTTCCTGCTCTACCGACCTGGACACTACGACATTCTGTATAAGTGACCTGCTTTGTGTTGTTCTGCACACCCCCCCCCTTCCCCTTTGAAATCACATTTTCGTCTCTCCACCTTCCTCTGCGCTTTAATCTGTTCCCCCATTATCTGTACATTATCCTCTGCCTGTTACGTTTTATTTCAATGGAGCAAAATAAACGAACTCTACAGACTCATGGATATGTAGTGGTGGGATGGGCAGATCGGGGGGTGTTGAGGCAAGTAAATAAAAAAAATCTCACTGAGTGCTTGGTAGAAAGACTCTTGTTTTATGGTTATTGTATGGTGCACAGAAATAATTCAGCTATGTTTTATTCTGAACCCGATTTGCTGGTTTCATGTGGTCAGGGTGCAGGTCTGGTTAATTCATACGTGCCAGATATGCTGCGGAAATTTCTGCAGTTGAAAATCAGCTTGCAAGCACATGCTTTTCTGCATTCATGTGAAAGCAATAGCTGCAAAAATTTCTGCAACTAATCTTCCACCTGTGAATTTGCCCTAAGAATCTGAATTGTACCAGATCTTGTTTCGTATTCAATCCTAATTCCTGAATGACCTGTAGGGGGAACACTTAAAATAAACCACTCGTTCAATGACCTTGTCAAATAAATGTTTACAGGTTGCCAGTTGGCAAAGGTTGAGAACAACAGTGAGAAAGCGACAGTGTGTGTTTTGCTTGTGGTGTGTTTACCGTTTTAGGATTAAAGAAATAAATTAAAGATCAGGCTTTTTCATGCACTTTCAAGTGAACATGTCAAGTGATAGGAAGGAGAGAAGCTGAGCTCTGTGATATATAGGTTATATGAGAGGAGAGAAGCTGCGCTCTGTGATATATAGGGTTATATGATAGAGGAGAGAAGCTGATTATATTAGAGAGCGAGCTCTGTGATATATAGATATATATGATAGAGGGAGAGAAGCTGAGCTCTGTGATATATAGGGTTATATAATAGAGGAGAGAAGCTGAGCTCTGTGATATATAGGGTTATATGATAGAGGAGAGAAGCTGAGCTCTGTGATATATAGGGTTATATGATAGAGGGAGAGAAGCTGAGCTCTGTGATATATAGATATATATGATAAAGGAGAGAAGCTGAGCTCTGTGATATATAGGGTTATATGATAGAGGAGAGAAGCTGAGCTCTGTGATATATAGGGTTATATGATAGAGGAGAGAAGCTGAGCTCTGTGATATATAGGATAGAGGAGAGAAGCTGAGCTGTGTGATATATAGGGGTATATGATAGAGAGAAGCTGAGCTGTGTGATTATATAGGGTTATATGATAGGGGGGAGGGTTGTAGAGAGAGAAGCTGAGCTCTGTGATATATAGGGATATATGATAGAGGAGAGAAGCTGCGCTCTGTGATATATAGGGTTATATGATAGAGGAGAGAAGCTGAGCTCTGTGATATATAGGGTTATATGATAGAGGAGAGAAGCTGAGCTCTGTGATATATAGATATATATGATAGAGGGAGAGAAGCTGAGCTCTGTGATATATAGGGTTATATGATATAGGGAGAGAAGCTGAGCTCTGTGATATATAGGGTTTTATGATTTAGAGCAGGTTTTCTGAATAAATCCTGCCAGGACTCCTAGGAGAGACAGTGAGAGTCATGCTTACCCCTCCCACACAAAATGATTGACCGCTCTCCCTGTAACAGTATGTGGACATGGAAGGCTGTCGGTTGGATAATAAAAATGTGATGTGAACATACCTTCAGCATCAACCAAGGGGTAGTGGCCCCTGTTTTTTATGGATTTCAACTTCATGGGTTATTCCCATCAAAAACTTCTATGGAATATGGACAGCATCTATCATATAAGGTGTTTCCTGCATCTATGTAAACTGGGGAGTTTCTCCAATACTCCTCCCACCTGATGTGACCCTTGCAGGCAGGCAGAGGAGATACGGCCACCTCCTCAGGGGCACCCCCTTTCTTGGGTTTCATGACATTGTCATAATTTGGGGATTTATTTAGATTGGCATTTCCTATGCTAGTTCTGATCTCCCCAACGCTAATTTTTTTTCAGAGGCTGTGTGCGCCAGACTCTCAAATTGACACCAGCTTAGATCTGTGCTATAATTTACACCAGTGTTTGGTGTACCCCTAATGTTATCCCCATTGTTTTTCTATTGAGAGTTCTGTATGTGTTTTGTATACACTGAAAACTCTTCAAAAATCATCCCCCTTATCCTGACCAGATGTCTAGTGGCAAAATTCTGTTCAACCATGTATTGCACATACTGGCCATCTTTGTGAAGACAACTGATCCCCCTCACTAAGAAGATCACATTTCAATGCCATTGGCTGGTCCTCTCCAAAGAGGTTTCACTGAATTTGTACATATGGAGTTGTACACCACAATATTCTGTAATATCTCATTGGGTGTGGCACTGATAAAAGTCAGTGAATGCTAAAGAGTCGCCTACGTAAATATGGACATGTAAAAACTTCTCTACAGGTACTGTGTAAGTGAATATGGTTTCTCCTAACTTGATTCCAAGGAAGACATAGCAAATACATTGGGGCTGTGGAGTCGGAGACCAAGCCATTGACTTTTTATTATTCCATAGCCTGACTCTGACTCCTTCCTCAATTGCCATGGTCAGAAGCAGTAAAGATCCTCTAATTCATTAAGAAAAACAGTGATTGACTTACTATAAAACTAAATATTTGACAAAAGATACAGCTAAGGCTGTGCTCTTACTAGTGTTGTGTGACTTTTCTCTCCGATTTCGGGTGGAAACCCGGCGGACCCCATTATAGTCTATGGCGTCCTCGGCTAACTGCTTTTTAAGCAAATAGGAATGGAAACCCGAACATGTTATTTATTATACATTATTAATAATTATATAATATAAGAAAATATGTTATTGAGTCTGTAACTTTTTTTCTGAATCCGCCTCCACCCAAAATTAGTCCTGGAACTCAGTAGTCATACGGAGCACCGCGCTGGAAAGCAGCAAAAAAAGACAACTCCCAACTAGAATTCAGTTTATGCCTCGGTACGGAGTGGCTTTTTTTTTATGTGTGTGTGTCTTTGTATGGGAGTGTTTTCCGTCCCCATACACAATAAGACACCCCCCTGGACCATATTTGTTCAATTCTCTAGAAATACATTATAGGATTTTGTGCACAGAAGCATAGTTTTGGTCTGTGCACTGAATTGGACGCAGTTATCTCAGTGGCCCCATACACACACATCCATACTTTTTATAGGATCCGTGTGGAGGCCATAGGATTAGACTGCAAAATATGGGGTAGTCCCTATTCCTGCCCGTTTTTGCAGCTCGCTCTGTTCTATCGATAGGGTCCACAGAAAACAGACTGCACACACATGTCATCCGTGTGTTGTCCATCTCTTTTTCAATGTACCCGCCTATGATCATATGCATGAAGCCATAGTGTCTGCAAACCCCTGCAAAAGAATTACTAAAATATAGTCTAGGTTTTTGTTCTTACGATTGGTTATGGGTAAAGCCCCTTTAACACTATGTGTATGATCTGTCCACATAATATAAGAACAGGTTAGTCTTACTCTAGTTCCCCTGTGTGAATGGAGCAGTAATGCATATACTTGACCACTGCTCCATTCACTTCTATTGAACTGATGGGGGGTTAGCTGAGAACTGGGTTCATGAGAATAGGAGCAGGGGTTGCGTATGTGCACTACTGCTCCATTCACACACAAGACTTGAGGACTCCTATTCTTGTGATTCTCCTGTGGATTTGTGTTAAATGTTGGTGCTCGAAAACACCTTCTAAGCAGTGACCATTTCAAGGAGTTCATGTATTGAGATATAGAGGTCTTATGTTTCAGTATTTGGTTAAAGAGGTTATCCAAATTCTAATATTGATGGCCTAGCCCTCACAAATCACTTGTACCCAGACAGCGTGAAACTCTGTAATGTTCACATACTGCAAGCTGCACTGCTTACTTGCTGTACAAACTGTAGTGAGGGTAGGCGCTGCCCATTGAAGTCTATGGGACAGTGCTGCAGTACCTACACTTGGCACTACACTTTGTACGGTGAGTGAGAAGCGTGGCCCGTGGTATGTGAACATGACCGAGAGCCACGCTTTGTTTATATGATAGCCAATGTGATCACCATCAGAAGGAAGCACATTTCTAAAATGACTGTTTTGTGCTGAAAAATAGCTTCAAAGCGAAATCCACTGGATGTCTACACTGCCTGTCGTCTTGTAAAGTCAGTTTCTAGCAGCAGATAAACTGAAATGGATTACAAGAAGTGGAAAAGGGGCTTTGCTCAGTTACCAGCCTTCTCTCCTATTCTAGTCGTCCTTCTTCAGAATGCACAGTGCCTCTGTTAACCCTTTCCTGGCCAACTACAGTATCTGCAGCCACAACTATCCTGTGTGTCCTAGGCATGCATAGTACATTGTACTTGTATTACTAGTGTCTATGTCACCAGAACCCTGTATTTCAACCCAGTCCTGCCTCTGTTGCAGAGATATCGCTGTTTTTGTCCATATGCAAATTAGTATTTTTGAGCAATTAGGACATTGTTGTTGATCCAAAGAGCTAATTTGCATATTGACAAAAACAGCAATATCTTGGCAATGGAGGTACCGATTGACAAAGGGAAAACATTGATTGTTTGATTCACGTGACCCTTATCTAGCTGTCTGCAGGCTGGGCTGATATGCTGGATCCTGGTGACAGACTCTCTTTTTTGGAGAGTGTGTCAATGTAACAAAGATATGTACACAGCTTTGCTGCATTGTCTCACAATCCCCACACACGTGATGCTATAAAGTGTAGTGCGGAGAAGGCATGGTAATGTGCTTCCATGTACAGGATACACAGGATTGTTGTGGCTCCAGGTAGAGCCAGAATACTGTAGCTGGCTTTGGGAATTGGGTAAGGAAGAGGGCAAGAGAGGGCTAATATTAGAAACAATACGGTGCTCTCATTGATTTATGTATGTGCAATGCATGATGGGAGGTTTCCCTGCACTTTTTCTGATACAAGACTTTTCACACCTTAGACTTGCCCTTGGGAACAGGTAGCAGGAGTGCAACAAGATGGGGGCTTGGGGTGGGGGGAGATGAACAAAGAAACAATGACTGCAGCAAACAAGAAATTAGTCAATGCATTGTTCATATTTGAGCAAAATGATGATCACTTTAAGCATGCGACTCTCCGGTGAACTCTAATGCATAGGATTTGTACTCTTGGGCAAGAAAACACCAACTAGCACTGTATGAGAAGGCACAGAGTTTGTTGAGAATACATAACATACAGTAATTCAGACTAATGTAACAGTAAGGCAGTGTTCACACACATTTTTGCTAGACAATTGAGGTGTGTGGTTATTATGCAAAAAAAAGTGTATTGTTGCAACAAGATGACTATAAAGTTAGACATTGACATTTATTTATTTAAAAACAAACTAGGATTTCTTTGATAGAACAGAAAAAAAAAGCATTACTGTATTTTTACAAAAGAAGTGCTATCCTGTTTAGGCAGTATACTTTATTATCTTGCAGTAACCATTAAAAAAACGCCTAAACTGAAAAACATGGTGTGAACCTGAGTTTTCTTCCACGTATGTACAAACTTATAAGTTAACCACTAGAGGGCAGACTGCTATAACATTTGTTACTAAAGTGCAGCTAGGACTGGCAAAGCTTTCCACATGGCCTTTAAAGGGATTTTCCAGTAACTCAAATCATTCTAAGGCCGGGGCCCCCATGTTGTAAATGTCGTGGGAAAAAAACGTGACATTTTACAGCCACAGCAAAATGAATGGAATTATAGCAAATTCCATCCCCAATTTGCGGTAAGATATGTGCAGCGTACACGCATGTCAGTTATACCTACCAAAATGCTGGGGTTTTTCCTATAGATATAATTGAAGCAGAGGGTCTGTAGAGGAAACCTCTGAACTTTCTGTGCAAAGCGCTGTGGGAAGATTCGCAATGCGTTGCTACTGTGGTTTTTCCATGCGGCGCTTTTTTGCTGCGGTATTCTACGTGGGCCCTTAGCCTTAGGGGCTTTTTCCACTGCTGTTTGATAATATAATAGTATTCAGGGACAGGCTTGTTTTTTTTGGTAGCCCCAATCAAAATTTCTTGGCAGTGCACAGTGGTAGCTGTCACTTCCAGGTTCTTAATCCTGAGGGGGCCCCAAAGGTCTCTCTACTACATAAAATATACCACTATTCTAAATGGCACAAGGTAGGAAGGGGGTCATTACGGATTTTACATTGAGGCCCAGGAGCTTCATGTAATGCCGCAGTGTCTGTTACTATACATGAGACTCTTCCTTGCACTTGCTGACATCTGCCATAATGATAATAAATAATAATACATTTTATTTATATAAGCGCCAACATATTACGCAGCACTTTACTATTTGTACATGGTACGGTGTATGCTGGCACTCCATTTATATATGGCACCTGTTCTGGAGCTGAGTGGACATTTTAGCGGCAGTTTTACGCAGAAGAGCCCCTTCAAATTCTGTGGTCGGATGCAACCACTGCATCTGAGGGGGTGAAAAGACTTTCATTTAACCAGTCGTCTTCATGGTGAGATCACATTAGCCATTCAGTTGCTATGGTAGCCGGCACCCAATATTACTATTGAGTCCTGCCTATGTTTGGCCTCAATAGTAATACAGTTATTTTACCATAGACTGCAATACAGTAGTCTTGCAATGTAATGCTTGCAGGCCTAGACAGGAGCTGGTATTGGTCAGTCTTAAGTATTGGCCACTACCTGTTGGAATAATCCAATAGGTAGTGCCAGTTTAACAAAAATTATTACGTTATGGCCAAATCCACCCCTGCTAGTAATATGACCAGTTACAGCAAACTATGCAAGTATTGTTACATTACTATTGCACTTTCTTGGCATGGTTGGATCTCAGTGGAATATAATCTGGTGTAATAGAGGCAGAGACTAATGAATCTGCAGGCATGGCTTTAGCACGACCACCTGTTTAAAGTGAGTGTCACCAGATAGGTTAGGGTCACCTGAATAAGATGGTGTTTTCCCCTTGTGAAGCTCTGCCTCTGTTGCTGACATATTGCTGTTTTTCTGAATATTCAAATGCGTTACCACTTTGGAGCAATGGCAGCATCCTCATTGCTCCAGAGAATTTGGTATGTTGGCCAAAACAGGGATATCCTGAAAATGGAGGCACCAATGTGAAAACCCTGTTTGATTCAGGTGACCCTAACCTATCTAATTGTGGGGTTGGGTTTCCATGCTAGGTTCTGGTCAGCGTAACTAAATGTTCGGACAACTTGTGATTTTGTGGCAGTATTTGTGTCATTCATACATTTTGTAATATACTTTAACACATTTTGTCTCCTTTCTGTGAAATCCTGCATCTCTTTATTCTTCCCCTTGTTTCTGTATTGAGCGCTTTTCCTGCCTCTTACTGTATATGGAGCACGGGGCTGTGTAACATGTAGAGAAAATGAGTATGGGATCGGGTAACTTCTAACAGTTATATCTCGGACATTATAAAACATAGACTTGCATTTGGTGTCATGTGAAAGAGGCGATCCTAGTAGAATGTATATTGTATATTATATATGTATATTATATTATTGATCCTGCATATAAATATGCCAATCCTGACTCTCTTTTCAACCAGTGATATCTCTGGAAATAATAGAGATAGCACTGCAGCCTGAGTATCATATGAAAGAAGGAAATCTCTTACTCCAAGCCCATACGCCATACACAGTACTGAGAGCCAGAAACACCTCTCAATACAGAAGCAAGGGGAAGAATAAAGAGATGCAGGAGGTCACAGAAAGGATCCAAAATTTGTTAATAAAATATATTACAAAATTTATTAATGACACACATACTGCAGAAAATCAAGTTGTCCGAAAGCTTAGTTACACTTTAAGGCATGGTAAATGAATGGAAGCACAAGAAGCAGCATAACTGGCTCAGTCACCTATCATATAGGGCATCAGTATGAGATCATTGGGAGGTCTGATATACAGCACCCCCAATGATCAACTGCTTGAAGAGGCTTCCTATACGTAAGCCAGTGATCTCACATCCACTGGTCACATGGCCTTGCTATAGCTCTGTCCCATTCAAATGATTGAGCTGCAATATAAAGTATGTGTGCTATACAATGTACATTGCTGAGAGGCTGCGGTGCTCGTTCAAACACCACAGTTGATCGACACCCGAAATCCGTTTAATACGCTATAGTGGGGGTTTTTTTTTCTCAAATTTTCTCAAAAATTAGAGGAATAATATTTTGCCATGCTCTATTGCATTTCATGATCTCCCCTAAAAGCATCACCATACGGTACCACACAATATGTGTTGTTGCAAGAGCTCTTACAATGTAAGGGCATGCTCGCAGGGCCAGTCATTCTTCCAGATCTCAGCAGAGTAAAGTAGTATAGCTTTTCCTTGGGGAACACCATGTGCACAAATAGCAGATATTTTCCACTGTCACAAGGGCCTGGAGATATGCAGAATCTGCAGGTAGTGTATAGTAATGGATGAAATCTGCAACAAACCTGGAACAAGTCTGCAGCTTGTGCTGAAATAAAACCCCATTGACATAAGTTTTCCTGTACTTTTCTCTGTGTGGAGTCTGAAAATCTGTAATAAATCTGCAGTGTGTGCACATGACCAAAAATTTTTCTGCTTTCATTTGCTGTAAAAAAAAAAAAAAAATGAAGCTGCTAAAACTTGGACTGATGTATGGCCGTGTAAACTTACCCTTTAAGAGCCTCTTGACAAGCGATCCATCAGAAGGCCCAGTGTGTGGAGCTTCACATTTTATTACACTCTTGCAGGTGACGAAATGAGATATACCGCATATGCCGTATATACTAAACATTTGTGTCACAACGTATTGTCTTCATATTTCTAGACTTTCTTTTCAGCTTCTTGAACTCTGTCACCGAGAACATCCAGATCTATTATTTTTTAATGATTTTCTCTTTAATCTTCCATATATTTTTATCAATACATTTTAATTAATTTCTCCTATAAATTAATAATCACATTAAGCCCATTAACAGGCGCTAAAATTCTCCTGCAGTCAGTTTAATAACCGGGAAGAGGAATCAAATATGCTTTAAGATTATGTACTTAAAGAACGTCATGTAGAGAATTTAGACACTTGATATGATAATAGTCTGATAATGGTTTGCCTTAAAGGGGTTATACCACAAAAATGATTTAACCCCTAGAGAAATTGCTGATCGCTGGGGATCCGACCGATCCTGAGAATCGGATGTATTACTCCCATTGAGTGTAGCGGCGGACGCAGAGTGTGCTCCCCTGTTCCATTCATTTCAGTATGAGCTCTGAAGATAGCTGAGCTGTTTTTGTCGCTCCCATAGAAAGTAATAGAGCAGGGCCACACATTCTGCGCCCACTGCTATATTCCGGACGGGAGTAATCCCCTCAGCAGTCAGGTCCCTGCCAATCAACAATTTATGCATTAAATCATTTTTATGCCATAACCCGTGTAAGGGTAAGTTCACATGGTGAAATTAAAGAGGAATTCATCTTTATTTTCCGCCGCTGTTTTCCATCCACAGTCTAGCTGCGACATGACCTCCTGACATGTTACTAAATACTTGTGATCCCCTTAGAATATAACTAGTCATTTTAGTATTCACCAAATATGATGTTCCTCCATTCTTCCTCCTGGAAATGTATGGATAAATTGACAACTCGGCATTACTGATCAGGTGAGTATGTCATTTATAGGAAGCCTGCATTACATCACATGACCCATGAGCAAGTTTTATGATGTCTGATCTAAGACATCCCTATTTACAATATACATATCTCTTCTGAGAAATGTCTTATGATACTCATATATGAGTGGAGCCTGTACAGCTCTGTAGTGAAGGAGCCATACAAGCTCTGTGCACTGCCCTACAGATCTGTGCAAGATCCCATGTGCTACAATTTATCAAACAAGTAAACCCTACAATGCTCTTTTTAGCCTCATGATACTAGAAATAATTTTGCAAAACCAGGGCTGTAAACTTTTTGGATTGAAATTGAGATTATTTTTTTTAGACTTTTCAGCTTCAGGTAGAAGATTTAAAGGGGTTATCCATCTTCTAAAAAGTAACTATAAATACATCCACAGCAGTGATAAATCCTCACTGTCCCCCTTGTGCAGCCTTTGCTGGGCTTTATTTTACTTGCTGCTCCTTGTATCGCTGTTATTTACATGCAGTGATTTGTAGACAAACTACATTTTCCATGATTCATCTGCCTGCTCTCACTGTCTGTGTACCCCTCCCTTCTCCACAGTTTATAAATAACTCCTACATCCGAGGTCACATGCTACTGTGATGTTTCGTTTTCTGCCTTAACTGCTCACAGGGAGGGGTAGTGTGCTTGCAAATGAATCATCCCAGCTGAGGTCAATGACCTGAAAATAAATAAGTTAAACGGTGCAGAATTTTAACAGGATATATATTAGGAAGTGTTTTGATGCCTCCTGTTATTTGGCCCAGCATGTGAACCCCCGCCAGTCATGAATATGGGTGCCGCGTGTTCTCCTGTTTGAATGGATCTGCAGTTGGGCATTTCTGCTGCTGCTTCAATTCACTTCTATGGGACTGCCCAGGATAAGCAAGTATAGCAATTGACTATCTTCATCAGTCCCATACAGTTGAAAGGAACAACAGTGGACATGTGTGACTGCCGACCTATAAAATTAAGGGGACATAGAACCCTTGTTCTCGGGATTGGTGGGGTTCTAGCAGTGACACCCCAAGTGATCAAACATTATCCCCTGTGAATAGATTTTAAGTTGATCCTGGGAGAACCTGCTCTGGAGAAATTATTTTAATGTTCAGCCCTGTAGTATGGAGTATACAGATGTGTCATTAACAGTGAGTTAAAAAACAATTATAATTTTGGACATAGGGATACCTAATGTTTATGTGTAGCTTACACCAGCAGACCACTTTCCTCTTGCCTGGTTATTAATGCAGCTGTCGGGATCTGTTCTTACACACAAGATGTGTGCATATTCTATGCTGCTCCCGGAACCTTCAATATGGTGCCGATGGGGCCGGGGAACAGGATAGAGGATGCACACATCCTGTGTGCAAGAACAGATCCCTGGAGAGCTGCATTAGTGACCAGGTAAGTGTAATGTAATTGTAGTTACAGTATGTGGGGAGACTATTACAGTGTTATTAACTCTGTGTGTGTGGCACTATAACTATAATAGTGCCCTATTACAATAATAGTGCCACCCCCAGTTAATAACAGTCCCCCCACACTCAGGTAATGTTATTAACTGGGGGGACACTATTACTGTAGTAGTGCCCCTCATAGAGGTAATATTACCTGTGAGGGGGGTATTACCTGTGGGGGACACCACTATTACAGTTATATTGCCCCCCAGTTCATAATATTACCTGTGTGTGGGGGACTGTTATTAACTGGGGAAGGGGGCGCTATTACAGTGATGGTGCCCCCCCCTAAATGAATTATTTGAGTGTCTTTTCTATCCCCCCTCCACTCTTCATAGACTAATATAAAGAAAGTAACTGCCTGAAAAGTGGAGAAAAAAAAAAAATTAATAAGATACATTACAAAGTTTCATATATTATCCTGTACTATGCAAAGTTGTTTAGACGTGGAGGTACGCTGTTATCAAGAAAAAGTCAATGCTGTTTTACTGAGGCACTTGGGCTTACGTGTTGCTATTATAAGTCACTCTCACTTAGCAATATCCGTTTTTTGGTTATTCAGTCACTGAATATGCTGCAGACTGAGCTATAGACAATACTATTAGCTAATACACTTGCAATTGTGTGCGGCATACTGCAGGCACAATCCAGTGACAATGAAAGGAGAGAAGATATACAGGTAAGGTGGAATTGTAACATATAAGGGCTATGGCTATGTACTACCTCATTGGCCACATGTAATGGGCTAGTAATGGTACATGTTGTAAAATCTTAAATGACCATCGCATGGTTGTTTTGAAAAAAATAATCTATGGGGATATTCACATGACCCTTTTTGGATAGACCATGTGATACATCCATCAAAAAATTGTACATGTCCTATTTTTTTTGTCCATTTTCACAGATTACAGAATAGACACAATTTTTTTTTTTTTTTTTTTTTACTGCAATTATTATATTAGACCCCACCCCCCCAGGGGTCTGATCAGTAGTGCATTGTGTTACAATGCTAATGCATTGCACAAAGACGGCACTTCTATTACAGGCTGCATGAGCTTTGACTGAGGTGCAGCGTTGTTTGTTGCAGATTTTGCTGCGTTTCTTTGAGCCAAAGTCAGGAGTGGCTTGAAAAGGAATGGAAAATATATAGGAAGCTCTTAGAGGTTTCCCTCATATTAAATCCACTCCTTACTGTAGCAAAAAGCACTGTGGAACAAACGGCAACGGAAACGCATTGTGGTTTTTCCCACAACGCTTTTCACAGAAAGTCCGCAGAGTTTTCCTCTGCAGACTTTCTGCTTCTATTATACCTATATGAAAACCGCCGGCGTTTCTGCAGGTATAATTGACATGACAGTTTTTGAAATCGCAGCATGTCTGCTGCCAATATATTTCTGCAATGTGTGGATGGGATTAGCTAGAATCCCATCCACTTTGCAGGTACTGTAAAACGCTGCGGTTTTTGCTGCAGCGTTTATGCTACGTGGGGCCCCGGCCTTAAACTGTTTTTGGACAAGCTTTTCTATAAATGGAGATTGGATTGGGCAAAATGGTAAGTCAATAAGGAAAGTAGGGTGCGGCAATTTTTAACTCCCTTATTACTAAGCTTCCTCAGTGTATACAGGCAGACAGGGTGTGTTTTCAATCTACAATGTGGTATCAGGAGAGGGGGAGACGCATTATTGTAGTAGATTGACATTGACGGTCCTCTCTGTCTTTGTTTCCATTTTAGAGGTGTTGTTCAGAGTGGCTTTGCTTGCCCCATGGGCCCTGGAGGGGTGCTTCTGTATATGTCCTGCATGTCTGACTTTGTTTCTGACAAAAAAAACGGCTTCGTAGCACAGAGGGTATAAGTGCACACACGCGCATTGCTTTAAAAATCCATTCAAGTGAATGGGATTTTAAGCAAAGCGTCACAAACCTTTCCCTATCCAGTCCCTATCCAGTCTTCCGACATTTAGGTCGGATTCGCGGCGGACGGAGTGCCCCTGCAAGTGTGAACCCACCCTTAGTGGAGTGGATTGTTTCACTTGGAAGCAGATTGTGACATGCTGTATCTTTAATGCTGCGCTACTCATTTCTACATTTGTCGTTCCCTTATTATGCTTATTCGTCTTGTTAATATTGAAGCTGCAACTGCCTGTAAAATGTATTTGTATCTATATTTGTTTTATGCATTTTATTCACATTAAAAAAAAAAAAGTGCAAATTTGCCACTTTTAGGCCGGGGCCCCACGTGGCATAAATGCCGCAGTGATAAAAAACACGGCATATTACAGTCTCTGCACATTGCGAAAAAATACACGTAGCGGACACGCTGCAATTTCCAAAACCATTGCGGTTTCCCTATAGATTTAATTGAAGCAGAAAGTGTGTAGAGGAAACCTCTGCAGACTTTCTGTGAAAAACGCTATGGGAAAAACTGCGTTGCTGCCGTGGTTTTTCCCACAGTGCTTTTTTGCTTCAGCCCGCTACATGAGGCCTTAGCCTCAGGCAGTCAGTATTTGTACGCCAAAACTAGGAGCAGAACCTACACAAAGAAAATCTATAATGGAAATATTTGTGTCTTTTTTGTGTTTTTAACCCACTCCAGGTTTTGGCTTCTAATACTGCTGAAAAATGTTGAGCAAAATACTACCCGATATACCCTATAAATGCAGCATCTGACCAAAAATCTGCAATAAATTCTTTCTCATGCAGAGAGTGAAAAAATATAGGAAAAAGTTTGCCTCCGTGCTATATACAATAGATATATTTTTATTACTATACTTAAAGTTATTTTTGGATCATACACAATTTATACAGTCGTGGATGAAATGAATGTTCATTTGTCACAGAATCCCCAGGTAAAATCCTTTGCTTCAACTCTTTTATCACAGGGATATTAGTGTAGAGGGAAAAAAACATCAAAGTGCATGAAATGCGGTTATTGTAGTTGTGATTTCTTGTGTGCCAAAGACTGGAATCTCTGTTAGACTCTACGCATGTAACTAGCGCTGCATTTAGACGGAGATCACTTTGCAGCATTTTATCATCTGCATTATGGTTGTTATAATAGAGCTTCAAAGGGTTTTGTGTCTGTAACACGTAGGTTAAAATCTGTCCATATTTAGCGGGCATCTGAACCCATCCAAAAGCTTTATTCATGTCATACAGTCTGGATATAACAAAAATAACCATACAGGCTTATACTAAAGAGTATTTGTAGGCTTCTGTGGGGCAGGCATACATGTAATAAGATCACATCAAAATACCTATTTTTGTATATTTATACATGTATCTATGTACAGACTTTTATATATTGTATGACTGTGATCTGTGTTCTTTTATGCAGATGCCGACCACACATTGACTATATACGTCTGAGCGGTCGGCATCTACTTCTGCAAGGACGTACCTCCTGCGGTGTGGGAGTTGTAGTAGCTGCTGGCTTCCTGAGAACCCAGATAAGCTCTGACGTTTAGGCCAGGAGGCTGCACCATTCCTGTATCATCCCCAATTACAGAGAAAAATCAGAAAAAAAAAAAAAGTTTCATGTCCTCAAGCACATGCGGTTTTATATACTGCTAGAAAGCTGACAGTGCGCTGAATTCAAGCCCCAAGGCTGGAGATATCGGTGCTGTTAATTTCGGCACCAATATCTCCCCACTGTCAGAAGGGCGTTCCTGACAGTCTAGCGTCATCGCTGGGCTGTGAGAAATGCCTTCCCCCATGACAGTACTCGTCCATAGCCCTGTACTGTCGGAGGGGGTGTTCCTTACCACCCAGCGATGACACTGAACTGTGAGGAACACCCTCTCTGACAGTACAGGACTATGGACGAATACTATCGGGGGCGGCATTCCTCACAGTCAAGCGATGACGCTAAGCTGTGAGGAACGCCCTTCCGACAGTGGGGAGACATCAGTGCTGCAATTAATGGCGCCGATATCTCCAGCCCCGTGGGAACATAACAGGAAAGCCGACAGCGCACTGTCAGCTTTGTAGCGGTATTAAAACCGCGTATTCATGAGGACATGGAAGGTCCTCTTTAAAATGCCCCCCCAAGGTCTAGTATGACCTTATGTGGGCACAATGTATAAGAATAAATAAAGAAATACAAAGACTAAAAAAAAATAAAGTAAAAAAAAAAATACCACACCTATTGCCATACCCCCTGCGATACAGTAACGGAGAGGGAAAACTAGTTTGAAAAAATTTATCAGTAGCACTTTTTGAGTTAAAAATGTAAAAAAATAAATAAACTTTTTTTTGTTTGCATTAGAAGCATGCAAAAATAAAAATATAGTCCAATGTATCACCAAAAATTATATGAATGAAAAAAATGTATAGCCCTCAAAAGCCCATGTATGAAAAACCCCAAAAATGTGTCCGGGCCTGAACCCGAGAAAATTAACCAGTCCTGAAGTGGTTAAACAAAAATGCTCATTTATTTTGGGAAGTTTTCTGACCTCCTGCTGAGTACAAGCCTGTTTTAGGTAAATAAAACGTGAAAAACTGTGTTTACCCCTGATCTTTGACCAGGTTTACTGTGGGGAGTGGCTCTTTGTTTGATTCAGGGGCCACATAGAAGGTGGCAAAAGCTATATAGTCTATTGGCAGCATGCTATAGAGCAGGAGGAGCTGAGCAGATTAATATTTGAGATGAGCGAATCAAAGCTTGATGTAGTGGAATTCGATCCGAATTTCAGGAAATATTCGATTCACATCGAATCCGGATTTCCTCACGCTTCGTGGTAATGAATCGCATTTTTTTTTAAATGGCTGCTGCACATGTTATGACATGGGGCAAGGAACTCTGGGAATGCGGGATTACCCACAATGCCATGCATGCAGCCAATCAGCAGCCAGGCCTGTCATGTCACAGCCCTTTAACCCCTTCCCGAGTGCCCATGGCATAGGGAGCGGGTGTTAGCTATAACTGACAGCTAACACCCTGCTCCCTAACCGATCGGGGGTTTAACACCTTCAAACATGACTGCGGCATCCAAGGGCTTCCTCCATTTTGCCGCCCACCCCGGCTCTCTGCAGCCAGGAAATAGCTGTTTTTGTTAACGCGATTCGTCGCAATTTAATTCAGATCAAATAGAATTGTAAATTTGGCGAAGTTGCTGAATGGAATTTTTGAAAACCTCATTCATCTCTAATTCGTATCTAGTTTTGTGGGAAAAGATTCAGTATACCTTGTATCTTATTGATTGAAATTCCTTAGGAGTCCAGTGGGCAAGAATTCTTAACAGCGGCCATTTTGTCCAATGACCAGTGTTTTATGTACATACCTCCCAACTATTAGGGGACAGAAGGGGGGACAAAATCTGTGGTGCACACAGCAGAAAATTTTTGCGTCAAGCCTTTAACCCCACTGCGTCCCCATTGACCGTGACCAATCCAATAATATTAGGAGTTTGTTCTGTGTATTTCTGCTGCTGGCTTGTGTCCCTATAGATATAAATACTGTATACTCGCACAGCTCCACTTGATTCTATCCAGCGTCTGACTGATTTATAGTAACCATTAGTTGAATTTAAGTGACATTTAGCTGATTTTATAATTTACTGCTTTCTGGATCTATTCCTAAATGGGCACTTTGAGAGATCACGTCTGCTTTTTTTTTTTTTTTTTTTTTTAAACCATTATGGAATTATTTATAATGGATCAAGGATCAAATGTATGAGGTCCCAGAAAATGAGTATCCGATACTAAAGGAGGGGCTCCTATAGAGAAGCTGTCACATTGATCTTAAGTGATTGCTGACAGTCTTAGGACTTCTTCAGTATTTAAAAAAAAAAAAAAAGTGCAAATGCATTTAAATGTGTATTTTACTTGCAGATTTGGCTTTGTAACAATTTGTGCTTACATTTCTAGAGCATAGTGGGTTTCGAAATAAATGGCACTGACCCCCAAAAAGCAACAAAAACTTCAGAGACTAAAACAATTGTGAATGTGAATTTTTAATATTCGATATTTTATTTTTAGACTTAAAGGGGTTGTCCCATTATAGACATTTATCACCTATCCACAAGACAAGGGATAAGTGTCTGATCGATGGGTCCCCCAGTGATCAGGCGGACAGGGGACTGAGAGTTCACCCTAAAGCCTGCTTGTGAATGGAGCCCCAGTGTGCTTGCATGAGCGGCGCTTTATTCACTGCTATGGGGCTGCCAGAACTGTAATCTCCGACAGCGCCCGCAGCCCCATAGAAGTGAATGGAGTGCTGGTCACACAAATGTACTGGCACTCCATTCACAAGAAGGCTTTAGGGTGAACTTTTGAAGGCTAAACATTGTGTTAGTAGGCTGATGGCATGGAAGATTTGCTTCCTTAGGAAGGGAACTTTATTAAAGGAACCATGATCTCTGAGCATACAGACTGATGACCATATGGTACAAACATATTTGGGCTCTGCAGCAAAGTGATCACTCCAAATGTAAGACTCTGTGCCGGGACTAGTGGTAGGTGGGTTCCCAGAGGCCCTCTGCTTATTGCCTTCCTTCCCATGATCTTGTCATCTCCCACTGACTTCTCTCTTTTTCCTGACTCTGCTGCACTCACTGTGCATGTCTTGTCTGCACTCCTCTTCCTCCTTCAAGCACCAACAGCAGCTAGAAACCCTTGCCCCACTGTAGTATTGGCTGCAATGGCTCCAGTTGTTACACCCCTGCACTGAAGGTTTTGTAATCCATACTTTATAATCTTTTTGCCCTTGCACTAACTTCCTGGTGAACACGTGATGAATTTTTGTTTATACACACCAGACAATGGACAATGGTGCTGTGTATAGATAAACTGATGATGATGACTATAGATGATAGAAGGGGATGTGAAGAACTAAATGCGTCTCCATTACTTTACTGGGACATTGTAGTACTTGCATGTGACATCATTATGACTTTTTCATATGCTGTGATGTACACAGTAATCTTTTTGTGTGCATTACCCTTTTGCTAGAATGTCAGAGTGGGCGTTATCCCTGTACTGTGACATGACTGTGTGTATTACCACCTCATTCCGGCCCGACATTACGTCCTGTGACATCACTGTGTACATTATTTCTGTCCTGTGACATCACTGTGTACATTATCTCTGTCCTGTGACATCACTATATATTATCCCTGTCCTGTGACATCGCTGTGTGTACATTCTCTGTACTGTGTCATAGTTGTGTTTATTAGCTCTGTGTTGTGACTTCACTGTGTGTATTATCCCTGTCCTGTGACATCACTGTGTGTACATGCTCTGTACTATGACATCACTGTATGTAGTATCCCTGTCCTGTGACATCACTGTGTGACATTCACATGTGTTTATTGCTGGACATCTGTGTCTTATCTCTGTGCTGTGTCATCGCTTTTTTACCACCACCCCCGCACTGTGACATCGTTTTGTATATAACCCCTGGGTTGGGCCACCCCTGTGTGTCATTATCCGGGTGATCATTGTGTTTATTAGCTGTGTTGTGACATCACTGTGTACATTGTCTCTGTGCTGTGATATCACTGTGATTATCTCTGTGCTGTGACATCACTGTTTATTACCACCTCAGTACTGTGACATCATTATGTTTATTAACTCTGTGTTGTGACATCAATATGCGTACATTATCCCTGTCCTGTGACATCACTGTGTACATTATCAGACAGAGAATGTACTGTCATAATTGTGTTTATTAGCTCTGTGTTGTGACATCACTGTGTGCACATTCTCTGTACTGTGTCATAATTGTGTTTATTAGCTGTGTTGTGACATCACTGTCCTGTGACATCACTGTGTACATTCTCTGTACTGTCATAATTGTGTTTATTAGCTCTGTGTTGTGAAATCACTGTTTGTATGATCCCTGTCCTGTGACATCTGTGTGTATTATCTCTGAGCTGTGTCATCATTGTGTTTATTAGCTCTGTGTTGTGACATCACTGTGTACATTGTCTCTGTGCTGTGATATCACTGTGTACATTATCTCTGTCCTGTGACATCACTGTTTATTACCACCTCAGTACTGTGACATCGTTATGTTTATTAACTCTGTGTTGTGACATCAATGTGTGCACATTATCCCTGTCCTGTGACATCATTGTGTTTATTAGCTGTGTTGTGACATCTCTGTGTATATTATTCCTGTCCTGTGACATCACTGTGTGTACATTCTCTGTCCTGTGACATCACTGTGTGTACATTATCTCTGTGCTGTGTCATCATTGTGTTTACATTCTCTGTCCTGTGACATTGTGTTAATTAGCTTTGTTGTGATTTCACTGTGTACATTATTCCTATCCTGTGACATCACTCTGTACATTATCTCTGTACTGTTACATCATTGTGTGTATTATCCCTGGGTTGTGACTTCACTGTGTACGTTATCCCTGTGTGTAAAGGAGGCCAAAGAAATTGTACACTTTTCAAGTTCTGCACTTGCTGCTTAAGGTGGTCATAGTAGCGCGGGGCCCCATTACAAGCTTGCTATGGGGCCCATGGTTACTTGTTATGCTCATGCATTTAGTAGGTAGTGACTTAATTTCAACTATTGACTAGAAGTCACTGAAAGATAAACTGAGCATTATTTTTAATGTTATCATGGACTTCAACCCATACTGAGGCATCACCATGTTCTAGTTGCCGAGTCCCTAGCATGTCTGAGCCCTGGTCTACAAGTTTCAATAGCTAGAACTCAGCATTATAATCTTGCACAACAAACTCAGTCCTCTAGATGGCAGTATATCTGCAGAAAAAGTATCATAGAGATAAAAATATAGGTGTATGCATTTATATGGTATAATTGTGGTTTATTGTATGTTTGTGTTCACTATACAGTTCTTATAAATTGTAAATTATATGGTTGTCATCTTTGTAAGTAGATTTTACATAATGTGAACTGCAGCCTGGCGCATCTGGTTGTATGAAACAGCCATGCTGTATCTTTAGTACAGTGGCCTACACTTACTAAGGCGAATTCGTCTCAGAAGTGGCCAAAAATGCACCTCACCATGGCACATTTTTGGCACATCTCAGCCTCTGTGCCCTGCTTGCCATTTTTTAAACAGGTAATCTAGGCAAGCTGGGGCACGGACGTCCCAGTCCGCCAGATTTACTATTATTTGTGCCAATAAACTGGCGTGAGTCATACCACAAATCTACGCCAGGATCTGCTGCCAGACTTACAGTACCTACATACACTAGAGTTACTAAGAGGATCCCAATGCGGCGCACCCCCTGCCGGGGAATGAATTAAGACTGGCGTAAGAATCGCCATTTTCCACCCTCTTGTGACACTTTTCGGTCACTGACCATTCTGGGATGGTACTGAAATGGCAGAAGGAAACCAATTATAGAGCGGATCCCATGGTTTTCTATGGGTTGCTTTTCAGCATATGGTACATCAGTTGTCAAAAACAATGTAGACTGCAGGCTTTTTGACAGTTCTGGCGCCGTCTTCCATTTGAGGCTCTGCAGCGCCGGATAGCCAGTGTCATCACTTGTCTGGCTCAGGTATATAACATAAGTGATATATGTAAGCTCAGCCTTAGCTTCTGTGCATTCTCTTTCCTTATATTTACATTAGCTTGCAGTCTTCAGTGTACGGTCTGATCCTTGAGATGGCTGACATCATGTAGTAAATGATACTCTCCCCACATTTTCTTAAATGCAGCAGCTTTCTTCCAAGTGGTATAATGAGAATAAAAAAAACCCGACACCTGCTGCTAAAGCAAAATGGAGCTTCACTACAGTTGTTACGTCCCTTCACAGGTTTTAATTCTGTACTCGCTGAAAGTTATCACCATGGTTGCATATTTAAAGGGAATGTTCACCTTTGTACATCAATTAGAGTTTATATATAGCATCATTCTATGCAAAAAGTTGGGTGACTTTGTACTTGCATTGCATCACTTATCTTGTACCCGTCTGAGTTACAGCTCTTGTTATCGCCCAGAGCTGTATTCACAGTTCTGCTGGTTACAATTCACAATCCTATCATCAGATATCCCCGAGTAGTTTTTATCTTCACCAGAGGACACAGAACGAGAGTGGTTCCTACACTAGTGGACCTGGTCTGCCTGTGTATTACATGGTTGCATACTCTTTTGATAGGTTGCCATGTGATAGTAGATTTCCCCTGCAGGTATTTCGCCAGATCTGTGGCTAGTGGCTAATCGTCATGGCACATTTTTAGAGAAGGAACTGTTTTGATAAGAGAAGCCATTTAATAGTTTTAGGCTAGGGCCACAATGGACAGGTCAGTTGTGGATTTTCTATGGCAGACCTTGCGTAGTGGACCAGGCCACAGCACAAAAAAAAACAAAAAAACAGCCAAAATTGATTGGTTTAAGACAGCCATCAGATACGATCAGGGTTGTATAGAGGGTGCAGCAGTAGCAGACGTTACTGAGCCCTAGAACCTAAGGTCCCTCTGACACATAAAGTATCACACTATTTTAAATGGCATGTGGTAAGTAGAGGCCCCATTGCAGATCTTGCAGTGGGGCCCAGGAGCTTCAAGTTACGCCTCTCTCCATGATGATTGGGGGATGACCTGCATTGCAAAAGTTAAACCTTTCAGGAATAATTGACTTGCTGCAGTTTTTTTTCTCCACTGCGTGGATGGGACTTGGTTATATCTTATCCACCACACTGCTATTGCATGTTGCAATGAGCTAGCAGCCACATCTGCAAACTCGCCGTGTTTGTGTCCCTGGCCTTAAAGGGGCTCTCCAGGAAAGGTTTCAACACTTACTTTGCCTGGGCTCTATTTGTGATGAACCATGGGTTTTTGGGTTGGTTCTCACCCTGAGTCACATGATTGGAACCATCTCCCGTTACTCCATTTCCTTCCTCTCTCTTCACTGCTAGATACTTGTATTATGGGGGCTGACTGAATACAACATTGTAATAGTAAAGCAAGCCAACGTAGTACAGGTAGTTAACAGAGAACAGGGGAAGGGAGGAGATGGAGTGACTTAGAGGCCGGATGACGGTTCCGATCATGTGACCCATGGTTTGTCACAAAATAAAACCCAGGGGAAGTAAGTGCTGGAACCCTCCCCGAAGAACCCCTTTGTCTGTAGTGTCAGATATTCAACAGCAAACTCTGAGGGAAATAAGGATCAGGCTGATGGATTTCAACATGCCCAATCTTTTATTCTCAGAGAGATAAGCCAGCAGTAGTGTCTGGCAGAGGCTTCCCCTTCTCTTCCACTCAGTACACATGCACTGCTCAGCTAGGCATGCATGTGTATAGGAAGATCAGCAGAGACAGCTGTCTTATGTGTACGGCCAGCATGCCCTGCGCTGTGCAGTGATCTTATGTGTACGGCCAGCATGCCCTGCGCTATGCAGTGATCTTATGTGTACGGCCAGCATGCCCTGCGCTGTGCAGTGATCTTATGTGTACGGCCAGCATGCCCTGCGCTGTGCAGTGATCTTATGTGTACGGCCAGCATGCCCTGCGCTATGCAGTGATCTTATGTGTACGGCCAGCATGCCCTGCGCTGTGCAGTGATCTTATGTGTACGGCCAGCATGCCCTGCGCTATGCAGTGATCTTATGTGTACGGCCAGCATGCCCTGCGCTGTGCAGTGATCTTAGGTGTACGGCCAGCATGCCCTGCGCTATGCAGTGATCTTAGGTGTACGGCCAGCATGCCCTGCGCTATGCAGTGATCTTATGTGTACGGCCAGCATGCCCTGCGCTGTGCATGATCTTAGGTGTACGGCCAGCATGCCCTGCGCTATGCAGTGATCTTATGTGTACGGCCAGCATGCCCTGCGCTGTGCATGATCTTAGGTGTGTACGGCCAGCATGCCCTGCACTGGTATCTTAGGTGTACGGCCAGCATGCCCTGCGCTATGCAGTGATCTTATGTGTACGGCCAGCATGCCCTGCGCTGTGCATGATCTTAGGTGTACGGCCAGCATGCCCTGCGCTATGCAGTGATCTAATGTGTACGGCCAGCATGCCCTGCGCTGTGCAGTGATCTTATGTGTACGGCCAGCATGCCCTGCGCTATGCAGTGATCTTATGTGTACGGCCAGCATGCCCTGCGCTATGCAGTGATCTTATGTGTACGGCCAGCATGCCCTGCGCTGTGCATGATCTTAGGTGTACGGCCAGCATGCCCTGCGCTATGCAGTGATCTTATGTGTACGGCCAGCATGCCCTGCGCTGTGCAGTGATCTTAGGTGTACGGCCAGCATGCCCTGCGCTGTGCATGATCTTATGTGTACGGCCAGCATGCCCTGCGCTGTGCATGATCTTATGTGTGACTAGGACGGCCAGCATTCCCTGCGCTGTGCAGTGATCTTATGTGTACGGCCAGCATGCCCTGCACTCCTGTCTTGCAGTGGGATAGTTGGTCTTTGCTACATGAAATTGTTCTACCATGTCTGGTATACTTACCGTGCAGAAATTGAGCCAGCAAGAGAGTGGACAATGTCCGCTCTGAAGGTATAATAAGTAACCAAGGTGCATTCAGGGTTGTCATTTTGGTAGTTTTTAGTCCCATGTAAATAACACTACTACAGGTGGTCTTCCTAAATTTTTTTTGCATAATAAATTTCATACTTACATTGTATATTTTTATGGCTAATCTGTTGATTTTGTTGCCATTGAATGATGTGACATCCTCCGCCCCCCTGTCTTGGTGAATTCTTAGGCTATGCTTTTCTTATTCTGACACGTCAGTGGCTGCCTCAGATTAATGGAAGAGAAGATCAATACGCGGTTTTAGGCTCAGCTTTTAATGAAATGATTAGGGCGGTACATCCCTCTTTTATCCTTTCTGCTGCCTTTTGTTTGGGGTAAATAATCACACTATTAGGGAATTGATTTTATTGATATCACAGAACAACAAAAGTATGCATGTGACAACAGAGAGGGGGAGCGTCTTCCATGCAGGATCAGTCTCCGCAAACAAAGCTAAAGTTTACAGGACACCTCCGCCCAGTCTGTAAGGAAAAAAGAAAGATTTGCATGAATTTATATTCTTCCCTTTGCATATAGATTGTAAGTCATTGCGGGCTGGGTCCTCTCGCCCACTGCACCAGTTGGCCATTAAGTTGTCTATTGTACTTGTTTTTGTATTATGTATGTAAACCCTCTACAATATATCTCCATATCTTTCTATAATCCTCTCTAATATATTATTATAAATAATGATCATAAAAATATTCAGATTTATAGAAATGGAAAATCTCCAGTTATCATTAGAGGAAAGGGGTCAAGTTATTCAGTAATATGACAATATCCTTTCAAGTATGTAGTTATGTAAAGGGAGTCTATCACCTTCCTTAACTCCTTCAAGCTGCCACCATGGTGCTGTGACATGCTTCCATATCATACCTTCTTTATGTGTCACAGTCCCGTGGATGCCAGGAAAAAGAAGCTTTCTTTATTATGCAGATTAGGTGCTCAGAGCACAGGGGGCGTTCCCAAACATCTCCAAGCATACCTCTCTTTGTTGAAAACACGCCCCTGTATGCTTTGGTCCACCCCCTGGCCAGTGGGAAACGATAGTCTCGTGTGATGTCATCACTTGCTCGGTTCCCACTGGCCAGAGGGTGGAACAAAGCATACAGGGGTGTGTGTTCAACAGAGAGAGCTGTGCACCTAATTTGCATAATGAAGAAAACATCATTTTCTTGGCATCCACATAAAGAAGGTATGATATGGAAGCATGTCACAGCGCCTACAGTGCTATGGTGGCAGCTTGAAGGGGTTAAGGAAGGTGATATTATCCTAAATTAGAATCTCATGCATGAACATGTTTTCAGCTAAATGGGGTCTATGTGGTCTGCTATTTAATGTATAGTATTGGAAAAAGCTAGGCCTAGGTCTAAATGTTATGTTTACATACTTCTCACTCTCCCTGGCTTTTGTTTGAGTCTTTCTTAGAATGTCCACCTTTTATGTCCAGTGGTGATGGTCACACATGCTCAGTAGCATAATTCCATCACTCAGATACTCACGAGTACCCGGGTACATGGGTGGTTGAGTAATTTCTGCTATACAATGCAGGCAAGCCTGTAAAAATTAGTACAGACACAGCATCACTGGACATTTTAGGGTATTTTCTTACAATCCTCCTCCCAACTCTCCCATGCATTTCAACGGCAGTCAGTAGCAGATTTGCGAATTTGCCCATTGAAATGAAAGGGAGGCAGAAAATACAGCTAAAAGTGTTGCTTTTTTTCCTGCCTCACATTTCAAGGCACTCTGTAAGGCAGAATCCACTTAAGGCTGAGGCCCCACATTGCAGAAACGCAGCATTTTTTGTTGCAGATTTTTTTTTTTGGCCAAAGCCAACAATGGCTACAAAAGGAATGGGAAATATATAGGAAGCTCTTATACTTCTCCCTTCTGCTCAATCCACTCCTGGCTTTGGCTCAAAAAAACACAACAATAAATAACTGCATTTCTGCAACGTGGGGCCTTAGCCTAAAGATAGATCATGCAAAAAACAGTGTGTGCCCTAAGGCTCCATGCATATGAATTAGTGTGCCGTCCGATGGTCTGCTCCATTCCAATGAACATAGATCAGGTCCTATCCTGCTCCATATCATTGGAGCAGAACGGATCAGAAGCCCCCATACAGGTGAGTACATCTCAGAATTCACTTGGATTGTCACTCCAATTGCATCCCGCTATAAAATCGGCCCCGCTTTGGATGGCATACATTTGTTTGTGTGCATGGGGCCTTAGCTGGACATTCTGTGAGGGAATCAAAAGAACATTACCAAGCATGTTACAGCAATATCTAGACACAATCTTAAATATTATTTTAATTAAATATTTTACATGATCTAAGAGTGAAAAGTCATATTTAATTGTGGGGCAACTCCTTTAAGAATCACGTTTAGCCGTGTTTCTTATAGACTTTGATTAAGACGTTTAATCTAAACATCAGTAAATCCTATAAACACTGGACTTCCGTTAGTATTTGCTGCCAAAGTCTTGAGCAGATTAGTTGATTTTGGCTCTGCACACCTCCCAGGCATGCATTTAACAGCAAACACACTCGAAGTAAACAGAATAAAGTCATCTCTAAAGACATGCAGCTAAACAGCTTGAGTCAAGTTTTTCAAGCTATGGACACTTTTAAATGCATCATTGCATTGTACACCTTTTTGTCTAATTTTTTTTTTATTTTTTTCAATATGTCTTTATAAAAATACTTTTTTTTTTCTGTAGCCTGTTTTCTCATACATTGCAAGCTGCTACGTCCTGTTCTCAGTAAAATCTGATGTCTCTCCATTTGTAGTTCTTACCTCTGTTCTACTGACAGCTCATTAAAGGGATTTCCTGGGCAAAATTTTTTTTTTAAAAAAAGGTCTGTTAGTGCTATCAATGGGATAATAAGTACACCCAAATACCTTTAGCAGTGTTTTTAGTGATTTCTGGCTTTCTATGGGAGCTCCTGGTATCCTCTGCATTTTTTTTTTACATGGGGAGCTTCCTGCTGTCTTAGCCTACAACTACCATAATGCATTGCAGTCCACTCAGATCCCCCCCCTCTCACTTCCTCCCTCACAACCCCCCCGTTTCCCTAGCTAGCCTGCGGACTACTAGCCCTACCTACCTAGCTAACTAAGTCCGTCCCCCAACCCCCTCCCTACGCCATCATACTTACCTGGCTGGCGGTTTCCTTATAATGGAAGCAGAAAGGGCTGCGGGAAAAACCACAATGCGTTGCTCCCATGGTTTTTACCACAGTGCTTTATTGCTCTGGCGTGCTATGTGGGGCCTTAGCCTTAGGGTGGGTTCACACTTGCACCGGATTCCGTCCGCCGCAAATCCGACTGAAAATCTCGGAAACCTGTACAGGGACTGGATAGGGAAAGGTTTGCGCCGCATTGCTTAAAATCCCATTCATTTGAATGGGTTTTTAAAGCAATGTGCGGATGTGCGCTTACACCCTCTGTGCCGCGAATTCAGTTTTTTTCACTGGAAACAAAGTCGGACATGCAGGACTTTGTTTCTGACGAAAAAAACTGGATCGCGCAGAGGGTGTAAGCGCACATCCGCACATTGCTTTAAAAACCCATTCAAATGAATGGGATTTTAAGCAATGCGTCGCAAACCTTCCCTATCCAGTTTTCCGAGATTTTCAGTCGGATTCGCGGAGGACGGACTCCGGCGCAAGTGTGAACCCACCCTTAGTCTGTTTTTGTACTCCCTGTCCTTTATAGGTTCCTGCTCTTTATAATCCACTCCTGGATTTGGCTTCAAAAACTTTAACCTGAGGGTAAGGACACAATGTCAGGATTTCTGTTAATTTTTTATCAAACTGAAAATAGAGATAAGTGTTACAGAAGGAGCCAACAGACAGATCTTCTAACGGATTTCACTGACCACGGAACAGAGCAGCCTACACTGTATGAGAAAACATGTAGCCTGCAAAAGGCAAACTGAAAAAAATTCAGTAAAGACCTATTGGAAAAATCTACAGTGTAGTAATAACACATGCTGTCAAAGGTGTCCATAACCTTTAAAATGTACCAGGAAGACACAGCAAAGGGCCTGTTTATTAGCTGTACCTTGTTAATACACTATTTTCTTCCCAAATGAACTTAGTGACTCCATAGTCTGATCAGAATCACCACAGATGGTAAACAATGGGGCTTACAACAGCTCCTTCAAAAACTCACAAAATATCCTTGGGGTACATTATAAACACTGCAACCAAATTATATGGTAATTGCTGTATGGCCCTTGTCCTGCTCAGAACTGTCCTAGCTTTTGGTTCTTATTAGACCAGGAAACTCTGTCTTTACTGGAACTTTGTAGTGAGCACCTGGATTATTATAGAAGGAGTTAAAAAATAAATAAATAAATTAATAATAATAATAATAATAATAATAATAATAATAATAATAATAATAATACAAACCCTGAATCTACAGGGTTTTGATTAATATGTAGAAAATGACCCATCAACACTAATAGATCTGGCCCCAGAGTTCTCTAACACATCTGTAACAATATAGTAGTTTGTTCATCATTCATCATATACATATATTATGGCAAAACATAGAAAAATGTTTATAAAACATGAATCTGTATTAGGCACATCTACACACGCACACAGGATTCTGCTGTTAGATGGATTCAGGACACACATTGTAGTATGTTAGCTGTCTCTGATGCACACACAGGTGTCTTACCCCACGCATAGAGGGCGCCATCTGTGCTACTCTGGAAAAGTGGAGAGAGTTATAACCTGAGCAAATCAATAGTGTCCCCATTGCCCAGTATAATTCACCTTTTAAACATAGTATCATATGTTTCCTATACCAATCTCAGTAATACTAAGATCACATGTATTGCCCTTGTATTGGAGGTCCTGGGTGTGTCATTATGGGAGAACACGGTCAGTGCTATAAAGGTTTCTGAACTGTGGCTTATTTTATGGGCCTTTGTTGCCGTCTCTTCCCGTAAACTACCATTATTTTATCTATTTACCGGGTTTTCTGATAACTGTAACAGGATCTGTTCACACTGAGCTTTCACATGCTTAGCATAGAATCTATGTGCCTTTAATGGGTTGTTTTGTGAAGACCACCTCTGTTCACCTGCCCTGGCAGAGCCATACAGACTTTATATAGAGGGGCCACTTGCTTGGGATCCCTACTGGACAAAAACAGAGAGATGCTCTGTAGGGGCAACTCCCATTCTGACAGAACCAGCCCATGTGCGTATTGCATGGCCTGACCTTTAGTTTCCAATCATAGACAGATGTAGCTTCCCCCAGAAAGGGAAAAAAAAAACAGCCTTCAATGGGAATCTATGGAAGACATATACAGGGCTGTATGCAAGGAGGCATTTTCACAATTCAAACTGCCCTCTTGGTATAGGAGGACCCGGGAGCAGTATGGCCATGTGGTCCCCTTCTGCTCTAAGGGCTGCCACAATGGGTCCTGATGCCTTGCAGCAGTGTCGGCGCACTAAGTACTCATTGTTCTATTGTTCTGAATTAATCAATCTAATGTAATACACTTTGGGATCTGTATGTATCTTAGGCATTTCTTGATTTTTAAAGTTTTTTTTTCCCCAATTCCTTTTTATTAATGACCTATCCTCAGAAAAGGGGAGAGCAGAGACCAGTGGGGGCTGAGATCCCGGGACCCCCACCTTTTCAAATGGCTGCAGCACTCATCGCGATTTACATTGCACACTGTCTGTTTCATAGCGGTTGTCGATGTATTTGTAGCCTTGTCTCATTCACTTCTATGAGATAAATCTGTAATTACAATACACAATCGCTATTAACAAAATGGCGTGTGATGAAAAGAGTGAATTGCCACCACCCCCTTAAATAGCTGATCGGTGGGGGTCCAAGGTTTCTGACCATCACTTATCCTGGAGGATAGGTCATCAATAAAAATTAGTTGGACAACACCTTTAAGCAAGTTATGTTAGTACTTTTTACGTTACCATATGAAAACATTTTGTATGTATACAGTACTGTTTAGTTGTACAATAGATGTGCTATATGGATTTGTGACATTGTATAGTATGTGTCTGTCCACGTGAAATTTCAATATCTATAGTTCGTATCCAAGTACCTCCTAAATATTAAAGTCCATATGCCCCTAGTACAGGCACTCCTTTGTATACACCTAGCTTGAAATGTGCATCCAAATGTATAAGTACCATATATAGGATTTAAAGGGTTTGTCCAGCCAAGTAAGATTTTTTAAAGATTTTTTAAAACTGCTCAGAATGCTGTGCTGTAATGCTGGCGCTCTGCACTCGCTGTGGTGTTCTCTCTCAGCAGACACAGCCACCAGGTAACCTTTGCTACACACTGTGCAGTTCCTTCCTCTCCATACTGCCATGCACACCCTCCTCCTGCACCTGGGCCTGCCCATAGAGGGGACGCACCCTCTCTCCCCTCCCACAGCAAGATCCAGCAGGACGTTTGTTTCTGCTTCTGCAAATACCACCATGTGAACATACCCTTACTGTCCTACAAGGGAACTTGACCCTGGGTTCTCCAGACCTTGTATATTGCACATAGAATCCCTAACTACCCAGATGATCACGACATCTGAGGGATTAAGCTTCCAAAGTATTTTCTGGGTCCCAACTGTGTAATACAACCACGACCCAGAAGTCATACTGCAGGCACAGTGGTGTACTATTATAGTGCAAAGCATTAAAGGGGTTCTGCCATTACATACACTTACCCCCTAACATCATTTAGGATCTGACCGCTTGGGCCCTCAACCAAAAGTCCTCCTGGCATCCTCCATGTGATTGAAGCTCCACTGCACTGGTGTGACCAGCGCTCTATTCACTGCTATTGGGCTTTTGGAACTGCAATCTCCGGCAGCCCCTTAGAAGTGAAGGGAGTGCTGATCACACAAGGGCAGAGGTGCTTCATTCACAGGGGCGCTTTCGGGTTCCAGCGATATGACACTCCTGTCTATAGGATACGGGATGAGTGTATATATAGTGGCACAAGCTCTTTAATGTTTTTTGCCTATGCATTATGTGAACGGAGCCTAAATGGGATAAACAAAATTTACCGTTACCATGCTATAAGCCATACTGAATATTAGGCCTGACAATTACACATTGCCTCACAACTAATATTTTATGTACTTACTAGGTTTTCCGATAACTGACTTGTTAGATCCCACTGACATCAGTCTGGAATAAAATGCCATACACTAGACCCCAACAAATTTAAAAGGGTTTTCCAGGACTCGCATGTTGATGACCTGTCCTTCGGATAAGTCATCAATCTGTGATCGTTACGGATCTGAACCCAGTTATCTGAAGAGACGGCAGCAGTCACAAGTGGCGATGATGTCACATAGTACAGCAACGTATCAGTCCTATTCAGGTGAATGGGGCTGAGTTTCAATACCAAGCACAATCCCTACCATACATACGGCACTGTGCTTGGTATTCAGTGAAGAGGTCTCAGCTTCAATCCCCCACCAATCCCTTATTAATGACTTATCCTAAGGATTGGCCATCAATATGTATGTCCCGGAAAATCCCTATAACAGTAAAACACTCTGATGCAGGTTCTGGAATTCTACATCTATCCATCAGTGCCAGTAACCATTTTTCTCAGCGCTTGTGGGGGTGGGGGGAGGCGGGGGGCTAGGGTCATCGTTTTCTAACCCTCATCATTTCTTCACTATTGAATCTTTTAAAGCTTTCAATCTTGCGGCAGTCTTTATAAAGTAGCCTGATGAAAAGAAAAGATAAATTCATATTTTACACGAGAAGCTGCCACTTCCAGACTGTCCCCGCCAGCAGTTTTGTTGATATACTCTCTCATTTATTATTGAAATCAAAATCATACTGTTTCTTCCAGTGAATGGCAGCTATGAATGCGGCCCCGGCTATTTAACTCCTGAGAAGCGGCAACTCCAAGATGCTGCCGATTTCTTAATTTTAATTAATTTACTGTCCCCTTTTGCCTCGGAATAAAAAATCAAAAGAATCGTTCCTGGGTTTTCCTAATATGTGATGAATTAATTCAATTATGAGGAAACGCTGGACTGTGTATTCTTGACTTTGCCGATTTCTATTTCTTCCTGTATTTATATGCAGGAAGGAGTCAGATGGGAATTGCAGCAGTATAATGAAGTGCACATAAGGAGAGGGAGTCATAGCAGCAAGAAGGAACACAAATCCCTGGAAACATAGTCCCACAACACACAGGCCTGTTCACTAGCAAGATCTCTGGGCTGTGAGAGCAGGTGTCCTGACTCTTCTTCTGCTCAGTGTATTTCCTGCCTAAGTAAAGTTTTTATTTTTTTATTTCGACTTTTTATAACAATTTTCACCGATTAAATATTAAATCCTTACGGATGTGGCCTATTTTGGCCTCCAGCATACTGCTATTTTATTTTATTTTTGTCTCGTCTTCCAAGAGCCATAACTACATTTTTCTACTGATATAGCCATATGAGGGTTTTTTTTTTTTTTTTTAGTGGGACAAGTCAAATTTTATAGGGCATTAAAAAAAACCTATTAATAGATTTTGTAGTAATTTTTTTTTTTTGGGGGGGGGGGTAGGGTGGTTTACAAAATTCACTGTGCAGTATAAAGAACATTGGGGCGAATTTATTAAGACTGGCGTTTCCTATGCTAGTCGTAATTCCCTTGTTTGTCGTAAGCTCCAGCCTCTCAACAATTCAGGCCCACCATGGGAGGTCTTGTGCTCCAGAAACGAAATCTACACCAGTCAGGGATTGCTGTAGATTTCAGGTATAACTTACTCAGTTTTTTGGTATCAGTTGTTGGACATTTGGTGAGCCAAGGCATTCCCATATTGGCCCTCCTTGAACGTTAGCCCCCTCCACCCACTTTGATAAAAAAGCAATAAGTGGGGTGCAGAAACAACAATGTGGCACATCTTTGATGGGAAAAAAAAGGAGGGCCATGTTCCACATCTATGGCCATCTGGTGTAGATGGGTTACTACATTTTCCCGAATTAAGTTTATTCTGTGGGTCAGATTATGGTTATGCCTCATCACGTATTGTATGCACCGTGGATATATAAAGCAACTGTTGCTAAGGGGTTAAATGTATCCATATTTTATCGGCCATCCCCACTTGTCATTCTAAGGATGCAACCTCATGTCAACCTGCGGTGATTTCCTGAGTGTCACCTGCAATATTTATGCAAGTTTCTATTGTAGGTAGCTGTAAATGTATTAGGATGGTCTTATTTGCAGACCATTATTGTGCCAAATACAGGATTAAATCTCATTAGAGGGAAGCAGGGAGATGGTGCCTTTGCAATGCAAAGTTTTCTTTCTTCTATTGAATGGGATCCAATCTAATTTTTGGCACAAAAAGAACCTCGCACAAACCACAAATATGGCCATGTGAATGCAGCCTGGAAGGAATAGGAGTAAAGATTTGTACAACACTTCATAAAGGATAATCTTCTGAAGACAAGCACAGAATACTAGTGTCTCTGCAGCAGCCCACCCACACATACTATTCAGAGTATAATAGATGGAGACCCAGGGAAGGTGACCAAACATGTTACTGGTGTTACTCACCTCCCCTGGGCTCTGGCATATCCTCTTCGAGCCATCATGACCGCTAAGACACAATGACAAGCCTCATTATTCCCTGACGTTCAGTAGGCCAGAAGAGTCCCAAAGAGGATGCGCCAGAGCCCTGGGGAGGTGAGTAACATCGTGTATAATAGCAGTTTCGGTTAGGATGTGTTTGGTCCGAACTAAACTGCCAGGCAAAACTTGCAAATATTTACAAGACGAATTTCGTGAGGTGCGCCCAACCCATACTCCTCCTCCAGTAGACTCCAGAGCCCGATGCAGTAAACAACTGTATGGGCGGGTGGCTGTACATTTGATTACAAGTTCGGATTAGAATGTGGTAAATGTGCAGTTTGCATAGGGCCTAAGGCTGTAAGGGGGCCCAGAGGTTACCACACATTTCTCACACATTATAATCCGCCTCATATAATTACTCCCCGTACAGCATTTCAGCCAGGGTATCTGTCAGTATAATATATAATAAACTCCCAAGTATTTTTATATCCAGTAGACACATTTAGGTGCAAAATCAGGCCAACAAGTATCCTTCCTACCTGGGCCCCGTCCTCTCAAACACCCTGCAGGGGCCCCAATCGCCAATCATCTTGCAGTGTCTTTCTGTTGCCTGATGTCTGCTCCTCTGAGAGCACACATCCCCTGCTAAGAGGGCGCTAGAATTTGCAAACATGTAATATTTACATGTAGCTGTATAGTGGGCCCCCAGAATGAATTTTACTGGTGGGCTGTGGGGACCCTAGTCCAACACTGATATTAGATGTATGTCGGCTGAGCCTGCTAATTTAGGCAGGTCCTCCTAACTCTCCTTTGATGGTAGATGTTGGGGGTTTATAACTACCCTATCTTTTTCTCTCCTCTCCCATACACGGCCTTTTAAATTAAAGGGGTTCTTAAGATTTGACATTGATGGCCTATTCTTAGATCATCATAGTCATTGGGAGCCCAGCAGACCTCATTGACTATTATGGGGTCTGTTTTAAAACTGAAAGTGTCGGAAAAAAAAAAAACTATGCGTGCAGGACTTTTTCGTATAGTGTTTTCATGTGGACTGCGACTGAGTCTCCTTAAGATGTGACCATAGCCTTAGCAGTCATACATCTATCATCATCTATATGATTTATCAGTCATTGCTATAAGACTATATCTACTTATGATCACATACCATAAACAATTGACAGACTTTATTTCCAATTTTCATGACAATTTGTTCCTAGATGTAATGATTTCACCTTTAGGTTTCCGTAACTGCTATTAATAGCAATGGCGAGGTGACCATGAATGTAGAGTCACCTCTGTATTGTAATAGTTTGGAGGTACACACACTTGCCAATATATACAGAATCACTCTTATTGGAAAAGAGTCTGAAAGGCACAGAAGCTTCAGGGAAAATAAATTCCCCGCAGCTGTCAATGGGGTCCGGGAACATTCTTGTTTCCTTCATCCAGGTGCTGTACAGACAGAGAGCTTCCATTTACTCACCAAGGGGAAAATATTCCGGTAGTTTCCTGAGATAAATTTCTTCATCTTTTTCCAGGAAGACACAGATTATAATACGGTCAAACTGAGAAACAAAATAAAATATATTAGTGCATCTTTTAATACTTAACTGGTATTATGGCGACACAAGCCGAAAAAAGAGGGTGATTTGGAGGACAAGAAGATAGAATTGTATGCAACAAAGTAACTGAGGCCCAAGAGGGACAAAGATTACTGCTGCACTGATCAAGAGGATGCTGAGAGGAGGTCTAAGTGGACATCAAAGGCTCGGGAACAAAAAGAGGGAGCTGAAATTAGATATGTAAATGAAGGCAGAATAATGCATATGATGGAGGTCAGATCAGGAGATGTTTTCCTTAGACTTCCCATAATCCTTTAGGCATGTAGTATTTCTTAATGAACAGAATTATTAAGTTCTTTTGATTTCTTAGAAAACGATTGTCTAAAAGTAGAATAGTGAAAACGTTAACAGAAAAAAAAAAAAAAAGACATAAAATCTGTAGAATACAATTTAATATACAAAAAGTTGCAAAAACAGTGCACGCACAGTAGCGTGCAAATGTTTTAGGCAGTTGTAGAAAAAGGCTGCAAAGAATGTTTTCAGAAATAGAAGGGTTGATAGTTAATTTTAGTGAATGAAGAAAAGAGAAATCTAATCCCATCAATATTCGGTGTGACCTTTGCCTTCCATCACTTCTCAGTACTTGCAGACAGTTTTTGAAGGAGCTCGGCAAGGAGGTTGTTCCTGCCATCTTGGAGAACTAAGCACAGACCTTCTGTGGATGTAGGCTTGCTCCAATCCTTCTGTCTCCTCATGTCATCCCAGACAGACTGGATGAAGGGGAGAGCAGGGCTTGTGCGGGCCATATCATCACTTCCAGGACTCCTTCTCCATTGGGTGGTCACACCAAATATTGATGGGATTTACAATTTTTTTTGCTCATTATTTTAATTTATTTGATAAAAATAATGTATTTAGTAAAAACTATTAACACTTCTATTTCTGCTTTACAAATTGTTTGTTTCTGCCCCTTCATAACGTTACGTGTGTGATAGATATAGAGTGCAGCGACGATCAAACAATTGTCTGTTCTTACACAGCAGAGAGGTGGGAGATCAAGACTGCAGAGAGATCTGTAGCACTGCTTGCTCTTCCTTAACAGAACCTATTCACATAAGTAGTTGTTAGTAGGCGGTATAGAAGCTCCGCAGAATCTCTGAAGCCGGGATCTGCTGTGTATAACAGATGTGCTGCTTAGTCAAGAAATAATATAATCAATTTACAGGATAATGGAAATTTTTCTGCAATGCCCACTGAGCTCCATCCTATTCAGTGCTGCTCCCTTTTACATGAAGTAGGAGTATGTTAGCATTTAACATGGTGGACTGAAAATCTAAACTGTATCACAGTAGCCGCAAAACAAATACATTTCTCCATGGAAATGAATATGTGGTGCAGATTTTAACCACTTAGGGACATCTATCTCATATATATATATATATATATATATATATATATATATATATATATATATATATATATATATATATATAGTTACATCACCATCACAGCTGTTTGACCACTTATATCCTATAGTCACTTGTGACTATGTAATGGTGGTTAGATTGCATGGAGGCCACCATCTTTAAACGATCGGCACCCCCTCAGCATCATGGGTGGGGCTCCGAATGGTTGTCATGAGATCCGGGCCGATTGAAAGCATCAAGTCTTGTCGCCATGGAAGTTCTATTACATGCTGCCACAGAACATCACATATTACGATGTACTCAAAGGTGTAAGCTCCTGGGCCCCAGTGCAAAATATGT
Source organism: Leptodactylus fallax (assembly GCA_947044405.1). Lineage (NCBI taxonomy): Eukaryota > Metazoa > Chordata > Amphibia > Anura > Leptodactylidae > Leptodactylus > Leptodactylus fallax. Next base: position 4,271,976 of record CAMRHE010000138.1, on the reverse strand, counting down.
GAAGGGGCCTGAACTTACCACGTGCTATCTACAATACTGATGTCTTCTTATGTTTTAAATAGGCCCCCTTCAGGCTCCAGGGTCCCGTAGGAATTGCTACCTCTGCACCCTCTATAGCTACACTCCAGAATATATTATAATACAGAGCACATGTTCAAACTCCCAAGGGGGTCTAATAATGTAAAATAAAAAAGTTCTTAAATATAAAAAATTGTAATAGTTTCCCTTTCCCAATTTTAAATATGCAAAATATATTACGTATTAACATGTCCAAATATTCCCTATCAACCTCTCCCCCACAAATAAAGCTGATTTCAAAAAGTTAAACTATGCTAAGCAAATAAAAAACCAATAACACATTACAAAAACTATATAAATGTGGACTGACCCACAGAATAAATATAGAATAATTTTTACCACACAAAAACAAAACCTGCTGTTTTTTTTTTTCAATTTGTTCACCACACTTTTTTTTTTTTTTAAATTTTTTGTAGCATTATGGAATATATTAAATGGAAAATTAAATAACGCTAACAGAATAAAACAACTTGCCCCCCCCCCCCCAAAAAAAAAAATAGCCTCCCCAGAATATCAATTCTTTCGATTTAATTTTTCAATGCAGATTTCATCCTTTACGCTAGGTTCACACTAGTGTTCGGATCAGACGGGATCCCTGTCTGCTTAAAAAGCGGTTACCCGCTGACCCCATAGACTATAATGGGGTCTGCCGGTTTTATACTGAAACCAGCAGAGAGAAAAGTCCTCCTTGCAGCACTTTTCTATCCGCCGATTTTAGGTGGAGTCTCCAACTAAGATGTGAATCTAGCCTTACAATCCTTAGGGTGAAATCTGTGCCAAGCTGGCAACAAAATCTGTGACAAAATTATTGTAAACATGGATTTTGCTGCTGGAATTTGCAGCAAAATTCAGCACAGATATTTTTTTGATTCCTTGTGCACGTACACTTAGAATTGTCTATACAAAAACCACCCAATAATCGCCAATAATCAGTACATGGTGTAGGATTTTACTATTGTTGGTTCCTTTCCTAACATCCCTTTGTATAAATAAGCCACTTTGGCAATTGTCCCAATACTGAATCTTCTGGACTGCTGTCTTATTTGGGCCATCTTTTATTTGCGCTTCCTTAAATCCATGTCTCCCTCTGACCGTGTTTATCACTGCAGTTCTCTTGTCTATTTCATCTGTTTACCACTGTCCTTATTTTTTTTGTATTTTCCTCTCACCATGGCTCTCACCTTGTCTTTTTTCTCCTCCAGATAGTTCCTAATAGATCCCAGCGCCACTTCAGCGGCCTCCTCAGCAGGGTATCCTGTGCAAACAATGGTTTTACTGCTACAAAACTACTGTAAAAATACAAAAGTACAAACAAAAAAAAACAAAGAAAGAATACTCACCAAAAACACCGGTCGAAATGCATGGGAATGCCTATAAAACATTAATATTCGTGGTCAATAATCAGCTTAAAAAGTAACTAGAAATTCAGTGCTATGTATAGTGAAATATCCATCACACATAGGTGCTCCTAAACTTTTGCCATCAACAAGGCATCATCCATACAGACATGTGATGAATGATATCTTACTTATAGAGGGTCTGTCATCTCTCCTGACGTGTCTGTTATAGTAAATACTTGTATTCCCCATGAAATACCAATTCTGGATCATATTTTCTTATAACCCTGTGTTGTGCTGTTCCTCTGTTATTCCTACTAGAAATTTATGAATACCTTGACACGCCCCCCCAGCTGGGTGGTTCCATTTGGGGTCGTAACTTTACACACACTCTAACATTGTCCAATCGGCGTTCATAGTGTCAAAACCTACCACACCCCATTGACAATGAGAATGGTAACATCCAGTTGCCAATTTATTCATAAAATTCTAGGAGGAATAACAGAGGAACAGTGCAACACAGAGTTCCAGATTTGTTATTTTTCAGGGAGTACAAGTATTTACTTAGACATGTCCAGAGAGGTGACAAGCCCTCTTTGTCAGATTGTGATCTGTCAGATGGAGAGCCTCTGAGAAATTTATTTTTCGGCACTGTGGGTGCAGTGAAAATGAAGTTTTACATGGCAGCCATTGAAATAAATGGACATCTAGAGCTTTCATTGGAAGACTGCAGTACTCCAGAGCTAAGAGCCAAACTGAATTAGTATAATATGCCCAAATAGCGCATATGACAAGGAGTTGTCTGGCGCTGTATGTAGATGAAATCTGATTTGATGTTACCATGGTACAGCTGCTAATAACTAAATGACCTGCCCAAAATATGCCAAGTTATTGTTTCTATAGAGGGCAAGCTGGGTCATCTACAGAGCATCGTACATAGAAGTGTCTAAACTATATGTGCCTTTTACATTGTACCGTTTACATGTATTTGGGCTGTCATGGCAATTTACTGCCAGTATTACAGGTGCTACTCCTATCACAGGCCAAGAAAAATAAGTCCGATAAAAACTGGCCTACACTCTCTTTTCAGGTGCCATCTGTCACCCACTATTTGCTCCTCTGGTCACAAACAAAGATCATATACATATATATCTCCCTTACATTTTCCTCCATATGGTCATATATATTACCAAAGATCCCTCCCCTATTCAGTGTATCTATCAAATGTACAGTAGGGAGGGGTACCAGATGGCGGTAGGAGTGGAATGGAGCTCTAGTTACATACAGGCTATAGAACATTAAGCATCTGAATAATGGAGCTTGTTCACATCATCAACTTATGGTTCTTGTGTTTTTACTAAAATCGGACTGGATTCCAGCTGCGATTTTAGCAGTACCTTAAAATGTTTCATATACAGTGGTAAATAAGTGATGATTCGGGTAGCACGTACAGATATAGCGTAGTTTAACTTGACTACTTCCTTTTAACGGTCAAGATAAACTTGGCTACATATGTAGTAACAGTGGCTTACACACTGTAAAATCGTAACAATACACCATATTGTAAGGTATCAACACTGAATTAACAACCCGGGATGGTGAATTGCATGTCTTTTTGTGGTAAACGGAATGACAGGTGCGCCGAATGACTCATCTATAATTAATCATATTAAGATCAATCATATTAATCAGGACTATCCATAATACAAGGTCCTATTAACTAACAGCAGGCATGACAACCAGACATTATCTTTCAATGGAGCTAATTGTACTAAATCAAAACACAAGGAAAAATCCTTCAGGCGCCGTTCACATGGCCGTAGTGTAAGTCAGTGTGTTATTTGTTTAACAGTTAGCGCACTGACCCATTCTTCTCTATGGCCCCATACACATGTCAGTGTTTTCCACAGGTCAATGTAGGGGTCCTTGAGCTCAGGACAAGTCCTATTCCTGTCTGTTTTGTGGTCTTGCCCCATTCACTAAAGTGGATACCACCTGAGTGCAGTCTGTCCATTTATCTAACATTTTTTTTCATGGTTGTGTGCATGGAGCCTTAGGGTAAAAGCAGGAGTGGATTAAACAAAGAAGAGAAGCATTACCTGTCACGATGATTTGGGACGCTAAACCACCCACAGGTCCTTATGGACCAAGGATTTAGCTATTCCCAAATAGCTCTCTTTTAATGCCCTCCTTGCCCGAAATAAAAATAAAATGATTTATACTTACCTGGCTCCTGTTCTTCTGGCGCAGTTCTTCAGTGAAGCAAGAGGAGAACACCTTGGCTTCAGTGCGCATGTACCGGACCTCAGGCACATGCGCAGTGAAGCCAGAATGTACGTCCCTGGCTTCACTGAAGACCTGTGCAGGCGCCGGGAGCATCAGAGACAACCCGGGAGCACCAGTGACTCACCAGAATCATCTCTAGGTAAGTGTAAATGTTTCTTTTGTGTAATGCGGGGACAGATTGCATTAAGCCAAAATCAGCACAGACCTTAATGCATAATCTATACAAAACCAGCACAAGCTACAAAATAGCTTAAAACATGGCCACCATGTTAACATAGAAACAGAAATACATGAGATCAACCAATTATATCAAGAGACCCGACCAGTTATGTCCTGACATGGGACACTCTCAGACATAAATATTGGACCCAATTATCAAAGTGAGATTGGGTCCTTAAGCCCTATACTGTGGTCGCTAGGTGGCAACAGCGGTGATCCACACAGGTAAAGGGCTACTCTACCATATCTATGGGAGCCACCAAACCAAAGAGATCCTATCAATGGACCCCTAGAATCCTCACCCTGCACCCCAAATAACTCCAACTCTCACAAGGGCAGTACCCAGTACTATAAAACCCTGTCCCGAAACATATTTCATCCGGTAACACACCATTACTCATCAGGGGACCTTCAAATACTAGGACTCTATAGCAATATTGTAGAGCCCGCACCCTGTACGGGAAAACATCAGGTTAACTTAATCTATACCCCCCACTGCCTGTTAGGATATTCAGTACGGGCCTATAGTATCAGGGCAAACAAGCTACTCCTGTAACGGATGGCATTGCTACATAAAGGATCTGTAGGGGGTTTAGTGTCCCATAATGACCTGACAATATTATATTTTCTCTTCCGATTCTTTCCTCTATGTGTTAGGGCGCTAATACACATGCAGTTTCCTGAACCACACACATGTTTTGCATTTTTGATCAGTGTTAGTCATTTTCATTAGTGTAGGAAAAACAGGATGTGTAATAGCACCCTGAGGGTAGCCTGAGTCACTGCAGGCAGACAGCTACCTGAGAAACTAAATCACAAGACTTCCTGGAGACTCCCAAAGGTGCTTTTTTTCCCCTTTATAACTCAGGCTGATTTCTGCCTGGAATAAAGGCCGGCTGGAAACTGACCTGACAGATTTACTATTGATTGGCATTCTGCAGCTTGCTATGTAGTAGATATATGTAAACATAGAAGCCATCGAAACCAAAAATTACAATAGAAAGATTTTTTTTTTTTTTAGCCCAAAATACATGTACATCAATAATAAAAAACAAGGGCCCGTATGGTTTCTATAGCCTATGAAATAATATAGGTTATAATACGTTGAGTTCAAAAGTGAATATACCACTGCATAGTGTTTACCATGTAAAGCTTTATCACTGTGCGCTATGTGCTTATATCAGATAGATAGCCTTGTAAAGATTGTTGTCATTTTAGAGAACGAAGCTTGTAGTCATAGGAAAAGTGGAATAAATGTACAGTAAATATACAGTATATCTTGTGATAGCCAACGTTTCTCTCCGGTCGCTCACCATAGTGCGGAGCTGGTTCTCAGACGCCAGGTACATGCTGTTCATGTAGCAGTGAATCAGCTCCTCCTTCTGGCTGGAGCTGGGGTGACCCTGTGCCACAGGCCCCACTGTGTGAATTACATCTAAGGGGGATAAACCACAAAACAATCAATCCTGTGTGCTGTTACATATTGCAGTGAAACCTCTCTTTTTACGACCACTTCTTTGAGAAGACCACCCCTTATCCAGACCAGATTTCTTGTAATATTTTAGTTACACAATATATTATGCATACTGTGCATATTCTTTAAGATGACCACATTTCAATGTAATTTTGGGAGGCCCTCTCAAAGCAGCTTTCTCAACCCGATGTGCATGTGCTCTAGTTAGTACACATCATGTCTATAGGAGGCCCCCTATTGTTCTTAAAGTGAATCTGTTAGGGCAACTTGGTACACCACCCAAAGGTCCTTATGGACCGGGCAGCGGTGGTCCTGGGCCCACTGACTCTGTGGGGCCCACCCTGGAGCCGCCATAAACACATACGATTACTTCTACTATATCGGTGTCTGAAGGACACCAATACAGTTGAAATGCATGGCAGAGCAGGAAGCATTTGGCTTCCTGTTCTGCCATTTTGTAAGCCGTAAGCCATTACAGGGCTGCTGGCTTACAGAGCATCGGGACCACAGACAAGATGTCTGCTCCCCAGCACAGACAGGCACAATGCTATGACATCATAGCACTGCGCCTCCTATGCTGAGACACGGGCATCCCGTCTGTGCCTACGCAGCTTGTGAGGCAGAGAGGAAAGGACCCTTATTATACCATTTTTAATGCAGACGCAGATAACAGGCTGATTTGGGACACTAAACACCTGGTTCACAAAAAGTTGTAGGTGGTTTACTGTCCTTAATCGCCCTGACAGGTAAACTATGCTAACAGCTGCAGCACAGCTATGGTCATAGCCATGGGGGTAATTTAATGTCATTTATTTGAGTAGGGGGTACTTGGCTTAGAACCCTGCTCTGGGCTGGTATTTGCAAAAGAACAAAGCTAGCATTTTGAGACTGTGCTTCTTGCTGAGCGGCCTTAGCAGGTGAGTCAATAACAATAGTTACACTTGGCATAAAACATATAACTGAGTATAAATGACAACCAGACACCGCAATGCTATCCAAATGTACAGGTGATCGCACAAGATACCTATGGAAAAATATTCAGTCGTATAGCCCAGAGGAATACTCCAGTAAGTCTACACTCACACTTGGCAGGCAGACAGTAGCCACAGGTCATTTTTGCTTGTCCAGTCTCACAGCCACCTAGAGAGCTGCATTCCAGCTTCAGGAGCGGGCCTGCTGCCCGATGAATGCATCCATCCACTAAAAGAAAGAAAGACAAAATTTGTGAGCGGTTTTGGACACTAGAGATAGGAGTATAAAGGGAATGGTAGATAGCGAACAATAGCAATCAGCATCCAGCATATATGAGAACCGAGCGAGAAGTGCAGCTCCATGGAGAGCTACCAGCATGCTCCATCTGTGCAAGTAGGTATGGTACACAGATCTCTAAGGAGACTAGAAGAGACTGGGTGTTTTTACCATAATCCTCCCGCGTTCTCAGAATTCACTTCATTAATACACATCAGGCCGATAATTTACTATATAAAATGCTAGCTTAACATCACCCCATAATTCCTGTCCTTCTAACCTTTATAAATGTGCTCCTTGCTGTCGATATTATAAGTCGTCTATCTCTCAGGGTTCTAATCTCCCCCCTACCCTCCCTCTCTGTGTGATGAATCCTCTCTTTCTCTGTCATGTTATAACTCCTCTCCCTCTCTCTGTTGTGTTCTCTCCCCCTGTGGGACACAATTAAATATCATCTCATGAATTGGTTCTAATCTGGTAACTTGTAATTTAGCTGGAAATCAAATCAACAACGTACACAGAGCGGCCGACCTCCATATATGCAGATTTAGAGGATCAGAATCCAAGCAAAATTGTTATCCTCCATTTAGATGCACTAGCGACGACGGTCATGAAAATAACAAAAGCTACAAAAAACAAAATCGTCATCCTGAATGACGAAGGCAGAGATCTATATAGGGAAAATATCACAAGGCCTAGATCGTGATGGTCTGTAACCCTGCTTTACCTAAGCTTTTCAGTCTAACACATCTGTTCTTTATATCTTGCTTTTTGCAAACAAGCTAAGAAACACACAAGATTATTTAAAGGGAACCCGTCAAGTGATGTCTGCTGCAGGATATAATAGAGGGAGAAAAGCTGAGATCTGTGATGTAGAAGGTTTTATGATTTGGAACAGGATTTCTGAGTAAAAAGCAGAGAAAATTCCAACAGGACTCCTATGAGACACATTGAGAGTCCTGAGTCTCTGCCCAAAAACACTGATTAACAGCTCTGGCTGTCAAGTCACTGTGTGGGTGGGGGACAAGACTCCTAGGAGAACCAGTGAGAATCCTGTTTATTTAACTTAGAGGAGAGAAGCTGAGCTTTGTGGTGTATAGAGTTATATCATAGAGGGAGAATAGCTGAGCTCTGTGATTTATAGGATAGAGGGAGAGAAGCTGAGCTCTGTGATATATAGGTTTATATAGTAGAGGTAGAGAAACTAAATTCTGTGATATATAGGTGTATATGATAGGGAGGGAGAAGCTGAGCTCTAATATATAGGGTTATATGATAGAGGAGAGAAGCTGAGCTCTGATATTTTGGTTTATATGATAGATGGAGAGAAGCTGAGCTCTATGATATATAGGGTTATATGATAGAGGAGAGAAGCTGAGCTCTGTGATATATAGGGGTATATGATAGAGGAGAGAAGCTGAGCTCTGTGATATATAGGGTTATATGATAGAGGGAGAGAAGCTGAGCTCTGTGATATATAGGGTTATATGATAGAGGAGAGAAGCTGAGCTCTGTGATATATAGGGTTATATGATAGAGGAGAGAAGCTGAGCTCTGTGATATATAGGGTTATATGATAGAGGAGAGGAGCTGAGCTCTGTGATATATAGGGTTATATGATAGAGGAGAGAAGCTGATCTCTGTGATATATAGGGTTATATGATAGAGGGAGAGAAGCTGAGCTCTGTGATATATAGGGTTATATGATAGAGGAGAGAAGCTGAGCTCTGTGATATATAGGGTTATATGATAGAGAAGAGAAGCTGAGCTCTGTGATATATAGGGTTATATGATAGAGGAGAGAAGCTGATCTCTGTGATATATAGGGTTATATGATAGAGGAGAGAAGCTGAGCTCTGTGATATATAGGGTTATATGATAGAGGAGAGAAGCTGAGCTCTGTGATATATAAGGTTATATGATAGCGGAGAGCTTGAAGCTGAGCTCTGTGATATATAGATATATATGATAGAGGAGAGAAGCTGGGCTCTGTGATATATAGGGTTATATGATGAAGGAGAGAAGCTGAGCTCTGTGATATATAGGGTTATATGATAGAGGAGAGAAGCTGAGCTCTGTGATATATAAGGGTTATATGATAGGAGAGAAGCTGAGCTCTGTGATATATAGGGTTATATGATAGGAGGAGAGAAGCTGAGCTCTGTGATACAGTCATATGAAAAAGTTTGGGCACCCCTATTAATCTTAATCATTTTTAGTTCTAAATATTTGGGTGTTTGCAACAGCCATTTCAATTTGATATATCTAATAACTGATGGACACAGTAATATTTCAGGATTGAAATGAGGTTTATTGTACTAACAGAAAATGTGCAATATGCATTAAACCAAAATTTGACCGGTGCAAAAATTTGGGTACCCTTATCATTTTATTGATTTGAATACTCCTAACTACTTTTTACTGACTTACTGAAGCACAAAATTGGTTTTGTAACCTCACTGAGCTTTGAACTTCATAGCCAGGTGTATCCAATCATGAGAAAAGGTATTTAAGGTGGCCAATTGCAAGTTGTTCTCCTATTTGAATCTCCTCTGAAGAGTGGCATCATGGGCTCCTCAAAACAACTCTCAAATGATCTGAAAACAAAGATTGTTCAACATAGTTGTTCAGGGGAAGGATACAAAAAGTTGTCTCAGAGATTTAACCTGTCAGTTTCCACTGTGAGGAACATAGTAAGGAAATGGAAGACCACAGGGACAGTTCTTGTTAAGCCCAGAAGTGGCAGGCCAAGAAAAATATCAGAAAGGCAGAGAAGAAGAATGGTGAGAACAGTCAAGGACAATCCACAGACCACCTCCAAAGAGCTGCAGCATCATCTTGCTGCAGATGGTGTCACTGTGCATCGGTCAACAATACAGCACACTTTGCACAAGGAGAAGCTGTATGGGAGAGTGATGCGAAAGAAGCCGTTTCTGAAAGCACGCCACAAACAGAGTCCCCTGAGGTATGCAAAAGCACATTTGGACAAGCCAGCTTCATTTTGGAAGAAGGTCCTGTGGACTGATGAAACAAAGATTGAGTTGTTTGGTCATACAAAAAGGCGTTATGCATGGCGTCAAAAAAACAGCATTCCAAGAAAAACACTTGCTACCCACTGTAAAATTTGGTGGAGGTTCCATCATGCTTTGGGGCTGTGTGGCCAATGCCGGCATCGGGAATCTTGTTAAAGTTGAGGGTCGCATGGATTCAACTCAGTATCAGCAGATTCTTGAGAATAATGTACAAGAATCAGTGACGAATTTGAAGTTACGTCGGGGATGGATATTTCAGCAAGGCAATGATCCAAAACACAGCTCCAAATCTACTCAGGCATTCATGCAGAGGAACAATTACAATGTTCTGGAATGGCCATCCCAGTCCCCAGACCTGAATATCATTGAACATCTGTGGGATAATTTGAAGCGGGCTGTCCATGCTCGGCGACCATCAAACTTAACTGAACTGGAATTGTTTTGTAAAGAGGAATGGTCAAAAATACCTTCATCCAGGATCCAGGAACTGATTAAAAGCTACAGGAAGCGACCAGAGGCTGTTATTTTTGCAAAAGGAGGATCTACTAAATATTAATGTCACTTTTCTGTTGAGGTGCCCATACTTTTGCACCGGTCAAATTTTGGTTTAATGCATATTGCACATTTTCTGTTAGTACAATAAACCTCATTTCAATCCTGAAATATTACTGTGTCCATCAGTTATTAGATATATCAAATTGAAATGGCTGTTGCAATCACCCAAATATTTAGAACTAAAAATGATTAAGATTAATAGGGGTGCCCAAACTTTTTCATATGACTGTATATAGGTTATATGATAGAGGAGAGAAGCTGAGCTCTGTGATATATAGATATATATGATAGAGGAGAGAGCTGAGCTCTGTGATATATAGGGTTATAGGATAGAGGAGAGAAGCTGAGCTCTGTGATATATAGGGTTATAGGATAGAGGAGAGAAGCTGAGCTCTGTGATATATAGTGTTATATGATAGCGGAGGGAGCTGAGCTCTGTGATCTATAGGATTATATGGTGGAGAGAAGCTGAGCTCTGTGATATATAGGGTTATATGATGGAGGGGTGGGTTTTGGGGGTGGGGGTTGTGGTGTTGTGTTGTTTTTTTGGGTGGTGGTTTTTGGTTTTGTGGGGTTGTGGTGGGGTTGTTTTGTGGGGGTGGGTGTTGGGTTTGTTTTTTTTTTTTTTTTTTTTTTTTTTTTTTTTTTTTTTTTTTTTTTTTTTTTTTGTTTTTTGTATTGTGTTTTTTATATATGTATGTATTTTACGTAGGGTTTTATGTTTTTTTTAGATATACTTCTCTTTTCTTTTTTTTTCTTTTTTTTTTTTCAGTTTGTTGGTTTTTTTCCTTTTCCTTCCTTTTTTTTTTTTTTGGTTGGCGGGGCCCGGCCTCCCTTCCCTTCCCATTTTATTTTTTTGGGGTCGGGGTGGGTTTGCCTTATTTTTTTTTTTTCTCTTTGTCCTGGGTTTTGGCTGTGTTTTGGTCTTGTCTTGCTGATATCCATCCCCGGCGTACTCAAATTCGTCACTGATTCTTGTACATTATTCTCAGAATCTGCTGTACTGAGTTGAATCCATGCGACCCTCAACTTTAACAAGATTCCCGGTGCCGGCATTGGCCACACCGCCCCAAAGCATGATGGAACCTCCACCAAATTTTACAGTGGGTAGCAAGTGTTTTTCTTGGAATGCTGTTTTTTTGACGCCCCCTTTTTTTCTCTTCATATCCCCCCATCTTTTTCTCCTTTTTCCACGGCTCCTTCTCCCAAACCAACTCCCCTGTTGTTTCGTGCTTTTCTTTTTCTGCCTTCCCCCCGCTCTTTTTTGTTTGTTCTTTCCCCACACGCTTCTTTTCCCTTCCCTCCCCCACCCCCCACCTCCTTCTGCTGAGTGTGTTTTTTTTTATTGCTCCCCGCCCCCCCCCCCTCCCCCCATCTAAGGTTGTCCCCCTTTTTTGGTGTGTGGTGTGTGTTTTTTCCCTGTTCTCTCCTCTCTCTTCTTCTCCCCTTTCCTTTTTTTTTTTTTTGCCTGCCCTTCTGGGCTTAACAAGACTGTCCCTGTGGTCTTCCATTTCCTTACTATGTTCCTCACAGTGGAAACTGACAGGTTAAATCTCTGAGACAACTTTTGTATCCTTCCCCTGAACAACTATGTTGAACAATCTTTGTTTTCAGATCATTTGAGAGTTGTTTTGAGGAGCCCATGATGCCACTCTTCAGAGGAGATTCAAATAGGAGAACAACTTGCAATTGGCCACCTTAAATACCTTTTCTCATGATTGGATACACCTGGCTATGAAGTTCAAAGCTCAGTGAGGTTACAAAACCAATTTTGTGCTTCAGTAAGTCAGTAAAAAGTAGTTAGGAGTATTCAAATCAATAAAATGATAAGGGTACCCAAATTTTTGCACCGGTCAAATTTTGGTTTAATGCATATTGCACATTTTCTGTTAGTACAATAAACCTCATTTCAATCCTGAAATATTACTGTGTCCATCAGTTATTAGATATATCAAATTGAAATGGCTGTTGCAAACACCCAAATATTTAGAACTAAAAATGATTAAGATTAATAGGGGTGCCCAAACTTTTTCATATGACTGTATATAGATATATATGATAGAGGAGAGAAGCTGATTCAAAATCTGCAACAGATTAGTAAAATTGCAAAAACCACTGGAAATTGTCAATGTGACTGTTAGGGGGTTGAGTTCCTTTCTACAAATATATCTTTTAGATAACCAATCCCCTTATTCATCCAAGTTTTAAAACCTTTTGAGGCTACATTCACTCTGTCTTGGTGCAAAGCGGTTGTAAAAAATTTTTCAAGGCCAGCTTGCACCTGAGGTGCACCCATTTTCACAGATCTTCCTTACATTTGTCTGTATGGATTGATCCGTGAAAACGGACAAAAATATATTGACCTATACTGTATTTTGATGGTCTGTTAGAATGGATCATCAAAATAACAGTCGTGTGAATAGCCCCCATTCACTTGCATTCAATTTAATGCTGCTGTGCGACATCCGAACTCTAAAGCCTTTAACACTGCACGTCTGCATTCAGGTTTTCATGTAAAAAATGGAACAGGTGCAAAACACTACAACAATGATCAACCATCTATACATCTGTATTCCTACCATTAATAAATCAAGCGTTACCCCCCCCCCCCCCCACAATGTAACGCTCAATTTAGCCTTATTTATGGCTTGCATTAGTGTGAAGAAGTTGTGGAACATTGTGATTGCCTTTATTACAATGTATATTAATTTATTCCATTAGACAAAGAGCACCTGAAAATGCACTTCTGTACTGAACTGTAGGTGACAAGCAGATCGCACCTCTTTGTGGTTGCTATATATTGTAGTTAGTGTCAAAAAGAGGATCATGTCCCACCCGAAAAAGAATTCTGGGTAAAGGATTTCCTACATTTAGTTCCCTGACAAGATCTGAAGCCTTAGATGTTGGGGGATATGATAGAAATGTCAGTCACTAAGGTACCAGACACCATTTCTTTACATTGTAGCTGGTGAATACGGAGAAATACTGAGAATACTCACAGCCCGAAGGTGCAGATAAAGCAGATATTACATCATGACAAATTATATTAAACATTGTAATGTATGGAAAGTCATAAAGTTAATCTTTTACCAGCATGTCAATTCCTTGCTGAGTATTTCTTAAAGGGACATTAAAAATGAATGAAAAATTAAAGAGGATAACATTGCCCACAGTCTCTGTCAGTCTTTCCTCTACCAGTCTTGTAGACAGGCTGCAGTTTACCTTTATATATTTCATAGGTTTTAACTGCAAGACGTGAAAAGAACTAGGCTCAAAAGAAAGTGGGGTATAAAATGAAGAATTTCTCCAATTTTTTATGGTTTTTTTTTTTTTTTTTTTTTGTACATTTCTATGTTTTGTGTTCCTTTAATATATGTTTACAGCAACTGGAACTCCATATTCCTGATTCAGAACACCAAATTTCCTGCTTAGATTATAAAGAGAACACATGGCTAGCCACTACGACAGGGGGCATTATTTTATTTATTTATATATATATTTTTTTAACTAGTAAGCTCTCATAAGTGGTGGCTGCAAGCAACCAAAAATTTTATGTTTTAAAGGGACCTTGCCAGTTGAATTCAGGGCACTCAACCGCCAGTACGCCATCATGCAACTGAGATGTATAACTTACTGACACCTGTCTCTGGAATCAGGAGAGATTGAAGTTATAAGAGAGGTCTGCTTTACCAGCGTCTGCTTGAGGCCTCCAGTGCTTGCGTATTGGCCTGATACAGCTGGGGTCAGTATCCCTGATGTGCAGGAAAGCATGGTGTACTGAAGTTGGCTTCACTTGTTCAATGGTCCTAAAGTTGTGAGTAAACTCCCAGTCACTTGTAATTCCATTTTGTACCAAGATATGCTATATTTTGCAGGCTTAGGATAAGTTCAAATCTGCGCCAGAGTCTCCTTTGGAGATTCCCCTGCAGAAACTGCTGGAATATTATAGAGAATTATTGATAGAAATTGGCGGAGGGCTTTTCTCTCTGCCACTTTTGGTATGAAAATGGCAGGCACACGGTGGACCTCATTATAGTCAATGGAGTTTGGCGGTCTCCGCGGGTAACACATTTTAGCGTTACGGCTCTCCATCGGACCCGAACGATGGAGAGTCCGGCGCAGATGAGTTGTTCGGTGCATGGCTGTGTCTATCAGAGGACCTGTTTTTGCCTATGGTTGTCCACAACCACCCGCCCTACCATAAAGATTGACAGGTCCCGATGTGCGGCGGTCACAGGAGAAAATGTTCCAAAACAGCTCATTTGCATTTGCAAGGTTTTTACAATGCAAACCTATAACAGAATGGCATTTAGGATGGACATTCACTTTAAAGATGCCACTTCCATTACAAATCAAAGACAGTCACATTGAATCTTAAGGTTAACTGCAGATGAAACATGACATATCTAAAAATGCCTATATCAACAATGTGGTTATGAGCTGGGACGGGGTTTGTGAAACTGACACTAACATTACTATGTAGACACACATTAGAAGTAAAAAGCTGTCAGCTGTTCTCATTCTGCTGTACATCAGCCCGGCATCAGCTGTCTGCTCCAAATCACCCAGAATGTTTCTGTTTTCTTATCTCAAACATTTTCAATATTGGTAGAAACTGTGTTTGAAGTGATATTCCCGAACAGACATTTATGGCATACCTGATAGATGTGGGTCCTACCTCTCATACTTGCACCTATTTTGAGAACCAACCCCAACCATATGCAGCATGCTGAGCCTATCGCAACTTTCCAACAGAGAATAAATGAAGTAATGCCCATCCATGTGTGTGGCGTCCTCCATTCACTTCTATGGGAGGGTATGACTGTGGGTTCTAAGGATGTCACACATCACGCATATAAAGGATTTAATAAAAGGACAGAAAACAAGCAAGCAAGTAAAAGACAATAAACAAGAATATAAGCACACTTACAAGGCTGGGGTGAGCGCAGTGTCAGCTAGCCAATACCCCAAGGTGTACAAGCAAATCATGGATGATAGGAACTAAGAAGACGTCTGGAATGAATGGATTGGCTGGCATAACATAACCCAATGTTTTATAGTGTTCCATCCAGCCCCCATTCTTAAAGTTGTTGTCCAGGAAATACAAATTTACAGCAAGGAGGCTGGGGAAGGTAAAGAAAACAAAAACTACTCACCTGTCCCTGGTGCTCCGTTGTCTCCACCTTTGTCTGGTCTAGCTGCTCACAACACAGGACGTCCCAGTTCCTTTTCTTAGACTGCTGCAGTCATGTCGCGTGAGGATTTCTGCCAGAACAAGCCCCGAGGTATGGCTGGACCAGACAGCGTTGGGGGACACTGGAGCCCCAAAAACAGGTGATTGTGTGTTTTTTTTTTTTTTTATATAAACCTTCCCCGGCCTCCTTGTAGAAAACTGTAATTCCTGGATAACCCCTTTAATGTATAGTACTTTTCAGAAGCTTTTTGGTTACTGGTTTGGAATTTGACCTTACCAGATCTTTGTACCACACATTTTAGCAAGCTTACAACACAGTAACTAAGATGGCTTTGGAAACAGCCAAACAAATGGATCCCCATTCTCATGTAGGTGCCAATCCCAGTAGTACCAACATCTATCAGAATCATATCCTGCTTTAAATGTCTAGTATAAGAATACCCCTTTAAGTATAAAATGAATTTTTCTATATGTAATAACACAATTTTAGCTACAGTTATTTGCCTCATTTACAGTTTAGTTTCTCGGTCGTCCTCAGGGCATCGCCATTTGGATTATCACTTACTCACTGCTTTAACTACGTGCTTTATATAGCATTAAGTTACACTTGGTTACGATACCATTATGTGTCAGTGTTATATACTGCTTGGGCCTAAAGATACAGCTCGATTAATATCATGGAAGTCTGGTTATTCTTCAGTCCTCCCTGAAAGGAACCAGTCATGCTGTACGTGCAAGGTGGCATGTTATACAGCATCAGGAAGGTGAAAGCTCACTGATCTATCCTTCTATCTATCTGTAGGAAAAGATTCTGTATAAATGTCATTTATGCTCTTTCTATTGTGTGGAGTCCAGTGTAATATGCTGGTTCGATGTGGCAGGTTCCCTTTTAAAGCACAACTTCCTGGTATTTCGCCATCTATATTTCTTGGCTGGTAAAACACTACATATTCCCATTTATATTGAACATAACCTCTTGGACTTAAAATAAATTATAAATATATGAACAAAACAATTACATAATATTAACATGAAACAATGTACACCGAGCAGACAGGTTAACAGCCAGTGTGTGCTCTGTTTTTCTCCTTATGCCTGGGGATATAGAAGTAGACAAAAGACTTTATATGTATAACATTTATCTCTCATGAAGGATGTAAATTCCAGGGAAATACATTGAGATCCATTGTTTGAGAATCACTCTTTAAAGCCCTGAGAATCACAATAAAAAAAAAAAAAAAATCACAGCAAATGTATAATACAAAGTTAAAGGAGTTATTCACCTCGTAAAAGAAAATCGTTGGCCTACCATTAAGATAGGCCATTGGTGGGGTCATGCTGTTGGGACCCCCATGGATGCGCAGCTCCTGACATTGCACTGTATTCTTGATAGTATCAGTTGTGAGCACTGCAGCATGGTCTCATAGACTTGAAGTGGACACTGCTGCAATACTCATAACCGCCAGAATATGGCAAGTTGGCAGCATCTGGCATGTGTACAATGCTGGGCGCTACGCACATTGGACTATATATTTTTTTTTTTTGGACCTCCACCAATCTAAAGTTGAGAGCCCATCTTTAATATAACAATATCTATTTCCGTCTTTCAAGTGCAGTTCATTTGCCCCAGTCTTCTCATTTCCATAAAATTTCCACCAATTTATCTGACTACTCTAGTACAACGCACATTAGTAGTCTGAGACATTCCCCCTGTATCAGCTGGATGGACTGTCTGAGACTACTACAGCACAAGGTGTATACACTAGGCTAAGAAACTGGTGGACATTTTACAGAAATGAAGAGGGAACTGGCTATTGGAGGTGTCGCACCTAAAAAGATTAAAATAGGTATTTAACTAGGCATTAAGCATTTATTGTAAAATGTGTATGGTGAAGCGGAGGTTTGCTTCTCCTAGTGTCTTCTACTGAAAGCCGGACATGGAGGCTGAAGTAGAAATCAAGTAAGTTTGGTTTTGTTTTGACAATTGCTTTTTGTGTATCAGCTGTTGTAACTGGGCCTGAAAGGGACACTCTAGACAAATGTCAGAAAGGTGTGCTGTGGTTAATGCATCCATTTCTAGATCCTCATCAAAACCAGGATCATATGCTAGCAAAGGCAGTGGAAACAATCTGAAGATTAGGGCCACGCCATTCATGAGGTGAGGTGAGGTGGGTCTCTGGCCTCAGGCGGCAGCAGTTGAGTCTTGTGCCCTGCTTTGCTGTACAACCCTTCATACATCTGTTCCCACACACACTCGTGTGGTTAGATCCGAGAATGGAGTGGGTACAATCAGGTGCTGCCTGGTTTGCTGTGGATCCAGTAGGTGGCGCTCCCTCCTATTACTGTTAGTATGAGGCACCACCTGCTGTATCACCATCAAACCAGGAGGGATAGGATTGAATATAGGAGAGACATAGTTAGCCTCTACTTCAACAATACAAAACCCAAAAATGTCAAAGCTACAGGTGTGTTAACTGTGATGGGCGAAGTCTGACAGACCGCACAGCTAACGCTACCTACTGGATCCTCAACACACCTGATTTAAACCACTCCATTCTAGACTCAATTGAGGCTCCTGGCCATGGTCTTCTTTTTCCTATCACATGACATGACATGACATCATATGACCAAAAGGTCCTGGAGTCAAATGAACAAGATGACTCTACACAGAAAGAGAAGGAAAGACAAGGATCTGTGTAAAGTGTTTGTGTGCCCGAGTGAGTGTATGTAACCTGTATATGTGAAGGTGTGTGTGTGTGTATATATATATATATATATATATATAGATAAATATATAGAGTGGTGTCATGAGTATATATAAGTGTGCTGTGACACATATGGAAGTTCCAAGAACAAGAGAGCAAATATGCATGCTGGGAGTTGTAGTTTTACAACAGCTGGAGTGTCGAAGGTTGTCTACCCCTGATATACACAATGCACAGTGCTACTTCTATAGCCCTGTGTGTACAACCAATGCACAGTACACTAATACTGCTATTGCCCTGGATATATAGACACTGCACAGTAGCACTATTCTTGTCCTGTATATGCAGGCACCACACAGTACTACTTCTCCAGTCCTGTATGCTGGGGATAACTCTCAGTATCTGATCTAATTCTGTATATATGGACACTGCACTGTACCACTTCTCTTTTACTGTATATTCAGACAATACACAATACCATTTCTCTTATTCTATACATATGGACTGTGCACAGCACCACTTCTGTTGTCTAACTCTTATTCTGCACAGTATGCTGTTATTTGGGAAGGGGGGATATTATGCGGAGGGCAACATTAAACTTTTGCCTTATGCAGCAGAAAGTCTAGGTGCAGTCCTGCTGCAGATATATTTGCTGATCCAAGTTTGTACTAAACATTATAGGTAAATGACAGGATTTTTGCAGACCACCTGGCATGTGCATTACAGATTGACCAGGTTCCTTTTTTTTGGTTAGCAATGTTGTTAATGGCCTGTGATCTATGCACAAAGTGAACAATCCATTATTGATGACCTACCCTAAGGTTAGGCCATCAATATCTGATCTTGCACAACCCCTTTAAGTAGCTCACCAAATGGAGTTTTGGTTCAGTTAGAGGTATAGTAGGAAACTTCTGCAAGTAAACCAATTCAGGCAGCATGGAAACTGCTGAGCCAGTGTCTAACATCAATTCAGTAGCCAGAGACTGTCCTGAAATAGCATCCACATGCACAGTGAGCATTATTTTTTCATTTTGCACACTCAGAATCATTATTTCTGGGATGTCATACGCCTGATGACTCCTCTGACAGACATTAGCAGAATGTACCATATTTTTGCAATTGTTGCACTGAACATCCTTTGCAGGACATCCCAGGAAGTTAACTGTTTGCTGAGGGGATGGATACACCTCTATAGCACCATTTCTAATGCTGCCATTTAAAGGGAGTCTGTCACCTGAAAACTCAATGTCAAACCAGTTATAGTGCAACAATATGCTGAGCACTACCATATCTTTAGATAGTCTAACAGGGGTATCATTTCCTTTAAAAAGGAGGTTTTAGAAAAATGCAAATGTGGCAATGGGGCGTGCCCGAGTCTAAGGTTTTCAAACTTGAATACAGAGCCCTTGGATGCTCTGACAGTACTCCTCTGTACTTGAGCCCCATTTACAACATAATGTCCCTTGCAATGCACCCTGGATGATTTTCCTGGTGACAAACTCCCTTTAAAAGGAGTTGTCCAGGGAAATTTATTTTACTTACAAGTGCCGGGGTATTATTTTTATGCCAGTCCTTGGAGTCCCAGGTTGCTTCCCACCCTAGGTCACATGATCGGAACCAGCACCCAGTCCCCGGGACGCTCTGTCTCCTTCCTCCTCTTCCATTTTCACTAGTAGTTACTGGGGCAGCCTTTACTATAGTCTGCCAGCCCCTACAGCACAGAAAACTACCTGCGAAAATAGGAGAGAAGGGAGGAGATGGAACAACTTGGGGACAAGGTTATGGTTTCCAATTATATGACACTGGTCAGAGAATGTCCAGGACCACTAGGCCCGGCATCAAAAGAAAAAAAAACAAAACAGCACATGTAGGTAAAATAAAACTCCTCGGACAACCCACTTCTAACCAATTCTGGACCACTCTTAACTCTACAAGGACATACCCATACGTTCTCACTGTGTTAACCAGATGCATGAAATTGTACAGCTACAGAATCGGGGAGCCGGCTATAACTACAGCCCAGAGCTCCTATAGAGGAGGCAGAATATTTACATTTATCTATACATGTAAATATGGTTATATTCATGGGAATACTCCTTTAAGGAGGTTGTGAAGCCCGGACAGTGGATGCATTCTCTTCGCTTACTGTCTGCGCTTCTGCCATTGCAAACTTAATCTGGCTAGTAATAGTAAAAACCTTAGGCTGGTTTCTAGTAGTAGTTTTTCTCTCCTGCAAGAAGTTCTTTTCTATGAGCTGATTTCTGATCATTTCATCTGCCATGTTTCCAGATTCACATACAGTATGACTACCATTTCTCTCAGGGCAGCAATGTACTGCTCTGTAGATTCACCATGTTTCTGCCCACACTGACAGAATTTATATTGCTCCGACACTACATTAACCTTCAACTCGCTATACATTTAAGATAGCTGTCAGGCAGACTCTCATCTAAGGAAAATCTGCACTACTGATTGCAAGTGGGTACAATATTGTGCAAAAGTTTTAGACAGGAAAAAAAAAAAAAATGCTGCAAAGAAAGCTTTTAGAATCCAAGCATTTTCTTCACCTTTTTCTTAAAATCTAAATCCCTTCAATATTTGGTGTGACCATCCTTTGTCTACCATCAACACTTCTAGGCACATTTGCAGACAACTCTGGAAGGAACTCGGCAGGGGACTGTTCCCGCCATCTTGGAGAACTAAGCACAGATCTTCTATGATGTAGGCTTGTCCAATTCTTCTGTCTCTTCATGTCATCCCAGACAGACTGGATGATGTTGAGATTAGGGCTCTTTGCCGGCCATATCATCACTTCCAGGACTTTTCCTCCTACAAAGGGCAAAGGTCTCACCAAGTATTGATGGGATTTACATTTCTCTTTTCATTTACTTCTTTTTGTTCATTGATAATAAACTATTAACTTATAGTTCTTATTTGTAGCATGTTTTCTACACCTGCTTAAAACTTTTACAAAGTACTGTAGTTTGCTGAATCACTTGAGACTCTCAGGAAGTGGATTTAGTGAAGAGCAGCCATCTTTGTCACTATGTATGCTGTATAATGCATAGGATAAAATATATAGCTACATTAGTAACATGCAAATCTGTTTAATATGCAAACTTCTATAAGAGTAACCTCCACATAAAGCACAATGACTTCCTGCTACATTGTCCTTTACAGTCCTAGACTGGGAGAACACTACTGTCAGATATAGCTCAATATTCTAAGTGCGTCTAGGATTAGAAAAGAAGGAGATTGTGTATTTTTTTTTCAGAAAAGGTGCCATACTTGGATGTGGATGAGCTGCAATATATCATAAGTAGCCCATGTACAAGTGAAGCTTGAGGCTGAGCTGTATTACGAGGCATTACCCAATGACAAAGGTGGCTCTTTTCCTGTGAAAACTAGATGATATTTTCTCACGCTAGACACACTTAAACGGACCACACGATTCATGAGCTTACAATTAGGCCATGTAGGGAGCCGCTAGCGACTGCCAGGGCTGCGGATGGTACGTGCAGTTCTCCATGTTCTTGTGCAGATCTGGACGTGTTACATTTGTGTGAGACATTCACTGATACGTGTTGCTAGCACTTTGCGTTTGGCTCAAAGGGGTAAAATTGCTGCTGCTGCTCATTTGGCAGAAGTTAGTGGGAGCCAGCATGGGACTTTATGTGCCCCTGCTGGAGTATAATATGCAAACTGTAAAACAATGGGAACAGTGGATATGGAGTTAGAGGGCTCTTCTTCAGGTTTACCCCAGGAGTGGAGAAAGAATCATTGTTAGGCCAGCTGCACATGGTCAGTTTTAGTCCATAGTTATATGGTCCACATATTGTGTTTCCAAACTGCACTCACACCATCATAGATGACTATGATACTGTGAGTCCAGGTCTCTGGAAATATCTCAACCATATTTTCCTGATTCCAGCTGCCTATGTGCAGTTGGCCTTAAAGGTGCTGTTCATCTACAATGTATAAAAATGCTCAGAATGCTTTAAAGTAATAAAAATGATAATATCCACCTTGCTGATACCAAACACCCTCGTTCCAACATTTCCCAGGTACCTTTCCAGTCTCTGCGCTTCCCGATTCCCGTCTACATGGATATGTGACTACTCAGCCAAGCACTGGCCTCAGCAGTGACCTGATACAACCAATTATTGTAGTTCGGGGCCCTGTCAGCATAGAAATGTGACCACTCAGCCAAAGTGCATCGCAACATGAGCAGCTTGGAATTGGTATTGAGGGTATTATTACTTTACTTTACATGGGGTAATCCGGACCGGAAAAACTTCATAGATTAGTTTGATTTCCTGACTCAAACCCAGCCAGGAGACCTGAGTGATCTATGATACCAGAAGTCTGCCTGCCTATAGCTTCTCTGTTGTATTATATACAGTCATGAGATCACTATGATGCAAGGAATCCCGATCTCCTGACTGGGTTTTGGCCAGGAAATCTGGCCGGTGTACAAACTGGATTTTTCAGTTTGGATTGCCCCGTGTGCATGGGGCCTCAAGGCCTTGTGGAAATATGAACACAAATGTGGGAATTTATTAAGCCTGGCATTTCCTAATTCTCTGCTGCATGAGATGTGCTAGAGTTATTAAAAGGCTTATGAGCGTCCAAATTGAAATATATAGCAGTCAGGGCTTGGTGTACATTTCAGATAGAACGTACACCAGTTTTCAGCACAAGTTGTAAAGTGGCAAGTGGAACAGATTTGGGGAGGGGGGTTCACACCTATGAATTTGATGCTGAATTTGTCTAGCAGAAAATTTCTGCTTCAGGAATTGAAGCAGATTTTTTCTGCATGACATAAACAGACATGGATTTTGACGCTGAATTTGGAGAAGAGTGCCTCTGTTTTTTGCCTATTTTGACTTTAAAGGGCAGAGCCAAATTCCAAATTTGACAAATTTCACATCTACGGAAAAAGGTGTATTTTCGACCGCCCATTCATTTCAATGGGAGTTCTTAGACGGAATCTGCCTCAAGGACACAATTTTTTTTTTCCCCTAGTTAAAAAATCAGCTACTGCCTCCCATTTCAATGAACAGGAGGCGGATTCCGCCACAAATTCAGCGTCAAATTCCTACATGTGAATAAAGGGCAAAGTGGCACTTTTTGGTCCAGATGGTCACATTCCTAAAAATACACCACTTTCGTGCCACAAAACTGGTGTATTCAGTTTAATAAATAACAATTTGGAGCATTGAATATGCTATATTGTTTCTGCGACGTATATTTAGAACCTCTTAAGGCAGCATTGTCATAGTATCATTTGTGCTTGTGTACGTTTTATTCTGAATGTATTTATAAAGTGATGGAAGAGCTTAGTCACTCGCACAATGGATGAAGTAGACGGCACTTGATCTCTAACAGTGGCCCTGGTAGCCGGATGTTGTACTGGAGCATGCAGAGAAACGTGACCTCACTGTGATTAGAGCCAAAGCTCTTTCTTGTGAAATAAACCGCACTGTAGCTCAGTTGGTTTCTTCATTTAAAAGAACATTGTGGCTGGAAGGGAGGTTCATATTGAAAGTCTAGGATCAAACCCAATAAATCTAAGAAATATTTCTGAATGAGACGAGCAATAAGCCGCTGGCCATTTTTCTGAAAGTTTATTCACAGCAGATAAATATTCTTAGTCTTGGTTGGCAGATGTGTTTTCGAATGAGCTCTTTTTGTGTAGGGGGAACTAACTAAATACTGTATAACCTATTAAAATTAAAGTTGTGCAAAAACACTTACCTTTGGGAATGTTTTCTTACTCTGGATTTGGATTATTGGTATATATAACATTTTATGTATAACTATACAACATGTTGTAAGTTATCCAGAACTGGGATCGCTATAGGCCAAATAAAAAAATATAAACATTAACTAGAAATTTGTGCCATAGTGCTGTAGACTGGCACCCTCTTCTTCTTCCTAGGCACAATACCCTAAAAGTGCATTGTGTTGAATCACCAGGCCTGCCGTAATGCATTGCCAGTACCGACAGAAGTAAAGTCATTCAGTAGTATCGTACAGTTAAACCTTCTTTTGGCCAGATTATCACTCAGTAGTGGGCCCAAAAGGTCCAACATATTTGGAGCAGGTTCAAATAGCGGAATTCGCCACGGACTTGGGGGTGGATTCTGCTCATTGTTTTCAATGGGAGGCAGAGATCTCAGCCGTAGGCTGAAATAAGCAGCGTCCTGCTTCATCTTGCCTCAGATTCTGTGGCTCGAGACTCCCTGCTGATCAGGGATTCCTCTGGCCTCTAGGATTCCTCTGGGCCTAATCAGCAGCCGGAAGCCTCGATGGAATGCCGATGCCCAAGGGCGGAAAACAGCGGCAGAAAACGAAAAGGAATTCCTCTTCATTTTCGGCCATGTGAACTTACTCTTGCAGTCAATCATCTAGTGATAGGGACCAATGTATACATAGCCAATTAATCACTTTCCAACCACCACGCAGTTATCTATGTCCCAGCAGTGGACTGTAAACCGCAAGTCACTGTATCAATATGGAAATAAGACATAAGGCTACATTTACATCGGTGGAGGAAAAAGTCCTGACACCTGTCAGAGCTAATTATAGTCAATGGGGTCTGTCCAACTATATGGACCCAAACAATGTAGAGAGGATGCTAGTGTGAACCTAGCATAAGAAATTTTTAACATTGTAACTAAAGCTAGGTTTACACCTGCGCCCGGTCTCCGCCTGGGGATTCTGTTCCCCATTCCGCTTTAAAAATGCAGAGAGAAAAGTCCTGCAAGTAGAACTTTTCTCTCTGGATTTTCTGCCCTTTTTGGGCGGAAACCTGGTGGACCCCATTATAGTCAATGAGGTCCGCGGGTCTCCAAAGGTATCCGCTTTTTTAAGCGGAAACCCGAATGCAGGTGTGAACCTAGCGTAAGGCTACAAGCTGTCTGACAAGTTCTTAATGGCTGGATGCAGTTTTGTTTTTATTATTTTTTCCCAGTTTTAGTGTAATATTCTTAGGCTACCAATAGTAGTATGGACTTAGCCTAATCATTATTTTTTTGCACTCACTTGACAATGGTTATCATTTTGACATATATAACTAGTATCTCGTCATTCTGAGTAAATACTATATGTAAGACATAGGTTATTTCAACAGTTAAAAAGATGCTTTCCTAAAATGTGATATTTCATAAAATTATAATCTAAGAAAATAAATATTACTGTGAAATCATGCTTTCTGTTCTCAGATTCCAAGTCTTTTTATTCTCAGACTGACTACACTACAAATTAACTGCATCACACTCAAGATGGTAAATGTGCGCTGATTGTCGCCATTGTATTTCCTTTTACATTCATTGATCTGTCAATCAAGGAGTCCATCATCATCTTTATCACTCATGTCTATTCAATGCTTTCCTTCAATTCAAGAGTAGGCCCACTTTAAAAGTATCACCAGAAAAAGAACAAAACTAGAAAATGTACTTGGAGTTTGACAGCACAGTTTTACCAGTCTTAAAAATATTCCAGCCGACAGCATATTTTTGGGTTTGGTCCCACGCCTTAAAAGCATGGACCACACTTTCAATAGAAAATTGAATATTCAGGGGGAAGACAAAACCACCTAAACTATCTCTATTTGATCATTTCTCTTGAACCTTTTGCCATGTCCCTCAAACCATTTCTAAAGAAATCCTGTAGTGTGGGAAGACGAATTATCTTGCTGGAAGAGATCACTGCCATTAGGGACAACCATTGCCATATCATATAGTACTGGTCTCCTCATATTGGAAGAGAAACCTTATGGGTCCCCTTAGGCTCTTGGGCCCGGGTTCAACTGCATACCCTTGGTCAGTGGTACATGTTAAAGTAACTTCCACATAAATGCCAGGACACAAAAGCCAAAACATTGCCCAGAGCCTCTCTCAGCTTGCCTTTCTTCCCGTACTGCAACTTGGTGTAGTTTCTTCCCCCTGATAAGTACATTGCTGTCCACATGATATGAAAGAAAACAAGATTCATTAGACTAGGCCACCTTCTTCCATTTCCCATCCAGTTCTATGCACATGTGCCCATTTAAGGCACTTTTGTTGTGGACAGGGGTCACCATTAGCACTCCAACCAGTCTGTGGCAGTGCATCAAACTGCAATGCATTGTGTGTCCTAATATCTAATATATCCCAGCCCTTGACAGGTGCCATTGAAAACTAAATAATCCATGTTCTTCACTTCACCAGATTTTAAAGTTATGACATTGGTTTATGCGCCTTCATAAAGTCGTGCATCCAGATAGCAAGAAAGTAACCCCCTGCTTATAATAACCAATATGCACATGAAAATTGAGGCACATATAAAACATTTACAGGTAGATTTGCATTGTGAATATGAGTCAACAATTATTTATAATGCAAGGAGGAAAAGTAAAGAAGATTAAAAAAAAAAAAATATATATATATATATATATATATATATATATATATATAAAACAACCCCCCCACACAAAACTGATTAGTTACCAATATGAAGGAAATATGGAAGAATGTATTCCTGTAATAAAAGATAGATCGCGAAATAGTCAGTTGTTAACATTGTTTTAAGTCCACCTTACCTCTCAGCCAGTGCTGCTTTCTGTTCAATGGCTATTACACAGAACAAACTGCAGCTTAAAGGAAATTTGAAAGGGGGTCACTGAATTTTATGAGGATCACCAGGGATGTTCTTATGCCCACTGACAGCAATGCAAGGGGAATGCGCAATGGAGCATGGCCACACGTTAAAGTTTTTTTTTTACAGACTGTAGCCATCATATATTCATTCTGCACATCTATGAGCAGTTGTGGAAATGTCCCTTGTGATCCACATAAGAAAAAAAAATTATCTGTGTGCAAAGTCAGTTTAGAGCTCCATTTTGTTTTGTTTAATGGTCACTGAACAGAATATAGCTTAAGTAGAGAAGCAGCATGGCTAGATGTGCCCTTAGAGAGGAGGAATGGCACGGCTAATCCTACACAATATGGATTTGTAGAGTTGCCAATCTGTAAATTATCAGGCAGTCTGCAGAACTTTATTGTTTTGGCTTTCTAAGAGTTGGGTAATCTTTCAGTTTATGGTCGTAGTTAATGAAGATGGGAATAAAGTGCAGAATTCAGTTTGGCTGAGGCCCCACGTTGCGGAAATGCAGCTTTTTTTTGTTGCGGTTTTTAGAGCCAAAGTCAGGAGTGGAATGAGCAGAAGGCAGAAGTATAAGAACTTCCTATATATTCCCCATTCCTTTTGCAGCCATTCTTGGTTTTGACTTAAAAAAAACCCAATAAAACCTGCAACAAAAAAGCAGATTTTCTACAATGTTGAACCTCAGCCTTAAGCAAGGGGTTTTACAAAATCTTGTATTATCTAGCTCACAACAATGTAGGAAATAAACGTTCTAATGCAGAGCCACAACTATGCACAGGGCCGAGTTCAGTCCGGGTACTGTGACCCACACACAGGCTGTTTTCCATGGATGGGACTTGGTTGTGTGAAAGGGCCCTAACTCTAAATATTCTATTATTTTCTTCTGATTTTCTGATAGACAGTAGCCCCTGTTAGAGCCACAAATAGACATAGGGGTTATCTAGCTTTGGACAAAGTAGGAAATAAAAGGTCTGGTGTGCAGCCACAACTAAAAGCTCTGGGGCCCCAGTGGAAAATCTCCATCAAGATCCCCATGTCTCATGTTTCTTATGTGTTTTGTGGCAGACATCTGACATCAGAACCTGGGTGTGATTGATACCTTTGCACCTGTTATAGCTACAACCGATCAGTTACACAGAAGAACTACTGCGGCACAAATTTCTGAAGAAGTTAAACCTGGAAAGATAGAAAGTTGCCAGTATATACACTACACAGTGACCATGCTAGCCAAAGTCCACAGGGGTGTAGCTAATAGGGGGTGCAGTGGAATCAGTCGCTACCCAGCCCTGGACTCTAAGGGGCCCCCAAAGGTCCCTCTGCCACATAAAGTATATCACTATTCTAAATGGCAGGTGGGCCTCTTTACAAATTTGGCACTGGGGACCAGGAGCTTCAAGTTACACCTCTGCTGGTCCATCTCCAAAATCACCAACAATTTGTACATAAGCATCAGGGCAAGACCACAAAGCAATGAAAGAAGGTAGCCTGAACTCATAAATCACTTTTACATCACTACAGGTACAAGCAGTCAGGCTTGGCTACGCTTTCAGTCACTTGGGAAGCGAACCACAGTAAAATTTTACCGAGACATAACTGCAATTACTTTTATGGGGAATAGGTCACCTTATGACTATTAAAGAAAATTCTCAACAAGGTGCAATCTTTGTTCTTCATTCTTAACTCTAGAACTTCAGCGCTGTTCTCAGAATCAGGAATATAAAGGGACATATAAAAACATAAGTTATATCTTCCATACTCACAACCAGAATCATATCTGCAGTGGTTAGGACTATAGTGGGGGTTTCTAAAAGCCCAACCTGGCAGCATTTATTGGGATCATTCATTCCTGATCATCTTCTGCTGCATTTACATCCAGCAGATCATCCTCTGCATGGGAATGATACAAATCATTCATCCCCGTATTGTTTGCAGCACACTGCTTTTGTTCACACAGGATGATGGGCTGCAGACAATTTTTTTTTTTTTAGATTATTTAGACATTGAAATCACCCAACGTTCAAGCGTTTTGACTGTCTGTTGTGTAATCGTTTGTGCATTTACATAGATCAAAACTGGATCTTAAAGGGAGTCTGTCAGCATGAAAAACAACATTAATCTAATCGCAGTACGTTGTGGAGCGTCTGACACTGTTACCAAATGTGCTGCGTTATTTTGGACCTCTGCTCGGTTTCTGAGAATTTAAGTATTGTATAATTATGCTAATGAGTTGTAAACGCCACTAAAGCCATTTTCAAGGGGTTCAGCAAGTGCAGAACTGAGTGTTCAGAGCAAAGCACCACTGTATAAGCTTCCGGGTGGAGGATGACATCGGCAGCCATGCACAGTACATTCAGTACTGCACTTGCTGAACCCGAGGAGAGCAACAAACCAAAAGGTAGAGCTTCCATTCAACTGGAAGGGAGCCTAGGGGCATTTTCAGAGCAGAGTAAATGCAACTAAAGCCCTTTTCAACTTATCAGCATAATTATAAAACAACTCAGAAACCGAGCAGCAGCCCAAAATAACACAGGCATATTTGGAAACAGTATCAGAAGCCTTACAAGGTGCTGTGAGTAGATTAATATTGTTTTTCCTGCTGACAGACTCCCTTTAAGTGGAATGCAGCTAGCACAGTGTAACCATGTAGTACAATCTAGCATAGAACTGGCAAAAATCAACCTGCTAAGAGTGGACTAATACTATGCTTGTCAATACAAATGTGGCTAGCGCACTAATAACCAACAAGGAAATAAACCATTAAGACGTTTCATGGTCAAATATATAGGTTGGCCATCTTCACATGCCAATATTCTGATCAGCATTTTGTATCAAGAGTTTGCTCAGAACATGGAAGGGGGACAAAACTTCCCATTTTTCTTTTTTATCTGTAGGCCCTGCTCCTGGTATTGGTTTACAAATTCTAGCACACAATACTGACCAAAATACCACCATCTAAAAGTGACCTTACCTATGAGTGTTTTGGGCAAGCCTTGGGTAAGGTTTGCACAGTTTGCATTTCCATTCACAAGGGAATTAGATTTAGTTGCTGGAGTGATTTTCTCAGAAGCTATTTCATTACAATATGAATCCTATATCCCAGAAATAACCTTTACAAAATTAGATGATATTGGTCCCAATTTACATTTTAGGTTGATCCGCATATATTGAGCTGACACTAAGAGATGGCTTATTGTTCTATTGGAAGGTATTCATTAAGATCTACAAACGGAATTATACGAAACCTTTAATAAATTTAGGCAATTTCATCATTTTGGGCCAAATCCAAACATGACGGGTTCTCTTTAAAAGCTAGCGCACTGACTTGCAGCTGAGCAGTCCATTTTTAGAACGCTCATTCTGTCTTCACCAGTCTTCACTTCTACGTCTTTCGTAATACCCAACTTTGTGAGCAGTTCTTTTGGATTCTATAATCGCATAATTGCTTAAGTATATAATATAAGATCTGGCAAGTGAGTAGTGGGAAAAAAAAATGCAAGTTATGTGTATAGATTCACAACTTTCCTCTTATTATTGGGGTCATTTCAGTGTATGTTCTCCAGTAAGATGGTAGAAGTCGCCATTTACTGCTAATAGTACAATTAATTCATATATTAGTAGTGATATATAAGAGATGTCAGTGATGGAGAGGGGAAATGTCTCTCTTGTATAGAGGCATCGCCATACTCTGAACTGAGGGGGTTGAGTTGAACTCAGTGTGTTTCTAGATGAATGCCTTACCTTCACTCCCTGGATATATTAATGAGTCATTTGCGGCTCCAATTGTATTGTATTGGAGACTTTCCACTTTCTTTTGCTTCATTTTTACGGCATATATGCCTCACATCCACACTGTTCACTAACATGAATACCGTCTTTCTTACATACCTGCAGTGAACTTTAACTATTTAGCTTCAATGGGTCATATAAAAGGATTAATAAGAGCCTATGTCTGTTTTCATGGCTGGTCTGCAGACTGATCCAGTGAAGTCAAACAGACTGTCCATCCTCTTTGATTTACAGCCCATATAAGTGCTTTGTATATTCTGATTATTTTCTATTAGCCATATTCGTTATAGTGAAAAAAAAAACTAATATAGCTGGGGAAAAAAAGCTTAAGATAACTAAACACTGTATCACACAAAGACCCTTAAATAAGCATAGATTTGGAATTAGATTTGGAATCTGACAGATGGATTTTTAGAAGTGGATTTTTTATTTTTTTTTCCCCTCACTGTTCCAAATACACTAATAAAATGAAACAAGGAGGAGTTGTTGGAATGGAATGAAACTTTCTATGTGTTACTGTAATGTATATATAAATTATTATATATAATATTAGAGCTAAAGGAGAGGTTTATTGGGGAAAACTGTACAAGTGAATGGAGGCTCTAGAACCCTGTTGGGCCTGGATGCAAGATGAGATATGGTTGGGCATGCAGGTTCCACATGGTATCCTGTGGCACATTTTCCCACAGATGCTGCAGTTGGGTTTGTAGATCCTGCACAATCGTAGATTGCTGAAGCTGACGTCCCAGCTGGTCCCATAAATGCTGGATTGGTGATAAGCCTAGCAACTGGGCAGGCCAAGGAAGTTTTGCAAGCTGGGAAACCCTTACCTTGTGAGGGTGAGCATTATACTGCTTAAAAATGTCAGTTGGAACCCCTGCCATGAGAGGCAAGACATGTGTCCGCAGGATGTCCTGCACATATCACCGAGCTGTTAGTGCCCCTCATATTACTACTAACAGTGACTTACCATATGTAAAGGCTCCCCAGATCATCACACCAGTGGTTGGGGCAGTGTGTCACGCCACAGAAAAGCCAGTATGGAAGCATTCACCAAGAGGCCTCAATACTCAAACCCAACCATCATCGGTTCTCAAACAGAGCCTGGATTTGTTGTTAAATATAATATTATTCCAGTCCAGGTTTCTTGTTCAAGATACCACTGCAAATGAAGGCAACAGTGGCTGGATGTTAATGGCAGGACATATAATTGGCGCCATGACACCAAATTACCTTCTGTTAAGTGCCTTGAAATGGTCCAGACAGATACAGGGGTATGTAATGAAGGTGCCACCTGGATGGTGGACAAGGAAACTGTGGGAACTGCTCGTGCTTCTCTGCAGATCAAACAATCCAATCTACTGGTGGTCTACCTGGTCCATTTGTAGCCTGTGTCGGTGCCCATATGCAACCATTATTTCCAACACTTCCAAACAGCTAGGTAAGAAAGGCCTAGATGGAGGGCAATTCATCATCTGTTAAATAGGCAAAATGCATGGGAGAGGCATATCTGGCAGTCAACAAGTTCTCACCCTGAGGTACACTACCTAAAAGTAGCCTTTGACAGCCTTTTTATGTGGCAGCAGGGGAAGCCCTTTTCTGCCCTTTTGTAGGAAGGTCCAGTTTCTTATCAGACCACGCCTGTAATCATTTAAATTTATGCCTACGATATAACTGCATGCTAAGTTTTTCCACAATCCAACATTTTTATCTGGGTCCAATATTTTTATTTATTTTTTTGTCAGTGAGTGTATATACATATACAAATGTGTGTCACAAGATGACCAGCTTTTCAAAGACAAACAATACAATTTTGAGATATTCTGTCATAAAAAATCTGCCATAGTAGGGAGGACAAACTTAAATGGTCACAACAAACTTTGCGTAAATAAATAGTAGTCAATTGGTGCATACATGAGGAGTAACACTATTTCTGGCCATTATATTTAGCATTTTTACCAGCTGGTGGGTAGAGACTAGCTACTATGATGTCTCAAATATACTGTGAACAGACAGCAGAGGAGAAAAGGCCCGATATGTGGAGAAAAAGGCATTTTTTTCTCTAATAAAACATGCTATAAAATGTCTAATATTTACTTAAAAATGTGTGGTTGTCTGCAGCTTTCCCTGGAGAAACATTTTGTTGGAAAATCACAGAAAAGTTCACAGTAAATGTGTAAGCAAGCAATTAAAGTGATATTGGCATATTGTACCAGATTTTCTCCATTAGCACATTGAACAGTCTGTGTGCTTTCAGTAATATATTACCTGTGACACTTTATTTTACCCTAGCAATAGTATCAGAACAGAATACCTACATAATAAAGCTTGCAGTTCTGTGCACCTACATGTAAAATCCGAGTCACATGGAGGTATGATACAGTTTTCTATCAGAGCCTTATTTGGGATCAGTGTGATATGGATTCTGAATATGGTTATAAGCATGAGTATGACCTTTAAGGATAATTTCTGTGGATATCAATTCTTAAGGATTTTCCAAAATAGCTATTATTCATATTATTATAAATGCATTTTAGAGCATATCATTATTTAGGAGTCGGTCAGATCCGTTTTCTCGGCTGTGAACGACATTTACTATCACATCCATATTGAGTTGGACCGATGTCTTTCTAGAGCGAAAAGATCTACGTTTATAGATGTTAAGTCCGGATCAGCAGGGGGCTCTCTTGGGGATTAGGACTCTGAGCAGTTGCTCTATTTTCCCCTCTTAGCACATTTTTTAAAGCATTTGAGCTGGATCAGCAAGGGATTAAAGAGTGTTGGGGGTGTGTGTAAATTTTTGAACCCGTTCAAGAAGGTGAACAGAAATATATCACTGGCATTATAAAGAAGAGCAATGGGTGGGGGTTGCTTTCACTTTGCACAAGGACAGGCTGTAATAGTTGAAAGTGTCCCAGTCATGGTCCGGAGAACACAGCTGCGGGTCTTGAAGGATTTTCTGGATGAATAAGAATAGCACATTGCTCATAGATTATGAATTCTGCCATCATTATTCCTTGGTTGTCCAGGTAACTTCTCAGAGACTCTTTTGAGCGTACTCTTCGAAGACTTTTCTTTGCACTGGACTACATACTGAAGGGATATAGAGATTTGTAGTTCTTACTATAGAATTTACCTCCTTATAATTTTTACAGACTTTAGTAAGGATTGTGTTTACTTTTTTATTAAATATAAAAAATAAAATAAAAAAAGGACTCCTGAAATCAAAATGTAGCAACAAAATGTATTCAGAACACGATCATCACAGCACCATCACAAAATGCAAAAGACTAAGAATGGCTTATTATACAGCACATTAGTATAACTTCCAGATAACATATCAAAAGCTCTTTGTTGGAGGATTAACCAAGAATGACAGGAACATATTGCAGAAGGAGAGTTGTCTTTGAAGCTCTCTTCTAGCCTAAAACTGGGCAATGTTTTAGCCAAAGGAACATTAACAACATTAAAGTCTATACTTTCAAATTTATGCCCGAAACCCTCCTTCTATGTCTTCTGACTTCAGAATCCACATCAGGCCTCGCAGACCATCCAAGCAATATTTACCAAGAATCCCAGACTGACTACTTATAGTGGCACCTCCCTCCTGTAGCCCTAAGTGGGCATTTGTTAAACATGGAACAGCCCATAAGAAGCAAATGTGTCATGATTTCTTGTGCCCTCATGTAACTGTATGTCAATGAACTTTGTATCTGCACATACACAGACACTGGCTGGTGACAGTCTAGTTCAGCTTTATCGGTGTTACCCAAATGGCTGGACCATTGTACAAGCACTTTTACTTCTCATGTCCCGCTTCTTCCTCCTCACAGATTGTAAGATTTGCTAGCAGTGCCCTCGCTCCTATTGTGAATTGATGAATATTCTGTCACTCTGTAATGTCTAACTTTGTCCATATATGTATCCTCTGAAGTACTGCGGAATATGTTGGTGATATACAGATAATCAATTATATAATTATGATTATTATTACTGGCAGTGTTACCTTTCCTCCACTGACAGGATGCCATTTGATACTGGTGGATAACAAATAAGACCCTCTATACCAACTTAACTCATAACAATATTACTATTCAATGCTTCCTGACATCATATAGTGGTTCTATAACTCACAATGACCCCAAATTCAAAATTTTCAAGTTACAACAGCTTCTCCTGGGCCATGGTAACTTGAGCATGGACTCTACTTGCGACTGCACCATTGGCTAAAAAATTCAGCCAGTGTGTGCTTTCATTACAACATAATCAACTTTGTTTGACCTGTGCCAATCAGCAAACTCTACACAAACAAACAGCCTGCTGATTGGCCGTGAGTTTCAGCACTGCATAGTAGACCATCTGTACCTGCATTTGACTAGACTTGCAGTGCCTTGCATCACAGTACATTACCAGTGCCTATACTTGAGTCACTGTAAGATATAATGAAGCAACTACCCTAAAGTCTGTGTGTGGGGCAGGGGTATTTACAATGATATGAATGAGGCTTAATGCTGCCATTATATATGACTGTCTGTGTGTACACTGACTGCACATTGAGAGCACATGGATGCATAGTAGTGTATGGTGCAATTCACATTACCGTTTTTCAACACGAACCCACAGATATTTGTAACAATATCTCAATGTTACATAGTTGATAACCTATCAACTATATTCAACCTATACTCCTACAGTATTAGTCCAGAAGAAGGCACAAGTGGACACCAAAGGCGTAACATGAAACCCCTGGGCCCCAATGCGATACCTGTACCAGGCCCCCCAACTATAATGTACCATTTATATAACTGGTCTCCTCATATTGGACGACACCCCATATGGGGCTCTCTAAGGCCCCTGGGTCTGAGTGTCTACGCCCCTAGTGGACACCAACTAATAATGTGCATAACACCCGAGACCATCACTTGCTCTAAGGAATTGCTTTCTATGTATTCAATTTGTGCTTATTTTACTTTGCCGCTCTTTTTTTTGGTTGATGTTTCGAAAGCTTTACAACCACTTTTCAGTGTCCCATAAAGTTCTGGTTTCAACATAAAACGGTCATCCCGGAACCAATTAATATTGTGTGTTGGGGATCACTATATATTTTATATTTTTTTTTTTTTTGTGTGTGTTTTATGGATGTGTGATGAATGGACCACTGAAAGAACTCTTGCATACTTTTTCCTTTACTACTACTACATTTCTACACTTGGTCTTTGTATAGTTACAGGATAAAAAGGGGCTACGAAGTTTCCCTACAAGCGTAAAGCACTATAAATAAAATAAATAAATCAATAAACACATTCTTTCCTTGCATTTCAGGGAGCCCTTGGATCCCTCCACATTTCCTATTCACTCTTCTCCTCTCCATTGTGTTCCAGTCTGCCTCCCCCTCTCATCTCTTCTGTGTTTGTCTTCACTGTTTTAATTGCTTTTTCAATCCCATTAATTCTAAGCTCAGGTACTTAGAGGAGCAATAAATCAGAGAGGAATAGTCATAGCTGTGTGCTCAGGCAGATAGCCATGTACAGCTAGTCATGACATACAGCCATGTACAAATAACACGTGTCATTGGATAGCGAAAATTTAGCTGTATCCAAGTAGAGAGGATGGTTCACCTGAAAAATGACAGCGTATGACTAAAAGAAAGCTCTGCAGAAAATGGAGTGTATGATAAATGTTATACTGACAGACTGAAAATATAAAACTGCATGATACTGACAGTGAGTCTTGTAAAACTTACTAACAGCTGCATATAACTTATTGACAGCAATGAATAACCTGAAAGCAGATGTGCATGACAGCAGACAGCTGCCGAGAACCTATAGCCAGCTGTCCTTATAACCTAAAGAACTCTGCATTTTATCTCTACAAAATCTACAGACAGAAGCGTTTTATACACATCATTATGTATCATCTGCAGATGCCCACATGTGACCCCCGATACAGCCGTGAAAGATGCAAAAAGGAGAGATGGCCACTTACAAGGGGCACATATAACAAATAGCATTACATAAGCTACAGATACAAAGTATAGGCATTTATGGTCTACAGTTACAAATGTACATATTCTAGCTCTTATACAGGTTACTTTATTTATAGCTTGGAAAGACAGTTTGCCACCTCCAGTTATAAACAACTTTTCATAACTGAATAGTGCAGGTTAATATATGACACTTTGTAATATATCGTATTAAAGAAATCTGGTTTCTTCTCCACTTTTCAGGCAGAGTTACATTCTACATAAAAGTCTATGAAGGGTGGAGATAGAAAAGACACTAAATGCTGGTATTCTCTACTCTAATAACACTGCTAGGTTGTAGATAAGAGGCTACTAGTACACAGAATGAGGCAATAAATACATTTACTAGCCAACAGGAGAATCCTACTCCACCCCTCCCGTCGCTATACAACTATGCGTGAGGATGAATTTGGAGACGAATATAATGTAAACAAGCAGTCAGATTGAAGATAAGGCGCAGGAGAACAGCTTGTTAAGTGGCCATTTTTGGCCATACTATGACTTGCATTATGCATTTTTTTCCACTGCAGAGTCCATCTTAAATCTCACTTGTAGCTGAGATAGTGGCTGGAATCTAGCTGCTATGATGTTTCCCTTAGGTGACACAGAAAACAGGAAAATCAGGAATTCCATTTAGCAACAGCAGCATATAGGACATTATAGAGAAGGCCTGAACAGTATTCTTATAAATGAAGCACTTGGGTGAGATAGAAAACATACTATTAGCCACAGCACTATATCTCTGTTACTCTAGTTTCTCTCAGTCAGTTCCTCCTTCCTTCTCCCCTTTACATAGACACATAAGCACTTGTAATTTAATACTCAAGTGAGCTGACTAACGGACTCATCAGAAATTTCAGAGTGAATGTCTGATAAGGCAGCAGTGCAAAGGTGGAACATACATATTTTCTTGCTAAAATAAAGGTTTTTTTTTATATTCATCAGTCCTCTTAACTCAAAGTTTTTGCATTGATTTCCCTTGTGTCTCTTCTTATTCACATACCCTATTTCTTACCTTATAGTTTGGTCTAGTCCTCCCCAGCATACTTTATAAGTGTTTTCTTTATAACTTTAAGGAATATTCATATATAGTATAGGAACGGCTATTATAGGATTAGATTTTAT
Organism: Leptodactylus fallax; assembly: GCA_947044405.1. Taxonomy (NCBI): domain Eukaryota; kingdom Metazoa; phylum Chordata; class Amphibia; order Anura; family Leptodactylidae; genus Leptodactylus; species Leptodactylus fallax. Next base: position 4,234,266 of record CAMRHE010000138.1, on the reverse strand, counting down.
TTTCCTTCTCAGTTTCTTTTCTTTATATAACCAGTTTTCTTCACAACAGCTCCGATGTATTGTAGTAGCAATCATGCTCATGGTTTTGTTTTTTTTGTTTTTTATATTTAGATGTATACTTGTCAGGAACGCACTGATGGTCGTGTACTACTGCATTATTATGTAACCTGTACTTATCTACATTTGTATGTGTTTGGATCCACTTTTGTGCTTCTTATTGAAATAAAACTTGAAATAATGAAATAAAAATTAAATACAAAGTTTGTTGAATGGTAATACATTAAAGTTAGATTTTAATTTTGATAGAAACCCAGATATGTGGTTGTTATTTTTTCATGAGAAATGCACAATCCACAAAAGAATTTGCACAATTTACATAGAGGATACAACTTTTAGATGGTTGTACACACCATCTGAAGTGTATGGCTAGAAGTGGCTGGATACAAGAACACAACTCCCTTCACTTGTATCAAGAAATGGGTTAAACTGCTTTCAGAATATAACTTGGAGACCCTGTGATCTTAACTTTTCTCTGCATGATATGACAGTTCATAAAACTATCATTGCCTATACCAAGAGGATTCAGGAACCGCACTGTCATCAGTATAAGTCAATTACTCCCTCCATGAAGAGATGTTCTTCTATCTGCCTGTCTCCTGCTTTGATTTATACTGCCGCTCTGCTTGTTTAGATCATCTTCGGTGAATAAGAACAATCATACTAGTCTACCACTGCCGAAGGACTACCATGCGCCTTGCAGAAATCAGTGCAAATAATGTTAATTTTATCCCCTGCTACCTCTTGTGTCACCCCCTCTACTTCGTAGATTGTAAGCTCTTGCGAACAGGGCCCTCAGTCCCATTGTGTGAATTGACTTTCTCTGTAATGTATCTTTTTGTCTGTACTTGAACCCTACAATTTGTAAAGTGCTGCGGAATATGTTGGCGCTATATAAATAAAATGTATTATTATTATTAATATGTATTACAACACTTATGGAAAGGTAAACTACAAGCAGCTAAACCCCCAACAAAATGTAGATGTAAATTTTCACAAACAAATTTGTGAAGAGGTCACCGCTGAGGCCTGAGATTGGCAGGTAATAGTCACCTGGCACAAACAGATGGGAGGGCCTGTAAATGGAAGACCAACGAGAAGTGAATAATTTTTTTTTTTTTTTGTTTTTGGCTCCATCAGCAGCCCTATTACATCACATAAAAATAAGTCAGATTTTTATGCAGGTGGATGTTTGAGGGGGAGACCGCCTCAAAAACCGCCTGCCAGCTCACTCATTTATTTCAATGGGAGTCAGGTAGATTTTTTTCCTCTTGCTGTCTTTTTCAGCGAGAGCTAAAAAAAAAGTGTCAGGACCCGTCCTCAGGTAGATTCTGCCGTGCAAAGTCCATTGAAATGCATTTTTTTTTCTGTCTCCTAGTCATTTCAATAGGATTTGCAAGGTAGAACCTGACTGAAGATAGGTCATGACGATTCTTTTTCTTCTAGCTGAAAAATCAGCTACAGGAAAAAAAAAAATCTGCTCCTGACTCCCATTGAAGTGAATGGGGAGTTTGGTTTCGACCTCAAAATTCACCTGCAAAAAACTCAGTGTGAACATACCCTTAGGTGGTCACACACCTTATATAGCTATTGTTGAAATGCTTGTTGGCCAAACCAGCTCCTCCTTCAGACCCCTGTATCCAATTCCTATATACATGGAGGGAAATAGGGATGTTAAATTGTAATGAAAAGAAAATTGTAATAATGTAAGAAAAGTTACAATTTAAGTGAAAATATAGCCTAAAGGAACCCAAAGCACTCTCTACAACATAAGAAGATTGCATTAAGTAGGGGCCCCATTATAGATTTTGCATTGGGGCCCAGGATCTTCAAGTTACGACTTTCATCTGGTGCACTTTACTCCCCTGTATCTACACCACAGTAGCCAAAAAGTAGTTGCTGAATGTCATTTCCTCTCCGGACACTGATCTCTATCAGCAAAGATCATCACTGACAAAGTGCTTTTTATCTAGTGGGTATATTAAGTGGCATCACTTTTGCCGAACCAGCTTTGTGGAAGACTTGCCAAAATTTCTGCCAACTTTGCAGATAGCAAATGCTTGACATGATAAAATGAAACTTCCAGATAGCGCTACACAATCTCGGAAACATAAAATGAAGCGCAGAAATAGTAGTAAATTACACACAAAGGTTTTTCTCTGGAAATTTCTTCATCTTGCTATAAAATGTTGAGGTTTCCACTGGTACAATGCTATGAATTGCTACCTAGACAGAAGACTCCTGAATGTGACTTTGTTTCAATAAAATATATGCAGCCTTATCATTCACACTATAAATAATTTACAGACAGCTACATAACATAAAGGTGAGTGTAATGTACAGACAGCTATTTATAGGCACTTGTGCGTAGCCTACAATTTTTTATTGTATAACCCACAGACAATTCTGTATAATCTGCAGACAGTTGTGAATAACCTACATAATGCTTTGTATACCCTGCAGGCAGCAGCATATAACCTGCAGGCAGTTGTGTATCACCTACAGACAGCACTGTATATGCGAATATTTTATTTAAAAAAAAAAATTTATAAAAAATCAGCTCGCAATCTGAAACCTACCTCACTGGCTAGGGCTTAAATGGGCAATATTTTGAATAATTGGATTAATGTTTTTAGTTTAAGTAACATTTAGAATTTTTTTTTTTTTAATAAAAAGTAAATCGTTACAACTTTTAAAATTTGTGTACTGACACATTGACACACCTGTAATCCTACAGAATTAAGATACATTCACATCTCTGTTTTGCCTTAGGTTTAAGGTGTATGCTGAGAAAGCTTATATGTGCACATTAAATGTGTCCATAGAGTGGGCAGTATACTTTACGTCTGTATACTGCAAAAAAACAAAAAGCAATGAAACAGCGGTTAACTATACTTTTTCACCCAACAGAGTACTTTAATACTTATCTGTTTACTTTTGTAATGGAAGAAAAAGTCTGGCAAATAGAACTTTTTCTTCTGTCTAAAAAATAAAAAAAAACATGATGGAAAGCTTTTGAAAGCATTCTTTTCCAGACCAGCCTAAAACTTTTGCACAGTACTATGTCTCACGTAGACAAAGATTTTTTTTTTTTCCTGCATGGATGATCACAAGATATATTGCTTAAAAAAAAAAAAAAATTTTGCACAAAATATGTTTAATATTTAAATACATTTTTGATTGTACATGATGCCTATCCATGATGCGAAACTTCAAGAGAGGAAGAAGTGTATGGGCTATGGGTATCGCCCATAAAAATTGAATGGAGCTGAGCTGTAATTCCCAACATAATCCATGAAAAAAGTGTGGGCAGGAAATGTCCAGCATGGGGAGGGAAAAAAAAAAGTTCAGGGAATTTGTTTTAGGATGGAAGGTGTGATGATTCTGCCTAAATATGGCCATAACTCAGCGGTATTTTGGTCTCTGGGTATAGGGTCTCCCTTCTGGCTTGCACTCACTCATACTGTGCGCAGCTATAAGCCTAGGTGCATATTGGCAGTAGCGGCCAGGCTGGAACAATAGGGCTCCATTGTATTCCTATACAGCCCTGGCTGATCCAACAATAGTGCATTGTTCAAGCCTGGGCTGTTGATCAGATATGGCTGATAACAGGGTATCAATTCACTTTGTCTCAGCTCTATACAAAAGATCTGGATTTGATTGAATTAACTCATCAGACGTACTGTCGCCGGTGACCTCATTCTGGGAGGTGGCAAAAAGGGTATAAAAGATGAGGTAAGAGGTCTGTGGGAGGAGATTACACTATGGAGATCATGCTATGAAGACTGTGCTGGGATTATGCTACAGAATTGTCACAGACAGACCATGAGGAGATTTTTGTGATTGACTATTGGACTAATGCTGAGAGACTGTGAAGAGCATGCAGGCGGGATTATTGTACTGTGATGCCACATGCTAGGAGTTAATGCCAGATGCCAAGAAGCCTCCACTGGTGACTCACACATGCCATGTGTGAGTGTTGGACTATAGAACCACATCAAGGACAGGTGTGGTAAAGTAATCATTTCACTTTTTATCCTTTTTATTTTAATGTACTGTATCTTGTAACTAGTAACTGTTAATGCTTGCATATATCTGCATATCTGTTCTGAACTGTATATGTTAGATTTTAATACCGACCCATTTAGGGGTTAATAAATATATAAAATTTAGAAGGCTTGTCTTGTATTTATCTGGTGAACCCGGCACTCACTGGCGGTGAGTGTGGTTTTTATATGAAAGAGGACTCAGGGTGTGGCCAAAGCGGTTTGGCGCACGGAGGATCTTTCACATTGGTGGCAGCGTGGTGGGATCTTAGGATAAACGGTGTGTGTTGGTGACCTATATCACTCACATGCTGGGGATTATGGTAATCCTATGAGACAAGCTCGGTATTAAAGCAAGCATTAAGATACAGTGAAAGTTTGATACGGTGCTGTTCCCCCTCCCTTATTCTTTTTATTCTATCCTATCTTTTATTTGGCAAATACCAGTGGATGGCTAGTGGGCTCAGAAGCAGAGCCCCAGAACTGCTGAACCAGGCTTTTGGAGATCCTGAGCGTATGGCTGAAATGGAGGCAGCCACAGCTATGCAGAGTCCTGATTTTGGGGCTAGGCCAGGAAGTGCAGCAAGCAGCCCGGTCCCAAGGATTACTTCACCAGGAGAGACCAGTAACCCCAGCCTTGCTGTGGGAGGAACGGTTTCATACTGGCAAATGGCCCCTACAGCAAGTAGGCACCAGTGACCCTAACCTATACCTGCAGGTGATGTGCCGCTTTCAGGAGGCTGAGCGTGAGGCAGCAGAACGTGAGGCAGCGACGGCAGGCTGAGCGGCAGTATCAGCTTGAGCTCAAAAGAATGGCGCTCTCCCAGCAGGCACCGTCTGTCACTGCACACACTCCAGAAGCCCAAGTACCAAGGCTCCGATCTGAGGACTTTCCAATCCTTGAAACAAACGGGGATTTGGACTCGTTCTTGCGGGCCTTTGAGAAAGTGTGTAAGCAGTATCAGCTACCACAGACGGATTGGGTCCGTTACCTGGCTCCCCGGTTGAGGGGAAAAGCCCTGGACACTTATGCCAATTTGCCAGTTGACCAGGACTATGAGTCTGTTAAAGCAGCGCTGATCCGGAGGTACCAACTCACACCGGAGCTATACCGTCGAAAGTTCCGAGGCCTGCAGAAAAAGCCGTCAGAGAGCCATGAGGATACAGCGGCCCAGTTGCGCGTTTGGTTCCGGGGAGTGGACGGAGGGCAAGTCCGTCACCTCGCAAGAAAGCCTTGCAGACCTCATGCTTCAAGAGCAGTTCTTGAACATTTGTACCGAGGAAGTGCAAAAATACCTCTTGGACCGAGAACCCAAGGACCTTGAAACAGTCGCCGCAATGGCGGATCGTTATGTTGCCAACCAGTTGCCGTGGAAACCTGCCAGCGACGGCTGGAGGAGGGGTAAGACACAATCTGTCCCGGGGAATCCTGAACCAAGCTGGAGGTCACCACAGCCCTCTGCTTCCAGGTGGGGTAGGCCAAACTCTGTCCCGGGTGGTTCCTATACGTCCCCTGCCCCTCGAGCTCTGAGCTCCCCGGCGACCTCTCTCCTACCCCAGGGAGAGATCAGGCGGTGCCACGCCTGTAATCAAATGGGACATTTTCAACGAGACTGCCCCAACCACCCTAGGAACCCCCCTGCTCCCCAAACTACAGCGGCCGGCCCATCTGTGTATCTGGTTGCGAGGGAGGGGCCCCAGCTTAATGCTAACCGTCAACAGGTCACTGTTGGGGACAAAGTGGTGATGGGATTCCGGGACACTGGGGCAGATGTTACGCTGGTACAACCAGATTTGGTCCACCCAGACAGTATTATTCCCGGGAAAACTCTGACCCTACGGGGTATTGGATTGGAACGTTTTACTGTACCCATGGCTTGTGTTCATTTAGACTGGGGTGCAGGGAAAGGAATGCGGGATGTGGGAGTGATGTCTGGGTTGCCTGCCAATGTACTGTTGGGGACAGATTTGGGGCCTATGATGTGCCAATATGGGGTGGGGGCCACCCCAGCTCCCTGTGATCAGCTGTCTGTCCAGGCTGATATGTCTGACATTGTACCTGTGGGAATACCTACAGAGGGGGCTGGTAACCGTCCCTCTGAAATGTCTCCTTATACATTCTGTGAAAATGCTACTGTAACTGTACCTATGAATGTTGTCAATGTAATTGCCAATGCTTGTTGTGAAAGTGTACAGGATAGCTCTTCTGAGTCACTGGAAGCGACTTCTACTATTTCACCCAGTGTATCCGATAAGCACCCAACTGCTGACCATGTACCAGATGGTCAGGTAGGCTATGGGGATCTTATGGCCGATCCAGGTGAGGGACGGACTTCTGGTAGTGCGGTGTTAGCCCGCAGCCAGAGTGCTACAAGGGTGGAGGGCGTTCCGACCCTTGAACCGTTGCCTACACCACCTGGAGTCGGTGCTGAGACCACCATGACTAGCCTCACTCCCCTTGAAGCCGGAGGAGTCCGGCCGCTATGAGACATACACGTCTCTTCTGTCCAGTTCTATTCCAGGAATGCCCATGGCCCAAGTGCAGATGGCATGGGGTACTGGAGGTATGATCCAAGAAAGGGGTATGTCCAATGTATTACCTGTTAATGTATTGTGGGGGGATGGTTTGGGGAAGCATGATCTCAGTCATTTGCCCAAGGTATCACCATCACCCACCCAAGTACAGGAGGAACAGGACGTAAGCCCAAAGGGGCAAGGCGTCTGGGAAGGAGGACAGGGTCCAAACATGCCTGTGCCAGAATCAGAGGTGCCCCTAGGTTTGGAAGCAAAGGGGGAGGTGCAGAACCCCATAGAACTCTCCCAACTAGCGGCTAGTGTGGGGAAGACCCTGAGAGAGCAGGCCAAGGGTAGCCAGGAGAGCAGAGATTGCCAGGATGAGATCTCTGGAATGGTACCCCAAGGGCCTGAGGTCATGAGTGTGGCTCCACAGGGTGCCAGTACTCAGAAAGCGGACCCAGAACAGGCAGGAGGTAGCCAAGTGTACGTGGCTCAGAGCCTGGGCCTTAGAAGTGCCCCTAGTCAGACTAGAGAGACAGAAGGGGCCGGCAGCTATGTAACATGCACCTCTCTTTTGTCTCACTCCAGCCAAGAGTTCAGCGATGCTGTCCAAGCTGACCCTAGTCTGGACATATTGAAGGCGCGTGGCGCACAACCACCCTCGGAGTCTGACAAGGCCCGAGTCTGCTGGGACCCCGAGGGAAGGTGAGGGTGCCTTGGGGCCAGAGCCTGAGAAGCTGGAGGCGGAGGTGCTTTCAGAAGAGGGGCGTAGGCCCCTACTTCCTGCAAGCCCCATCTAAAGGAGGGAGGTGTGATGATTCTGCCTAAATATGGCCATAACTCAGCGGTATTTTGGTCTCTGGGTATAGGGTCTCCCTTCTGGCTTGCACTCACTCATACTGTGCGCAGCTATATGCCTAGGTGCATATTGGCAGTAGCGGCCAGGCTGGAACAATAGGGCTCCATTGTATTCCTATACAGCCCTGGCTGATCCAACAATAGTGCATTGTTCAAGCCTGGGCTGTTGATCAGATATGGCTGATAACAGGGTATCAATTCACTTTGTCTCAGCTCTATACAAAAGATCTGGATTTGATTGAATTAACTCATCAGGCGTACTGTCGCCGGTGACCTCATTCTGGGAGGTGGCAAAAAGGGTATAAAAGATGAGGTAAGAGGTCTGTGGGAGGAGATTACACTATGGAGATCATGCTATGAAGACTGTGCTGGGATTATGCTACAGAGTTGTCACAGACAGACCATGAGGAGATTTTTGTGATTGACTATTGGACTAATGCTGAGAGACTGCGAAGAGCATGCAGGCGGGATTATTGTACTGTGATGCCACATGCTAGGAGTTAATGCCAGATGCCAAGAAGCCTCCACTGGTGACTCACACATGCCATGTGTGAGTGTTGGACTATAGAACCACATCAAGGACATGTGTGGTAAAGTAATCATTTCACCTTTAATCCCTTTTATTTTATTTGTACTGTATCTTGCAACTAGTAACTGTTAATGCTTGTATATATCTGCATATCTGTTCTGAACTGCATGTGTTAGATTTTAATACCGACCCATTTAGGGGTTAATAAATATATAAAATTTAGAAGGCTTGTCTTGTATTTATCTTGTGAACCCGGCACTCACTGGCGGTGAGTGTGGTTTTTATATGAAAGAGGACTCAGGGTGTGGCCACAGCGGTGTTGGTGCACGGAGGATCTTTCACAGAAGGTTATAGCACCAAGTAGGCAGGGGTGGATCAAAGAGAAACAGATGAAATTATACATAGAAGGAAATGGCAGCAGAGAGCAACTAGTACTCCCTGGGGCAAGCAATGAAGGATGATCCCCGAAGGAGAGTTAGAGGCTGTGAGATCGGTACCTCTGCTGGAGGCCTGTTAGTAAGTACCAAAATGCAATCCAGGCACCTCATACTTGAGTAACTTTATCATGAAGTTCTTGGGTATACGCAGTGGGTTACTCTATCCTATAGAGGCTCCAATAAACCAGTTCTGAACAAGTGAGGACTGACTCAATCCGTATCGTCCCCAGGAAATTCATCAGGTTTGGGTTTCTTCTAGTGGTCATGACATGGCAACTTATGAGTCGGAACGAGACCCCATTTACTTCCATTAAACGTGATGCATGCAAGGCAACATTGTAATCTTTGGCCACCCAGCCTAAATAGTAAACCAGGAAATTTAAGACAGTCATTCTCTGGTATGGAACGACAAAGGATTAATAGTAGATGCGACCATGATTTCTCTCTTTAATATGATCACACAACGTTTTGTGGACAAAAATTATTAAAGTAAAGGTGGCCATACATAAGACCAACCATCTAATGCATATGGTGCACAAGCGTTTTGTTTAGATGTCTGGCAGCAGCTTACCACTTCTCCATCTATGAGGAAGTTTGTTAGGTATATTGGTTGGCTTAACAAGTGTTTTTGACACCAACTATTGAATGGACACGACCGTGCACATGACCAAGTGTGCTGTCCGAAGGGGGAAGGTGATTTTGCAGCGGAATGACATTGGAGTGACATCAGAGTGTCATCCAAGTGCCTTCCGTGATGCACTCACGTTTATAGGAGCTTCCGATCTGTTCTGTTCCGATGGCATGGAAAGGACGTTCTCTATAATCATTGGAACGGAGCAATGAGCGCCCCCTTGGAAGAGCCTCAGCCTGCACACTCAGTCAGGCTGGATTCACACCTGTGCTCGTTGCCTGTTCGGGCATACCATCCATCATTCTGCTTAAGCAGGACTTTTCTCTCCGCATTTTTCGGGTGGAAATGGGGTGGAACCCATTATAGTCTATGGGGTCCGTGAGTTTCCGTGGGTAAACGCTTTTTTTAAGCGGATTAGGTTTTCATTCATTTCGAACGGAAATCCGAACGCAGGTGTGAACCTAGAGTAATTGTTTCTTTCTGCTTGTTTTTGTAATATTTCATCCATTCCTTTAGGTAAGTTAAAATATATGGCCTCAATTAATAAAATGTACTCTGAAGTTTCAGAGTGAACACACACAGAGACAGGGGCATGCCGCTAGTGTTTTTTATTACAACTTTTATTGTGTATGGCAAAGGTCTCATGGTTTTGCATATTTTTACCGACAAAACTGCAGGACGGTAACAAGCAATGAACATGATGTGTAACAAGGTTTAGCAGAAACCACTGGTGACACACACACCCAAGCAGCAGGCACTGTGTCCCTGACGCTATATGCGTCCTCGTCCCCATGCTCTGCAACTAATACAGAGAAAGTTGTTGCTAATGTAACGTTACATAACATATTAGCCACAGTGTACAAGTGCGCATGTACTCTATGTTAATGAGGTTAGAATCGGGTGTGCCTTAATTTAGACCTCATCATTAGTGTAATTGGCGCTAATAGTGATTACAACCATTTTATCAAACATAAGCATATCAAAGTGCTGCCATCACAGAGTGAAAACAAGCTATTTTTAATCTGTAGTATACTAGGAAATTCTTGTTAACCATTTATGTTTCAGGTATCGTACATTTATCATGTAGAATATCTCATATACTTAGATAATATCTAATGGAGAAATTGAAAGATATGTACTCAATATGAAATGGTCTGGAATAAACTGAATAAAATCAATGTTTTTAGCAATATGGATGTAGTAACTATAATGTAACCATTGAATTTTGTTGTGGTATTATCTAATGGCATATGTCTCTAAAGTATAGAAAATTGCTATAAATCCCCACAGACCTTGCTTTTGTGATTCAGGTGACCCTAACCTATCTGCAGGGTTGGGTTCTGGTAATAGACACCCTTTAATATCTACTTTGCTAACTCACAAGCAGTGTGTGGACCTGAAGGGAAGATGTTGCATAAATTGCAGTAGAAGATAGTGGCAAGTCCCTTTTGTGAATTTGCACCCACAGCTTTGCCAAGAGACTGCTACCTGTTATCATGTGGTTATTTTTTTTTTTTTTTAATATATACAGATGTAGAAGAAGCAAACCGAACTTCTGCAGTGAGATAAACTTGCTGTAGCATGATGTCTTATCACAGAAACAACAAAAGCTATTGAAAAATCTTCTAGTATGTTAAAAGGGGTTGATTGATGGCCATTAATATTAGATCTGCAGGGGGTCTGACATTCGGGACCCCTGCAGATCACCGATACTAAGGTAGCATAGAAGAACTACTTTTCTCGCTTGTGTTACAAACTGTAGCAGCAACTGTAGGTCTTAGAAACTGGATAACCCCTTTAAGATATCACGCTGCAGCAATTTATCCTGCTGCAGAGGTTTGGGTTAACTCTGCAAATCTACTAACCGTTTAGGTTTACACCTGCTATGCAGACCTACGTTTTTCTATAGTTACAATCTACAACCTGTGCAGCCTGGTGATTCCACAACTTTTTTGTCCCCAAAATTGTGCTAACCTATAGAAAGTTAAAGGGGCTTTCCCATGAACATAACTATATTTAAATTTATAGATAACTAAAAGTTAACCATTTTTGCACATATAAATAATGAAAAAATTTGCAGCATTTTAAATATTTTCTCTAACCATCGTAAGGGTGACAGTCTATTGCCTTGATCATTGCCAATGGATGAGAACATGAATACACTCAACTCCCTTATTGTGGGCATCTTCTCATGCATGTAGTGTCTCTGCCTAATAACCCTAAAACAATTAGGAAATCGTGGCTGGGTCCCAGACCATAGAAAGGTCCTGTATTCATGGTCGTATCCAATGGCAAGTGAACAAGACTGTCACCACTAAGATGGTTAGAGAAAATCTTTAAAACCATTTTTAGTCATTTATTCATTATTTGCACAAATGTTGAACTTTTGTCTACAAATATGAATATACTGTAGTTATGTTCATAGGAAAACCTCTTTAAGTTGCAAGATGTAAGAGACAGATGGAAAGGGGTATGGCTGTAGAACCAGACTACACAGGGCTTGTGTGTAGTCTGTTACCAAGGAGATGCATACATCTGCATAGGGACTATGTGCACAAAACAGATTAATATGTTTTTATTTTTGTTTTGTTTTTTTGTAACATTGCATCTTTTGAAGGTGAATCGATGTAATAAAATAGTTGATAGAAAATGTATATATCCTTTGAGGAATCTGTCCTCCCTTGTCTAATTCATCAAGTCTGTTTTATGTATATCTGACAGGCAGGAGTAGCAAATTGCAAAGCAAAATAAAAATGGCATTGGGTATGAAATCATCAGAAATTTATCTTCAAATAATTTCACTTTGCGCAAGCTTTACTCGCTGTACATTCCAGCTCGGCCTATATTTACATAAGTAGAAGACACACCGAATTAGCTGAAGTACAGGCTCAAAGCCAGTAGAAAGCTTAAATTGTAGTACTTGGGGCATGGATGTGCTCTCAAAGGAGTTTATCTTAAAGCTTAGAAGAATTTTGTACTCTTTTCATTCATATTTCCCCGTTGGACAGAATGTTTGCAAAAGTTAAATTTATTTCAGATTTCATTTATTACATTTATCAAGCCTTGATTTCGTAATAAAGTCTCATACGTAAAGTATATAATATTCATATTACATTAAATGTCTACAAATCTGATACATTTCTGGTCTGCCTTATGCTGAATGATGAAGATGGAAAGCTCTTACATTGCTGCAATGCCCTGAAAACTCACAAGTGCTCTACTATCCCACAGCAAGAGGTTTTCCAGGATATTGATGTCCTACCCGATCCATGGAGGTCTGACACCCAGAGCTTTATATATCAAGTGACTGAAGCTCAGATACAACACCGTCCATGGCCACTTCACAATGGGGGAGATTCACTATGCAAAATGAGCCAGTATTCTGGTGTAACTTGTGGCAAAAACTGCCTAACAGGCCTTGTGCTGCATTTATCAATTATTTTAGACACTTTTTAGATATTAGTGCAGCTTATACAAAAAAGGGCGTAGCCACCAAAAGTGTGACAAGTCTAATTTGTGACAACACAAAAAATGTGAGAAATTTTTGTGCATTTTTCTGGTGTAAACTAAGTCAACTAATAGGAGGTGTAACATCAGACTAGACAGTCTAATAAGGCAACAGATTTATCATCCAGCATCAGACACTATGATAAATCTGGCGTCTTTTAAGACTGTCTAGTACAGTCTAATTTTGCACTGTGTAACTTTTAGATTGTATTAGTAAATCTACCTTAATGTACAGAGCTGTGCCTACTTTTGGGGACCTTCATACAGTTGAATGGAAGGGAAGGTGTGCCAGAGTTGGACACTAATTTCTCTGATATGGATCACCTGTCCAAAGGATGGGTTATCAATATTACAGTTGAAGAAGGCTGAGGCCCTATTTTGCGGAAATGCTGCTTTTTTTTGTTGCAGATTTTGCTATGGTTTTTTTTGAGCCAAACTTAGTAGTAGCTAGATAAGGAATGGGAAATATCTAGAAAGCTCTATACTTCTCCCTTCTGCTCAATCCAATTCTAACTTTTGCTAAAACCCCCCCCCCCCCCCCCAAAAAAACCCCAGCTTTTCCACAATGTGGGGTCTTAGCCTAAAGGAGTTACGCCACAAAACTGATTATAAATTGCTGATTGGTGGGGGTCCGACTGCTGCAACCCCTACCAATCCTGAGAATAGGGGTGTTTTATCCCTGTTTTATGATGTAGCTCCATTTATTTCAATGGAAGTGTCAGAGATAGTCAAAGGTGATACATCAGCTATTTCCAGCACTCCAACTAAAATAAATGGAGCGGAAGGGCACATTTTGTTTCTGCCACTACATTCAGAACGAGTTAAAAGACACCCATTTTGGGGATCGATGAGGGTCCCAGTAGTTGAGCCTTCACTGATCAGCAATTTATCCTTTATCCTATGGATAAGAGATAAATCATTTTTCTGGTATAACCCCTTTAAACGCTTTATCTTCCTTACTTTTACACACTTCCTCCCTTCTGCATACAGCTTCCATTGTAAAATGACAGGAATTTTTGACAAGACATTTCTGCGCCAATGGACAATTTTGGATACATTTCTAATGACTGTGTTATGGGTATGATGGATTATGAATTTTAGACTACTGTCATGTTGAGTGCCAACTTAATGGAGTTTTACTGTATCAGCAGCTGAAGCTGATGATGACACGAGAACTGATTTAGTAATGCAATGGATGCCTAGATTTATCCTCCCATAAATGGTTTCTAGCATGGGGGTATTGTATCTTCCTGTGCAGCCTGCCAGGTGTAGAGAGTACTTACTGGCTAGGCATTACTCCCTGGGGAAACAAAAAAGTGTGCGCATTAGATAGGACAAAAACTCTCTCTTTAGTGCCACCTATTGGAGGATACTATACTATAACTGGTGTTTTTCCTTATAGAGAGGACCCTGGTTTGTCATATATCCTTTAGGCCCTATTAGCCTGGGTGATTAAACAGTCAAGTGTTTGCTCGTTGATCCGGTGATCGGCTGATTTCAGCAGAGCAAAAAAATCATCGTCCATCGGCAGCACATTACCCTGTCTAATAAGGGCTCTGCTGCCAACAGACAATGAAAGCATATACCAGGGGAACAATTGCTTTAGCAATTGTTTCCCCTGCATGTCCTCTGCATTGGCCTGTTTAATAAGGCTGGTGCAGAACGAGCACTGATTGACATATTTTGTAGCCGATCTGCACTCGGTCAGAAATATCTTTAGGTCTAGTCGGACCTTAAATCATATTGTCAGGTCCATTAAAATGTCGGGCATTGACTTATATGATGACTACCTCCAATAGGTGGTACAGAAGAGGCAGCTTTTGTCCGTTCTCATGAGAGCTATGCATATGCTTTATAGTGTCTTATGTTAAAACATACTTGTCCACATTTTATTGGTGACCTACGGCAGAACTGTGCTCGCAGCATATTGAGAACATTTTTGGATGAAGCCCTGTCCCTGACCACACCCTTTTTCATATGGTCATGCTCTCTTTCCTGTGAAATGGATGCTAAATGTGTTGGCTTCATCCCTTTTTAGACAAAGTGTCAAAATCACATACAAAGTCATTACTTGCCCTGTGGCTCAGGAGAATTGCCTGCTCTTCCAGGAGTCCGGGAGGTCACCACTTTTTTCAGGAGCCTCCTGAAGAAGCTTTCAAGAGAATTGTCAAGTATGTGCTAAACAAAAGACAAGTCCAAGTATAGGAACCAACTGTGAATTGTAGATACAACACAGAATACTTTGCAAACTAGAGTGTCCACAAAGACGTATGCTTAAAGATGTACTTCTGAATGCAAGCCGTACTGTTACTTTATTGAACCATCTGGATCATTGCTGAGATGGCGGTTATCTCTCTCTGACAGATTCCCTTGCCCTGTAGCAACGTCTATGTTTGTCATGTCCTTCGGATTCTACAAGGTCCAGCAACAATGAGGTCACAAAATGTACACTGTCTCCATATATTTCCTGCTATAACCTCTGGGTAAGTCAGAAATAGGCTAATGATTTTATCCCTAGATCAACGAAGCTGACACTTTTCACAACTTGTCAATAAGGCTGTTGTGTGTGTGTGTAATGTATGCAGCCTGATATACTTCCTGATACCACCTAAGCGCCATATGTTTTCATTACCTCTTCTGTTCCGTCGCAATTATATCATCCCTTTATTATGATGGATTGTGATGTGTTATTCCGCTAGATTTCAATATGCTAATTCCAGTTGTCAGACACTGAAAAATGTTATAGCTTTCAAGATTGGGAAACATTTTCAAGTCTCCAACTTCTGTTTTTGTCTGTGATGATGGTACTATTAGAGTAATTCCTCATGCCTACTGAGAATGGTTAAATAAGCTTTTCCTTAAACACTTATAGATCTTCTAAGAGCATACTGCTTCCTATAGAATAGAATATAGAAACATTTTCTAGTGAAAATAAAAATATATAGATATATCAGCCCATTTACTCCGTGGGTACTGTAAATGGGCCTTATAGAAAAGTCCTTAAATTGCCGTCTGTTACGTTGTTAGAAGTTCACTAATTCGGTAATTTATTAATTATATGTATCTCAGAGAAAGCTGAGTGACAACCAACATGGCTGCCAGTGATATGTCTGTAAAGTTATTCAGTGATACATCCCACACACTTTTCCCACCATATCCTGGTATACAGTAACTCAATCTTACTGCTGATATATACCAAATAAAATTTAATAGCTCAAGTCTTCAAGCGCACAACCCACGGACCTATAGGATCTCTAGGTTATTCTTAATTTTAGGTCAAAGGACAGTTTAATATGGTAATATGATGTTTCTGTCATACTTCTATTAGGGTATGGCCAGAGTCGTACGCTCCTGGGCCCCAGCGCAAAATCTGTAGTGGGTCCCAACCTACCTTGTGCAATTTATAATAGTGCTGCTCCCCCTATAGCTACAACCCTGGGTATGTCCATATGTAGTGGCAGTGATACAACAGGAAGCTGCATGACTAATACTCTGTTCACATTACTTTGAAAGGGTTTTCCAGGGTACGTTATCAATATCAAATTGGTCTTACACCTGAAACCCTTATGATCAACTGCTCACAGCAGCTGCCAGTGCTGGAAAGTAAACAGAATAGAGTTGGAAACAGAGACTTAAATCTATGCCTAGTGGTCAACCAAAGTCACTGCATATCAGCTCCCATTCACTTGTATGGAAGATAAGCTGCATAGCCTTCTAAGGAGAGGTCATTAATACTATAGCCCTGAAAACCCCTTTAAAAGCCCAACAGGTCAAGTCAGGTGGACTTGTGATATCTACCACTATACTATATATCCTTACTATAAACTCCATACCAATATACTGTATTACAGGCTCTTGGCATCCCTTGAACACATAAAGCCCTATGGATATGCTTGGTGCATATATGCTAAGAAAACTTATCATGTACTGTGAACAGGGCCATACACCGAGCAATAACTGTGGCAAAAAAACATATAAATACATGGTAAATCTAATAAAGTGCTCCATATGTGTGTGTTTTGTGTTACATATGAGGCTATCCAAGTTTGTCATAGAATAAAAGGATCCTTAAGATCTCTCATCAATGGTTGCCATTATTTTGAGCTAGGGCTAGAAGGTGATTTATAGACTGTGATGTTACATAATGTTAGGATTGTCACGTATAAAGCCAGAGGCCCCAAAGGTTCACTCTACAGTCATGGCCAAAAGTTTTGAGAATTATACAAATATTAATTTTTACAAAGTCTACTGCTTCAGTTTTTCTAATGGCAATTTGCATATACTCCAGAATGTTATAAAGAGTGATCAGCTTAACAGCAATTGCTTGCAAAGTCAATATTTGCCTAGAAAATGAACTTTATCCCCCAAAACACATTTCAACATCATTGCAGCCCTGCCTTAAAAGGACCACCTAACATCGTTTCAGTGATTGCTCCATTAACACAGGTGTGGGTGTTGATGAGGACAGGGCTGGAGATCAATCTGTCATGATTAAGTAAGAATGACACCACTGGACACTTTAAAAGGAGGCTGGTGCTTGCCATCATTGTTTCTCTTCTGTTAACCATGGTTATCTCTAAAGAAACACGTGCAGTCATCATTGCACTGCACAAAAATGGCCTAACTGGGAAGAGTATTGCAGCTAGAAAGATTGCACCTCAGTCAACAATCTATCGCATCATCAAGAACTTCAAGGAGAGAGGTTCCATTGGTACCAAAAAGGCTCCAGGGCGCCCAAGAAAGACCAGCAAGCGGCAGGACCGTCTCTTAAAAGTGTTTCAGCTGCGGGATCGGGCTACCAGCAGTGCAGAGCTTGCTGAGGAATGGCAGCAGGCAGGTGTGAGTGCATCTGCATGCACTGTGAGGCGGAGACTCTTGGAGCAAGTTCTGGTCTCAAGGAGGGCAGCAAAGAAGCCACTTCTCTCCAGAAAAAACATCAGGGACAGACTGATATTCTGCAAAAGGTACAGGGAGTGGACTGCTGAGGACTGGGGTAAAGTCATTTTCTCTGATGAATCCCCTTTTCGATTGTTTGGAACATCTGGAAAACAGCTTATTTGGAGAAGAAGTGTTGAGCGCTACCACCAGTCTTGTCTCATGCCAACTGTAAAGCATCCTGAAACCATTCATGTGTGGGGTTGCTTCTCAGCCAAGGGAATCGGCTCTCTCACAGTCTTGCCTAAAAACACAGCCATGAATAAAGAATGGTACCAGAATGTCCTCCAAGTGCAACTTCTCCCAACCGTCCAAGAGCAGTTTGGCGCTCAACAATGCCTTTTCCAGCATGATGGAGCACCTTGCCATAAAGCAAAGGTGATAACTAAATGGCTCAGGGAACAAAACATAGAGATTTTGGGTCCATGGCCTGGAAACTCCCCAGATCTTAATCCCATTGAGAACTTGTGGTCAATCATCAAGAGACGGGTGGACAAACAAAAACCAACAAATTCAGACAAAATTAAAGCATTGATTCTGCAAGAATGGACTGCTATCAGTCAGGATTTGGTCCAGAAGTTGATTGAGAGCATGCCAGGGAGAATTGCAGAGGTCCTGAAGAAGAAGGGTCAACACTGCAAATATTGACTTGCTGCATTAACTCATTCTAACTGTCAATATAAGCTTCTGTTACTCATAATATGAATGCAATTCTATTTCTGTATGTGATAAAAAACATCTGACAAACACACATAAAAACCAGAGGGCAGCAGATCATGTGAAAATATAATATTTGTGTCATTCTCAAAACTTTTGGCCATGACTGTACTATTAGCCCAAACATCAGCCTGTAACTCAAAGGTGAGGAGGGCAGGAGTCGTCAGGAAGGATTTTCCCTAATACGGAGAAACTGGCATCCACCTCATGGGGGTTTCTTGCCTTCCCCTTCTTGGATCAACATAGTAGGATTGTAGGTTGGACTTGATGAACCTTATGAACTAATATACTATATACAGAAGTGACATAACTATGAGTTCAGATGAGAAGGATGTATGTGTTTTGCCCTCTATGCCTGTGTTTCTCAACCTTTTCAAGCAGAGTACCCCCTAGTAAGAAAATGTCCTAACTGAGTAGCGATCACTTATAAAGTTTAACAAAATAAGGCTTTGTTCAACAGTTATGTAATGGTACCTCATGTATTTTAATGATCCCCTCAGTGCCCCTAAATGTAGTATAATGATCTCCTCAGTGCCCCCACATGTAGTATAATGGCCCATCAATACCCCCACATGTAGTATAATGGCCCTCACAGTACCTCACATGTTGGACACTTACCCCCGTGACAGTACTGTCACTGTGGGACTTACCCTCGGGGTATGCGTAGCCTGCAGATTGAGAACCTGTGCACTATGCTCTTTTTAACCTATTGGATACAGCAATAAACTCTAGAATATAAATCTATGGAAATGCTGATCATCGTTCCTGTGTGTGTGTGTTAAAGCTATGAGTGTGTGGCAGCACAGTATGATGACAGATCCACTCGAAGGAAGTTACAAAGGTCACTGAATTACAAGTTTCATGCCCCGGGACATAATTCTGAAGATCTCTTTGAGCATCCCCAGTCATCAATACTGTTCATACGTATTTGTAATAGAATTTGGTTAAAATCCCTCTATTAAGGCACCGATGCTGTGAATGGATAAATGACTTGTACATCTATTTCCCTAATAAACTATAGATGGAAATGCAGCTGACAGCTAGTGTTGTATATTGCTGTAAGCTGCATGTAGAAAATGTAAAGAGTCTCCCAGGGAGCAGAAGACAAACACAGACTTACCTCCTCCTCCTCCCAGAAGAGTACTGTTTGCTAAAGGAGAGAGGGCGAGGGATGGGGTGGAAAAAAAAAAAAAAAAAAAAAGAGAGAGAGAAAAGAAATTATTATTAGACGTGTGTAGAAATCATTGCAAATTGCTTATTTTTATCTAACACAAAGTCATAATCTGTTTATTGCTTGAGGGAGAAGGAACTCTGCAGTCATTTATTGTGTTGCTGACCAAGTAGCAGCTTAAAGGTGAAATCCAGACCTCAGAAATCTTGAGAAATGTTTTTGCTGCCTCCATTCCTCTTGTCTAGTTTCCACGCATCCCCTCTGTTTCCGAGTGTCTGGGGTATAATTAGCGATAGATCCCTTATTCCCGGCACTGGAGGGCACATCGTTTGTTACGTGAACACCGAGGGCTAAGTAAGATAAAGTGACAAGGGAAAGTGGGATCATGAGAAAGACAAAAAAGAAGGAGGGTGTGAGTCCCCCGATAATTACATAGCTACCTGACTAAATATATAAACGGCATCTAGATAAATAGACCAATAACACCTGCCCGCCAAAGCTTACAATCTATTATGGCACTTTGGGGATTACATTTCTTAAAAAGAATCCGTCACCAAGACAGAATGCACACAGTGCCGTGTGCACTGGCACCTACTGAAAGACCCCTGAATTCTGGGGGGGCTCTAGGGATCGCTGTATGTAAAACAGTATTTTATCCCATCAGTTCACTTGATCCGCTACATAAAAAGCAGGTCAGGTAATAACACTGTGATATATCATTGCCAATGCAGTTGGGCGGACATTCCGTGTATACCCATTAAAAGGTAGATGCCCTGAATTAAAAGGGCATTTTTTTTCCTTAAAAAAAAAAAAAAAAAAAAAAAAAGCAATACACGTAGGGTTACGCCACCCCCCTGACTGTACTCGTCCATAGCCCTGTACTGGGGGGGGCGTTCCTCACAGCTCAGCGTCATCTTGGGGCGGTAAAGAACACCCCCTCTGACAGTACAGGGATAAGGATGAGTACAGTCAGGGGGGTGCGTTCCTCACAGCCCAGCTAGACTGTCAGGAACGCCCTTCTGATGATGGGCAGAAAACTAATGGCACCGATATCTCCAGCCCCGGGGCACATAATGGGAAAGCCGACAGTGTCGGCTTTCTATCGGTATATAAAACCGCATGTGCTTGAGGACATGAAAGGTCCTCTTTAAATTACTACTGACTAATCTGAATCCAATGCTGTTTCAGCAAAAAAGTGGCAAAAATTAAAAACAACAAAAATAACAGTCTAAGGCTACATTCACGCTACTGTTATTAATGTCCGTTGCTGTCATCCGTCATAGGATGAGAACAACGGACATAAACTGTAGCAGAGTAACAGACACAGACAGAGCCCCCTCAATCTGTGTCCGTTCCCATTGACTCTAATGTAAATAACATGACAGACACTTTTTTTCCATCATGTTTGTTCACTTTGTTTTCTTGCATGCAGAACTTTTTCTTCCGCTAGAATAGTAAAAAACGTGATGGAAGAATTCTTCTGTCATGTTTCATACATTGAGGTGAATGCAGACGGACACCCAACGGAGGGGACTCCATATGCATCCGTCATTTACTGTCTGTTGCTCTCATCCTGTGTCGATGAGAGCAATTGACTTTAAATAACGGTAGTGTGAACCTAGCCTAAGGCTTTTTTATTTTTTTTAGCCAAAGCCACTGTTAGATTTGGCTCAAAAAACACAGTAAAATCTGCATCTTTGGCTTTGGTAGATTCTTCTCAATTTTAAAAGAATGAAGGTGTCCGGCATTAAGCGCCATAGGTATTAAACCTCCCTCTAAATTGATGGCAAGGATTTATAAATGTGACAATAATGCGTAATATCACATTTTTTGATGCAATTGCACCACAAACCACCTACTATAATGACAACTAGGCATATATTATAACAACTACACAGGAAGTCACAACAATACACATCGGCCATCCTCCTGCACAATAGACTTCTCAGAAAATGCTGTTCCATTAATTTATATTTATAGCGTCTGATGAACTTGTGGCAGATCTGATTTAATTAAAATGAATTAGAGGTTGTCACCGTCATGCCTCTGTTAATGGTATAACTGTATAAGGTATATTACTTTTATTATATTAAATATTAATTATATTACAATAATTACATGATATATCATTGTAATTGTAAACTTGTCTTTAGGGTCTTCTCTGCTGACTAACAATGTATGTATATTATTAATTCACTAGTGAAAGAGGTTTTCCCACTAATAACTGTCTGACCTCTGGGGTCCAGACCGAGCAAACGAACAGGGGTCCTGAGATGACCTGTGTGAGTGGAGTGGGGGGAGGGGGGGACATGCATGAGACTAATGGAACGTACTTGGAAATCTCTGTCAGTCCCATAAAAGTGAATGGAGCAGTTGATACGCTAACAATATTGTAAGGTTAAGCAGTGGTCTATCTTGCAGAGGCTACAGCCAGTGTCGGAATGGCCCACCAGAGTACCTGAGGATCCTCCGTGGGGCCCAGGCTCTAATACAACATACTATGGTCTATTTCCTAAGGGTTGTTGGAGGGTGGGCCCCCAGAATCATTTAGGTGGGCCCAAGGAACCTCAGTCCAACAATGTCTACAGCTGACAATGCAATATACTGGCTATTGGTTTATACCAATACGATGAATGAAATTGGATCCCTTCACACAGGAATAGCTGTGAGGAAAAAACTTCATATACAAAATGTGTTAAAATAAGATAATAATAATAATAATAAATATTGAAATTCCTGGCATTTGGATCCAAAGGCTATGGACACCGTTAGATCATTTTAATGGCATGTATTTTGAGTTACAAATAATTTTTGTAATAGGATTTTATTGAACATTTTGGACCATTTGGCTTCTGCAGTTGGTATGTCTTTACAATACATAGCAAGCTGCAGAGCGCCATCCACTAGCTAGTCCATCAGATTGCCTATCTCAGTCTCCAGCCCCCCCGACTTCTCTACCAAGTGATTTTCTAAGCTGCTTTCTGACCAAGACAAAGTTGAGGCACAAGGCCTCGTACATGACAGTGCCGTGTGCACGAGGCTGTACAGCAGCACAGTAGTCCATGAAGTCCTGTACTATGCTATGCACTATGCTATGCACTATATCCCAAACAATGCCCACAGTCCGAATTTTGTTGGGATAATCCTGTGAACTGGGCCAAAAAAAAAAAAAAAAGTGGGTTTATGTAAATTTACCCAAAAAAGTGGACATTTCTGAGGCATCCCAATTTTGGGAAATATTTGTAGGTATGGTCTTTGTGTAGAATAGCCCCATAATACAATACCCTGCCGACGTGGAAAACCTGCAGCAGCAAAAATGGTGGCCCAGATTTATTATGTCTTATACACCACTTTTCTGGTGTACAAGGCATAACAAGTGTGATTTCTTTAAACATAGACAGGGATTCTTTACTGTAAGAGCAGTGTGGCTATGGATCTCACTGCCATAGGATGTGGTGATGGTGGATTCATTGTGCAAGTTCAAGGAGGGCCTGGATGTCTTTCTCGCACGGAAAAATATTATGGGTTACGGGTTTTAGATTTTGGTCAGGACAAGTTCATCCAGGGTCTTAAACTGTTGCCAGATTAGGGTCAGGAAGAAATTTTTTTCCCCTGACACGGGGCAATTGGCATCAGCATCATGGGGCTCCCTCTGGATCAACACTGTAGGGTTATAGGTTGGACCTGTGGGTGCCATTCATGTTTACCACCCATAGACTGGATGGGAAAACGGACAACAACAAGGCTTGCACTGAATTTTGCAGCCTGCGTTCTTGGCTCTCACACAGACCAGTGAAAACTTATGGTTGTGTGAATGGGGCCATATAAATGAATGGGTCAGCAGGGTATCAATTGAAAAAAAGGACAGCTCAATGATAAAAATAAATAAATAAATAAGATACGGTCAGCTGAGGCCTCAGTAATCTCACTGCTCCTCAGGTAAGCCTGGTCTGCCTATATTTTGAGGTAAATTATCATGTAATATATGTTTTGCTTTATTACTTCTATATAGTTATTATACTGAATATAATCTGAGGTGATTTTTTATAAGTGGTAACCCCCTTTAAGTGTGAAAGTTGTGGGACGTTGCATACATGTGAGTGTGTCACACAGCACTACATAGAGGCTGCACAGACACAGGTGAGGAGCTCTGTGAGGCATCTTGTTTCCCGCCTTCCTCTCAGCGCTTGGCTCCCTCATCCCTCCAGCTCTCCTCCCCTCCTTCTCCCGCACCCTCCATCTCTCCTCACCCTCCCTCCTCCTTCAGGTCCCTCCCCTCATCCAGCGCCAGTACCACAGTGCTAGCTGGCTGCCCCTCACCTCCATCAGCATCTCCTCCAGCATCTGTGGCCCCTGTTGGGGGGGAAGAAGGAGGTAGCACGACATTGGGCTGCTCCCCCGTTTTGCTTGTGGGTGACTTGCTGCATTGTGCCCGGCGTACGCCTCGTCTTCCCTTCGTGGAATAGCGTGCACAACTTTGCCCATAGGATCGCCAGGTTGCAGGTGAGCAAGGTTTGTGGGTGATGGAGATGTGGGGAGGGTGCGGTATTTAGGGGGGCACACAGCTGTGCCAGGGCTTGTGTCACACTGTATGGGGGGAATCCTGTGCCAGCTTCTCCTGTGCCAGGTTTGTGTGCTTGGTAAACAGTCCGTGGTCTCCGATGTATTTGTGCCTTGCAGAGAGTGATGTATGTGCCAGCCTGGCATTAACTTGTCGTACTGCCAGTTCACTACATTGGCACCTGTACTGGTGGCACTGCAATAACATGTCATGGATTTCTGGAAATGGAAGTGTGCAAGCGGGAACTATGTATGGTGCACCTGTTATTCTGCAGGAGTCTTACCCAGCTGGCAGAGTGTTGTATGTAGTGCCAACCTGCCATAGAGAGGTAGGTCAGGGGATGCTTAGCACCGAGCTCATCTATGTCTAAAAGGGTGCCTATGTATGACAGTCACTGCTTGCTATTGACAGTCAGTAGGCCACTCTTACCAGTCACTGCCCACTATTAGTTAGTACTCACTATAGCCAACCAGTGCTCACTATTACCAGCCAGTACTCACTATAGCCAACCAGTGCTCACTATTACCAGCCAGTACTCACTATAGCCAACCAGTGCTCACTATTACCAGCCAGTACTCACTATAGCCAGTCAGTGCTCACTATTACCGGCCAGTACTCACTATAGCCAACCAGTGCTCACTATTACCAGCCAGTACTCACTATAGCCAACCAGTGCTCACTATTACCGGCCAGTACTCACTATAGCCAACCAGTGCTCACCGGCCAGTCCCTATAGCCACCAGTGCTCACTATTACCAGCCAGTACTCACTATAGCCAACCAGTGCTCACTATTACCGGCCAGTACTCACTATAGCCAACCAGTGCTCACTATTACCAGCCAGTACTCACTATAGCCAACCAGTGCTCACTATTACCAGCCAGTACTCACTATAGCCAGTCAGTGCTCACTATAACCAGCCAGTACTCGCTATAGCCAGCGCTCACTATTACCAGCCAGTACTCACTATTACCAGTCAGTGCCTGCTATTGCTAGTCAGTATCCACTATTACCAGTCAGTGCTGCTACTATTGTGTGTCAGTGCTCACTATAGCCAACCAGCGCTCACTATTACCAGCCAGTGCTCGCTATAGCCAGCGCTCACTATTACCAGCCAGCGCTCACTATTACCAGCCAGCGCTCACTATTGCAAGCCAGCGCTCACTATTGCAAGCCAGTGCTCACTATTACCAGCCAGTGCTCGCTATAGCCAGCGCTCACTATTACCAGCCAGCGCTGACTATTACCAGCCAGCGCTCACTATTACCAGCCAGCGCTCACTATTACCAGCCAGCGCTCACTATTACCAGCCAGCGCTCACTATTACCAGCCAGTGCTCGCTATAGCCAGCGCTCACTATTAACAGCCAGCGCTCACTATTAGCAGCCAGCACTCACTATTACCAGCCAGCGCTCACTATTACCAGCCAGCGCTCACTATTGCAAGCCAGCGCTCACTATTACCAGCCAGTGCTCGCTATAGCCAGCGCTCACTATTACCAGCCAGCGCTCACTATTACCAGCCAGCGCTCACTATTAGCAGCCAGCGCTCACTATTGCAAGCCAGTGCTCACTATTACCAGCCAGTGCTCGCTATAGCCAACCAGCGCTCACTATTACACGCCAGTGCTCGCTATTACCAGCCAGTACGTGCTATAGCCAGCGCTCACTATTACCAGCCAGCGCTCACTATTACCAGCCAGTAATCGCTATAGCCAGCCAGTGCTCGCTATTGCTAGTCAGTGTCCACTATTACCAGCCAGTACTCGCTATAGCCAGTCAGTGCTCACTAGCCAGTCTCACTAGCCAGTCAGTGCTCAATAGCCAGTGCCCGCTATTCACATTCAGTCCATTATTACCAGTCAGTGCCTGCTTCTGCCAGCACTCACTATTACCAGCCAGTGCCTGCTATTGCCAGTCAGTGTCCACTATTACCAACCAGTGCCCACTATACACCAGGCTGTTGTATGACACTTGCAGAATACAGTGTGACATCACTAGACTCTTTTTACATTGCTTCCCCCATGTGACAGGAAAGTTTGCAGTGCATACGTTAAGTGGACCCATAGGCCCCCATTATACTATGGGTGTTCTTTTGGCCTCCGTTTATCGCTATCCTCTGGGGTTTCTGTTATTATTTCTCATGGTATAGAATAGTATTACAGATTATGCTTTTACATATGAAGGATCCAGTAAAAAATGTATACCGACGAAATTTTTTTGATGATTGGAACTTTTAGGCATGTCATAGACTTATGCGCCAGGAATTTTCCGAGCAAGTACATTATATGTGCAGTGTGAACAAAACCCTAATGACGTATCACTTTGATAAATACGACACATATCCGCCATCTAACTCCTAAGCTTTAGCCTGTAATTTTTTTTTTTGCCCCAGTTAATAGTGTATCGCTATAATACATACATCACATCACGACAACTAACCACGTCCCCTTTTATGGGCAGAACAATGTTGCTTCCGGTTTCTAGAATATGGCGACATTTATTTCTAAATATGAGCGTTAATTCATCACGTGACACAATGATACATGCATTGTAACGTTTGCTATCTATATACATTTATTTCACTGCGTTCAGTAGGTATTATGTAACATATTGATTGTAGCGTTCACACCACATTTATTTTCCGTTTTGTACTGGAACGACATTAAAAAATTGTCATCGCTCGTATCAATTTTTCCATCAGTTTTCCATTATTTGTGACTGAATGGAAAAACATTAATATTCCATCGCCCCAACTGATGATTTTTAGCTTTGTATTTAATGGGATATCAGATCATAAAAATGGATGACGGGATTGATATCCGTCGTTTCAACCCTTCATCTCATTGACTTCAGTATTAAAACAAGTTTGGTGAAAGCGGAGATGAAATAGAATGATATTGGTTATGGCGTTTATTTCTGACTCTTTGGGTGGAAACATTTTAGAGATGGATTAATACCAGTGAGCTGCATTGTATTACTGCGGTCATAGACATGTGTATGGATATATATATTATATATAGATTTGTGTGCACTGGTTATTATATGTGTATTCATTCTCATTAGGATCTCTACAAACATTGCCAGATGTATTGCTAATATTGTGGATTATATGTGATATGAGACCTTCTGGCGTCGTGCTAATGACCTCACAGCGTTCTCACACATGTCACACTGTCACCTGGTGACATTCTCTATGTGGAGAAAGGATATTGCACCTGTCATAACAGCTCATGATAGCAGTACTTATAACCTCCGAGTGTTGTATGTGTGTCACAAGCATTACGGCTGGTCTAATATAGGAAGTTCCTGATCTGTTTAGAAGTTACTCATACAATAGCAATATTACATACACCTTATTCCTGCAAGCAGATGAAATATATTTCAGTATAGGGGACAGTAAAACATTCTTAAAGCAAACCCGTCAAATTGGAAATACAGTAGGGGCAATTCATCAACCCCTCTACGCCAGTGGCATAGAGGGATAATATTATAGTGGACATTTGGTGCAAGGCCCTTTTTTGTGCCACAATTCCCGTTCTGTGGCTCACTCGCCATATTGTGTGAATGTGAGCGGGGCAGGGACGACTTGGACCGACAGATCCACTATAACTCATACCAGTTTTCTGATGTGAGTTATAATGAAAATCTTTGCCAGTTCCTAACTGGAGTAGATTTTCATTCTGGCACAGATTCATAACTCTCTTGGTCCGTGCACCAGTTGGGCCCTTTATTAAGCCTGGCATACGGTACTCCAGTCTTAATAAATCTGCCTCAGTATGATACAGAGCAGTGAGTGCTGATGTGGGAAAAGATTCAGTATAACTTGTCATTTATTTTATTTCTTTACTCTTTCTATGCTTAGGAGTCCAGTGGGTAGTCCTACCCAGTGATTGACAACCTTTCCTGTATAGATAGCTCTCAGTCACGCCTGGACTCCTAAGCCCAGAATGAGCAAAGATGTAAATAAATAAATGACAAGTTATACTGAAGGTTTTCATACACAACTATATATCAATCTGCTCAGCTCCTCCTGCTCTATAACATGCCGCCTGCAGATCAGATTGCATTTTCACGATAAAGTCTTGGAGGGCACTGTATTCCTTGTTACCTCTGCTGGTATCTGTACTTGTATTACGTAAATAGATACAGCAGAGATAGCAGACGTCTGTGTATAGGAAGCCTTTGTCACTAGCAGTCATTTAGGATTCCGGGATAATCCAAGTGACAGCGAGCAGATTCCAATCAACATTGAGTGACGTGGTGCAGAACTGACGACGAACACCATTTAGTCTATGGAGGCCTCGAAATCCTTATAAATATGTATTGCAAGAGTATGTGAGGTTGGAGCATGTACAGTGCATTAGAAATCTATTGGATCATTCCTCCAGCTTCCCTGATCTATTTACATTGTAGGTCTTGCATTTACTATATATATTGATAGTGTATGCACTGATCATTTCTAGCACCCCAGGAAAGTTGGAGTCATCTGATGCCCATTTAGTGATCCTATCCATCCAAGAGGATGTGCATGTATGTGGCTCTTTTTCTGGAATCTGACTCTAGTCAAAATTGGTTCAGACTCCAATTCACCAGGAGCCTCTACAACCCTTAAAGGGGTTTTCTGGGTTAAAAATATTGGTTACTAAATCACTGGTGGTCTCACACCCATAACCTCTATCGATCAGCTATTCTCAGTAGCTGATACACAGAGAATGGAGCAGGAAGCAGACAGCGCTGTTCTCTGTATAGTGCCAAAACAGAGTCTCTGCAGAATAGCTCCCATTCAAATGGGGGATTGATCTGCAGTACC
This sequence comes from Leptodactylus fallax, assembly GCA_947044405.1. NCBI lineage: Eukaryota > Metazoa > Chordata > Amphibia > Anura > Leptodactylidae > Leptodactylus > Leptodactylus fallax. Next base: position 4,205,489 of record CAMRHE010000138.1, on the reverse strand, counting down.
TGGTCTGACCACTACACAAACTACAGCGCTGTCTGCTTCCTGCTCCATTCTCTGTTTATCAGCTGCTGATCAGTGTGGGTGCCGAGTGTTAGACTCCCCACAGAGTTGATATTGATAGGATAGGTCATTAATATGTGATCGGTGGGGATCTGACATCCGATCAGCTGCTTGAAGAGACTGTGGCTTCTTCTATGTGCCGATGACATCAAAAACCATAGATGCAAAAAAAAGTAAAATCTGCTAATTCCTTCACCTGGCTACAACAGGAAGAGGAGGGAAGATACCTGGCTGACACAAGAAGAAAACAGCAGAATAAAGTAGAGTAGAACTGAAATCAGATACATTTATGTATTCAGCATGGACAATAATGTTATACAAAGAAAAATCATATCAATATGTTAAATAGGTTTTCCACCTCAGGTCTAGTCCATCAGCATCAGCAATGGATTCTCAATGAGGCCTTGGGCTAGTGAAGAAACTGGCTACATATGTGTTTGGCATATTAAAGGGCTTATCCCGGGAATCATTTCCATACCAAGAGTCCTGAAATGCTGTGAATAGCTGCTTTTGAGTCATTTACATGAATATATTTTCCATATTCACACACACACACACACACACACAACACTTTGGTGCTGGTGGAGCAGGTTCTGAACAGTATCAGTCTCCTTCCATCTCTACCAAATGACAATATAGTCCCTTCTTATTACCCCAGCAAATGACGTCTTCTCAGCTATATCGCCATTCTACTGCAGGGATCTGCCCCTCCGCTGACAACCAGGGCACAAAGATATTTCTATTGTCTTGTGTGAACAGAGGATGGCTGTGCAGGTACCTGACTGTGGAGACAGTGACTGAGCATGCACCTCCACCAGCTCTCAGCACATTAGGTGGGAGTGCACACTGCTATATACTTTGAACACCAGATGGCGCCATCCTATATGGATAAACGTAACAGCATGTACATGAAAAACAGTTTTTATGACCTACATGCTAAACATGATTTGTAATGAGGGGACCTCCCCTTTAAAGGGGTTGTCTCATGTGGACCACCCCTTTATAGATTAAGGTTACCCTGTTGATCAACTGATCACTGCAATTCCAGTTGCTGGTAATCACATGCAATCACAGGGGGAGCTTTGTGCAGTTGCTCAATTCTACTACAGCAGTTGCTGTAGGTAAAGCATAGTATTACATAGTGCCCATTCAGATGTATGGACTATGTAATACGTGGCTGTGCTGGGTACATCACATTGGGAGCTCCTCTTTGTATCTACTCTTTGGTGTGACTGTCAGGTTGGGGTTCTCCTGAGCAGCCTTCTCACCCCTATATAACATGATATATATAGAATAGTCCAAAGTCCAAATGGTACAATCCCATTAATGTAAATAATCCATTTTCGATCATATATCAACTGCAAAGATAACGTGTCGTCTCTATGTATCAGTACTTTATATAATATAGTACGTGTAAGCTAGACCAAAATGGCACTTCTCAAACAGTTGTAGTTGAGGTGCAGTTGGGTAGTCAGTCTGACAGAAGAAAAGGATAAAAGGCTCTTAATGGGGTGTCACAGAACCTTAATATTAGGATAGTTCCTCAGTACTAGATAGGTGGGGGTGTCATCCAACCTGTTGCATTGCGGTGCTGGGAGTCGGACCTCCTCTAACCTAATATTGAAGACCTATCTTAAGGATAGTTCAGTAGTATTAAAGGGGTTGTCCAGGAATTTGGCAAACTCCAGAGGGTTTCGGTGCAGGTGTAACATTTAAAAAAAAAAAAAAAAAAGCACATTCACCTGTCCCTGGGCTCCGTTGTCGGCCGCCACAGTCCGTTCTGTCGCATGCTGTGCCTCAGTCTCTGAAAGCCCTGTACCCACCTGAACGCTGAGGCTGAGATACATCACCAGTCTCTCTCCCGCAACCACTAAGACCACTGATTGGCCTCAGCGGTCACATGGGGAACAGGGCTTGCAGGTACCGAGGCTCAGCGCCGACAACGGACTGCGGCGGTGCTCTGAGGACAGGTGAGTATGCTTATTTTTTTATGTTATTCCAAATTCCTGGACAACCCCTTTAAAGTCCTGGAATAGCCCTTTATTCATCTAGTCTATGATACCAGAGATTAAACTGATAGAAATCCATAAAAATACTATCCAGCTTTTTATGGATCTGTCGCAGGTGTCACCACTTTAAGATCTGCAACAGGAAGGAGAATGTTATATGAAGCATGTTTTACTACACCTTGAGACGATCTGTTCCTCATGGCCAACGTTATGTATGCTAGAAGAGATCCGTCTCTCAGACTTTTAGCTTTATTTGGATCATTGAGCATATTAAATTGACTTGGTTTATGCATTACATTGTCCACCTACAGACATACAATAAGGAGCCCCATTGTGGGGAAACTATCTGCAGCAAGTGTTTGGTGTAAAAAGTTATATGTCAAAATTTTGACTCTTCTCTTGCCACTTGTAAGGCAGAGGGGCCGGCAGCTCTCATTATTAAAGCTAGGAGTAATAGCAGTAGTTTTGTTTGGTTATTCCAATAATTCTTGTATGGGTTTGGTGACAGGTTAAACTTTGTTTTTATGTAATTTTTATTTTAGTATTTTTATATATATATATATATATATATATATATATATATATATATATTATATAGTATTTCTGTGTCTATTTTTCAGATTTTTTTTTTAAATAGCAAAATATGACTAAAGTAAATCACGTCCAATTTCCTTTGCAATAATTTTTATATAAGGGATATTCAGATTTGTGTGGTTGGGGGCTGGGCTAGAAGCAGCGTAGGCTATAGATTGCATTCATTTTTTTTTTTTTCCATTTTGTTTGGTCTTATTTGGAATTTTCTTGCCTTATCGGGCATATTAGCCCCAGTTATAGTGGGAATATAGCCCCCTTAAACACACGGCAAAGTTAAGACCCAACAAGTCTTGCAGTTACCTGTCTGAGATGGGAGAAGGAAGCATCATTTCCAAAACTGTACACCTAGTCATTGAGTGTTGTGTGTACAGTGACCAAAAGGGCAGGGATGGCAATAAACTCTCAGCCTTCTCTATGGGGAGTCTGATGTCCATGATGCAGACTAAGCAAGGACATTCAGGAACGTCCTTGCAGTGTTACATGCGGGTCCGCCAGACGTTGCAAGTTGTCCAGCCGTCCCCACGTAGTTGAGAGTCGTGTGATGAACTTTAGTATGAGACCCCAGTCTTAAGAAATATCTGCATTAACTTTAACATATGTCATCTCTAAGCCATCTACAGGGAAACAGTACAAGCAGGATATATGGCTGCGTCTTTCAGTATTTTTATGTTTTGGGTTTATTTCCACATCCTCAATATAACATCTGCAGTCAATCTGAAGTTTCCTATCAAGAGCAGTGGTTACAGCCTAGTACCCTCTCAGAGACTAAATAGATGTGAGATCAGCTCTGTACCCTCACAGAAAACAATAAAAGCCATTCTTTGAAGAGTGTAACGAAAATCCAAAGTCTTTAAATAGGACTGAAAAAAACCTGCAGAATGATATTAGAATCCATACAAAAGTGCTGTAATGTGAAGAATAATAATACAATATCTCCAGTAAAATTGCAGGTTGCTATATAGAGACAAGACTTGATGGAGCCAGAGACAATTACAAGGAGATGGTACAGAAAACATCCGTGATTTCTTTTTGTGTTAAGCCTTACTATGGTCTAGTCAATAAGAAGAATGATAAAAACCCTTTTTAGTAATGCTGAGAGCCTCGTAGTCCTGTAATGGTATCACATTATAGGAAGTCGCACCATTTTTGTTGCTGTCATTTTCCATACTAGTACAATGACACATATTCTTGCACTTGCATCGCATGATGTCAGGCTGAGACGACCGTGTTAATTACATACGTTGTGACACTGACCATACAAGTGAATTAGGACTCCGGCAACGGAGCCATCACATACTGTTATTACATTGGTGTGATATGCCTGCATGTTACATGGGCTCCTGGATGTGCCCCTCATTTGACTCTGATATAAATATATAGCAGGGTCCCTTCTGTGTGCAGCTGCTGCGGCTCCCTCCGCTGGTGTAATTACAGCTGTGTTAATTGCAAACACCTTAGCATGTTTTTCTTGCTCTGTGTGAGCTGTAATGTATATGTAATGTGCCCATGTAACCTGCCTTGTGTAAAGGGAGTAGCAGTGCCAAGGAAACAAGCTATACATAGTGAAGTGGGATCAAGCTGTACAAGGCAAACCTTAGGGAGTCGGGTGCTGAGGATGAGATTTTCATTGATAGAAACACAGAGGAACAGCTCAAAAGGCAGCGGGAATTGTTATAAGCAAGAAGGTGTCATTTTTTATTTACCTGTTACATTGTTACAAGACACATTAACAATGTATCAATCCTCTGCTTGCCAGTAAAGGGTTTTTCCCATGAACCTGCACTTATCTCCATCCTCCCCCCAAGTAAGTGTGTGATTTCAGGGGGTCCAACTGCTAGGAGATAACAAGAAGAGCGGTCTCTGAGTCCCCTGGGTGAGTAGGACAGCAGTGGGTGTGAGCGACCACCACTTCATTCACTTCTGTGGGACAGGCAGAGCTGTGTACTTGGTATCTTTGTCAGTTACATAGAAGTGGTCATACAGCCTCATGCTTGACTTGGGGACTTTACCCTCCATTTAATTGTTCGGAGCCCAGCAGTCAGACCTCAGCGATCAGATTCTTATCCCAGTGGTCAGACCTTCAGTGATCAGACACATACCTGCTGTCAGATCCCCAGCGATCAGCCACTTATCCCAGCGATCAGCCCCTCAGCGATCAGACACTTGTTACTGGGAAAATCCCTCTAATTTCCCTCTTTGTGTCCTTTTTCTTGGTTTAACTAAAGCCATTCTTCAAGATTTCTTCAGATCTCACTTCTTCTATGGTTTAATAACAGCCATTGTATCTAAAAACTGTAACAAGTGTTCTCCTATTCGTTAAAGATGGAGTCTGCTTTCTGACAACCCCTAATGCCTAGAGTATATTGTACAGCATACCTTCTGTAGGGCAGATTATACCTGTACTTTGGGTCTCAGGTTGGGGTCAACCCTAAACCACCTGCCAACTGAGCCCTAGACGCAACACCATATTGAAAATTTTATGGGGTTTGGCTACTATATTAAAACCTCTGAACCGGTTTCCTCTGCGGACTTTCTGCTTCCATTATACTGATAGGGAAACCACCGGCGTTTCTGTAGGTATAATTGACATGTTGTGATTTCCAAAACTGACATTTTGGAAAAGCAGGGGGTTTTTTTTGTTGTTGTTGCAGAATTTGCTGCAGTTTTTGAGCTAAAGCCAGGAATGGATTTAGCAGAAGGGAGAAGTATGGGGTACGTTCACTCCAAAAACTGCTGCAAAAACCGCTAGCAGGATTTTTTTTAGCCTCCCTTTCAATTCAATGGGGTTTGCGAGGTGGATTCTGCCTGAAGATAGGTCATGACGCTTCTTTTTCACTCTAGCACAAAAATCACCTAAAGGAAAAAAATCTGCTACTGACTCCCATTAAAATGAATGGGAGAGTTGGGAGGTGTTTTTTGAAGTGGATCCACCTGTGTGGACATGCCCTATAAGTGCCTTTCTAATTCTCATTCCTTTTGAAGCCACTCTTGGCTTTAGGTCAAATAAAGAAAAAATACAAATACACACAGCAAAACACAGCTTTTCAGGATCGTGTGGCCTCAGCCTTAAAAAGAACCTGTCACAGTGAACATGTGCCGGATATACAGGAGGAGCTGAGCAGATTTACAAGTGCATCTCAATAAATTAGAATATCTTTGAAACGTTCATTCATTTCAGTAATACAATCCATAATCAGCATCTTCCATGACTGTGTGTCCTACTGAACCAGACTGAGGGACCATTTAAAGGCTTAGGAAACCTTGGCAGGTGACACACTGAATTTACAATACTGAACTTTTTTACAATATTCTAATTTTTTTAGATTTTGGTTTTCATTATCTGTAATCCATAATCAACATTTACAGAAATAAAACACTTGAAATAGAACACTCTGTGTGTAAAGAATATAGAAAATATAGGAGGTCAGTTTTTTATTTAATTACTGAAAGAAATAAACGTTTCAAAGATATTCTAATTTATTGAGATGCACATATATAGTGGAATGTCACAGTGTTACATGTACAGATACAGTGAAAGTTCTCCAAACAACCTCCTCTTTAAGAAGACCACCCCCTTATCCAGACCAGATTTTCACTTCCTTCATAAACTGTACATACAGGCGATTTTTTTTTTTTTTTTTTAATGAATTCCCCTCTCCCAGAAGACAACGTTTCATACATTAAATAGGATATTGCACCATTCCAATAGTGCTAGGACTAAATGGAGGAAGTGAATATAACAATTTTAAAGAGTTCTCTCAATGTGGTTTCACTGAATAGTGAACAGTTTTGTTGAAATACTGTATATTCAGTATAAAAGCTCTATTCGAGCTAGAATTATGGTTTTTGTATAGAGAAGCCATGACTTTGGATCCAGCCTGACATGGATAGACACCATTGACTCATTTTTAGTGGCAAAAATAAAATCATGGATGCAATTTTTTCATTCTGACAAAAAAACATTATTTTTCAGACCTTCCATAAAGGTTTGAGAACAGTGGGAAACCCTGATAGGGCGCACAGGCTCTTTTTCTATGCCGATGCTCACACTTTTAACATAGTATATTTATTTAGAAGCTAACATTGGATTCACATCATGAAGCAGGCAGCTTCTGTTAAAGGATTTGTAGCAAGGGGAAACATTTTTGACAAGTTATAAAGCCACACAGATAACCTGCCGGTCCTTACTTTCTTAGGCCACTTGACATACAGGAAGTGCTGCTCGGCCAATCACTGGCTCAGGTAGTGATCATTTCCTGTGTGTCGAGACTGGAACAGGAAGTGGAGACCATTGGGGACCTGGGATTTGGTTACAGTGAAACCTCTTTGAGACGACCACCTAAACTTGCATGAAAAAGTGGTGTTCTTTAGGTGGTCTTCTCAAAAAAAGATGACTAGTATAGAAAACTGAAAATCGTGGTCTGGGTAAGGAGGTGGCCGTCTCAAAGATGTGGTCTTTTGGAGAGTTTTCACTAAATAGGATTCTTGTGCAGTCTGTGCACATGCAATACCACGATGCTTTTATCGCTTACAGTCTACTTACAGCACAATACATATTTATTAAATGTATACATTAAAAAGGATATTGCATCACTCCAATAGTGCCAGGACTAAATAGAGGGAATGAATATAACACTGCAAGCTGTCAGTGTGATTGAGCGGAGCTCTTCCCTACGGTGCTGCTATTAGGCGCTTGATACACGTGATGGGCGATGTGCAGACATGTGTGTATTACACTCATCTCATTATTAACCCACAGCACTTATTCCACTGTATGTGGAGTTCTCCAGGCTTCCTAGTGACCTTTCCCTGTGTTTTTCTGTGGGGATATTATTGTCTGCTAAGGTGCCATATTGATAAAGCTACAACAGTCTGTGAGAGAAGTCATTAGTGCTCGGTGCTTTCTTGTGTAGTTAGATCAACATCACAAGATGTTAGGTTAAAGGGGTTTTCCGGGATTTAACAATTAATGACCTATCCTTAGTATAGGCTATCAATATCAGATTGGTGGAGGTCCTACTCCTGGCACCTGGTCGATCAGCTGATTGAAGGGGCTGCAGGGATGGGTGAGCGCTTCGGACTCTATTACCAGCTACATTGTATAGCGGCTGTGCCTAGTACTGCAGATACCAGATACAGTGGCTAGAAAATAAAGCACAGCAGTGCTTGCCTGGGTACTGCTGACCCTTCAGTCAGCTGATCAGCAAGGAGACACACTCCCACTCATGTGCTATTGGAAAGCCCCAGAAAACATCATGGACTTAAAGGGGTTTTCCATGATAAATGCTTAGGTTGGTGTAAAATAAAAAAAATAAAAAAATCTCCTGATCCTCTGTTTGAGCATTGCATCTCCCCTTCCCTCCAATGTGGGACTTGCCTGGCTAGAAATGCTGAGGCTAACATGACTGCCGCAGCCAATCACTGGATGTATTAGCAGTGATGTCACCAGTACTACACATGTGACCACTAAGGCTAGTGACTGAGCCTCAGCAAGTCCAGCCTTCCCAATCTTGGCACCGTAGGTATTGGGAACCTGCCACTTGAATGAGGACAGTATCACCCTGTTCCAAAGAGGTGTTTTGGCTGCTGGAAGCCATATACTAGGTATATGGTATAAGGAGCTCTGTAGACTGTATACAGCTTCTGCTCCGCACAGTGGCGCATAGAACTGCAGCCCATTCACTGGAATAGAGGCAGGGCTGCTTCCGGCCGTATACTTAGTATACGGCGGCCGTATACTTAGTATACGGCGGCCGTATACTTAGTATACGGCGGCCAAAACACATGATTGGGATGGGGTCCAGGTGTCAGACCCTGACCAATGTAAAACTAATGATCTATCCTGTGGATAAGTCTTTAGTATCTATTACCTTCAGGTCCTGGACAGTCCACATGCTCACTGAAGTTTAGGAGTCCATGAATATCACAGACAGAATCCTTGTTTTGTCTGTTTTCACTAATCTAAAGCATTGAAAGTATTTTAAGTTGTTTAAGAAACGGTTGCCATTTTTCAGGTGTCTACTCCAGTCTTCATAAATGGATCCCATTGACTTTTCCTAGCACTCGTAGTTTGTTCTCGTTTCCAGCATTAGCTTCTTTTGCAACTACTTTATGAAAGTCTGTGAACGTATTTATTGGCGTACAATCATAAGCGCCTTATAGACGCAGCATCGAGTTTCAATGCCAAGTCAATACACTTGGGTACCCAATATTTCATCAGCGCTCAGCTGTGTTTCCATGAGACAGACACTCTGGAGGGTATGTCCCAGGAACCAGTTACCATGGAACGGTGACAGCTATATGGTGCGTTATAAGCTGTAGCAGTCACGTATAAAGAAGCAGCAGCATTCATGTAGACATTCTCTAGCCATCTTCTACATCTTCATACCCCATATCTCACCCGTCTGCCCTCCCTCCTTCCCTTTCTCTTCCACACTTTCCTTTCCCTCCTTCTCCCTCCCTACCTCTCTCTTGTTATCTGTCTCATTAGCAAGCATGCTGCAGATTCCTTGTTCCTAACACTCATTGGCAGCCGCAGAGAGCATAATATGTTTCATATAAAGCGTCAATGACACTATTCTGCAGGAGCAGCACAGATACAGTGCCCGATTTCTTAATACCTTGCAGGGGATTAAAGCCCATGTACAATTTTATAGTTGCGTATTCTTGACATCAACCTTTCCTTTGCAATATCAATATTAGCTCTATGCACGCACACAATTCTGTGTCCTTCATAAAGAAGGCTCTTAAAACCAGTAAGGTATACCCCAAAGCAATAAAATTCCTGTGGACATGAAAGGTCAGACTGGTTGTTTGTGTTTCATGTACATAACCCTCTGCTTTAGTCATTTCTCAGTGTTCTGCCAATGCTGCTGTATGCACATAGGAGGAATGGAGTCTAGAAGGGAGCACAGATGGTCACATATAGCACCGCCGTGGTTTTATGTTCTGTACATTACACAGTAAGGGTTTCTATTAGTGTTCACACATGGCAGATTTCTTGCAGAAATTTCTGTGACTGAAAATATATTCTGTACATCTGAATGGGGTAGTTTTTACAGTATGTGAATGCATTTTTACTAACTTTGATTTTCTATGTTACTATATCTCCGATCACTTTTCTCCAGCAATCTGGGGAAAAACCCCAAAACAAAGACATTTTCTCTATCTTGTTTGCTTGCATTGAACTTAAAGGGCTTCTCAACTGATGACCCATCGTCTCGGATAGGTCACCACTCCTGTGGATCAGCTGTCTGAAGCATAAATGGCATTCTGTAAGATCCATTTCACAGGCCATGTGATGTCATGTTCATCAGTCACATGACCTGTTCACAGCTCAGTCCCATTCAAGTGAATGGAATGGGACTGAGCTGTGATACCAAGCAGAGCTGCAGCGCTGACCCGAATGCTACGTTTTCTTCCAGCATCTGATTGTTAGAGGGCCTGTGTGTCAGACCCCCACTGACAAACCCCATTAGGCTAAGGCCTCATGCAGAAAAACGTAACAAAAAAAAATGCTGCAGAAAAAACAGCCAAAAAGTGTAGAGTTTTTCATCGGCTTTTGCTGCATTTTTCTCTGCAAACGCTCACAATTCTGCTGTATTTTTGAAATTGCAGCTTTTCTGCAGCTCTTTTTTTTTCCCAGTGTGTGGATGAGATTAAACAAAATACAAATATAGGGTTTTTTTTCCCAGCAGGCAAACTCTTAGCCTGAAGGCTAAGCCCCATGTTGCGGAAGCTGAGGCCCCACGTAGTGGGCCACAGCGAAAAGCGATCCTGGAAAAACCACATTGGAAATGCATCACGGTCTTCCCTGCAGCGCTTTTCTCAGAAAAGACTTTCTGCTCCCATTATACATATAGGGAAACCGCCGGCGTTTCCATAGGTATAATTGACATGCTGCGATTTCCAAAACTGTAACGGTTTTGGAAATCGAAGCATTTACACTGAGGGTACTTTTTGTGGTTTCTGCTGCAGCTTTTACCCCATGTTGGGCCCCGGCCTAAAGAGCATTTGACAACTATGCTTTGTGTCATTTCTCCCAGAAATGTAAGAATTAAAGGCCAACTGGGCGCTACCATTTCCCTTGTGTCTCTACACAGTCTGACACTGGGAGCAATGATTGGGAAATTTGTAGTGACACATCCCCAAGTGGTAATATCCTGTTGTTAATTTATTCATACATTTCTAGGAGGAATAACTGAGGAACAATGTAGAGTTCTAAGAAAAGATGATGCAGAATATTATGCAGAATACAACTATGTACTAAAGCAGACATGCCAGGAGAGGTGACAGATCCTCTAACACTGGATCTCTGATAGAAGATTTCTTCACGTGTTTCTTGGTTTCCCCAGACTAATCCAGGACATTTAGTTGACTTCTCATTTCTAATCATTTGAAGCCAAGCCAGGAAAAAAACTTCCATAACAAATCTGCCCATATGTGTCCATAGCTTCATCCGTCCAACACATCTTACAGTGTATTATTTCATTATTAATGTTCTTAAAGAGAACCTGTCATATGGAAAATGCAGTCTGATCTGCAGGCGGCATGTTATAGAGCAGGAGGAGCTGAGCAGACATATATAGAGGGTTGTGGGAAAACATTCAGTATAACCAGTCATGTATTCATGTACTGTATATCTCTGCTCTTTATGTACATGCAGGACTTTTTGTTCTATTTGAAAAGTAAGCAAACATGACGGGCGCTTTCTTTAGTAATATTTTTTCACTGGAGTGAATGCGGATGAAGGGGGCTCAATCTGCATCAGTCATTCCAGCACCGTTTAAGCTAAGGCCCCACATTGTGGAAACGCAGTGTTTTTTTGTTGCAGATTTTGCATTTTTTTTTTTTTTTTTTTTTTTTAGCTAAAGTGAGGAGTGGATTTAACAGAAGGGAAACATCTAAGGCTGGATTCACATTGAATAACAGTCCACGGTCTGGAGCATAATTTCTGGCAATTTTGCATTGTAGCGTTCCTCTATTACTCCTCCTGGAAATATATGAATAAATAGATAACTGGGTGTGTCCTTGCACAGTCTGGCATTGTCCAATCAGGGCTACCAATACCAGATGTGTAGTGAAACACCTGTTTGACAAGAGGAATGGTAGCGTCCAACTTATTTATTAATTTCTAGGATGAATAACAGAAGTTAGAGATATAAGAAAAGGTTTTCCAGTTGTTATTTCATGGGGGAATACAAGTATTTACTATAACATACGTATCAGGAGAACAGACAGATCCTCTTTAAGTGGGGGTGCCAGTCATACTACTGTTGGATTTTTGGAGCATCTCCATCATGTACCTAAATCTGAGATTTTGGATTCCGCCTCCAAATCGGCACCAAATTCCATCTAAAATTTGCCTAACATTCATTTCATTATCCTCTACCTCGATCTTAAGGCGGATTCCGCGACAGAATTTGGTCAAGCGGAAAAAAACTGAGCTTCGAATTCCTGAAGCCGAATTTTTCAGCTTGTACACATTCCCCCGTGCGTACATGCCCTTTAGCACGCAGCCACGTGTGCGGCCAGTAACAAGTAGCAGCCAATAATCAATAAAACTTTCACTTTGTTAAGTGAAATCACCGTCAGCCCGGCATGTGGCCCGAAGTCGCTGCGTGCGGTGCGACAGCACCCTTAGGTTAACGCTAGGAGGACGCTATTTAGTAGGGACAATGGCAGCGCAGATGAGCAGAGCTGATAAGCCAACCCATTATGTGTTTCTTGTTTGTAAAATACTTTATTGAGGCAATAACAGGAGGAAATAACACCAGCGATTACAGTGGTATATGTGGTTAATAAAATCCCAGCACATCTGTTAAATAAATGCCACATAAGTCTCTGCTCAAATAATTACACATTCACTTGTATTAGGCCTGGTGAAAAACATAAATATTTTATTTTTTTCTTGCTCCAAATAAATCACTGCACAAATAGAGTTGTTTTGCCAACTGAACATTGCCACTGAAGACAGCAGGTAGCAGTTTCCAAAGGATTTCTTCGTAAGGCCCAGTTCACACTTTGCATTTTGATTAGCAGTTTTTTTTTTTCCCAGCCAAAAGCTGGAATAAATCCTACAGGGAGGAGAAACACAACAGGTTTTATCCTTCTCTTTGTTTTGGATCGATTCGTAGATTTAGGCTTTATGCACATGAACGTGCACTTGGCCAGTACAGTGACCCATTATTTTCTATGGCCCCATGGATGTGTATGGGGCCATGAACCCAGGGAAAAACTCAGGACAGGTCCTATCCTTCTCAGTTTGGGCTTGTTAAAGGAAGTAAATGGGGCTGTGGAGGCACGGGTGGTAGGCGGACATCGTCCATGTGCGGTTTTATCACGGATCCAGCACAAATACATGCTCATGTGTATGTAGCCTTAGCTATAAATACTGAGTGTAATACCATACCTCCCAGCCGCCCCTGATTCAGCGGGACACTCCTGGTGTCTCAGTCGGCAGGAGGTATGTCCCAACTTCAACTTATCTTTTTCCTCCAGAGTTGAATGGTGAAGCAGGGCACTATATCTACTGTGGGGGCACCAGGAGGGCACTATATCTACTGTGGGGGCACCAGGAGGGCACTATATCTACTATGGGGGCACCAGGAGGGCACTATATCTACTGTGGGGGCACCAGGAGGGCACTATATATACTGTGGGGGCACCAGGAGGGCACTATATCTACTGTGGGGGCACCAGGAGGGCACTATATCTACTGTGGGGGCACCAGGAGGGCACTATATCTACTGTGGGGGCACCAGGAGGGCACTATATCTACTGTGGGGGCACCAGGGGGACTTTCTCTTGGGGGCCCGGGGGCCCCTGTGGGGCCCAGGGGGCACTATATCTACTATGGGGGCACCAGGAGGGCACTATATCTACTGTGGGGGCACCAGGAGGGCACTATATCTACTGTGGGGGCACCAGGAGGGCACTATATCTACTATGGGGGCACCAGGAGGGCACTATATCTACTATGGGGGCACCAGGAGGGCACTATATCTACTGTGGGGGCACCAGGAGAGGGACTCTCTACTGTGGGGGCAACCGGAGGAGGACATTAAACTGAGGGGGGCAAATGGAGGATAATGGAGGGGGAACAGTATACTGTGGGGGTAACTGTAGGGGGACATTATAATGTGGGGCCACTATAGGGGCTTTATACTGTGTGGGGGCACAAAGACATTGATGTAAATGGACGGAGCCAAAGTGAAAGTGAGTGGGACTGGGTTGGTGCCTTACTATAAATTTGTCTTACAATAAATGCCGCATATTTATCACACACACATCTTTCTTACATTTTTAGACTGTCTATTCAAAGTTCACACCATATATTAGTTGGCATACCACGCAGCAGAATTTTTTTGTAATTCTGGAGCATATTGTTACATCATAAAGCCGCAGCCCTTTGTCACTAAACCCTATCCCTTTGTTGAACTAACCGAACAAAGTGACTTTAAATTAAATGTGGAACTTTGGGCCGGAAATGCGCCAAATACGATGCATAATACACCGAGAACACAATAGTAAGTGTGAGCCGGAGCGTCGGCAGATAGCAGCACAGGTTCATTTCTAGGTGCACCTTCATTTCTGGTCACTAAATCAATGAATGTCAGATCAGAACATAGAAAATTGATGTATTTTAACAGACCATTTGCTCTTTCACGTTCTTCCTCTCTGACCTTACATTTAATTTTCCCTTTCATCTCCCACCATTCATTTCTTTTGTAATTCCTGCTCTTTATTCCCCTTCATTATATCTGACCACCAAATGTCATTCTATACTTGTCATGCTGTAACTTCCCCTCCTAGACGGACGTCTCTCTATCACATCCCACTCTGACTTATAGGTGTTTATCCTCCCTCCGTCATCTCGCTCATAAATCCTTGCTCTCTTTTTCTGGTGCACTCTCTTTCCGCACCTCTCGGCTTCCCCATGGGGCCTCTAACAATCCAATTAAACTGCCAATAAAAATGTAATCAAGCAATAATGCACCTTCCTCTGTTTAATTAGCACTCCGTTATTGAAGTACAGATTAGCAAGGGAAATGTAAAAGTGGGACATGAGAGGCGGATGGTTCTGCCACTGGTCCCTCCCACTGCAGGGCAATGGTTACCCACATAGCATAGGGTTAAAAGGAACGAGGAGCTAAACTTTGCACCAGTCATGTTTAGTAGCTGCTTCTCCTATTGATGAGTTGACTTTAGATGATCTGCATACAGAGAACTTCTTGCTAGTATTACAAAAAAAAATAAAAATAAAAAGACATTTAGGCCTGGGCCACACCAACTTTTTGTAGCCCTGCAAATTGTTTGTATCTATTGAGGCACAGCTGCAGTTTGGGCTTTGACTCCTGTCACATGACCATAGATCGCCAGGTTGCCCTGCAACTCCTTAACTAAAACTTCTAGTTGTAAAAAAAAAGTCGAATTTTGCTCACATTTTTTGCGACGGTTGTGTCACCACAATGTGGCTCCATTCACCAACCTTAGTGAAGGAGTTGCATGTCGACCTGGCAATCTTTGGTCGCGTGACAGTAATCATGGCCAAAATCACTAGAGTAGTCCTTAGTTGCAACGGTTACTCAATAGTTAAAATCAATCTTTAGCACCACAAAAAGTAGTACATTGTAGCCCTAAGGTCACATGCACACGAGGGAGTGTACAAGCCAAAGCTGTTCCGAGGGGGGGTCCAATGGCTCTGTTCCATTCCGATAATTTTAATGGGAGGTTCCCATGCTTTATAGTCAGTGGGGGACGGATTGCACACAGATGTCATCCGTGTGCATTCCACTATTAAATTTGTCCTCACCTCGGCGTGCACACTCGGTCATGTACATGTAACCTTAGGTTAGGGTGCGGACACATAATGCAGCACCGGCTGCACACCAGGCCTTGTTGCTGGTGTTTGCAATTACATTTATTGATGATATCTCCTTCTACTGTTATTGACCATGAGGTTTTGTAGGTTTACCTGCAAAAACGTGTTGTCAATAACAAGTTAACAAGCTATGGTCAATAAATGTAAGTCCTGGCAGCCCAGCATGTGACAGATGCTGCATTATCTGTCTGCACCTTAAGGGCATGTTCACACAGCTTCATTTCCATGTGTATTCAGATGCATTTTCCACAATGGAATACACATGATATTTGCTAGACTTTTTAGCTTGATTCAATTAAAATGGAAATCCAGACTGACCGTCATACAGGAAAACATTTTGCTCAAACATATCACAGAAGAATAAGAATTGTCATATGTGAGCAGCATTATCCACATGTGCGGCTCTGTCCAGTCATGTCTAGAAGTGTTATGAACATACCTGAGAAGGTGGCCTACACTATTTTTGTAACTCCCATAGACTTGAATAGAGAGCTTAGCATGTGTGGCGTACTCTCCATTCTCAGGGACCCGCATTTATTGCATATACTGTGGATATGCCATACATAGGTCAGATGGGAATATCCCTCTAATCATTTCAATTAATAATCATATTAATTGACAACATGAGAAAGATAAAATCTGCTGGCTGGGTGCTCCGGCTCCCGCTGGGATCATATCTTAGAGGTTGCCCTGCTTGCCAATTTACCCCAGTTTCCACCCAGAGAGCCTCCCTTGGGTTACATCAGCGTACTCACCCTGCCAGTCATAGGCTAAGTCAGATGTTGATTAAAATCACTTATAGCCCCTTTCATATTGGACATGGGCTGCAGTTATTCACCTTTCTAGTAGTCTCCAGAACCCCCTCACCACCATATGAAGTAGGAGAGCACCCTCCATACTCCTCTCTAACTTCTGTGTAAGCAGAAGTGATGGCATTTGTATACTGCGTAAAGAAAGGGGTCTATACTTTCAGATACATATTCATCACATATTGATGCCATGTCCAACATGGGGGGTGTCTGGGATTTTAAGAAGATTGACCAAGAGCACCAAATGATATACAAGACATAAATTTCCTGCATTTGACCAATTTTCCCCGGGAATTCCTGGAACAAATTGTAATGGTCATCATAGTAGAACTGCATTTATGAACCCTATCCTTTAATATAGGGGGAGAAGACCGTGACCTTCACCTGTACAAAGGTGGAAAAATTAGGAAAACTACATCGCATTAATGTTTTGCCCAATGAATCAAGCTATAATATCTGCAACCAAATTCATAGACTGTGGATGAAATCTATCCTGTGTAATCCCTCTTTAATTTTTATAAGCGCTTTGTCCTCAAATCTGCTCTGCGGATATTAATAGGGGAGGATTTGTGTTTTAATAGGAGCAGAAGTTATGTCACTGCGCTCAGTCATGGCAAGCAGCGGCAACAAAAAGTATACATGCCCATCGCAAAAAAACACAGGCCTGCACCATGTAGCTTTCTGGCTGCTGTGAAACTGTTGTAAAAGAGGATCTATCACCTCTCCTGTCATTTTACTCTGTGTTGTACCATCCCTCTGTTATTCCTCCTAGAAATTTATGAATAAATGGACAATAGGGTGTTACCAGTTGGAGGCGTATCTGTACACCTACTGACACTGTCCAATCAGTACAGACTGTATAGGGACACACCCCTTTCACAGGCTGAATGGTAACCCCCACATGTCAATTTATTCATACATTTCTAGGAGGAATAATAGAGGAACTGCACAATGTAAAGCTGAAAAAGAAAAGATGATCCAAAATTATTATATTAAAGGGAATATCATTATGTACTATAACAGACATGTCAGGAGAGCGGACAGATCCTCTGTAAAGTCCCAGCTTGCTATGACAGTCGGCAGCTTTCATTTTGTCATGGCATGCTGGGATTTGTAGTAATACAACAGCTGCAAAGCAACCAGGTGATTGATACAAATGGTGTTATTTAGATCTAGTAGATTTATTCAAGAGCATTTCTTTCCTAAAAAAAACCCCCACAAACTCCTTGAGTCGTCCTCTACTGTCGGGTTGTGTTCAGCTGTCATTAAGTTATATGTTTCTCGGAGAGCTGTGAGATAACTAATATGGCTGCCATTACAGTTCCCATAGGGTTTGTCACTCCGCTTACTCAGTCCTTGTGTACCAAACCTCTTTAGTCTTGTAGTGACACATCCCTTGCTACACACAGGAGTTGTAATGGCATATTGGCTGTCACCTTTTTTTTTTTTCTGGAAACAGGTAAGAATCGACGAGACTGCTGAATAGATTTCAGCAGATCTAACAACGTGACAGACGACAAAAACTCCAAGACTTTACTGGTGATTTCTTCTAACTTGCTGGAAATGTAAGGTCCATGCTACGATCCCATACAGGGGTTGTGGCTTTTATAATGTACTGTCATGGAGAAGAATTGATTCCAGGGCGGAATATGGAGCTGCACATACAGTGACATGTGACGTGAGTACTGCTCGGTAATATTGAATTACAGGGATCTCTGATGGCATAGGATTGGGTTATTAGACCACTTTCGGGATGGGATTTGTGACTGTAATTTAGTCTGTATAATACCAACGTTGTATGCCTATATGAAGCCATTCTAAAGCTGGGGGTGCATGGGATGAACATGCTGCAGAATTTCCTGCAATGCATTCCTCTGCAAGTTTCCATGGCAAGAACCACTCGAAACTGGGTGGTTTTTTTTTTCTGTGGCTCACTTGCAGGATTGAAACCCATAACACAAGTCTCTTTTCGCTGTGGGTTTTAGTTGCAGCATGTGGATGAGATTTGTCTAAATGTAGGTGGGTTACTTATTTCCCAGCGATCACTGCGTGGCAGGTTTGGTGGAACGGATTCAGCAGGAAGGGGAAGTCTAAGGGTAAGTTCACACTGTGGATTTTGTAGAGCTGGAAAATTCTGCTTCTGGAATCCAGAACCAGTTTTTTTTTTTTTTTTTTGCTCTACAGAATCTGCCACTGAATTTGCAAATTCCATGTCAAATTCTGCATCGGCCAGCCGGTATTTTTCTGCCTCCCATTCATTTCAATGAGAGTTATCCAGCGGATTCTGCCTGAATGTTGAACATAGTGGAATTTGGAGCTGAATCTGCCTTAAGGTCGGGGCCCCAGGTAGCGAAAATTGCAGCATTTTACATTACTTGCAAAGTTGATGGCATTCTGGCTAATCCCATCCACACCTTACAAAAATATATCCGCAGCGGGAACCATTGCGTTTTTGTAAATCACATCATGTCCCTTACACCTACGGAAACTCGTATACGTATAATTAGAGCAGAAAAACCGCAGAGGAAAACTCTGTGGACTTTTTGTTTAAAGCAATGCGGAAAAAAAAACATGATCCGTTTCCTCCGTGTTTTTTGGTTTCAGCTCGCTACGTGGGCCTTAGCCTTAAAATCATTTCTAAATTACTCCGTGTGAACATCTCCTAAACCTTCCTTGCTTTGCCTCAAAAAAACACAACCTGCATGTGTGTTTCTGGTCTAAAATAGATAAAATATTAAGGCAGGATTTTCGCAGGGCAGCGGTGTGCCACACGCTGAGAGCTGCCTGGCAGAACCCTGCTGGGTCTTGGATGCTGGGCTCTGTGCCACCCACGACCATTACATAATAAGCGGGAATATCAAAGTATGCACGAGTACCAGCTATAGGTAGCTTTACTATGATAACATCAGTGTTCTGTGCCTTATTTTGCATGCGGAGAGTAAGCAATATACAGACTGACCTCTTGTGCTGAAGGGAGTCAATAAAAGGAAAGGCTATTGATCAGGGCTCAATTAATTACAATTGCAGATAAAGGAAGAGGTGGATATATCGATGTGGGGAGCGCTAATGTACTCCGCCTTTTCCCAATCAAACTGTAGGAGTGCGGCGTATTGTGTGCCCCGCCGCCACCAGGATTTATACTGTTTACACACATTTTAACCACTTCTCTCTTGAAACAGGATAAACACATTACATAACTGCCAACAGATGTGGCGTACTGAGCTTGTCTTTTTCCATCGCCTGCCCTTTTTGTACCCACTCTGGAGTTTGTGGCAGTGGTATGGCCAGACTGGACAATGCTCTTGTTAGCAGTAATCTCAGAGGACTAATATGGGAATGTCAGGGAGCTCAGATTATGTGCATTGCCTGTGTTAGAGGGCACAGCGGCTGAACAACTCAAGCAGAAAGAGCATTGCTGCCTGACTTGTCATTTTACTACACAACGCCAGCTGTGCACACAATACTGATGTAACCTTTCCCAGGCAAGCCACGTGAACAGCGCATCTCCTCTCCTCTGCCTCTTTTTGCAGGCCTTGGTATCAGTTTTATTTATTTTTTTAGCTTTAGTGATATAATTTTTGCAGGTTTTATAGTAATGGATGCACAGTATAAGACTGTATTCACAATGTTTGGGGAATACAAATGAGTTGAATTTTATAAGGTTTCACAAAATAATATGAAAGAAAAAAGCAGTGGGGACGAAAACCCGCAGGGCCCAAACATGGTGGACATAAAATGGACTGTTGGTAGTGAAACCATTAAGTAGGCGAAAAGTGCAAGGTAGAGGTAAAGTAGTCCAAGGGCGCACCATAGCAGCCGTCAGTCCCCACCGGGAGGAGTGGGTTAAAGAGAAAAGAAACCATAGAGGCGAGTAGGAAGAGTTTATGATGTGAGCCAGATAGCTCTAGTGAAATGGATGGGACCCAAAAGGGAGGTTGTAGGCAGGGGGGAGGAGCGGGACCACAAAAGAGCATTAGGGCGAACTGGAGCCAACCATAGCTTTTCAATTTCGACCCACTTAGTGTAGGCCTGAGATGCTGCCCAAAATGGGATACAGCACAGGTGGGCTGCCCAGTAGTAGTGAAGTAGGTGTGGAACAGCAAGACCCTCATCTGCTTTAATATACTTCTCTTTTAATGGTATACAAACATGTCCTTTTGAGGCTGTCCACGAATGAGATGTGATCCACACGGCAGAATCCTTCCTATACTATGGAGCCGCAGGCAGTACGTGTGTTACCCTATGATGCCTCTGTACGGCACCATATTGCAGATGGCTTCTCCTCTAGAGGCACACAGAGGTTTAGCACAGCCCCATAGACTTTTATTGATGCCATATTACGATTTTGTACAATTCTGAAGTTGTAAAGAGCTGTAATGTGGTCCTGTACATTAAGCCTAAGGAGTTATGTGTATAACTGCATGCAAAAGACAGTACCATACGGTACTCTGTATTGATGGCAATGCTGCGGCGCTGAAGCTCCTTATTGTACGGTATTTGTTCAGTATGGCTTCCTTATGGAAATAGAGAAGATACATTTTTTTAAGCTGTTTCTCCTGTTCATGTGTTTGTAGTTTGGGAATCAAAATGGTCCTTGAAATGACGTTTCTTGCCTATCCAATTTTTTCAGTCTCCATTGACTTCTAGCAGGGGAAATGGTATCCATATGGCATCTAATGGGGCATACCACAATTTTTTTCTCTTACAGTGGCAGACGTACTGCGGAGAACACCTCTGTTCAACATAACATCAAACAAATACGTGAAAGTCTTTCCCTTAATAATTTTTATCTGTTTAGGATTAACTTCTGGATTAAAAAAACACAACAGAAAAGCAATGTGTGGATAAGATTAAATGAAATCTCATTCATTTTGCTGGGACTGTAAAACAGTGTTTTTGACACTTACATTTCTGTAGCGGACAAAAAACACTTCGTTTCCACAGCGTGTGGTCGTAGCTTTAAAGGGAGTCTATCACCTCCCCCAAGCGTATTCAACTGCTGCCACCGCATTACATAGCACATTACAGTTGTAGACGTCATACCTGCTCAAGTAGGATGGGTGATGTCACAGCAGTGTGAGGATCGACCCTCATTGCATGGGGTGGCACAGGCAAGAGATGGTAGTAGACTGAGCAGCAAGAGCAGCGCTCCAGGAAACTTAAGGCCTGCCCACATTGCACCAACTGCCTCATTTGCATAAGACTTCAAACTTGTTTTTCACCAAACCTACAAAACTGACATACAGTAGAATAAAAGCAACATACCTCTGTTATGTGCTCTGTAACATGGCGGTCACAGATATGGTATATCTACATGGGACAGGTACACTGTAGACTTTCCGATGCAGAATTGTGCAAAATTTGCAGAATTTACAGCACAGTGGTAGGAAAGCAGGGAAGATATTATGAAAAGTCACCCTAAAATCTGCACAAAAATCAGTCTGGAAACCCACAATTTATTAATTTATGCTGTGGATTCTCGCTGTAGATTTCACCTCGATTCAATATGGAAGACTGGCATATTCCGCCCTTTATAAATCAGGTGCATGCTCCGCCAGGATGTGCGACTGTTATAAAATCCATCATCGATGAAATTGATCAGCTTGTAACTGGTGTAGATTTCAGGAATCACTTACACCAGGAAAGCTGGCCCAAATGATCACAAATCTGGTGGGGCTGGTCGCCCTGCTCATCCTACACCGGCTTCCAGGAAAGTGGCACTAAAATTTGCTACTTTTATCATGGCTTGTACAACAGTTTTCTAAGAAACAAGGCATGATCCCCCCTCTGTGAGTGAGCAAAATTTACAACAAACTCAGATTTTGTTGTTGCTTTTTTTTTTCTTGTGTGGATGTCCCCTTACAGAAACAGAGCAGTGACCCACTGGTTTTTCTTACTTGATATTTGGGATTGGGAATCCCATGAAATCCATTTGCACACTGCACCAGAAGACTGTGTGAACAAGGGCTTTACTTGTCTGTCATGTATTTTGCCTACCTGGCACCTTCTCTGTCTGGTGTGAGACAACATAAAGTGTCTCCATTCTTTACACTGCCATCTCTCCACCCTGTGTACCTCAAACTTTCATAGATCCAGAATGGGGTTAATGACCGTGGACACAGCGCTTACAATTATTCATAGCCGTACAAGGCTTTCATTCACAGTGATGGAGTGTGACAGTGTTTTCTTGTCAGCCCTGACCTTCCTGCCCACAGAGGAGAACTTTCCTCAGCCTTTTTAGCATAGCTAAATTAGCGTCACATCTTCCCGTTTGTCGAGAATGCATTTAAAGACTTAAAGGTAAAGGTTTTCCAACATGGGGCATAATGGCATGTCACATAATAGAGCACCTGACAGACCCTTATAGGACATGATTATGTATTATTATGTAGGAGTGGAAACCATTAATGAATATTGAAAAGGACAACTGGGCTAAAATCTATATTTAATCTGTAGAGTTCTAAAACATAAAGTGCTCACCATTACCAGCATGAAATTACACCGGCCAAACATTACAAAGCAAAGCCGCGCCGCTTAATGAAATCTACCTAATACTAAGGTTAGGTCACGCCTGGCTATTCTTCTTAAACATCCATGTTATTTTTTAAGGTTTATGCCACAAAGACACTTATACTCTATCCATAGGATAGAGGTAAGTATCAGATCACTGGGGGTCGGACCACTGACACCCCAGAGATCAGGAGAAAAAGGGACTGAATGTGCGCCTCATGTCAGTGAAGCAATGGTGCCCTTGTCTGACCAGCTCTCCAGTTTCTTCTATGTGGCTCAGACTTACACTCACTGAAATACTTTGGTGGACTTTTCACTGTTCTTATGTCATCTACCTATGAGGACATGAAATAAACACCCACTTTTGAAATATAGCAAGAGTCCTCAGGTTTTATGCTGAGGTCAAATATTATATTCTAAAACTTAATACTAATGAACATAGTTTTTGCAGGTTTACAATATATTGTGATGCATTTGACCTGTAGTTCTCCTGTGCAGAGAAATCACTGAAGGGGATATAACACTAAGGGTATGTTTACATAGTGCAAAGGAAACAGAAATTTGAGGTGGACTTCCACCTCAGATTTCTCGCCACTGTTTTGCCCTCCGGATTTCACTCTATGATTAGGCTCGCACCGCAGGTTCTGCAGCTGAATCATCTGTGGAACCCGTAGTAAGATTGAGCAAGACGCTTATTTTATTCAGCATCCTGCTTTGATCTCTACATCCCATGCAATACAATGGAAAGGCAAATTCAGGGAAGAATTGGGAGCTGATTTTAGAGGCAGAATCTACCTCAGAATTCTTCCATGTGAACATCCCCTAAATCTGTGACCCTTCATCCTCCGGATCAGTGGGGATTCTAAATAAAGTAGAGGCATTGCTTGGTGCTATACCCTCAACCCTACAGGGGGTATTCACACGTAGGAATTTGATACTGAATTTGAGGCAGAATCTGCTTCAAAATCCACCTAAAATCGTCCTCCCATTCATTTCATTGCAGATAAAATAAGTTTCCTGCTTCAGTTGGATTCCAGCTGAGAATGCCCATTGAAATAAATGGGATTTGGAAAATACAACTTTTACATCTGCACCGAATTGAGCACAGAATTTGTCAAATTCTGCAAGAAAATCCACTTGTGGAATTTGGCCCTGCCCAATAAAGGCAAAATAGATAAAATACAGCGGCACTTTTCTCCAAATTCCACTTCAAAATCCATTCCCTTTTTTTGTCAAGCAGAAAAAATCTGCTTCATAATCCTGAAACAGAAATTTTCTTCTTTCCATTTTGCATTTGGTGCTGAATTTGTCAACACCCCCTAAAAATGGAAGTTTTCACTGAGGTGGTATGTGAGTTGCGATAATGCCACAGGTTTACCGTAGTCTATCCTTACACAGTACCACACATGCAGTTTGTATACTAGAGTCATTCTAGAATTAGGTTTGCAAAATTCTATCCCTTTTTCTAGTAAATTGATCGATCAAATTTGACAGATTGGGTTTGAATCCAGCAAAGGACAATATCTGCGTGGAGTTTCTGCAAATTTCCTCTAAGCACTTGGGTTTTCTCCTACACTCCATAGACGTACTGATAGGTTAATTTGGAATTTAGTTTGTGAGCCCCAATGGGGACAGAGGATGATGTACAGGACTGTGGAGTATGTTGGCGCTATACACGGGAGTAGGGCATAAAATACAGTAATAAATAAGGAGAGCACAATACAAATAGACACATTGCAGAGCTCATATGTAGTGTAGTAGTGAATCCAGATAGCATACTGCTCCTATATGGTGTACCAGGGTAATGTACATTTTGGGAAGGCAGTCAGGTTATAGTACATGTCCTAAAATAGCGATGTTTACCTTCTCCGTGTATAAAGTAGTGGGGAGAAATATATTTAGAAAATACCTTGTTATTTTATTACCGCAGAAACGGTTCATAATGCCGCCAGCCTGTACAGTAATGATATCATTAAATTGGAGGAAATCTTTGCAAGTAAATGGTGTTTTTACTACAAATATTCTTGCGCTCGGTGGGTTCGATAGCAGAAGCAAAAATAACACAATTTCGCTTCCGTCATTCTTTTTATTGAGTAATGGTAAGTTCTAGGCCTGGTACAAAGAGTTAAATCCCCGGCGGATTGTGCTGTCAGTATAATATGTAAGATGCCGCTCGCTCTGAACTTTCAAAATGGGATTCTGGCGAGGTATGATTCTGCGGGATTACTCACAAACTGATGGGGCTTGTGGGAAATTATTGCATTACATGCATCAATCACACTTTGGTAAAATATTTATTGTGCTGTGTGTAGTTTGTTTAGGATCTGCTGCGGTGTGATAGGGATAAATGTTAATTCGGTGGGCTGACAAATCTATAGACCGGAGAGCCGTTCCTATGCAGAAGCTCGTAGTACTGAGCATGCAGTCCGCTGAGAGAGTACACAGAGAGTGCAGGTGGAAAATGTGCATCATAGCAGTCACATATGACACTGGCATGCTTCCCTAGGTGCAGGTGGCATAGCCATTCTCCTATCCAAATGATGTAAGAGTTACATAGGGGAGTGAGTCAGGCTGGTAATGGTCCCTTCTCGCTATAATGTTTTATGTATGAATAGTTGTGGGATGCCTGATAATATACTGGGAAATGTGCCTTTAACACACTCCAAAGATGTGGGAGTGCTGCAAAGATAACTGGAAGAACATTTTGCTGGAGACTCTGGACATGGTGATTGCTACGAGCGGCGACGTCTGCCAGACGGTTACAAAAGCTAATTGTCACTTTGTGATGAGAAAGAGAGTGTGTTAACTTGATAAACTGAGCAAAATGAGCTGACACTAAGGAATATGTTAAGTTCTTTTGCACCGGATTCTTGGATTATTGTGTTGTTTTTTTCTGTTTTTTTTTCTCCTTTTCAGAAAGGTATTGCATTTTTAATGCATCTCACAGATCCTGACAGGAGCGTGGGCTAGGAGCGCCACTCATTGTATAGGATGCCATTGTCAAAGAAAAGGTTCACAAATTTTTTCCTTTTGTTGGAGAGTGTAAGAAAGTGTAGTACAACCTGTGTTTAAAAAAAACAAAAAAAACAAAAAAAAAAAGTAAAATCGGCGAAGATCCTTTTGCCAAGACTCTTACCCCACTCTTGTAATGCAAAGGGACTGTAGGGTAGGTCCACATGGAACGGTGGGGCGGGTTGGGGTCGGGGTCCACTGCTAATTTTTCCATTGCTGCAAACCAGTGGATCAGTGAAGACCCGCAGCATAAATTGACATGCTGTGGATGGAAAACCCACACCCATCATATGCGTTTTGTGCAGCATATAGACGAAATTTGGTTAAAGAGGACCTTTCACTACCTCCACCAACTCAAGCTCTTTCCAGCCTTCAATAGGCACAGCTCTAGTGATTCTGGCACAGTTGCAATTTTTACTCTAGCCCCTACTATTCCTGAAAAATTGGTGCAATTAGATTTAGTGTCTGACATATTAACTAGACTCTCTAATGTCTAGTGGGTGGTATCAGGCAGGAGCAGGCAAGGGGGCGTGATTCAGAGCTCCAATCAGAGGCAGACTGTGTAAGAGCTCTGAGTAAAACCCCCTTCTTGCCTGCTCCTGCCTGACATCACCCACTTGACATTTCAGAGTCTAGTTTGAATATCAGGCACCAAAACTAACTGCACCGATTACTCAGGAATGGTAAGGATTAGAGAAAAAATTCCAACTGCACCAGAATTAGTGGAGACTAGCTTATTAAAGGTTGGAAAGTACTCAAGTTGGTAAAGCTGGTGAAAGGTCCTCTTTAAAATCTCATCTACCTTCCTAATATACAATGCAGATTTACCACTGGCAAGTCTGCAGTAGAAAATCTGCTGTATGTACGCCCTGTGTATCCTAAAGTGGTTCTCCCACTGTTGGAGTCCCACTGATGAGAATAAAGTGATGGTCATACATGTCCACTACTGCTCTATTCACACAGATACATACACACACACACATATATATATATATATATATATATATATATATATATAAGCGTTATTGTACTAATTAATATATATAACAACTTTCCTATACCACATAATAAAATGCTATTTTCAATACAACCTACAAGGAATCTGTCTTATCAATTGCATACCATAGGAAATCTATACAGAGAG
This sequence comes from Leptodactylus fallax, assembly GCA_947044405.1. Lineage (NCBI taxonomy): Eukaryota > Metazoa > Chordata > Amphibia > Anura > Leptodactylidae > Leptodactylus > Leptodactylus fallax. The sequence goes on along the minus strand of CAMRHE010000138.1, from coordinate 4,178,471 downwards.
AGGATTAAATGTTACAGGATATCTCCTGAGATCTCCTTAGGAAGACAGGAAACTTGTTAAACCAAAAAGATCTATTAAACTATCTGGTCAAATCATTTGCGAAGCTCGGTTTAATTAATGTCTAATGGCAGAAGGTTAAGCCTACGGGTTATTTTCAGATTATTGGCATGGTATGCTTGGGTTACCTAGCAAAGTAATGTTAGCCTAGTAGTAGAAAGTCTTTAATACACAGGACATAAAGGAGACCTTTTACCTCTGTTACCTGTTGGACCCATTATGACTATTGCAAAGAGAGGTGGTGAACTAAGAGACCGGCCTACACATCAGTAAGATTATAGCCCTATCAATTTTAATCGGGATCTTAAAAGGAAGACGGTTAGGCCATTTTGCCCTTAAGTTTTGCCCTAGTTGAACTTGCTGTTTAATTTGTGCGTTGCAAATAAGTCTTTTTTCTCAGAAATGGGCTGCAGTTAAGGCAAACAAGTTATACATGTGTGAACTAACGTGTAAGTGCCTTACCAAAACATTGGGGGTAGATTGATAGGGCAGAATGACCCTTTAATGGTAGTCCTAGCTGTGTCCTCTTTTCCAGGCAGTACTCACAGCAATGTCTACCTTGCCACTCCACCTATTGTACTCACAGCAATGTCTACCCTGCCACTCCTCCTCCAGTACTCACAACAATGTCTACCTTGCCACACCGACTCCTGTACTCACAGCAATGTCTACCCTGCCACTCCTCCTCCTATACTCACAGCAGTGCCTACCCTGCCACTCCTCCTCCAGTAATCACAGCAATGTCTACCCTGCCACTCCTCCTCCTATACTCACAGCAATATCTACCCTGCCACTCCACCTACTGTACTCACAGCAATGCCTACCCTGCCACTCCTCCAGTACTCACAGCAGTGCCTACCCTGCCACTCCTCCTCCTATACTCACAGCAGTGCCTACCCTGCCACTCCTCCTCCAGTACTCACAGCAGTGCCTACCCTGCCACTCCTCCTCCTGTACTCACAGCAATGCCTACCCTGCCACTCCTCCTCCTGTACTCACAGCAGTGCCTACCCTGCCACTCCTCCTCCAGTACCCACAGCAGTGCCTACCCTGCCACTCCTCCTCCTATAGTCACAGCAGTGCCTACCCTGCCACTCCTCCTCCAGTACCCACAGCAGTGCCTACCCTGCCACTCCTCCTCCTGTACTCACAGCAATATCTACCCTGCCACTCCACCTACTGTACTCACAGCAATGTCTACCCTGCCACTCCTCCTCCAGTACCCACAGCAGTGCCTTCCTCCCTTACACTAGTAGCAGTCACAATGCCTCTTGCTCATCCCTTCGTAATACCGGCAGTGCCTGCACTTCTGCTTGAGCAGATAAGCAGCCATCGAGCAGCAATGTGATTTTCTTATGTAAGAGTCTAATGAACGTTACACACACACACACACACACACACACACACACACACACACACACACAGCAATTGAGCTCACAAACCTCTATAACAATAAACCAGTAAGACTGTAACACAAGAGCAATTATCTGCTCAAGGCTTCATCCGCTCTAAACAAAGGCTGCGCCAACAATGAGGCTGGTTACATAGAGGAGCATAAATGTAACACGGACATATCTGCTCACAGAGTCATTGATAAAAAGATGCATCAGTCATATCTAGTTTATCCGTAAGGAAAGCTCATCAGTTATGCGCCAGAGAATGCCAAACAAATAGAAAACACTTGCCAGTTTAGTGAAAGATAATCTTTCATACAGATGAAATTGTCATTGTGAACATCTCCCTGGATTGTATTTGCTTGTCAAAAGGGATTTTCTTGTCCATCAACATTCGCAGAATACAGCTCCACCTCGCTCTATCGCTTTAAAATATCCCATTGCGTTTAACAGGAGTCAGTCAGTGACACTGACCCGTCAAGACTTCTGACAGGGCTAGAGAGAGTATAGGGAGAGCAGTGTAAACATGACCCCAGGAATCCATGATTTAAAGGGATTTTCTGGGACTTATACATGGATGGTTTAGCTTTAGGACAGATCATCATGTGTGTTGGATAAGCACCAATCACATATTAGCTTGTTAAAGGGGCTGTACCTTTCAGGCAAGTGCTGCGGCCCCTTCACTGAATATGAAGCACAGTGTCATACATTGCATAATAATGTAGCTCAGCTTGCAGTCTCCTCATACAGCTGATCTGTGGGGGTCCCAGGTATCAGACCCTCTCCGATCACATACTGATGACCTATCCTAAGCATAGGTTATCAATATATAAGTCCTGGAAAAACTCATTTAATGCTCCTGTGATCACAAGTGTTGGGGAATGGGACCCCCTTCATGTGCATTGCTCTGGGCCTCTTCACTGAATGATCCCCATCCTCCAGTAGAGGGCCCAGGGCAATGTACATGAAGTGTCCACCTCCTGAGCACCTGCGATCACTGTGCTGGGGACATTAAAACGTGGATTTTTGGGTCGTGTAACCAATATGATCATCACCCCAGGTGTGTTTACATTGCTGTCCCCAGCCTATATAGTGCTGTCAGCAAGGGCCAAAGCTGCTGATAGACTTCCTTTAACAAAACGACTATAACAGAGTGACAGAAGTGATAAATATTTGCTGCTATAGGGATGGACGAAACAACTGTGATGTGACGCAGCAGCAGGCACTTCGTTCTGTAACACATGCAGAGGTGGATCAGGAAGGACGTAATTTTCAAGAAGCAGGCAAACAAAGACATTGCCAGGCACAGTATGCTGGTTAAGGCATTTTGCATGGATGACTACAAATCTGTAAGGCAATATTTCTAGTATAATCTCTATGATTGTAGCACCGAGCAGTTCTGTGATAGGTTTCAACTAGATATGATGTGCTTGTAAGCCTGTATTGTGCTACCAGTCTTCTACACGTCACTTTATGCTAGTGCTATGCCAGATTCTGAATGTGCCTCTTATGGTCTGTGGTGGCAGCTCTATAATGCTACAATGGCAAATAACCAGGTTACCTTTATATGTCCATAAACTACATGTCTGCGATGGGTAGTTATAAAACCAATGGTTTCAGGTTGGTTCATTAGAAAAAAAAAAACAAAAGAATTGGGTATCCATCCTTACCTTGTGTATAAGTCAGTGAAACGTTCATTTTGGATTGTGTGAAGGTAGGTCTAGGTTCACACATGTGCTGGGCTCTCTCACCGGGGGACCTGAACGACAGAGAGCTGAACCGCTAATACAGCAGTTTAATAGGCTATAATAAGGTCCGCTGGGTGTCCGTCAGGTTTCAGCACTCCACTATCTTCTAGACTACAGCTGTTTTCAATGGGGTCTATCGGGTTCCATTCGTGCCCATTATTTTGTAGCTCCCTTTGTTTCCTTCCCTTTATTCCTTAAGGGGCGTTCTCTGGTCATTACTACTACACACATTTTTCAGTTTATTTATATATAAATGTCCCTTTAAGCAGATGTCCTTTCTGAAGGATCACCTATAGTCAAGAGGCACATGGGCCTAAAGATAAATCCAGCCCAGGTTCAACTTTTTGTTTAAAAATGGTGACTTTCTTTATTGCCTTCAAAAACATGGAGAACTCTACCTATGACTTTTTGCCATTGACCAGCTTACAAAATAATTAAAGGGATTATCCAGATATTTAAAAATATTAAATAATCTTAATAAATCTTACCCCCCTGCCACTCCCATTCTGATTCCAGGGTCTTAGTTGTCCTTTACTTCCGGGTCCATCTTCATACACAAGTAATGACCACTCAGTCAACCACAGGCTGCAGCAGTGACCAGCCTTAGTCAGTGACTGGCTGACCACAATTTCCTATGAGACTAGAGACTGGCAGGGAAAGTGTTGGAACAGGCGCGGTAGGAGCAGCGAGGTGTGATTTATTCTATACCATTCTGAGACTTATAAAAATATAGAAATAATTGGCCGGACAACCCCTTTTACAATACACTCTCATATGTTTTAATTTTTTTTTTTGCTTTTAAAGATATGCACGGTATTGAGTTATCTCATGACAGAATGCAAATCTGCATCAGCCATCTGGAACGTAGGAACAGAAAGTCACGGTCTGATCAGTTGCTATGAGTTATGAAACTTTTGCAGTTTGCTAGTAAATATCTGCGAGTGTATTACTTTCAGCGAGGCAATAAAGAAGCCGGTGTCAGCCAGAAGCGGCTCCTCTTATGTGTGATTATATGCTCCAAGTTACAGTACGTAGGAGATGGACAGTGGAGACCGCTGCCTTGTGGGAATAGCCAGCCATGGTCTAATGCGATTACTTGGATGTTAATTGTTGCACTTTAATCAATCCTCCGGTCCCACCAGGCTTTGTAAAGAGAGATGTCAAAATTCTTAACATCTAATATTAAACCCCTAATAGGTCTCTAGCTATGTGACAGCAGCTACAAAGGCAGTAAGTATTGTTTAATTACATCCTTTCCAAGTACATAATTCTGTCCATATGGTCAGACATAAATATTGTACTCCACATTCTCCTGGCCATTGAGCTCACTGGTGAGGAGGGGGGCAAATTGGAGCATGCATAGTATTCATAAGCCAGGTTTGCATACTACATGCAACCAAAACCCTGGCAACCAACGGCCACGCAATTTTGAAGTTACCCAAATAATCACGTGGCCATTGGCATGGTTTTGGTTGTATGTGGATGCCGCAGTGTGCTAACCCAGCCTTAAAGTTTAGGCCTTTTCATAATACAGATCTGTATGTATGGAAGGACCCTGTGTGTTGCAGTATGGTGTTTTTCTACAGTACCATATGGAGAAATTGCTTAGTGGGTTGGTAATTTGGGAGCCACTGAAGCAGGTCACAACTTTATATACAGGGGCGGATTTATCAAGACTGGTGCTTTTTTGTCATAAATGAGGCGCATCCTCTGCAGCCGGCATACGTTCTGGGAATCATTTATGCTAGAAATCTGGCATCAATGATGACAAATCTGATGGGGCTGATGCCTCTGCTGATCTCCTTTTCAGAAAGGGGCATGTGGAGCAAATAACTTTCAAAGTGCAATTTTTTTGAGTAAAAAATCCAACTTGCGAAAAACATAATAAATCAGCCCCTATTTGTGCTCCAATGTGTCACTCGACTTTTCTTACCCTCTGTGTTTGTTAAGGCCCCCATATATATTAGAGAAAACCTGGGCAAACCTACTGACTAATATGTATTACGTTGGCTCTTGACTTTCCCCCGACAGATGATGTTGGGTGGAAAGAAGATGTGAGTATGTTGAATTTCAATGCTCAGTCCTTTTGTTCTCCTTGGAAGTAAGCTGTCACCAGAGGTGTCTGGCAGCTGCTTGCTCCTCTCTGCCCACTGACACACATACATGCTCGGCTGAATCCATGTGTAGTTAGAAGGGATAGCTACTGCCAAATGAGTGGTAATTGAAGGAGTATGGGCACCATAAAGGAGATTTTCCAGCCCCAAGTGGAGTTTCATACACAGAATGATCATGGATCATTAGTATGTGTCCAACACCCGTACCCCGCACAGATCAGCTGCTCGGGCACCCTGTAGGTGCCAGAAGCTGGTGCAGTGGTTAGGGAGCACGTCACCGCACCCCTTTCCACTGCATAGTGGCGGTTTTGGGGAATCCTATTACTTGAATAGGACCAGCTGCATACACTCCCCGTTGCCTAGAGGCTGCTGGAGCAGCTGATCTCTGTGGGGTCAGGGTGTTGGACCCCCACAGATCACATAGTGACGACCTACTCCGTGGATAGGTCAACCGTATGAAAACTCCATTTGGGGCTGGAAACCCTCTTAGGCTTAAGCCCCACGTGGCGTAAACACCGCGGCAAAAAACGCAGCGTTTTACAGTCCCTGCAAGTCTCATTCTACATATTGCAGAAAATTACCCACAGCAGAAATGCTGCGATTTCCAAAAATTTCCTGCAATGCGTTCCTCTACAAGTTTCCATGCCAAGAACCACTCGAAACTGGGTGGTGTTTTTTTTTTTTTTCTGTGGCTCACCCGCATGATTGAAACTCGCAACACAAGTTTCTTTTTGCTGTGGGTTTTAGTTGCAGCATGCGAATGAGATTTGTCTAAATGTAGTTCGCAAGGGGTTACTTATTTCCCAGCGATCACTGCATAGCAGGTTTGGTGGAGCGGATTCTGAAGGAAGGGGAAGTATAAAGGTAAGTTCACACTGGAATTTGTAGAAGCTGGAAAATTCTGTTTCAGGAATTCAGAACCAGATTTTTTCTGCTACAGAATCTGCCACTAAATTTGCAAATTCCATGTCAAATTCTGCATCGACCAGGCGGTATTGTTCTGCCTTCCATTCATTTCAATGAGAGTTATTCAGCGGATTCTGTCTGAACATCCAACATAGTGGAATTTGGAAGGGAATCTGCCTTAAGGTCGGGGTCCCAGGTAGAGTAAACACCGCAGCAAAAATTGCAAAGTGGACGGGATTCTGGCTAATCCCATCCAAACATTGCAGGAATATATCCGCAACAGAAATGCTACGATTTCCAAAACAGTCACGTTTTTGGGAAATCACAGTATGTCATTTATACCTACAAATAAATAGCAAAATGATGAACTACGGTGGCACTTCGACTGGTCAGAAATTCGAGTGGTGAATGAACCAAAAGGGGATGGTGGCCTTAATGGTATAGATGTCAAGCTGCTGCTTGGCCCTGGGACCACTTGTCTCAACAAACAGTGGTAATAACCAGCGAGAGAGTACACAGAAAAAACTGAGTAAAGTTCGAGCGCTGCTTGGATGGTTAAACAACTGATGAAGCCAGTCGTTACAAAATGCTTTTTTATTTCCAAGATACAGGGACTCCACTTAGTTAAAATACACAAAAGGCAACGCGTTTCGATGTCGAACGGACATCTTCGTCAGGCCAACTGAGTAATAATATAAAGTAAAACAAAAATATGTAATGTAGTACTTTTGTATAAAGACTAATCATATGTATATTTAGTGGTCGTGAAAAAATGGGTACATGACAAACCATATACAATGCTAGAATCATGATAAAAGACGTAACTAAGTAAGAACATACAATATACAAGGTTCTATAAATAAAAATATATTTATAAAAATGTTTATATGTATCAAAATAACAAGGGAATTGATAAAAACGGACATAATTGGTCAAAATAAAATCAAATGAAGTGAATTGGAGTAGGAACATAATTAGAACTACAACTTAACTAGAAATACACATAATTGGAACTACACATTGGTAAATCAGTGGTGATTCAGTAAATAAATGACATGGGTGGTGAGGAAGTAATGTAGAGTATGCTATGATAGTCTTAAATGTTGTATTATTGAGAAAGAGCAGTGAGGTGACTAATAGTATAAACATCTTGGGCAATATATAGTTAAAGTCAGAACATCTGTAAAAAAAAAAATACATATATATATATATATATATATATATATATATATATATATATCATAGAACCTTGTATATTGTATGTTCTTACTTAGTTATGTCTTTTATCATGATTCTAGCATTGTATATGGTTTCAGTCATGTAGCCATTTTTTCACTAAAAAAATTCACTAAACATAGATATTAGTCTTTATACAAATGTACTACATTACATATTTTTGTTTTACTTTATATTATTACTCAGTTGGCCTGACGAAGACGTCCGTTCGACATCGAAATGCGTTGCCTTTTGTGTATTATAACTAAGTGGAGTCCCTGTGTTTTGGAAATAAAACAGCATTTTGTAACTACTGGCTTCATCAGTTGTTTAACCATCCAAGCAGCACTCGAACTTTACCCCATTTTTTCTGTGTACTCTCTCATTTATACCTACAGAAAGGCTGGCGGTTTCCGTATAGGTATAATTGAAGCAGGAAGTCTGTAGATCCCGCTGCGTTTTTTCCAGCAGTGCTTTTTCACTGCGGCCCACTATGTGGGGTCTTAGCCTTAGGCTAAATTCACACAAAATGAGTGCCTTTCCTTAAAATGAAAGAAAAAAAGAATATTAAACGGATGTGACGGTATGCTTTTTTGACACATCAGACAGTTTTGTTTTAAAGAACAGTCTTTCCGCCTTGTTTTCTTTGACAGATATAAACCTATTCTATGCAAACCTTTACCCTTACGCTTGGATATATCTGCCAGTAACTTCCATTATAAATAAACTATAACTCGCCGTATATGATTTTCTTGTGATGTTGTTTTAATAAAATACGGCAGCTCTCAATACAGAAAAAAAAAAAAATGAAAAAGATAACCAAATGAAAACTTGCCAAAAAAAAACAAAAACACTTTTGCAGGTAAAATCTATAGATACTGTACGGTATATGTATCCTGACACCTTTTTATTTTCTAGGCATATACTAGATGTGTGAATTGAGCCTCAGTGGTGTCACATAAAAATCTCGTAAAGTGGTTACTAGACGAAAGCGTATGCAACAATTACTATTGAAGCTTGTGTTAACATATAGGGTAACGTCTAACTGTTAATTTTTGGCAGTTTTCTACTGTGAGAAATTGCAAACTTTTCATTTAATTTACTGTAATAATAGTTCTGTGATTGTTCCTAAGAAGGCAGGTAGACATGGATGCCGGCGCTTTAGAATAGCGAACTGCTGATACAGACTAGTGACAATAATTCAGCACAGCAGGTCACCCTGAGAAAAGCTCAATAATAAAAATTTAATTTTACAGCCAAAAACCAGGCACAGAACATACCTAAGAGCAATGTCAAGTGGTGATATAAGGGAAACTAATAGAACCTGGCCTATGATATCATTTAATATGGAGTTTTGTATGATCCGTAACGAATGACCACGACATATTGCCTGATACATTCTGACCATTACTGTAACTTCCCTGTAGAGTGTGATAGTGGACCTAGGGTTGTCATTTATCTAGGAAAATGTCCTTTAAAGCTACATCCACATCTCAGCAGGTAAGCGGTCATGAACTCACGAACATGACAGCTCTGCGACCTAAAACGGCAGCATTGTGGATGAGATTTCAACAGATTTCATTCACCAGGTGTGACCAAACCCGGAGCAGGTCTATTATTGCTGCAACACCCCACCTGGTTTCTGTTGGGTTTTTGACATGGAAGCTTGCAGAGCTTTCAAGTTTCCCCTGCAGGAAATTCTGCAGCATGCTTGTCCTGTGTGGCCCCAGTTTGGGACACCAATGGGTCTGTGGGACAATGGCTCATGGATGATAGTGTGCCATCCATGCTTCCATGGACTCATTCATTTCATGTAGTGAGCCTGGGCCACAAAATGGACAGGAACAGTTTTGATAATACACGGGTGTGTGTATGTAGCCATAGAAAATAAGGGGTTACACTAGATTCACACTAGTGGTCGGGTTTCTGTTCTCTGGGTCCACTTAGAGACCCGAAAGACGGAAACCCTAACCGCTTAAAAAGTTAATTTTGTATTGTGTCACAGTAAGGCTAGGTTCACACTTGCACTGGGCTCTCCGTTGTTCGGGTCCACCAATGGAGAGCTGTACCACTAAAACAGTGGTTACCCGCAGACCCCATAGACTATAATGGGGTCCGCCGGTTTTCTGCCTGAAATCGGCAGAGAGAAAAGTCCTTCTTGCATATTTTAAGCAGAATGTGGGACGGAGTCCCCGAACGCTAGTGTGATCGCAGCCTTAGTGTGCCAGCCATGAAAACACAACTAGCACACTGACAAAGCGCCCAGGTGTGTGCAAGGAGCCCAAGTCCTCTGCTTTAATCATGGAGAGCACGTGGTCCTTCTCATTTTGCGATTGTGCGCTGTCCATGGCTGATCCTATTTTTCACGGACAAAACAGACCTATAGACTTTAATGGGTGTCTGTGGTCTGCAAAATTGACCAAAATAAATTCTTGTTTTTTTTTTTGTGTTTTTTTTTTCCCCACAGACCATGAGAATGTGGAAAAATACTGGACATGTACATGTGCCCAATAAAATCAATGGGTGCATATGCAGTCTGTGATTAACGCAGATGTGTGACTAAGGCTCTATACAGACAACATTTTTCATGGTTGTTTTGAATCTGCGTGTCACAGATTCCTTACAGATTTGAGTCTATTGAGTAATCTGTGAAAATGGGCAAAAATAGGATGTCTTATTTTTGACGGCCCATTAAAATGAACTGTCGAAAAATTTGGTCATGTGGATAACCCCATTCACATGTATTGATTTTAATGCAGCCGTGTGACAGCCATTAAAAAAAAAATGGCTGTCACACAGCTGAGAACAAGGTTCATGTGAATAGAGCTTAAAGCCTCAGACTCAGGATACTGAAATCTGTAGAAGTAATCTTTTCCTGAAGCTGAATATCAATCTTACATTGCCATTCTATAAATGTGAGTGATTCTTCATTTGAGGAAATCATGCTGCTTTTTTCCGTAATAACTTTAATATGCTTTTTTTTACGACGCACATGTGATTTCAGTGTCTAAATTGCAAAAGAAAGCAGCTGCGAATCCGCTCAGATGCTGTGCACACGTGTCATTAGATCAAGCATTGCTTAATAAACTAAGTTACAGCAACAAAGAATACAAAGCTGGAGAAGGTTCACTAAAGAATGCATGGATATCTATGGGAAAGTATGTCTGTACTGACATCATGACATTAAATAAAATCACCGGTGTAAAAATGCAAAAGCATGGCGAAATGTATTAGGAGTAAGCCTACTGGAAGACGAAGACCATCTCCACATGGGACGTCCTCATAGCAGATTAGCCACCATGGACTTGCCAGAGGCTAATCCGCTGCGGGGCACTCTAATAGCAAAGTAGGGGAAGATTTCAACAAATCTCATTCACGCACTATGCAAAAAAAACGGCAGTACAAATCGACCTGTGGTGTGGGGTTTGCACTCTGGTTTCCATGGCTTGGCAGCAGGTTTTCCATCTGGATTTGCAGGCAGAAAGTCTCCAGGGCATTACAGTAGCAGCAAAGTAGATGTGAAAAACATCCAAGTAAAAATGTGGTGCAGATTGTAAATCCGCAGCGTGCCAATTCTGTCGATTTTCACATTGAATTTAACCCTTTGCATAAGGTAAGATCTACAGCAAAATCTGTGACCAATCCGAAGGTAACACATGCAGAGTTTGCCACGGGTTAGCCTAAATCCGGAACTTACATGGACCTAGTTTTATAGGTGAAACTCAGTTGTGTGAATCTAGGCTTACTCTACGGCCTCATGCACATGTTGGAGCTATAAACAATTAAAGATCTAAATGTGTATGAAGTTCTCGCAGGTTATAAGATCTCTGCTTTGTGTCAGAGAATTGAAACGTACAACTAAAAACTTGTCTTGGTAATATCTGCTTTACAGAGACGTAACTTGAATCTCCTTGGTTCCAATGTAAATTTAGAATATTAGTATATTTTATGTGGCAAAGGGACCTTTGGTCCCCCCTTAGGGCCAGGGCCTAGTAGTGACTACTGCCGCTGCACTCCCTATAGCTACGCCCCTGCTGCTTTGGCTCACTTGGACCATTATGGACGCTCAGTTCTCAGTAATCCTTGTACATATATATATTTATAGGAAATTTAGATGATGACGGTAGAGAATTTATTGATGACTGGTGAGACCCCCACCGATCCTGAAAATGGGGGGTGTTTTACCCTATTGTGAATGTAGCGGCAGTGGACGCAGAAGCTCCAGAGATAGCTGAAGTACAGGACTCTCTATCTCTGATGCTCCCATTGAAACAAATAGAGCACCCGTGTCCACTGCCGCTACATTCACAACAGGTGTAAATCCCCCCCATTCTCAGGAATGGCAGGGGTCTCAGCGGTTGGACCGCCACCGATCAGCAATTCATCCTCTATCCTAAGGACAGATGATAAATATTTTTCATGGTGTAACCCCTTTAAAGAAAAGGCTCATAATAAAAAAGGAAGATGGCTGACTCCTGGATAAACCCTAAAACATAAACTTATTCTGAATAGTCTATATTAATCATATTGAGAAATGAAAAGTATCAGCTGCATGATAGCAACCGGGGAATAAGGGTTATGTCAATCCACAGTCAGGATTTTTAGATCAATATACCTTTTAGGAAGAATTAACATGCCACTTCATATATTATGTATTGTGGACTATATCCTACTGTATTAAGTGGCCAGCTTCACATCCAATATAAACTGAACTATAGGAAATGTAATAGAATGATGGGAGTATTCATCTATGTATACATGTAACAGAATGATGGGAGTATTCATCTATGTATACATGTAACAGAATGATGGGAGTATTCATCTATGTATACATGTAACAGAATGATGGGAGTATTCATCTATGTATACATGTAACAGAATGATGGGAGTATTCATCTATGTATACATGTAACAGAATGATGGGAGTATTCATCTATGTATACATGTAACAGAATGATGGGAGTATTCATCTATGTATACATGTAACAGAATGATGGGAGTATTCATCTATGTATACATGTAACAGAATGATGGGAGTATTCATATATATAAAAATGTAAAAGAATATTCATATACAGTAAACAGGTAACTTCACCAAGACACATAACGTGTCTTCAGTACAGAACACTTGAAAGGACAGGCATGAGCTTTTAGAACAACTGAAATGAAGGTTAAAGCGACCCTACAGTTCACAATGCATAGTTAAAATGTCTGGTGTTGTCCTTTTTAGTCTTCCTGGTGCGGTTTCTATTAGTCCCAGTCCTCTTGTATCTGTAAAATGACCACCGGCTTCAAAGATTACTCTATGCACATAATGCTTTGGTAGTCTGAGACACTCCCCTCTGTTGTTGTTCCAACCATGAGTAGGGGGTTGTGTCTCAGCACAAACCACAGTCTATATGGAGTAGTCGAAGAAGCTGGCGTCCATTTTTAAGAATCGGAAGACCTATACCCAAAAATAAATAAATAAATAAATGAATAAAAAACACACTAAGAATGCATGTACATTACATAAAACTGTTGCTTTTACATGATATGACATGGCCAGCGCCTCATCCACTGCTGCTTTTGAAGCCCCCCCTGGGTGACCAGTGGCCAGACACTGCTGTGGGTACAGGTAAGGTTATACCCTAACATGTATGACCATTAGTGCTGGCCACATCATGCGGGTCCAATAAATACATGGATCAGTAGAATCACTTTGCGTCGACGTGAATCTATTCTATCTGCCCTATTTACAAGAGTTTATTGCCAGCTGTTCAGTCACATTTTCTGTAGAATTTTCCCAGTTTAGCAGTGTTATAAAGCTCCTAGTAATTGTGGAGTTTCCAGGTGCCTCACAGCTCACACGTACAGAGATTACCAGCTGCCTGTCAGCCCCAGAAGGTAACACAAACAGTAGGTAGGCCATGAGCGATCGCTCCTGCTGGGGACTTCAGCCCTATCACTCTGGTTTTGTGTCATTTTTTCTACTTCCTCCATTCATTGATTGATCAGGGCCAATGAGAAGTGTCTGCAGGAGAGGAGGATTAATGGAGCAGGATAATAATTATAGCGTCAGGACCAAAGGCTGGAGTCCTGGGATTCTTTATATCAATGGTTATACCTGTACCACGTCTGTCATTTACCCTAGCCCCGCTCCACACTTAGGTTGTCAAGGTCCAAATAAATAAAATGGACAACAGCTATAACGCTATAAATACATTGGCACCCTTTCTTCCCTCTTTGGCTACTTTAGGTGAGATATTTGTGTCTAGTATCTAAGGAAGATATAGCATAGAGCAATATACAGCCTGCCTTCTGTGCTCACGGGAGATTGTACACCATAATCTCCAAGCAAAGGACTGAGACAAACAGGGCTGGGGAGTCAGAGTCAGGGCCAGTTTGGGATGGAGTCAGAGTTTTACCCACACTGATTCGAGCTTCAGAATAAGACGATAAATGATTTTAAATGATATAATTATCAATATAATAATTTCATAGGAATTCAGTCACTAGATGAGAGGAGCTTTGCAGCTTCTGTCCGACCATGGCTGTCCGTGATATGTGAAGGGGTTAGAGTCATACTGTTGTATGCTATGGACAGTCTTCATAGGAGGGTCTGCCTTGTGCTCACTCGACAAATAGCTGATTTGCCAGAAGAAGACATGACCAGCAGGAGGATGGTTGTCCATTTGGTCTGCCAGAGTGGTAATGGCTCGGTACTGTACATAGATTGTGAGTCCCAGAGGAGATAGTAACCAATATGTAGGTGATAATGTAAATTCCAGCTTAAAATATTAAATGGAATAGGAAAGTTACTGATCGGTTATGTGGGTGTAAACTGGAGTACATGGGGGATACCATTGCAAACAGGAGCAGAACATACGCAGGTCAGATTCAGGACCCCAACACTACAAGGCGACAGAGCTAACCCCTGAGTCACCATGGTGCTCAAGGGACACCATCTATGTGACGTTCATATAAAATGGACAGATGGCGGGTATCACGATGGGAAACCCTCTTTTAATCCTTAAATAGGTGTAACCTGAAGAGACTTGCCCTCAGGGCTGGGGGGCTAGTAAACCAAACGTCCAACTCCTTCTTAATGGCTCAATTCAATAAGAATTACCACTAACAACTTTACTGTAGTAAAATGATACACTATTAATATTTAATTAAGTAAAACTGTAGATTTTCATTTTGAATCCGGAGTTGGTATCCATACTTTTCTTTAGACTCCCAAAACGGACTCCGACTCCGCAGCCATGCTGTACAATGGGATCTCTGTATTTAGTGTCTTACTACTGACTATTACAATAATGAGACAAGACGTCTTCCAGTAAGGTAAAACATGGACTATCCCATAATGAATGCCATTGCCTTCTACGACAACATTATAATGAGCGAGTCAATCTTGTAATGAATGGGACTTGCTCCTGTTATGTATAAGTGTGTTTTTGTGAATGAATTGGGCATCTAATGAGTAAGTCTATATTGTAATGGCCGGGGCCACGTTCTAATGACCTGCAATTGCATACACCATAGTTAGTACAAAGACCACTCAAGTCTGCCTGATAGAGAGATCACTATGTCTTTGTTCTGCGGATATTTATGGTTTTCTTTAGTGAGTCTTGTAAATGGAGCTATTGTCCATCCAGCGTGGGTTGTGTTCTACCTAAAGAAGATATTGTTCTCCGTCTGGAAGGTTTCTATCTACGGCATTTGAGACTTAGAAGCATGAAAGTTGACTCTAAAATTGGAAATTTGTGGACAGCAGATATGGAAAACAACCACCAGCCATATTGTTGTAGAACTTGATGGCCATATGTCAGTTTAGCCTAGTACATAGTTTGATAACTGCTCATATTTCATTATTATTAGCATAATAATATGGCGTATAGTTATCGGAATAAATAATTCTGGATTAATAAAAGGCAATCATCTCAATGAACAATGGCGTCCAATCTGCTGGCATCAGGTTATAGAGCGGAGGAGCTGAGCAGATCAATGTATAGGAGAGAGAAGTTTCTATACAAGTTGTATTTTATTTTTCTCCATGCTTTTTCTATGTACAGTGCTGGCCAAAAGTATTGGCACCCCTGCAATTCTGTCAGATAATACTCATTTTCTTCCAGAAAATGATTGCAATCACAAATGCTTTGGTAATAATATCTTCATTTATTTTGCTTGCAATAAAAAAACACAAAAGAGAATGAAAAAAAAGTCAAATCATTGATCATTTTACACAAAACTCCAAAAATGGGCCGGACAAAAGTATTGGCACCCTCAGCCTAATACTTGGTAGCACAACCTTTAGACAAAATAACTGCGAACAACCGCTTCCGGTAACCATCAATGAGTTTCTTACAATGCTCTGCTGGAATTTTAGACCATTCTTCTTTGGCCAATTTCTCCAGGTCCCTGAGATTTGAAGGTGCCTTCTCCAAACTGCCATTTTGAGATCTCTCCACAGGTGTTCTATGGGATTCAGGTCTGGACTCATTGCTGGCCACTTTAGAAGTCTCCAGTGCTTTCTCTCAAACCATTTTCTAGTGCTTTTTGAAGTGTGTTTTGGGTCACTGTCCTGCTGGAAGACCCATGACCTCTGAGGGAGACCCAGCTTTCTCACACTGGGCCCTACATTATGCTGCAAAATTTGTTGGTAGTCTTCAGACTTCATAATGCCATGCACACGGTCAAGCAGTCCAGTGCCAGAGGCAGCAAAGCAACCCCAAAACATCAGTGAACCTCCGCCATGTTTGACTGTAGGGACCGTGTTCTTTTCTTTGAAGGCCTCTTTTTTTTTTTTTCCTGTAAACTCTATGTTGATGCCTTTTCCCAAAAAGCTCTACTTTTGTCTCATCTGACCAGAGAACATTCTTCCAAAAAGTTTTTGGCTTTCTCAGGTAAGTTTTGGCAAACTCCAGCCTGGCTTTTTTATGTCTCTGGGTCAGAAGTGGGGTCTTCCTGGGTATCCTACCATAGAGTCCCTTTTCATTCAGACGCCGACGGATAGTATGGGTTGACACTGTTGTACCCTCGGACTGTAGGGCAGCTAGAACTTGTTTGGATGTTAGTCGAGGTTCTTTAGCCACCATCCGCACAATCTTTCGTTGAAATCTCTCGTCAATTTTTCTTTTCCGTCCACATCTAGGGAGGTTAGCCACAGTGCCATGGGTTTTAAACTTCTTGATGACACTGCGCACGGTAGACACAGGAACATTCAGGTCTTTGGAGATGGACTTGTAGCCTTGAGATTGCTCATGCTTCCTCACAATTTTGCTTCTCAAGTCCTCAGACAGTTCTTTGGTCTTCTTTCTTTTCTCCATGCTCAATGTGATAAACACAAGGACACAGGACAGAGGTTGAGTCAACTTTAATCCATTTCAACTGGCTGCAAGTGTGATTTAGATATTGCCACCACCTGTTATGTGCCACAGGTAAGTAACAGGTGCTGTTAATTACACAAATTAGAGAAGCATCACCTGATTTTTCAAAGGGTGCCAATACTTTTGTCCACCCCCTTTTGTATGTTTGGTGTGGAATTATATCCAATTTGGCTTTTTGACAATTCTTTTTGTGGTTTTCCATTGAAGACAAATTAAATGAAGATATTATTACCAAAGCATTTGTGATTGCAATCATTTTCTGGAAGAAATTGAGTATTATCTGACAGAATTGCAGGGGTGCCAATACTTTTGGCCAGCACTGTATAGGAGTCTAGTAGGCGGTCCTAATGTCTCAGTATACAAATTTGTATCACTAAATAGGACCGCCCACTGGACTCCTGAGGCCAGGGAGATAAATAAATAAAATACACTCTCCCTGACACCTATATATCAGTCAGCTCCGCTCCTCCTGCTCTCTAGTGTGATGTCTGCAGATCAGACTCCATGTTCAATGAGTCAGGTTCCCTATAAAGCATATCTTTGCTCTTTACAGAATTTCACAGTTTAAATTTACCTAGAACATTTAGCGACCTGGCAAATATTTTGCTTATTTTGTAAAGATTTTAGCATGCTTTCTTCTTCTCCTGGCTGATAGTTGGCATATGTCTGCAGTTTTTCTACACTCAGCAGTCATATGACCCAACAGCTTTGGTCTAATAGTTTGGCTTTGGTCTGAATTTCCAGCGTATTAAAAGAAAACCTGCGTCGTTTTGAATTTTTCTTTGGCTGTAAATAGAGACATTATTCACACTTGAATTTGTCGCTGTACAATTCTATTCTAACATTTGTTAAAGACTAAACTATATAAAGGTTTCCAAATGGAATGTTGAACTTAATAAAGAGATACGCAAACTTACTGGAACCCATTAGGGTCAATGGGATCCATTAAAGGGGTTTTCCAAGACTTTTTAATTGATGACTTATCCTTAGATTTGTGGGGGTGTGACAACCAGGACTCCTGCAGATCAGCTGTCTGAAGAGGTAGTGGCGCTCCCTCCACTTCACAGGCCACGTGACATCACGTTCATTGGTCACAGCTGAGTCCCAATCAAGTGAATAGGCAGAACTGTGATACCAAACATAACCACTGTACAAATGGGTGTCGCTGTGTTTGGTAAGTACTAAAAAGGCTGCAGCCTTCAGGTGAGCACTTAAAACAACTGATCGGCTGGGGCCCGGCCGTCAGACCTCTGCCAGACTTTGATGACTTATCCTTATAATAGGTCATTATTTATTTAGCCTGGAATACACCTTTAAGAACCACCATGCTTTCTCTTAGTTAGAACCTGATCATCGCATTTGTCAGACAAGTACAGCTAAATATTTGTACATTTACTCAACAAAAATTATAGAAGGGCCCAAAGTGTGACATGAGGGACATTGGAGGTACCCGGCGAACCCCAGTGACTGTAATGTAGTTCGTCAGGTCTCCACAGTGGTCGTGAGGTCATAGTGGTTTGTCTGGTCTACATTTTACCAGGGAAAAAAATTGATGTTATAAGGCCTCAAACTTAGACTGTAGAAGCAAAACATAGGTGACTGAGAATGTGAAATATTGCACTTATCTACAGAGCGTTTTGGATCAAAATAAACCTTATTGGTAAGAAGTTGTTGAAAAGTCATCTCCAGATATCGTCTGCTGGATCCTTGTCACTTCTTATATTTAGGCGCTTGTTGATGTGTCAGTCTGGGCCAGTTGGAGAATCCGCTGGCGGACACTTTGACCCCAAATGTAACACTTGTACAGAGTTATAGCTATGTAACCCGGCTATTTATGCAGGTCTGCAGTGTGACAGGATACAACAGTCAGCAAATTGTGGCATTGCATGACTGCACAGTTCACAGCCAAAAAAAAAAAAAAAACGTGTTGACCCATCAGTAACACAATGTCACTGCATAGCAATATCACAGATATTCCTGCCACTTCAGCAGCAATGCACGCTGCATACACTGCAATAGCAATGCTGCCTACATGAGCGCACACAATGGATGTTGGCATGTCGCCCTGGATGGAAAGGTGACTGAACGATAGAGACGGTAACAGGAAAGAGAAGCAACTATATGGCGGTGGTAGGAACCAACAATTGTGAGATGCTCACTAAACAGATGTATGCAAAATGCAGGCAGAGCGAAGGAAGAGAGACAATAGACGATGGAGAGATACGGAGAGGCAGAAAATCTAGATGAGGAAGAGAACAGGCACTGGTTCAGCAGAGAGAAATAGAAGGAATCTGTGATATCTATGATATGAAAAGATTATTTCTGATTGAAATACGGAGTGTGAGAGAGAGAGATGAGAGATGTGTCAGCGAAGGTGACAGAGCGTGCGTGTGTAATAAGAGAAAAGGGATGTGTGTGATGTAGGATGGGGAAGGGAGGGAGAGAAAGCGGGTGTGAGAAGATAGGGGAGAAATATGTGCAGGGGGATGTATAAAGAGATGGAGAGGTAGATGGAGAGGAGAGAGAACATGATCCGCCACAATCTGTATAGAAGGGAGCCATGGACACAGGAGGAACGTAGATTAGATAGGAAAATATGGATGATAGATGATTGACCGTGTAAAACTTATGCGCCTGTCCAAATCAGCAGCAGATACACTAACCCTTTTCTAGCTGTCTTAGCAGAACTGTCGCAAAGCACCCAGAGATACAAGTCCAGGCTGATCTGTATGCTGAACCTGTAGATCAGCCTCGAATGCAGACTCCTTAATGCATTTTATTCTCTCCTGTATAAGACGTACATGTAGATGCAAGAAATACTGGGTATATCTGTGTGTTAGGAGTACGCTATGAGTTTCCTATCCTTAAGAATTAAAGGGGTGCTCCAGCCCTAAATCCTGTGGATAGGTCTGTGTGAAAATTTGATTTGGGGCCGGACAACCCTTTTAAGTTTTTCTTTGTATGTTTTACATTCACTGGTATCGTAAAGCAAAAGTTAAGATAATAATAGTTGTCACTTTTGTCAGATGATAAATTATCATTACATGTATAAACTGGATGACTTCTGCCAAGACCTTTACTGGGTACATGTATGGAAGAAGATATTTCCAGAACTACAGGCATTGAGCATATTGATATATAGCTTTGTAGGAAAACTTCAGTATAATTTGTATATTATTCACTTAAATCCTGACTCGTTCTATGATAGGGAGTCCAGTGGGCAGTCCTATTCAGGGACTGACAGCCCATGTAAAGTGCACAACACTGCAGCCACTAGGACCAAATTTCTACTGACTTGAAATTCCCCATTTTCAATACTTAGGCTCAACAATGTGAAGAAATGAGGTCACATGTACTGTGTGTGACCTAAAATCATAGCTTAAATTATTCCTCGTGCTTGCATTTTTTTTTTACCCCATATGGAACCACTGAAGTATGACAAACTTTATTTTTTGAATCCACTTCTTGTGACTAAAAAGGAAGACTAGTTCACACTTTGCATTGTTCCTAGAAATACTGCCTGAAGAATCTGTGCAGTGTAGCGTTTAAAGGGCATCTGTCAGCAGTTTTAATTCCCAATACACTCTTAAAGAGGTTATTGTTAATCCGGCCTGGAATGGTGTACGGATCTCTTACTGTTCTGCCATAGCTCCTGTTCTGACACTTGATGGACCCGCTCTAGTGTCTGTGTCCTGCTACAGCAATGACGTCCTGACAGAGGGACATTATAAGGAGTGGGTCACCGCTATGGCCACCTCTATTGGCTGCATCCATGTACCGCCCATGCGCTGGCCATGCTGTTCATTCATGTCCGGGCAGTTAGCATATGGTCATGTGCAACCCGGCTAAGGCTAACACCACACATATTGTGGAAACACAGCACACAGAAACACATTTGTGTCTGTTGCCCAAAAAAATGCTGCTTTTTACAGTCCCTATAGACTTGTATGTTCCAATTACCCATAGACTTATATGGCAAAAATGCAAAACGCTGTGGGTTTTTTTCCCATTACATTTTTGCTGTATTTTTAGTGGTGATTCATTGCATGTGGCCTGGGCCTAACACCACTATATAGGTGTTTGGAAAACAGATTTAGTCATCTCCATGTTTATCAGCATAAACCAGTCATACCTGAGAAAATGAATTTTCTGTTCACTTGCATGCTATATACTATTTAACCATCAGGTGTCTGCTGGGTGCTTCTTTATCTGTGAGGAGTCCTGAGATATCAGCGGCCTCATGTCGCCTCTTAACGGACATCCCCGAAAAGAATGTAGAATGATACAGAAAACATAAATCAGACATAGAGGGGTCTGGAAGGGCTTGTTACCGATAACTAAGGACACTTCACAGATAGAAGTGGGGCACTTAGCATATAGCATGTAAGTGAATGAAAGTTCATTATTAGTCGAAGTTCATCATTACAGTCCATTGCTCTCATCCGTCATAGGATCACAGACACACACTTAAAAGGGGTTATCAGGTTTCTAGTATTGATGGCCTATCCTTAAGATATTAGATCTGCAGTTTCAGCACTTGGGACCCATGTAGATCAGCTGTACCGAGGCAGCGTGGCTCACTGTTTTGTTTACATTCTTGAAGCACTGCCCACTCACTGTAGAAACAGCAGTGGCGAGTGTAGGTACTACAGTGTTGTCCCATTGAAGTCTATGACATTGCTGCAGTACCTACACTCACCACTACAGTTTGTACAGCTAGTGAGCAGCTCAGCTCTTGGAATGTAAACACTATCAGGAGCTGCGCTGTCTGGTACAGGAGTCCCGGGTGTCCAACACCCACAGATCTAATATTGATGGCCTATCCTAAGCATAGGCCATCAACACTAGAAGCCGGATAACCCCTTTAATTGCCTATAGAATGACTGATGTAGATGGAAGCTTTCTTCTGTCTTGTTTGTTTACTTTTCTAACAGAAGAGAAAGCCCAACCTGCAGGACTTTTTCTTCCCTCTGAACAAGTAAGACACATGACAGAAGAAAGCTTCCATCTTGCTTTTCACATTACAGTGAATGCAGACAGAGGAGTCTTCTATCAGTCATTCTATCGATGTTTTAAGTCCGTTGCTTTGATCCTATGACAGATGAAGACAACAGACTATAAGGACTGTAGTGTGAACCTAGCCATAGCCTTATAATGCCTTGACTGCCACATGGGGAAGAGATCCCACCTGTATAAAGTAACCAATGACTGTACAATTATGGGGGTAATTCTGTTTTACCTGCATAATCGTGTGATCATTGGCCATAATATGTGGCTGGGGTTTTGTCTCCATGCAGAGCCATGGCTTCAGAACACAGTCTTAGAGTATGTTCACATTGAGGAATATAGAGCAGATTCCAAATTCTGCCTGAAATTCAGTTCCGTTGGAGGAAGATGCTGAAGTTTTTTCAGCTTGCGGGAAAAATAAGCATCATGCTTGATCTTCAGAATCCGATGGAGAGAACCTAGTGAAATAAATGGGAGGCAGCAAAAATACTGCCTGGTTGACGCCGAATTTGATGCAGAGTTTACCAAATCCACTGCAGAATCTGCCAAGGAATTTGCAAAGACCTGAGCCCACAGTCCTATCCCTGCCCTGGTGCAAACATTAATTGTGATCATCCAAGTTAAAGGAAGCCACATGTATTATAAATTGCTTAGCTGGGTGTGATCAATGAGAAAAGCTGTCCCGGCAGTGAAGTGGTTAAATTGTCGCTGTCTGTTCTGTGTAATGAACAGTTCCTTGAGCAGAAGTGTGAAACTTGCATGTTGCAAATTGCTTGTTCAGTCTTGCACAAAGCATGCAATTTTCACATCTATAGTCAAGCAACACCTTAAACTCAACATCCGTGATTAGGATGCGTTGGAAATGGACATTTTAACACTGCTGCCACCAGTGAGCGGCAAATCTGGTTTATGTCATTGGGAATTATTTGCATCATTCTTTAATGTTTGACACAAAATAGAGCAAGTCGAGAAAACTCAATATAAGGTGAACATCGGGAACAGACCTGCCTACAGTTAGTAGGATCTTCATGGCCAGATTGTGGAGAGCACACGGGTTCTGGTGGACATTTCTTAAAGGGAGTCTGTCACCAGCACCCCGCAGATAGGTTACGGTCTCCTGGATTGAACTGGGTTTCCCCTTGTCAGTCGCTGCCTCTGCAGATAAGTTCTCTGTCTCGGAGGCAGCCATGATGGAGAAGGAGGTTCTCTTAGGTATTAAACTAGGCCCCCTTAATAACCATTACTAAACTAGAGTGGGAAAGAAGCTCTCTGCTGGGTCAACCAATGCTAGCATAAGCTGTCCATTGTTCTGGTTTGTGTCGGAGGACCAGAACAGAAAGGTGGACAGATAAAATAGTGATTACATATGACTATAATAGGATCTGTCAGGTGCCCCTTGTTTTTAAACTGAAAGTAGGTAACAAAGTTGTACATGTAGGGCTTTTATTGTCCACTGACCGCAGGTGAACACTGCGACGGAGCCTCCTACAGAGACTCTGACACAAATGTGAATGTAGCCTTAAATTGCACTGAAATCAAGACCTTGGGCCACTTACCTACTTAAGGTATTAAAGTAAAATTAGTCCATTTTACACAAAATTGTCCACTAAAAAGTTACCCCCCCTCCCCTTCTTAACATAACTATAGTGGGAGCAGAGGTTGCAGTTGCACCTAGACCCTGGAGTATGAGGTTATATGGAGAACACTCCGCCATATATGACCAGTCTTATAAATTAGGTGCGATAGTCGGAGGCCCAGCCATAGATTATATATTGGGCATGAGAACCTTCAAATAGCGCCTCTGTAGTCGTCCACAAGCTCAGATTTTACCCATTGCATAGAGTATAATGATACTGTAAATGATGTTTGCTCGGTTTATAATAATACAAAGTGATCTGAACATGAATCATTAGATACACTTAATGTTGCTTATATTGCTCATCTTAACCACAGACGGTACATAAACAGATATCCTCAGATGACGGCTGATCAGAATTATTACACATTACCGCCATGCAGAGGCAGGGGTTAGCATTGATGACTTAAGGCATGGATAGACTGATATTTATTACTAACTGGGACATTATAAGAGCCTATTAACATCTGCATGGATTTTGTATGCTTCATCCATGTTACACTGCGGAAAATTCAACGTATTGAAGAGCAAACCTGTACCTTTGTGGACTACAATATATCAGTTCATGATGTTAGAAGGATCACATATGGCAGCTGGATCCTCCACCTGCTTTAAGACCATAAGATTTCTAGCACTGCATTTAATCATACAACACTCACCACTTCATTGATACCCATGAAGAGAATGTAAATCTGTAGTAGGCTTCCATAAGCAGGGACCCAGGAAATGAAACCTCTCCGGGCACTAATGATGCCTATGTGGTTACCTCTTCATTGGAATCCATACATACCAAGTTTTTGTTGGTAAAAATTGGGGCATTTAAAGGGGATCTATCACCACCGTCTCCAAGTGCAGCTCTCTGAATCATGCCCCCGCCCACCTCACAGCAGCACATCAGGCACCAAAACTAACTGCACTTATTGTGCAGGAACGGTGGGGGCTAGAAAAAAAAAATTCAACTGTGCTGGAATCAGTGGAACGGCACCTATTAACATATGCTAAGAACTGGGTGGTGGTGAAAGGTCCTCTTTAAGCCCAGCCTCTGGACTACTCAAACCCACTTCTGGTGGGGTTTGAACAATCCTGCCCCTTGTCAAGCCGAAACAAGCTGAATGTGACAGCATAGTGACTGACAATTCTACAGATATAGTAGAGTTAGTCCAATTTATTGCAGTGCGATAAATTGCCACAGTGTGATATCTCATCATAGACAACAGCAAAAGCCAATAAAAAGCCATTAGGAAAAAAAAACATGTTCTATGACTTTTCATTGGATTTGGTTGTCTTGTGTGATAAGAAAATCAGGTTGATATATTTGCAGATTGTGATGAATCGAAGACTTCGCTGTGGATTTGGCCACCACTTACATTTATAAGCAGAACAAAATGTTTATGTACATCCTAAGTGGTGCAGCACTATATGATACCGCACTGGCAGCGCAGGAGATGGAGGCAGCACTATGTATCAGTATTAATCACACACCAGGCTACTAAGCACCGGCTATGACCTCCTGCCCCTCCTGAGGACAGTTATTAATGGCCTGCTTTAATGCACTGGGCAGATTATGAACTGGAAAATATAGATGGTTTGAGACTGCGGGGGGGTATCTCTACGCCTGTAATCCTCAGGTGGATATTGGTTAAAGAACCTGCAGAGACACTTAGCATTTGTGCCCGTATACATCCATCATGGCCATCAGACTTGTCTGTGCACAGGAAGCACGAAGCATCAGAGGAATTCCCACATCTGAGCTGTGACCTTTAACCAAACATACGGTTAATATCCTTATCTTTGCTTTTATTGCTGGTGTTTGGAAATTATTCTTAAAAATGTAAAAGGAAGAGGCTTATTTTGTTTAGCACAAGTCGAAGACATTTTGTTATATAGAGAATCATGTAGACACTTCAGAGAAAAAAAAAAAAAAATGTATATATATATATATATATTTATATATATATTTATCTCTTACTTTATTTCCTCCTTATTTTCATACTATTCAAGATGAGACAAAGTTAAAGGCCCCCAATGAAATTTTCATAGATCCACAGTACGTGATCTTTGGAGGTCCAACCCCTGGACCCCACACAGATCAGTTGTTGCTGCAGTGGACGGGGAAATGCATGCAAGTAATAAGCACGATGTTGCAATTCCCCAGGACCACCACTATATAATGGATGTGGCTACTTGAATAGGAGCAGCCTGTACATGCCCCCGTCCACTGCAGCAGCTTTTCATGTCTAGAGGCTGCCAGCTGATCTGTAAGGGGTCCTAATGTCGGACCTCCACGGAATGCATACTCATGACATATCCCATGGAAAGGTCCTAGGTGTGAAAAATCACTTTGGGTCCTGAAACCCATTTAATGGGAGACCAGGAAACTTTATATCACACCAGCCCCAGTGCATTGAAGGAGAGATTAGCTGTGCACCATCATACTGTTAACATAATTCACTACAGACACGATTTCCTTAAAAAAGCCATTTTTCCTTTTCTTTTTTTTAGAAATGAGTTGGCATAGGAAGGAGGAGTCAGAGCTATGTGATGCGGGCCTTCTCGCCTCTCGCCTTACAAGCCAACTATTGACTACCGTGAAGACGGTGTTGATTATATTTTGCAGCAGGAAAAGGCGGCCTGTATATATAAGACTTCCTGGTGGGCCTAACATCGATTTTGCGATTCTGATGAAAATGAACTGAAATGGCAAATTCATCTAATTTATTTGATCAGTTGCCCAGCCCTACATCTAACCGGGACGGAGCAGAGAGAGAATCAACTGTTATCAAATATGGCCACAAGTACCCATTGGGTGGTTCCCGGTTATGTCAAGTGCTCCGTCCCTGCCATGCTCCACCCCTTTGTATTAATTGACAGCCCCTTTGCTGTCCAACATCAGTCTCTGCGGTGCACACGCAAGATCTCAGACGTATCCATAGGCCCCCATGAACTCATGCACCCCAAAAGTGTGCACTTATGTGATATGCTGGTCGGGTCTGTGCACAGACAACACACAGTCTATACTCCTTGCAGATAGAAGAGGTTCCTTCCTGGTCAATCTGGGAACTTATAAATGACAAGGTTGACAGATACAAGTATCAATTTGTTATATTTTTACGCTTTTTTTGTTATTCGTTTATTTTTCTGTTCTCACGGTGGCAGAAATGCCAGCTAAATGTGTTAGTAGAGGCCATTACTTAGTATCTGACATGTGGCTGTGACCCTGTCATTACTGGAGCGGGTAAATGAGTCACATTGTTCACTGTGGATGAAATGAAGTCTTTCTATCAGAGATTACATTGGAAACGTCCACATCTTATATCGATATACCAAGAAGTAAAATTTACTGGAGGGGGTTAGTGGGAGGTTAAACGAAGCCGCAATGAGAAGTGATGTGCTTATATTTATTATTTATCCATCATCCAGACAAAGGACTGATCTCCTCATGACCTCTGTGATCTATTAAACTCCCACAAGGCTGACTATGTCCCGTGAAATAGCGATTTGACTCATTACTCCATCTACATCTGCTCCACGTAGAGTTATGGGGAGCATCCCAGAGAGACAGCACGGGACGGTGGGGAGAAGGCCATTAATGTTAATGCAGATGTCAATAGTGAGGAACAAGCCTCCCCTCCTTGCACCAGATGATCAATACATCTATAGAAAGGGGAAGGGTTAGGAAGGGGATTATCTCTGCTTGATAAGGGCACTTTAACAAGACAGAAAGTCTAAGATGATGCCTAAAACAGCAGGGTTATAGACAATGGATGACCAATAATAAATTAGTTATTCAGCCGAAGGAAACGACCCCTCCACCCGATCCATTTCATAATGAATAGGATCTAAGGCAACCATTAGATTTTATTACCATAAATAGGAGACATTAGTGTTTTCTTTATATTGGACTGTAAATTGTATAGAGCGTCTTTAGTGTTTCTACAAGGAAGGGGCCATTAGCCTAGACAAATCGTCACTTGTAGGATTTTATCCTAATTAATGCTCGAGAATGTTACCTTAAGTCACCATAAAGTGATTTTTTTTTTTTGGTGGTTTTTTTTTTAATGTTTTTGAATTACGTCTAACCCTGGTTACATAAAAAGAGAAGCCAGCTTAGCCTGGCAGCACTATCTGGTTTCCAGTGCATAGACCCTCCCTCCAGCGCACCGATTGAAAAAGATGGTCTAGGAATTGGGGAAGCTTCAGGTCGGGGTCACACGTTGCAAGTTCACAGTGGGTTAGCCACCAGCATAATCGCTGCAAAGTAGATAGGATTTCAACAGATCCTGTTCACACTGCAGAGAAAAAAACGCAGCTTAATGTGTCTTGCTCTGTGGGTTTGGACACAGCATGTTTCTGCAGATATAGCAGTTTGCAAAGGCTGAAAACTGCTCTGGCCACAAGGGTTAAACCTGTAGCCGGCGTGAGTACACGGCAGGATATTCTGCTGCAGATAACCCAAAGCAGACCATGACATGTCATTAGTATGCCACCCACCGGGCTGGAGCCTGGTCTATACATGAGGAACCAGCAAGGGTCAGCGGGCCACTCTTTTCATGGAAAGATTAGGCTGTTTGAAAAAGATGGTCAAATAACTGCAGAGTCTTCCAGTCAGGGTAAGGAGACATGCTCAGGCATTCAGATGCCATTTTAGAAACCAAAACCAGGAGTGGATTGAAAAAGGACGAGAAGTACAATTTATCCTTTCTGGTTGTATTTACATGTTCAGGTTTGCAGATGCTGTTTTTCAAGTGAAATCCAGGAGCTGGATTGAATAGAATTTTTTTTTTTTACACTCTATAAAGCTGCACATATTTTGGTCAGTATTTTGCATCAGTATTTGTAAGACAAAGCCAAGAGTGAAGTATAAAGTTTTGCACCTCCTCCTTTCACTAGATTCACATTCTTCTTGTCTTCAAGAAATCGGACAAATGTACTGCTAAAATAGCAGACACCAGCAGAGCCCAAGGGACACCATTGACTATAATGGGGTCTATTTGATGTCCATCCTATTTACCTGAAATCGTGGGATGAAAAAGTAGCGCTTGCAGGACTTTCTTATCTGGCAGTTTTAGATGGATCTGCACCAGATGGACACCTGGCGCAGACGTGAACCCAGACTTAGACTAGATTCACACATGCCAGATATGAATGCAGAACTTTCTGAAAATATCCATCAATTCCATTCATCTGAAAGGAGTGGTTTGGTAATTGAGCACATGAATGTCTGAAAGTTCCATTTAGATGAATGGGAGAGTCACAGAAATTACTGCCACAGAATCTACCGTGTGAGAATCCTCCCTAAAGGTTTCTTTGAAATGCAGATTGATTTCTTATGCACAAAAACATCGAGCACTACGACTATGTAAATAAGCTCCTTCAGGAGCTCATGTATAGTGATTTAGATGCCTCTGGGAAAGAAATACTATATCAATAAAATTATGATTTTTATTTTATATTCTGTATCAGCAGCAAAAAAAAAAGAATTTCCCTTCAAAGAAACTATTTCACTGTATTATTTAACTTGTATGAACCTGGCTTCCTAAAAGTATTACAGTGGCTACATTGTCTCATCTGTACTTTTTGGAATGAACAGTGCTAAAGCGGTGTCCTTAGGATGAACACACACGTTTGGCCACATCCAAAATACCACCCAACTGCAGTGGCCGACAGCTGATCGCTGTTGTGTATGGGGCTTTAGACACTGTATATATGTGGCCAGTGCTGCATCCTGTGTGTTCATCCTATGGCTTTATGCACCGACCAAGTGAGGAGCCCGAGTGTGTTCTGATGTTTATAGAGTAGGACCTATAAAATATTGTAACGGAACAAAGCATTGGAACACCCCCTTGCTACACACTCGGTCGTGTGTATGAAGTCTTACCCTGCATTCACACGACAGAGTTTCACCCATGTGTTGGTAACTTTTTTTTTCTAAGACCCCACCCAAAATTGGCCCCAACTCCTACTCCATGACTCCAATGCCACAGCCCCAATAAGACACTTCATATATTTTTATATACTAGTTGCGTTGAATAAGGCATTATATGTGAAGGTTGCTTTAAAAAAAATATGCAAAGGAGCCAAAAAAATTGTCAAAATAGCCAATTAATGCAAATAATCATTCAAGATATCTGACAAAAATATGTTAGGCCAGGATAAAAAATTTTCGCCTGTGCTCAGCCAAAACTACTTGTGTATCCATTTACCAATTTTACAATCCCGCAGATGACTGATCAGCTGCAGTGTAGTCACCCATATTTTCATGTATAATTATCTTAAAGAGGAGCTTTCACCACCTCCAACAAGTCCAGCTCTTTACATAGGTGCTGCTCCACCGATTCTGGCACAGTTGGAATTTTTTCTCTAGCCCCCACCATTTCCGAGCAATCGTTGCTGTTAGTTTTGGTGCCTGATATACTATCTACTCTCTGTACTGTCAGGAGGGCGGTGTGAGGCAGGAGCAGACAAGGGGTGCGATTCTGAGCTCTGAAACTGGCTGCCTCTGATTGGGGCTCTGAATCACGCCCCCTGCCTGTCACTGCCCACCTAATATTACAGATCCTAAATAGCCTTTCAGACACCAAAACTAACTGCACTTACTGCTCAAGAATGGTGGCAGCTAGAGAGAAAATTCCAACCATGCTGGAATCAGTGGAGCAGCGCCTTAACAGAGGCTAAGGACCAGAATTGGTGGAGGTGGAGAAAGGTCCTCTTTAAAGCTCTATTCAGCCGACTGATGTGCAAAATAGGCCATGTTCTATTTATTGATGGAATGTTAAAATGGACTGTCAAAATAATTGGTCATGTGAATAGCCCCATTCACATAAATTGATTTCAATTCATCCGTGTGGCTGAATGGAGCTTTGGACCTTTTTTTTTTTTTTTTTTTTTAATTCTTTTTAGGATCCCATCCTGGTTTAGCAAAATAACTCATCAAAAACTTCATGAAATTGCACTGTGTATACTTGGTCTACAAGCAAAAACAATATTTCATTGAAAGGAGAGAGTCCCGGTGAGGTGTGAGATTTTATCTGCAGTCATTACATTACAGCTGAGGCGCCGGGAACTCCGGGACTTCCGGTCCTCAGCAAGAGAGATGATTTGTGTGACTGGAGTCAGTATTTTTGGGAGCAGATAAGTGAAGTGCTTATCAAATCAGTTTCATTGCTTATGGCCACAGTACATTTAGTATCATTGGCCTTTGTGACATTGAAGACAAAAAAAATACACAACTCCAGTTAAGTAACTCAGAGACCTGCTGCTGTGTATAGTCAGGGCAGGAAGCATTGCAGCGTGTGAAGAATTGGGTAATATATTGGACATTTTTGTGATTTCCCCTCCCTTATTCCCTGGGTGTTAAGATCAAGGAGCAATAAAAGGCTAATCTTATACCACCCCTCAAGAGACATACTATTTTTGAGAAATTGGGTTCACAAGTAGTCTAGGCAAGGGCTACAGGGGCATTTGTGTGTTACTTTTCTGCTATACACATTAGATAGACGTAGGCTGATGGTTGTGCAACCATTGAACAGTTGCTTTGCAGATGCAGCCTTAAACGTTTTACTACATTTTGGGGGAATTTTATAATGCTTCGTATGTCAGGTTTTTGGCATGCAAGGTCATCAATAGTAAATGCCCAGAAAACCCCTGTAGCCTTATTTTTAGGCTGTGTTCACATATGTGTTGTGGCTGCAGTTTATGCAGAATGCTCCGCTGGATCCACTGCACCAGTGGCAGCCACTGAATCCCAGGTTACAGTGTTACTTGTTCCATCAAATATGACAAAATCCAATACAGATGTGAACAGAGCCTTAGTCTAGTGATCCTGCCACTCCAGCTACTAATGAACAATGGGGAAATTCATTATCCCATCTATGCCACTTTCCTGGCCCAGAGCTGAGCAGCAGTGAAGGAGCCAAGTTGCTATACAGTGGATGGAGCTTTCCTCTTCCAGCCCCATATTGTGTACTGGAGGGATGCTAGAATGGAGATGACCAGTCCAGGGGCCGGGATATGGACCCCCTATCGATAACATATTTATAAGCCCGGACAACCCCTTTAGGAGACCAGAGCCTCTTGACAAATTGGGTGCACCTTGCAGGGCCTGCACCAGTCTTACTAAATCTGCCCCAATAATATATGCTTTATATTAACAGTGGATCTTGGATACTTGTTTCCTTGAAAAGGATGGAGATGTACATTGATCTGACAATTCTATTTATTTTACTCCGTTCTTGGCCTCCCGAATACATTTGTCCAATTTTATTAATCGAGCTGCGGGCCTGTTTATGCAAAGAAAACACAACATTTGCCTTCTTCCTTTTCAGCTTAGCCAGAAACATATGGTGGCACAGACTGCCTTGTAACCAAAGGGGTATAATATATTTCATTAATATTTTTCATTACATTCCCTTATGGCACTTTACTGATGAGAAGATACAATTTTGAAATAGAAAGTTGAGAGATAAATTTTATACAGAATAACAAGAAATTACATTATGGTTTTATTACAGATTCCTTAGTGCGTATCCGGCAAGTATACAATCTTAGGCAGTAGTATGGCAATAGGATTATAGATGTTGATGTTGCAGATGGGGCCTTATGCTTTGGGTCCCACAGGGCCTCCTGACACATAAAACAACATCAACAGTATAAGGAGGCGGTGGAGCGGCACCATGACGTATCATAATAATTACACAATGACACTAGATGATGTTTCCTTCCAGCATGGATGATTTCTTCATTATTACATTGTATGTAGAACCTGATGTGTGTAGTTGTAACGTGTTGCCAATTAAAGGAGGTCCCGCGTGTACTTATTTTATTGTGATCCATTAGCCATTGCCCCTGCGTGACCATCTATATTCATGAGGATGTTGCCTACTAAGGGTGTTGCGGACCATACCCATAGGGCAGTGACTATACAGATGTAGCAAAATTTTACTTAATAGTATCTTTAGTCTGTGGTCCCACGGCGGAACAGTGGGCCACACTGGAGTAGAAAGTGGAGGCAGTGCTATACAGAATTGGCAGGAAGTGACCCGCAGCTTACAGTAGGCTATACAGAGGGCCTGTGGCTGAGAAGGGAGATGTCAAGAAAGCTCAGGAGGCCAGTGGGAATCATAAAAGCCAAAAAGCCTGGTCCATTAGGTAGTGCCCAGACTGATCAGCGTTGGTAGCCCTGTACTTGGCAGCTTTGGGGTTGGGAATGACTATCTGACCGCTTGCTCCCCCAGACCCAAGTCATCTCCTGTAGGGCACTTTGGTTTCAGGAATGGAGTATTTGCTCCGTGTACTTGGGCCTCATCTGTGACTTTAGTGTGTAGTCAAGTTACTAGTCTGCACTATAGTGAACATTCATGTGTTACTATTCATACACCACAGACATCATTTAACCCAGAAGAATGTTATTTTCTCTTATGGATGGAATTAGTGAATTCTTATATTGCTTTTCTGCAGGTCTTATAATGGCTGGCAGCACCCCAGAGACACGGCATTTGGTAGGGTTTATTATCAGGCATTGTAGGTCTGCTATTGATTTCTGGTCTGACCTCAGCAATCTATAATATCATGGAAATATAAGGAGATTGGCCATGCATATGATAAACCTCCCGTAGGTCTGTACACATACATACTGATATCAGGTATTGCAGATTGAGTTTTCAGTGCACATGAATGTGATCTTGAGATTAGTAACATTTCTAATTTGTCGCTGTCACACAACTCAATTAATAAGCCACATAAGACTGACATTGCCATTATTATTAGTAATGGGTAAAGGAAAAACATTGGCAGCTCAGAAAATATCAATGGGAAGTTGCTAATGGTAATGACTTTTATACTACATTGCTCTAGGCAGGGTAGGCAAGCTTCCACACTCCAGCTGTTGTGCAACTACAACTCCCAGCATGCATACTCACTCTTCTGGGAGTTGCAGTTTCATTAGAACTAGCACTTGGTAATTGAAATGTCTGCTCATTTTAGGCTTATGAGTCCAGTGGGTGGTCCTAACCAGTGACTGAATGATACAGGAAAGACTGCCAGGGTGGGACAGACTGCTGGATAAAATTTTGTCAACTCATTTGGCCCTAAACCAGTGACTACCGACCTGTGGCTCTCCAGCATTTGCAAAACTACAGCTCTCAGCATGCCCTGAGAGCCTGCGGTTGTCAGGGCATGCTGGGAGTTGTAGTTTTGTTTTGCAATAACTGGAGAGCATCAGGTTGAAGATCACTGCTGTCCACCATTGTGCTTGCAGAATGGATGGACTTTTCACCATGATGGGTTTCTTCTAATATGACTCGCGAAATATGTTCTCTAACTTTACTGCATGAGGGGAGTTTTATCAATAGGGGGTGTAGGATACCTCTGGTTAGGAGTGGGGAAATATAGCCAAATTTATCACAAACACACTTGGCCAAACTGAGTACTTGTATTAGGTAATCAATAGAGATAGCCATTGTTTGGCCAACACCTATCAAAGGAGTATGGGCACCTTAGAAAACCCATTTTCAGAGACATTAAAGAAGAAAGTACCTTTGATAATCCTCCCCATGTATTTTTAGATATGACTTTTGTATAACTCCCAGCGGCTGGGATTGGCAGAGATAGACTTACATAAGTAAGATATGCGTGTATGCTGATACTAGCACCATGGACAGTTCCCCTGACCAGGTAAAACCTAAGGATGTCCTGAGCAAGAAACCTTTCCAAAGGCTGCCTGGAAATGAGAACCTCTGCTTTCCAATAAATGAGACTCCCTATGAGGTAGAGGTTCGGCCTGTCATTGGAGAAGGCGGATACAGAATCCAGACAACTGCATAAATAGCACTGCATATTGTGCCCCGTCTACTGTGGTTAAATAGGAGATATTTAAGGGATGGCCCCATAAATAGGAGTGCATCTGTAGAGCAGGAACTTGACCTGGATTAATATAGCAGCATGTAGCAGTAAAATTTGCGGTGTGTGTTTGTATAGATATATATTACAGAGCGGGTGCCCAGAAAGACATTAAAATAAATGGTGATGGCTGTTTAGTCATGCCGAGATTTGACTTCTGCAGCTTTCCCTCCCACTCTCACCCCCTCACTCAACACAGATCCCTTGGAGAAGAGCCCAGGAAAGCTGCATTTTCACTGAGTCGAGGAAAAATATAAAATAAATAAATGTGCTTCCAAAAAAAAAAAAATGGGTTGCAGACGATAAAAAAAAACCAAAAACTAAAAGACACAATCCTATTATCAACTTCACTTTCAAGGTATAAGCATAAAAGCAAACCTATCAATCAATATGTCTCATCTCTCACATCTACTATGGCGGACCCGGTTAATGCATTTAATTATATTATTTTGCCTCAATTTGCGGGGGGGGGGGGGTGTAAATTGTCTTTTAACCACATTGTAAGGAGTATAATCACAGAAACTATTTCAGCATATTATATCAGGTGCTCAGGGGCGTAGCTATAGGGGATGCAGTAACACTCTAGTGCCTCAGGGGGCCCCAAAGGTGATTTATGCCTCATAAGAGGTCACCAATATGATAAATGGCATATGATAGATAGGGGCCCTAATAAATACTTTATATTAGGGCCCAGGAGCTTCAAGGTATGCCCCTGGCACTAACCATTAACAAATGGCATGTTATCACCCAAGCAAGGAATGAAATATGCAGTTCTCAATTTCATGCACTCACTTCTGGAAAACAGGATGACTTCACTACTCTACATCATCTCTGTCTCAGCCACAAACATTTATTTAACGCTCCTTTTTAAAATCTCTCTCTCTCTCTCTCTTTCTCTCTCTCTACACACACACACATATATATATATATATATATATACAGCGTTGTGCATAGATTTTTAAACAGATATGGATAAAATGCTTCAAAGTAAGAAGGCTTCTAGAAATAGGGTTAATAGTTTATTTTTGTCAATTAACAAAATGAAGTGAATAAAGAAAAAAGAAATCAAAAACTGTCTGCAAGTGTACAGAGAAGAAGTGATGGAAGGCACCAAATATTGATGGGATTTAGAAGGAGCTCGGCAGGGAGGTTGTTCCCGCCATCTTGGAGGACTAAGCACAGATCTTCTGTGGATGTAGGCTTGCTCCAATCCTTCTGTCTCTTCATGTCATCCCAGACAGACTGGATGATGATGAGATCAGGGCTATATCTGTGGGGGCCGGATCATCACTTTCAGGACTCCTCCTCCAAAGGGCAAAGGTCACACCAAATATTGGTGGGATTTACATTTCTATTTTCTTTATTCACTTCATTTTGTTAATTGACAAAAATATTTATGAAACCTTCTTACTTTGCATTTCTCCAGACTTACACTAGGTTCACACTTGCATTCGTGTGTGTGTGTGTGTGTGTGTGTGTGTGTGTAGGGGGTCCAAGGACCCTTCCCAAGCAGAAACTTAATCCACTTAAAA
Organism: Leptodactylus fallax; assembly: GCA_947044405.1. Classification (NCBI taxonomy): domain Eukaryota; kingdom Metazoa; phylum Chordata; class Amphibia; order Anura; family Leptodactylidae; genus Leptodactylus; species Leptodactylus fallax. The sequence goes on along the minus strand of CAMRHE010000138.1, from coordinate 4,142,595 downwards.
ATGAGGTTACCCGCGGACCCCATAGACTATAATGGGCTACTCCGGGTTTCCGCCCCGAAAACGGCAAAAAATGCATTTTTCAAGTGGAATGGGGAACAGAATCCCCTAGCGGACAGCAGGCACAGGTGTGAACCTAGCCTTAGTTTTTCACAGTGCTGTAAATTTTATATATATATATATACATACATACACACACACACACACACACACACAGAGACAGACAGATATCTAGCTATATACAGTCATATGAAAAAGTTTGGGCACCCCTATTAATCTTAATCATTTTTAGTTCTAAATATTTGGGTGTTTGCAACAGCCATTTCAATTTGATATATCTAATAACTGATGGACACAGTAATATTTCAGGATTGAAATGAGGTTTATTGTACTAACAGAAAATGTGCAATATGCATTAAACCAAAATTTGACCGGTGCAAAAGTATGGGCACCTCAACAGAAAAGTGACATTAATATTTAGTAGATCCTCCTTTTGCAAAAATAACAGCCTCTAGTCGCTTCCTGTAGCTTTTAATCAGTTCCTGGATCCTGGATGAAGGTATTTTTGACCATTCCTCTTTACAAAACAATTCCAGTTCAGTTAAGTTTGATGGTCGCTGAGCATGGACAGCCCGTTTCAAATTATCCCACAGATGTTCAATGATATTCAGGTCTGGGGACTGGGATGGCCATTCCAGAACATTGTAATTGTTCCTCTGCATGAATGCCTGAGTAGATTTGGAGCTGTGTTTTGGATCATTGTCTTGCTGAAATATCCATCCCCGGCGTAACTTCAAATTCATCACTGATTCTTGTACATTATTCTCAAGAATCTGCTGATACTGAGTTGAATCCATGCGACCCTCAACTTTAATAAGATTCCCGGTGCCGGCATTGGCCACACAGCCCCAAAGCATGATGGAACCTCCACCAAATTTTACAGTGGGTAGCAAGTGTTTTTCTTGGAATGCTGTGTTTTTTGGACGCCATGCATAACGCCTTTTTGTATGACCAAACAACTCAATCTTTGTTTCATCAGTCCACAGGACCTTCTTCCAAAATGAAGCTGGCTTGTCCAAATGTGCTTTTGCATACCTCAGGCGACTCTGTTTGTGGCGTGCTTTCAGAAACGGCTTCTTTCGCATCACTCTCCCATACAGCTTCTCCTTGTGCAAAGTGTGTTGTATTGTTGACCGATGCACAGTGACACCATCTGCAGCAAGATGATGCTGCAGCTCTTTGGAGGTGGTCTGTGGATTGTCCTTGACTGTTCTCACCATTCTTCTTCTCTGCCTTTCTGATATTTTTCTTGGCCTGCCACTTCTGGGCTTAACAAGAACTGTCCCTGTGGTCTTCCATTTCCTTACTATGTTCCTCACAGTGGAAACTGACAGGTTAAATCTCTGAGACAACTTTTTGTATCCTTCCCCTGAACAACTATGTTGAACAATCTTTGTTTTCAGATCATTTGAGAGTTGTTTTGAGGAGCCCATGATGCCACTCTTCAGAGGAGATTCAAATAGGAGAACAACTTACAATTGGCCACCTTAAATACCTTTTCTCATGATTGGATACACCTGGCTATGAAGTTCAAAGCTCAGTGAGGTTACAAAACCAATTTTGTGCTTCAGTAAGTCAGTAAAAAGTAGTTAGGAGTATTCAAATCAATAAAATGATAAGGGTACCCAAATTTTTGCACCGGTCAAATTTTGGTTTAATGCATATTGCACATTTTCTGTTAGTACAATAAACCTCATTTCAATCCCGAAATATTACTGTGTCCATCAGTTATTAAATATATCAAATTGAAATGGCTGTTGCAAACACCCAAATATTTAGAACTAAAAATGATTAAGATTAATAGGGGTGCCCAAACTTTTTCATATGACTATATATATATATATATATATATATATATATATATATATATATATATATAAACACACACATACACATCTTTACATTTCCATTCCAGGAAGGAATTTTACATACATATGGTACCCTGTCAGCCAAGATAGCAGAAATGACCTGGCAATATGTTTACATATGCAGTGCTGGCAGTGTTGAGATTCTATGAGTCTCTATGAGAAACGAAAATGTGTAGGATTCATAATTTATCATAAAATGTGTGCCTGAAAACTGGCGTACAAGCCATAAAAAAAAGTCACTTTTTCTGCAAGTCAATATTTTTGCACAAAAATTGCAACTTATTAAAGGTTTGCGCCACTTTCCTCAAGGGGACATGAAAAACACATGGTCTTGATAAAATCAGCCCCATAAAGCATTTGTACGCGGAGCAGAAGGAAAGGCTGGGGATTGCAGTAAACCAGATCCTTCCTTCAGAGGAAAAGAGCGCTATAACTTCACATGGTCAGTAGGCTCTTTATCCTGACCTAGGGACCTATAAAAACAATCATTTTACTAGACTGTAAGTTAAGATACTGAACAGCACCACAACCTCTATGTATAGTGCGGACTGAACTTGAGAATATATATTGAATGAATACTTGAAGAAACACAAAACCACTAGATACATACAGCAAGACACCAGTGCCCCTGTTGTGGATGTGGCTACAAAGTACTATGCATGTAAAATAAGAGAGCATACGTGAGTACATCCCCGGCACCGCTGTTAAGTCCTGCTTAATATACATGCAAAGTATACTAAACTGCAGATTGCTCGCATGCAGCTAGAACTACCGCCTGTCACTGTGGGGTTATTCAACCCCATCAAAAAACAATTAAAAAAACAGCCGTAAATCCAATAAAATAACAACAGTCAATCCAGAGCAAAAGCTCCAGCATTTCCCTTGGTCTTTGTTTACAAGTGGCTGGCAAGTGACCACTGCAGCTTATGACTGACCTGTGGCCTTATTGATACCACTGCGATGCAAATCGGCACTGAAAAAAGGTCGACTTCCGTTTTTCACGGATCATCATAGATTTGTGTCTATGAGTGATCTGTGAAAACAGCCAAAAATAGGACATGCCATATTTTTTAATGGGTCATTCGCTTGGGTCGATAAACAAAAAACGTACGTGTGAATAGGTCCATAGGATTAAATTGATTGTAGTGCACCACGTGCCATAATAATAAAAAAAATACGTCTTTTACATGGTTATTTTTCCCGATACTTTAAATATGGACGGTTCACTTGTCATACGATCCTAGCATCACCATTGTTCAGCGATGGAAGCCATGATGTCAGTAGCACAGCACAGGACTGCTGAGGCAGGGATCACATACCTGGTGCTTGTATATATAAAAAAAAAAACATCCAAAAATAGGGGAAACACTGGAGCTTCTGAATCAGAGGTACGTATTATTAGTAGTTCACACAACAGAATTTGTAGCTGATTTTGATGAAATTCTGCATCAAAATCAGCTCCAAATTCTGGCCAGATTCCCAATGGGAGGCAGCAACGAGACCTTCTATTTTTTCAAGACGCTGAAAAAAGTCTGTTGAATCTTACGGTGGATTCTGTGGCGGATTCATCTGCAACTGCTTCAATTGTAAGGAAAACATTGTATAGATAAACCTTAGTTGTTCCATTCAATAGATTGGCTTCATAGAATAATAGGCCACGAGAATTACTATCTTTCTCCATAATGAAAGGCTTTCAGAGTCTCGTATCTTTGCATTGGAGTTATTGGTGAGTGCGGCCTGTAGTCTGAGGAGCAGACATGCCCGCCTTTGCATTTGTTCCTGGCTAGTAAAGGCTAATAGCACTTGACCTTAAAGTAACATTTGTCTTTCAGGTATCAACCCCCTGGGCTAACCAGAGCCTCAGACTAGCAGTTTGCACAGTGTCTGCATCTTGTTTGGGCTCGGTCTCTGTACTTAGGTTTCTGGCGGTTGTGCCAAGTGCATTAGTGCTGGATGGCTATAAATTTTAAGGAGCCAGGGGCTCTGTAACTCAGCAAAGCCCATAGTGACTTGGTTGGGAAAACAGCGTCTCTCCTTTCTTTCTTATCTTATTTACAGCTTTGTTTTTCTCTGAGTTTGCCCTCTCTGGATCTTAGTAGGTAGGTCCAGGGAGATCGCCCCCCATAAAACATCAGCAAAGCACAAGTTGTTACTCCCTTTTCTCTCTCTCCTTCCTGTGTCTCCAAATCAATATTAATTCATTATCTCCAACACTTGCCAGATATATTTATTCCCTTCTCCCCCCCCCCCCCCCTTCCCACGTACAAACACACACTGCTTCACTCCCAATCCATTAAGGATCTTGATTTATGAGTCTCGTGGATGGTTAAGAAATAATATTATAATATAAGTGTATATGCTAGGCAACAATAGCGCACAACATCCTTACTATGTACATATATATTAGCGTAGGTGTCTTAGGTGAATGGTATCTGGAGGTCAGCTTGAGTGGGTGTAAGTTTCCTAACTGAAGGGTGAAAGAATCAAGTAATATATAAAGGTATAAATATAGGTGTAAGCACTTAGAGGGTCATAAAAGGTATACATTAAATATATAAATCTAGGTGCACTTAGACGGACAATATGTCAGATGTTTGCTGATGCAAGGCACTCATTGTGTCAGATGTAACAGGTTTGTCAATAGGATTTTTTTTTAATTAACGTAAGAAACACTTGAAACTTCCAGACGGAGTGACAGACGGAGGTCTGACGGGAAGTGAGTTTTGGCTCAGAGAAAACCAAGAAGGACTGAGGGGCAGAAAAAACATCTAGAAGTCTATGAGCTGTGAAATCACATATATTCTCGCATCATCAGTGGGTATACAGATAATGATGTGACCCAGAAAATATTGTGCGGAATAGAGAGCCCTGCCAAGGGTTCTACCATCTAAGCCGGCCAGGCAGATTTGCAGTGCTCATAAGGTCCATGTGTAAGGTGTCGAGGGACCCCCTCTCCAATATGTGCGGAGACTGTTTTGTTGCCTCCTGTTTATAATGATATACTCATATGCCGTATGCTCCAGGACTGTGGCACTTTGCCTTGTTAAAAGGGACTGAGTTTTATGCGTTTCTATATGCTATGTACAGTTGGTGATAATGGGTACTGTGTCTTTAAAGGGAACCTCTCAGGTCCGTTTGGGACACTAAACCAACAGGTCCTTATGGCTTGGTGGCTTAGTGTTCCAAATAACCTTATATTAATACCATCTGTGGCCGCAATGGGAAAAAAAAATAAATAAATACAGTATATTGGCCTAGAGATGAGTCCATTGGACCTGTGGGTGGTTTAGTATCCCAAATAGACCTAACAGGTTTCCTTTAAGTTCTGCAATTGCTATGCATGACTGGGGTGTATTTATGTGAAGCATGGTGGTTAACCGGTACATTCGCCTGTGCCACAAAGTAACTGCTCTACATCAAAATGAGAATGCATGACTGCATACTTTGCGTGGGCTTGATGGTGAACACTAAATGGGTTTGACCAAGTCCACAAGATAGGTGATAACTTGCTGATCAGTGGGGATCCCAGTGTTTGCCAAAAAGGAGTTGACTGCATGCAGATAGCTATGTTAAGAGTCCAGTGACACTACAACCTGGACAGTATTGTTCTGGATAAGCCTTGTCGCAGTGAAGATAATGAGAGTGTTGGGACTGGCAGACCACAGCTATCCCACTAGGGTATATATCAGGTAGCTGCGAGGTAGCCCTCCACACAGTACTTGTGCCCCCCTTGTGCAAAAGCCTCTCTCCACAGAGTTAGTATAGTCAAGGAGGGGTCAACAGCTGCTTTCGGCATCGAAAGGTTAATTTTCTCCTTTCTGACAGTGAAAGGCTATATGTTATAAATCTTCTTCCCCGTCTCACTCCAGTGCACCAGAGAACAGGGGTAATAAAGTTACTATGTACAGACTGCCAGCCATCAAAGGAAATCAGAAAGGAGATCAAAGAAGTTTTATCATTCTAAGGGTCCATTCACATCAAGTTTTTTTTTTACTTCTGTTTAACATATACAAAAGACATATGACTGTTTACATCAGGATCAATGTAAAAAAAAAAATAAAATCATCATCCGTTTCTGTCCTTTTTATAAGGAAACACAAATGTGATATACCATACTTTTTCGGGCAGAAACAAATCAGTTTTTAGATGGTCGTCCATTTTAGTATCCATTAAATGGATCTGATAAAAAAAATGTGGTTAGTGTGACCTGTGGGCAGGGGGGCCCTAGAGTACCTATAGATGTCGCCGTTGCCACCAGGCCCATCAGCAAGGGGGGGGGGGATGCTATGGTGACAACTACGACTTTTATACTTACCCTAGTGCTTGTGGGCCTCCTAAGGTTTCTGTACTCGGGTGTGACTGCACCCTTCACACCCCCTCAAATTACGCCCCTGTGATTACAGATCTATAACCTCCTAAGATCTGACCATCTCTGTATAAACCTGGTCCGAGCTGAGAAGCCACAAGACACAGACAGGGGTTCAGTAGATGCCACGTTTCTTGCCCAATTCTTTGCAGTATGCCATGTGCGCACCTGCTTTGCTTTTGCGTTGGTGATTTGTTAGATTTGCAGGTTTTGGGTAAGATATAAGTGCTCTGTGAATCAGGCTTCCAGGGCGACGCTTAGCAAAGGAAGTTTTGCATTCACCTCTTGGGGATGTGCTCTGTTTTCTGTTGGTGATTCATGAGGACAGGCTGAAAGCAGGCTGCGGTGACATTGCAAATTAAACATGACACACGCATGTCACTGAGCTACTCCACACGTACATACACTTATCCCAAACAGGGCTGGATCTTTGCTTACAGGAACCACTTAACCCCTGTGATGCAAGGATCCAGTCGGTGCAATATTTAGCCTTTCTGCTGCCAGGATCTTGCTATGTGTCTAATAGTGGAGCAACACTGTGCTTAGATCCGGGCGGCTTTCCATGTGATGAGCGCGGGGAGGGGAAGGTTTATTTAGCCAGAAGAGAAGCAGAGTTCACTTCTAAATATTTGATGTTTTAGGATCGTTAAGCATAATTAAATACACTGATGTTAATGCCGTCCGCTCAGTGGAAGTGACAGGCGATAACTGCTGCATTTTATGTGTCCTTTGGGAAAGACTCACAGACTTCCCCTCGACTTCTGTCTATGGAGCAGATGATGATAGCGGCAAGAGAAGATCTTTCCTTGCAGAAAGACAGACAATCCTATAATAATAATAAGTCGGCCTTAGATAAACCAGTTATTTCACCCATGTAGCTTTGCATCTGCATTTTCTTTCATAGGAGCAGAACACAAAAAGAGACAACAATCCATTATATATCGGACACCTATAATGGGATCATTCAGGTTTTCCGTCACGGTGTCTATCATTTTACCAGACAAAATAGCCCAGCTGCGAACACAGACAGACAATTTTAGTGATTTTCCATGGGATCCATGAAAATGACGGCAGCGCTGGATCCGTCGCATGACTGACACCAACGATACCCAGTGGACCCCATTGACTGTAATGAAGTCCGGTGGGTTTTCATCATGGTATCTGTCATTTTACCTGATAAAATAGCTCAGCATTTTGTTGAAGCTTTCAACACAGATGTGAACACAAATATATAATTTTCCTGATTTTCCATGGCATCCATTAGATTGGAGCCAATTTGTGCATGTTTGCTGGTTACGGATGAGCAATCTGATAACTTTCCTCTCTCCGAAGGATAAAATCTTTGAGTCCATGACCAGCTGTACTGTATAATGATGGTTAAACATCCTCACCCCAGGACGCTGCTAACATAATGGGATGCAGAATATTACTCTATACATAATTATACAGATCCTAATATCCTATAGCACAGTAATCCACCACAATTTATGTAGACACGAGTAGTATCTGTAGCCTGCTCCTCATTACCCGCACACATGTATCACGGTTTCATAGGACCATAATTACCTTCTCCAGGAGCATTATTCATACATGAGCGCCCGAGGCTCTGGGGCTTCAGTTCTATTTCCCCATCTTGTATAAACGGTGTCAGATTTTTAATTGTAAACAGTATTTGGCGTACCCAAAGGCATTCATGAAACCTTACAAACCTTGCTTGAACATGTTGCCCTTCTCTGTGTGTTTTCATTATGTATAACATTATTATATTACGTTCTCCTGTTCGACCCGGTTATCATCATTGTTTCTATATACATTAGGCCTCATGCACACGGCCATATGCGCTGCTTCTGTACACCGCTCCATTATGAGGGAATATCTCTGCAATACAGCAGCCAATGGAACCTGGCACAGCTGCTGCTTATGAAACAGTATGGACCCAGTATACGGCCATATTGTTGTCGGCATAACATCTTTCTATATAAATAGGGGATGTGGTGTTGACAAATGCAAAGTGTATCGGGACAAATGATCTTATCTACGATTATTCGTCTCCATAGTAATGAGGATTGCCATGTTTGAATGGCAGTAGAAGTGAGTCTGCCATCAGAACCCAGCAGATAGGGTCACCTGAATCAGGTGTTTTTGTCAATATAAAAATGAGCTTTCTTAAGGTCAAAAAGGGCGAGGTATAAACGGCAATGCCCTTATTGCAAAACAGCAGCATCTCGGCAACAGAGACACCAAGAAGACCCCATTTGAGTCAGGTGACCCTAACCTGACCCGAGGCTGGGCTGATATGCTGGGTTCTGGTGACACTCCCTTTAACAAGTGTCAATCGTCATACTATATCATTGATCGGTGTTTGTTAATGTGAAGAAAATCTGCCCATATAAAAAGGAACCTTAGATTTACATGGGTCTGATAGGACAGAAAGTGGTCAGATATCTATATGTGTAAAGGCACTCTGAGCAGATTTATTAACACTGGCATTTCATACACGAGTCTTAATAAAGGCCTGGAAAGGTGCACCCGATTTATCAAGAGTCCCCTTAATAAATCAGGCACACTCCCGTGCGCCAGCATGGATTTCCTGTATAACGCACACCAGAAAACTGGTGAGCGTTATAATAAAATTGTCGGCGTCCCTGTCCTGGTCACATTCACGGAAAGGTTGTGGAGGATCATTCACGTATGAAAGGGCAAAGATGCTCCACATTATTACACATCTACGGCAGAAAACTGCATAGATGCGTTGATGAATTTTCCCCCACTGTGCGGATTTTCTGCAACATGTCAATTCTTCATACAGATTTTCAGTGCAAATGTCAAATATTTCATTGAAAGGGGTGAATTTAGCAAGAGACTCTGCAACAAATCCAAGACAAAATCCAAATGCGGTTTTGGTGTGGATTTTAGTGTGCAAACTCTGCAACATACGCTTTTACGTGTGCATGTAACCTAAGGGTCTGTTCACACTGCCAGATTCTCTGCCCATAACAAGCGCTGATCAGTGACTTGCAGGTCGATCAACACTTTTTCGATGTCAGAAGCACGACCCCAGTTTACATGGGTACAGACAAACTACCATATCATGCCTTCAGAAACTGTGCGGACAGCCGTCATACAAGCGTTTGCTCTTTTGTCAGCTGATCATTGGACTGTTTACTGGGGGCAACAATGGGGAACAGTCGCTCAGAGTGGTCTGCTCGGGTCCATGGACAAGTTATTGTTGTTACACTGGCCAAATACACTTGTGAAAGGTCTGCTCCACCTGCAGAGGGAGGTTATTTAGTGCTGCTGTATATGTCCGGTTCTGAATGAACTTGACACACAATATAAGTCATATAACAAGTCACTATTTTATACACTATTACTAGGAAACTAAGATTCTGCTGTAAATCCCGGGTTCTCCAGTGTGTCCTCCGGCCTCAATACATGAACAGATTGTGTTGATTTCCTCAAGATATCAGTTGAATATTGTTGGAGAACTCATAGTATCTGTCAGCCTAATGATATATATAGAATTTCTGTATTGAGTAGTTCCATGTCCCTTTAAGTGAACGCCCCATTGCACATGACCCTAGATGATAGAGATCGCTCAACCTCGGCAGTATTATTTTGCTTAAGTTTTTTTTTTATTTTCATCTCTCTTCTTATTTCTAGGACCATTTTCAGCTTCTGCTAGATCTCGCTCTCTCTCTCTTCCTTCTGCTCCTTTCTTCTCCCTCCCTCTCTTTCTCTCCTCCTCCTGTTCTCGGTCTCTCTCCTCCTCCCTTTCTCGATGCTTTTGCTCTAATGCATTTCACGAGCGTGCCCTGCTATTCAATACAATCTTTATTCACTCCCCTAAGAGGTTACCCTAAGGGGGGGGGGGGGTCAAACTACCAAGTGCGGTCACTATTTTCATAGGGGTGCATGAATGGAGGGGGGCTGATTCAGGGAGGCGATTGGACCGAGGAAGCAAGCTATTAATCTACAGTATATGAAAACGGTCTCCTGTCTACCAGGGCTTCTGCACTGCGATGTATAAGAGCGGTGAGAAAGATGCCTTTCTATATTTCCTTCCTCATATCTCTGCATTTATTTCCTTCTGAATGCGTTTTACAGGAAAGTCTCTGGTCTGATGCCAGATTTTCATATTCCTTACGTATCTGTTCTATTGCGCCATAAAACTGATTCTTCTAACTACTTCTGAGGCTCAGTCCGCAAATGCCCCATAAACTATTCATTATCACATACACCTTATAAGCATTCCTTGTAGATATGAAGCTTTCTATCATTGTGTCCGCCGCCAGATACAAGGTCATAATTTTGCCATATTTGTTTGTCGTACGGAGAACTTCTCTTGGATCGCTGTGTATATATATCGATATGCATGTCCATATAATTGGCCTTAATTCATATGGCAGCTTCTCCTTTAACTCCTCACCTTACCTCATGTGACTTATTGAGAATTTCTTACCGTTCGCTCCACTTTACTCTACTATGGCCATTTCATGCTTCTGTTCCGGCAGAAGAGAGCAGAACGCCCACTATTGCATCTGTTTTTTTTCCTTTCTATCCCCTCCTATTCCACCCTAGAGCCTCACCTGTGAATCTAGTCTTTCTCTGCCCATACATGAGATGATGGCAGGATCAGCCCCCCCGCTGACCCCATAATGGTGGGCTCTAATTTTCATGTAAAGGGACTAACTCCACTCTCTTGGCTTTGGTGTCTCCTCACGTCTGCTTCTGCCGCCTCTCACCTCATTAAGAAGCCTGCAAAGCTTAACAAGTATCAAAACCAGTCTATTTCGCTATCTTGCCTCTTTCCCCACCTTCTGTTAACACATTAGGAGCTCCTACACTTATATTTCGGTTCATCTGACAATTGTACACGTTATTATCAAGAAGTTTAATTAGACTGAGACGTTACTTGGGTTCACAGCGCATAGACAGCACTGTCTGTTCTCACTTCTCTTCTCCCTCCCTCTCTTCTCTATCATTCTCTCCTTCTCTCGTCAGCTTGGTTTTTTTTTTTTTACATTGTGTGTATGCCTCTGGGCTCTGTTATATCTGCCACATCTCGCAATTCATGGCTGGTGTGTGTGTGTGATGTTGTGTTGTGTGAAAGACGACGAAAAGGGCCAGCTAACTAAAAATAAGTCAACTCCACACACACAGCATAAAACACTTGAGCGTCTTTGTCTTTAGAGATGAGGGTATGGCGGTATGCCTTGTGTATGTAGGTGTTTTGTGCTGTTCAGGTGACCTATAGTCCACAAAAGAAGAGCTGCGGTACAAAAAAAACTAAAATTTTCCAACTAATAAATTTCCGATCTATTTCGAGCACTAATCCAATGGGGCTTTTACCTTTTCACCTGTGTATCGGTTGTTTTGTAGATAGTTTTTCTTTCTTTTTAGCGTTCCCATGTTTAGCATATTCACGACGGGAGTGCATTAATCTGTCACAATACCTTCTTATTAGCACAAGCTATTTGCTCATTGTCTTTGAGAGGTTTGTGTATCGCTAGACACAACACAATTGTAAGCAATATATTACATAGTAATAGGATTTAGGGCATGGACTCATTGATGAAGAAGAGAGTAATTAGCAGAATTAACAATACCACAACGCGCTGTAAACATCCTATTATCGCATGAGCAAAGGTTATGTTACACCAGATTGTTTCAGCCTTGTTAACCAGTATCTTTCTTTTTTTCCCCTTCCTTCCAGGTATTAGTCAGCCGGTCAGGAAGCCACAACATCACTGCATGGTTTTCCATGGGATTATAAAATGAAAACCTAAGTGGAGTGCAACGTCTTCCTTCCATACTCTTCCAGTTATAACTTGTCACCAGTTTTCCCAGCTCCCTCCCAATAAAAGTCAAATAAGTACTTGATGTTGTCAAGTAGCGATATATCGAGAAGAAAGATTCCTCATGCCCCCCCTTATTCTGGAGAGAAAGATCAAACCACCGCTACTTGTCTGTGAATACATTCTGGTGAAAAGTCCCTAGGATTCTGCCGGTCACGCAACATTGCACTTATTCTATACGTTCAACCCTGCCCCCTCCGTCTGTGCCCTGCCATGAAGCAGGATCACTCACTGCTGTAAAGAGAAGGAATAGGAGGGCTGAAATAATAGAAAATATTTTTTTTTCTACTGAAAAAGGGGACAAAACGCAAAAGGAAGAAATGCTTTAATTCAGTTTACTGATCCGGACGGTGGAATAAGCCCTGTCGGGTGCAGGGACGAGACCTCCTGTGGATTGCACTATTTTCTATTTATCACCCTTTGTTGGATTTACAAATTTCAGGGATGTGAGATGGGAAAAAAACAACTACTGATGAAGACAGGTGAATAACAACATACAGATGCCTTCAGTCTTTCACTAAGAGGTACGTGCATGATGGGGGATTAGGTGCTTGTACTGGTTTTGGTATCAGATGGGACTGCAGATATATAGAGAGAGATTTAAGGTGCATTTTTATTTGTTAGAAATCTTAATGTTTCTGGTTTAAAAAAAAAGACAAAGCACATCAGTTCATATAACAAAAAAAGGTATATTATAGTATAATGATGATAGTTCGCCAATGGCGTGATCAATTGTAGCATACAATGGCCACAACAAAGAACAATAACTGCATGGAGCTGCGATGTCTATGTAGAGTCATTCCATAAAATTAGATGAAAGGAAAGTTGTTGAAAGGAAAAAAGTAAAAGCTCAAAGGATAATGTAATGGAAAATAATAGTAAATTGAACAAAAGTGAGAGTGAGCTTTACTTTATGTACACTGGCTCTATTGCTTCTTAACTTGGTTAAGTGCTGCTAGTGAAACTGGGGGTCATAAAGCGATACCGTATCAATGAAATACAGGCAAGAGTGAATTAAAAAATTACTCCGGTATAAAAAAAAAAACCCAAAAACATTACTTATGAAATATGAATGAATGAGGAGTGAATGAATAACATGGTAGCACCAAGGTCCTGGTTTCAAGTCTGACTAAGGACAATAGGTGTATGAAGTGTATATTTGCCCCGTCAGCTGTTTCCCCATCCCTCAGATTATGCACTTTTTGAACAAGAGTACCTGTAGAAAAAGTACACAAAGTGACCCTTACAAATTTAAAATGTGATGGCGAATAGGGTGTAATATTACCAAGTGAACTCTGCTGTGAATACATTCCTTTAGGGTCCCCTCTGTATTACCACAAAATGGGCGCCAGTTTGTTAGACGACCTGTTGATCAGTGGAGTCACTCCCCCGTCTGCTCCTAGCTAAGCACGCACCAGTGATCTCAGTGTTGTGGCCATCTTCGGTGCCTTCTATAGCGTTCTGTCGCTGTTGGATCCAGGACATTACCGGAAGCTGCAGCAACGAAGGAGACGGTGACAGCAGAGCAGTGGCTGCACCTAGGGACTACAATGAATGGAAGCTACAGGGGCACACAAAGGAAGGACATGGCACTATGGTATTAAAGCTTGTCAAGCCAGGTATAAAAAGGGTGCGTGTCTCAGACTACTGATGGGCAAAGGTGGGATGTAGCCAGTTCTCCCCAATTTTGATGGTTGTTAAAAGTATAGGTCTTAAAAAGAGGTTCCCTGAACATCCTAATCTATGTGTAGAGCAGGAAACCAGAAGTTTCCTGCCCTACCGCTCTCCAACATGTTGGCCACAAGCCTATAGCTCTGCTCCAATCACACAAGACATTACAACTCAGCACCTGGAGCATAGAAATAGTGGGGCAGAGGAGTGTGGGGGGACTGAAGGGTCATTAAACTGTGCAGGGGTACTGAAGGGGCCATTAAATAATGTAGGGCACGTTAAATTGTGTGGTCTATTATACTGTGTAGGGGTAACATTACACTGTGTGAGCACTGAGGGTCATTACACTGTATGGGGGCATTGAGGGGGACATTAAACTGTGTGGGGGGTGCTGAGAGGGGGACACTATCCTATGTGGGGCATTGGGGGGGGGGAGATTATTAATATAAGTCTACCTAATTTATATATGGGGAACATTAATGTTGGGGAAAGGGGACACTCAGGGTGACAGGAGGCAGTGTGGGTGCTTCAAAAGGACGTGGCTATGCTGTAAAGGGGCCATGCCCTGAAAAGCTTTCACACGCACACAACCCTCCAATGTAATGTCGTCAATCTCTCCTCACTCCATGTATGATATAAGTCTCTGAACAGAGCTGTGGAATATTTTGGCACCATATAAGCAGCAGGATTGAATACTCTCTCAGAAGTTTGGTATGTTGGATGGTCAAACATACATACTGGAAATTAACTTAGTGCCTAAGGGTACTAGAGGCTGATGCCAGGCTTTCAGCTGGCCATACACATTAGATGTATATTAGCAGAACCTGAGAAATTTGATGGAACCAGCTGACTAATGTGTATAGTGGTCCCCCAACTCTCCAGTGATGGCAGATGGTGGGGCGAGAAGGGGCAGGCATGTTGGATTTCAGTATGCCAAATCCTATTGTTCTTGGGGAGATAAACCATCACCAGAGGTGTCTGGCAGTAACTTTCTCCCCATTTAGAATACATGTATGTTTGGCCAAGTTGAGTATATATGGCCAGCCATAGGCAATCACTCCTTTTATATAGGAACTTCTATGTACCAAATTACTGAGCAGGTAATAACCAGAGGTGACAAATAATCACTTTTACATGTCTCCGACTGTACAGCACTTCATAGAGACGCTTCCCTGCTAATGTCATCTTCGTGTACAGATGTGATTCTTCATGAACTGTCACATGAGAGTAGAAGTACATTAACACAGCAGTCAGAGCCGATATCATTTCCCTGACATTTCAGTATTAAGTATGAGAGACATCACTGGTGGATGGAATCAGAAATCTTACAGCGAGCCATGTCAACTGGGAAAACAACAAGCAGAAATGAAAGGGCTCGAAAAACAAACCTGAAAGACTGCAAGAGTCTCCTTCCAGAAGGCGATCACATGAGAACATGTGGGGATAACATAAAACGTGTCTGGAGTCGGCATTAGCTCATTAATCCTCGGTAAACTAACCCATGTGCATCTGTCAGGTATACATGGGTTACAGGATAGCTCTGCCTTGGGGGCGAAGATACAGATAACTAGAGAAGAAGAGGACATGTTTGTGAGGACCTTCCTGACCTACTGGAGACATCATGGATTGACCTATAAGGGTTGTCATTTGTAAAAGACAGGCCATGTTGTGTATTTAAACAGGGCTGTGGATTCGGTAGGCCAAATGACTGACTACTCTACTTTTCCACAGTCTAACTCTGACTCCTTTATAAATGACTGATAGTCATGGCCAGTCAGAAGCGGTAAAGATCCTCCAATGTATTAAAAAACCAGTGACTGAATTCCTATGAAAGTAAATATGGAACAACTATGCATCTAAATATACAATATTAATAACTGTATAATATAATTAAAAAGTAATCATTTTATTTTGAAGCCGAGCTTTTTTCCGACTCCACTCAAAATTGGTCTGACTCCATCCTGACGCTTAAATATTATCAAAGCATGCTATATAGAAAACATGAAAGCTCTACACAATAGCCTCAAGACTAGTATACTGTACACCAGTCTTGAAGCTCCCTGTGGCGGTGGCGAATACGCTTAATTCATGATGAGGAGCATTTTCCCAGGAGTCTCTGCGCCTCGGTTAAAATCTATACCAGTTCGTGGTATGGTGGAAATGATAATATCTGGCCCCACTTAGAGAAAAGTGAGGAAGGCACAAAAACACAACAATGGCAAGTGACATTAAAAAGTCAAACTGCAAAATTACGACTTTATTAAGCCAAACAAGTGGTGTAAATGAATAATGAATTCCATCAGTGTTCCAGTTATTATAGAACTTGTTCTTATCACATAGATGGCCAATATTATTATATTGTCTCAGCTCAATAACAACCAGAGGACGCCAGATCTTCAAACGATTACATATTACATATGAGCCAGTCATCCAGCCAGAGTCTGCGTGAGATCAGATAGGAAGTATATGGAGTGTGTAGGGGCTACTGTTGGGTGAAGGTTCTGAGGAGTAATGTAGAAAGGGGCATGATTGGGGGGGACTAAAATGTAGAAAGGTAGATTAAGTAGTGTGAGAGATCAGTCTAAAAAGATGGTGATATTCTGGGGTAGTGCATTCTAGAGCACTGGTGCAGCACAAGCAAAGTCTTCTGGATGGCATTAGAAGGTTGGGACTATGGAGGAGGTTAAACTGTTTGCAGAAAGTAGAGATCGGAAGGTAGCCATAGATGGAGGAAATATAAGGTGGTGAGGCACTGGGGAGAGTTTTGTGAGTGAGAGTAGGAAGTTTACATTGTATTCTGGACAAGCAGTGCAGTGACCGGCACAGGGCAGAGGCATCAGTGTAGCGGGTGGACAGAAAGCTGAATCTGGCTGTTACATTCAGAATAGACTGGAGACGGGAGAGTTATTGATGGGAAGTCTGAATAGTAGCGAGTTACAGAAAAGACAATGAGCGTTATGGTTTATACGTTATCGATTATAATAATGACACTATTTCTCACACTGGGTGACTTACAGCATGTAGACATCTTCATGGAATGGTGTACAACGAAATACAATATATGTGTTACTACAGAGCAGTGGTCCCCAACCTGGAGCTCACCCCTCTAATAGTCACAGGGTGATGTCATTTTGGTGACCACTGCTATAGAGGCACGAGGAATATACTATATTTTTTGGACTATAAGCCACATTTTAGCAAGAAAATATCTTAATAAGCCCTGCATATTATAGTCTGCAGTCCAACAGTGCCAGAGCCACCACTGAACACTTCTTTAAAGGGGTTATCCACCTCTGGAATATTGATGGCCTATCCTTAAAGGGGGTTATCCAGTTTCTAACATTGATGGCCTATCCTTAGATTACATATTTAGATCACCCAAGCTTGCTGACGGTCTCCTTCTCTTACATCTGTGGGCAGAAGCTGGCTGGGGCTGTAAAGACTGCAGGTGACAATCGAGGGCCTGGGCCAGTCGTAGTAGTGGGTAGTATGTGGTGGTAGTTGCCGGAGCCAGGTGATGGACAGAGCTGTAGAGCTGCCTGCCATGGTCTCCTTACTTTATTACTGAACCAGTATAGACATGCTGACTGGCTCTATGTATATACATTGCCATTGGTCGTGGTGCTCTGATATTCTCCTGTCTTACTGACATATTTATAACTTGTTGGTTTCTTAAGTATATACTGTCTTGGGTAGCTGGCAGTATCTGGGTCACAGGACACTTTCATAATATGATATCCTTGCAGTTGAGATGATTTTTATGTGCATAAGGTAAAGATAAGAAATCCTGTAACCTGCTTTCCTCCACAGTCATGTCTTTTTCCCTTCCTGTTTATCAGGCCTTACAATGTGGCCAGCACCTGCGCAGGCCTACTATCTAGTGCCAATGCAGAAACACCACTTGTCTTACAGTAATAATGGAAATATTTTTCACTCTGACATGACCACTGTCTCGCCTGTCCCTGCACCAGGCAGACAGCACATGCATTCAGTGCAGGCACATATACAGATAGCAGAATCTCCTGTATATGGAAATAGCATGTAAAAGGATAATAATCCAGATGGAACAGGTCTGGCGTCCAATCCTGCTGGGGTATGGAATATTCACATACACCTTTGGATCCAGACTATTGGAATTATACTGTATGTATACTATACATATGTATGAGTGCCGGCCTTATAATATTGATTGTATCTGAATCATAACTACATTTTAGTTTGCATCTTAGCGTATGTAAATGACTCCTCACATCCAGATTGGCTTCATATATTGAATTATATTACATTTCCCAGTAACATATTACAGCTGTGACTGCATGGCTCAGATGATATATCGAGAAGGAGATATTTTACATGAGATAATGTTTTATGAAGATGTGGCTGGCCTGCTGCACTACATTCTGACCTAAGGACACTACATTCCCATGTAGTGGGAATATGTTCACTGCCTGCCCTCAGCAGGTAAGTGTCCTGCAATTCTGTCAGATACCCCTTGCATCTAGGCTTGATGGCTGACAACACTGAAGAATCAGAGACGTCCGGTCAAGCCTAGACGGAAAGGTTTGCCACTGAGATTGCAGGGCACTTGTTTACTTAAGAATCCCCTATGTAGTAATCGAGGCTGACAGTAGCACGAGTACTGGATGACATTTTGACATAATGGATTTATGATCAGACATTGACTTAGTCCTCGTGCATGAAAGGGAATGTCAGGAATCTAAATACCCGAGCTTCTACCTGCCCGCCCAGCATTCTTCATTCTGTTCTGTGCAGCACTGCTGCGGGTGATTCTGTACTGCTGCATTGCTTCACAGTTACTATTCCTACCAGTCAAACTTTGGCTGGGTCTGTTCAGCTAGTAAGATGGCTTGAGATACAGAACCAATCAGGGCTTCAGTATCCAATCCGTGGGCTGAGGCAGGGTATTTAACATGACATTTTTCTTTACTCGAGTGCCTGTGATTACCTTAGTTTCCCAAGCTCTTTGTTCCCAGAGTTCACCTATAAGTGCACCTGTTTTCTGGAACCTTCTCTGTGTTTACAACCTGGGTCCTGAACCACAAAGTCCATCCTGCCTTTCGGTGCACTCAATACAGTGGAGTATGAAGTCTCCATGCGGAGATGCGATGCTTCTAGGGAAGAAAAGCTTTGTACATACAGCACGCAATGTAACAGCCAGCAAAGAAGTACCCTACTTCCATATGAAATGCAGGGGTACACTAGAGGCCCAATGCCCTGTAAGTGCCCTATAGGTCCTATTGTAGCTCCATACCAAACTGCATTGTGCTTGAGGCCTTACTTGGCTGGTATCACATATAGCAGTTGTGACTGGCCAGTTGTCTTATACTTCAGCCAGATACAACCAATGACACTCACTATCTGGTCAGCGGTTTTTAATTCAGCAAAAACTACACCAAATCGCTAGACATATGTAAACACTCCCTTAGCAGATGGAGGCAGTCAGTAGGTATGGGGATAGTTGGAAGAACAAGATAATGGGGGATGTTATAAGGATTGTATCCGACCTCTACGTGCATCTTGGGTTGTCCCTTGTGTGAGAATTGAAACCTGTGCTAGCCAGGAGCTGGGGTACATTTCAGCTATGACCCATTTTCTGGTGGGAGTTGTAGTAAATCTGATGGGCTGAAGCACCCTGGCCTGCCTTGATCCCCAACCCTACTTCACCCAGTGTCTTAAAAAGCAGCAAGGGGAGTGGAAAAACATCAAAGTGTTGGATCTTTGGAGCAAACTGGGGTTGTGCACCAAATATGCACCATGTCTATGCCCATTTTCTGGCGTAAATTTCCCAAAATGTGTAATATTCAGAGCTGCCTTACTCTTCTAGGACGCTTAGGAGATATGTGAACTAGCACTAGTGAGCTTATAAAAAGCTGTGGAGCAAGAGAATGAAGACAGGGTGCAAATGTCCATTACAACGTCTTTATATAGATTTTTACGAGGACCGCTACCAGCCGCTCTATTAGCGCTGAAGAAAATTTGCCTGAGACTTGTTACAAATCAATAGCAGGAATAAAAATGCACATATTTCCTTTGCTAGTGAAGAGTTTAAGGTTAACAGGAGTGCTTAAATATGGTTTATGGTAAGTACAGAGGTGTCCAGTATTTGTCAATTATTTCCCAATAAAAGTTTGTTTTACGCCTCGTCGCTATCCTTTCTTGTTAGTCGCCTCTTTGTGGTATTAACATGGTAACATATCAGCCTTTATTAGTCACATCCTTGAATTTGAGCATAAATTCTCTTTTATGTGCATTTTGGGGAGAATTTCTTACAAGATATTTAATCAATGTAGAAGCATATGGTGGCTGAGAAGCATCTGCTGTGAGCAGAGGAAATGCAGAGATTTAGAGTTGCCGGAGGTAGACGTGAGAGAAGTAAAGTTAGGAGATCTCATGATTTACTAGGGAGACTGTTTTCTTGGGGTGTACTGGAGAATATCAAGATGTATAAATCACAGGGAAAGCTTTTTGTGATGAAGTGCTTGGCAGGGAACTTGTTACACACACTAAATACACAATGACACCCATCTATGCCTACGCTGGTCAGCAATATTTTCCCTTGCCCTTATTTCAGTAAAAGGTTAGAGTGACAACTATTATTAATGGATGACTTTTGCCAGGGCCATCAGTATATCAAGAAGGCCAACAGCGACGACTCCCGCTGCTTTAGGCAGCTTTACATTGTGTTTTGGTGGACGACATTTATTTTTTTTCAGCACTTTATTACTTCCCTTTTTTTTGTGCATTACAGTCAGTTTCTTATACAATGAACTGTTGTCAACTTCCTAAGGATCCCTACCTGCGATATGTATATGTGACAGATATAGCCCATATCAGGGGTACATACTTACCAACAGTTTAACACGTTTGCGTGGGGATTGGGTGGAGTTGACCAGGAAATGCCTGATTTGAAGAAATTTGGGACATTCCCAGCAAATTCAGTCAAGTACGTTGTTACCTTTTCCACAAATGAAATTATTTTCAGGGCCAAATATATCTATCTATCTCTCTCTCTCTCTCTCTCTCTCTCTCTCTCTCTCTCTCTCATATATATATACACACACACACACACACATATTATATATACACATACATATATATATATCTGTGTGTGTGTCTGTGTGTAAGCTGCAGTAGTCACATGGACAAATGTGGTATCACAGTAGGTAAGTAACCAAAAACCGGCAAGGTGCTTGCGGGTGGCAGGGGATTTACCAAGCAAGTATTTGCTTATTATTTTATTTTAGTACATTTTCTGCTGTTAGCCTAATTTTTTTACATTTTCCGACAGCCCCGTTTCACAGTAATGTAAAATCACCATTGTTATAACCAGGGATGTGACTGACTCTGACTACCGAATCTTTCCACAGCCTGACTCTGAATACTGGTCAGACTCCTTCATAAACAGCCGAACGTCATAGACGGAAGCTGCAAAGCTCCTCTAATTCACAAAAGTTAGTGATTGATTTCCTATAGACAAACTATATATCTAATTCATTATATAATATTAAAATATGTATAATAGAATTAAAAAGCCAGAGTCAGTAACTTTTTTCCAACTCCACCCAAAATTACCCCTAAGGGCGCATTCACACGGCCGAGTTTCACTCCGTGTTTTTGTGGGATTGATCAGCCTGCACCTTATGCCGACTCCTAGCAGTATAGTATCTGCGTAGATAAGCTGTGACATCATCTATTGTCAGTAGGGAATGCAGTGATGGGTCACTATGGGTTTTACCCATAAAATAAAAAAAAAATTTAAAAAGCTGTTTAAACCTAAAAGTTTGGTTTAAAAAATATAGACCATTTTTGGTGACGCATTCCCTTTAAGTTTATTGCACTATAGACTACAGAAGAGACACCTATGATGAAAACAGATGGCAAATATAGACAAAATGATCTTATGTCAGGGATAGATGTGCTAAAAAGGGACTGGTGAAATCCATGATCTCCGACCATCCATATTTCTATTACCGAAGCATTGCTTAGATCACAGACGTCACCAATGTCACGTTCTCACACTTATCTATGAGATAGAAGACGATCGTCTTAGTTAGATTTGGCCATTATTTTGTCATTTCCTGGAGATATCTCCACAAATTACATTCCTAGAAATGAATAAAGACAAATATCTGACATTTACAGCTTGTGAAGTGAAGGATATTCAGTAATATGAATCCCATCTGGAGAATAGTTGGTGAGATATTCCCTGCGTCTGTATTCCTATGGAGTTATATTATCACATGCACGTTCCCTAGGGTTATATTAAAATTGCATGTAATATGTTATGAGATATTGCAATGCAATTGAAATTTTTTTCCCTTCACAGCAAAAATGTCGTCAATTTCAAGTGACGCCTCCCCAAAAATAAACACTTCGGTGCAGTGAAGGTTTCAGGACTGTCACCATGGAGTTCTAGCCAAAATTTCAGTAAATTGCATGACGTTTCCTACATACAGTAGAGCAATGGACTTATCACATTATATGTTTACTGGGATAAATCCACCGATTTTGGCGGGACCAGCCCACCAAGTAATGGATGGAACATGGGAGAGATGGATCTGGCATGCTGGAATCCTGTTAAAATCCTTTTGTTTTTGGCCACCACTGATCCATTTAAGGGATCGGTTAGAAAAATGGACACTTTAGCATGTTTTTTTTTTTGCTTTTTTGTTTCTGCTTTCTGAGCACGTGCAGAAAAAAAAAAAGCACACAGTAATAACAGACAGTATAATGGACGCCCGTCTGTTACTGTATATTAGCCATAGACAATGTTGAAAAATAACGTACTCTTGCCATCCGTCATAAGTCCCTTATTATGAATGGACACAAGTCCTGCACCCCGGGTTTTTATGTCCATGAAAAAAAACGGACTTGTGACGGATTTGGTGTAAATGGACAGTAACGGACCACAGATAAAATCCCATTGAAATCAATGGGATTTTTAACTAATTTATGACAGTTCTGTTAGTGTCCATTGTTAACATATTGTTATGAATTCTAGCAACGGACACTACTGACGGTAGTGTGAACGCCTCCTTATATTTAAAGGGGTTTTCCAGGACAAACTACTGAGGGGCCAGGGGCATGTGTAAGATTAAAAACAAACAAATATACTCCCATGTCCCTAGCGCTCTGTTGTCTGCCACTGTAATCCATTCTGTTGAGCAGCATGCCTTGATCCTCGAAAGCCCTGCGCCCCACATGACCACGACTGTGGCGGTGGACAAGAGAGCACCAGGGGGAAGAGAGTATGGGGTTTTTCTAATGTTACACCAGACCCAGCCCCCTCTGTGGTTTGTCCTGTTCCTAGACAACCCCTTTAAAAAGCTCAATCTTTCTGTTCTCAGGGACAGATGTCTCCACCAGAAGTGTCTGGCAGCAGCTTATTCCTCTCCACTGAGAAAAGATGCATGCTTGGCTGAACTTAGAGTGCATGTATATGGGGAAGGGTTTAGGAGATTGGTGTAAGGGGTGTGAGAATTAAGAGGCTGTGGTCTCTTAATAAATTAGGTGCACTCTCCTGTACCTAAACCCGCACCAGTCAGGAACTGTTGTAGATTCCCCAAATAACTCCCATCGGTTTTCTGGTTGTAATAAATAGGTCAAGCCAAGGCAGCCAGGCTCTCCCCACTCTCTTCCCAAAAGCGGTGAGCGAGATACAGAAGAAATGGTGTGGCACCAGAATTACAGAAGACTGGCGTAGATGGGCTAATACATCCCCCTGGTGTTTTTGTGATCATAGATATCCATTAAGTAGGGGTTGTTTGTTTTGTTCTACCTATAGGACTTGTCTACAGGTAAATGCGGCCCTGTCTACGAGTTCACTAACAGATACAATAGCATCTATCTCCTATAGATATATATATTTGTAGATAATTAAAAGATAATTAACATTTTTGCAAATATAAGTAGTTAAAAATTCTGCAGAGTTTTAAAGATTTTCTCTAACCATCTTAGTGGTGACATCTGTTGTCTTGATCAGTTGCCAATGGACATGACCACGAATGCAGAAATTTTTTATAGTCTGGGACTTGTCAGGATCCCAGCCATGATGTCCTTATTGTGAGCAGGTTATCAGGCAGGGACACTACATGTATCAGAAGATATCCAGGCCGCTATAAGGAAATAATGGCTGATTTTCTGACATTAGATAGCTCCTGCATTCATGGTCGTACCCAGTGGCAACCAATGAAGACAACAACTTGTAACCACAAGATATTTAGAGAAAATCTTTAAAGCTCTGCAAAATGTTTACATTTATTTATATTTGCAAAAATGTTTAACTTTTAATTATCTACAAATTTAAAAATGGTTATGTACGTGAGAATATCCCTTTAAGTGTATTATATATTATACCTGATGTATTATCATTACTATAACATGTATTGTTTCCCAGGAAAGAAATCAAGTGGTAGGAACATCATATAATGTAATTTCTCAACTCTATCTGAAGTGAAAAAACGTAATGTTCTCTATGGAGAGAGATAATGATGTATTGTTTTATAACAGATGACATGTTATTCTCCCCTTGTGTACTTCTTCATGAAGTAGATAAGACTTGTACATAGTGAGAAGCTGTGTGGGCGGTGTATTACAGGGGAGCGTTAATAAAGAAAAATAATAATTATCATAGAATCATTTCTATAGGATGCCAAGTCGTACGTGAATATACCAAGAAACTGCGAACAATCACAAACATGGATGTGTCTTATAGGTCCATCGGGAACCACAAGGCTTAGAGACAGGAATTATTTTTGGACAGATCCAGAACGTAGTGTGACGTATCTTTGCAGGACTGTAGTATACAATCTGTACAAAGCAATCCCTCCAGTTCTAGACAAGTACACCGTACCCTGTGCAGCTTAAAGGAACACTAAACCTACAAACAAGTGATCCAAGTAAATATGTAATTCACTGACTTCACTGTTGGTCAATCCGCAGCATTTTCTGCATGTTCCTATATAAATCCAGTAGAGAACACAGGGGGCAGTCTGCTGCTGATCTACTCCATCTTTGCCTGGAGATCAAAGGGGAGGGGCTTAAATGGGGGTTGTCCAGGGAGTTATTCACTTATTTGTTCCAGCAGACTTGATGGTTCCTGGGATTCTGGCCTGTTTCCAACCCAGAGTCACATGATCGGAACCAGCGCTCCAACCCCCGGGTAGTTCCATACCCTCCCACCCTTCCCTTATAGCCCGACTATAGTAAAGCCAGCCCCAGTAGCACATGTAAGATCAGGGAAGGAGGGGGCGGTGCGCTGGTTCTGATCATGATTCAGGGCTCAGAACCCCCAGGTCTATCATCAAGAGTCCGCCAGATCAAGTAAGCTAATCTTAACTCCCTGGACAACCCCTTTAACAGCCGTCTTGTCCTACTGCAGACAGGACACAGCAGGGAGGCGCCAACACCAGCCAGTTGTCTTACAATCTGTCGCAGGAAAGTGAGGAGGAAAAGGGAGATATGGCTGAGCTCCTGGGACACAAACTTTTTATTTTTATAGATTTCTCAGTTTTAATTATAATATAAGAGAAAATAGAATCAGAGGGAAATAAGGAGATGAAGGGAGGAAGTGCTGGGATATTTTTTATGGACTTTCTAGGTTTAGTATTCCTTTAACAAGGACTCTTCTGGATTAGCAAAATGTGTGAGCTTTTTTCAGAAACAATATGACTCTTACCCTCTTGGAATGATTTCCGTAGTCTGATATGTCCTCTCTAGGTATTCAAATGAAATCTAAATATCTCCAGGCCATTATAAATAACCATGTGATCAACAGGACCAAAAGGAAAGGAGGAGATGAAGGGAAGGAAAGCTGAGATTTACTTTCTGCATTGTCTATGTACAGTATGGTGCTCCTTTAAGAGTGCAAAACCAAAAAGGCGCAGGTGGGAGCAGTAAAGTCTGACTCTAGAGCCCTCCCGCCATCAGTGCTGAGTAAAGCGCCCTTCAGTCAGCTTCATTTTATGTTTTTGTCCTATATTACTTGTTAGTTTTTCATGAGAGGGACCAGCGGTGTAGTTTATTGCACTTGACATTTACAACATATATAGGTTGAATGATTTTTATTACATTAGCTGAAGTATGCATTTCTAACCAAAGTACAAATAGAGGATGTGGATCCCATTTGACATATAGAGAACCTAACTTGTGCATCTTCTACTAAAGTAATAGCAATAGGGCAGATTTGCAAAGTGCGTTTGTGTTTTTTCCATGTTGTATCTTACATATAACATACCGAT
This sequence comes from Leptodactylus fallax, assembly GCA_947044405.1. Classification (NCBI taxonomy): domain Eukaryota; kingdom Metazoa; phylum Chordata; class Amphibia; order Anura; family Leptodactylidae; genus Leptodactylus; species Leptodactylus fallax. Next base: position 4,116,515 of record CAMRHE010000138.1, on the reverse strand, counting down.
GTACATTACTGCATTGTGCCGTTTTTATCTCCGGCTGCTTTCAAGATTTTTCTAGACACTTTGTAACTTTTTTTTTTTTTTTAATAGATTTTCACTAAAATACACAAATCTGTACACTGTGATGCAGGTCTGTGATAAATCCTTTCCTCCCCATAATCTCTGCTTTAAATGCCAGTCCTCCTGGGGTAGTTTATAAGCCAAGAATAATGGGGTGATACGTTAAAAGGGTGTCCATCACCAGCCCTGCGGATAGATAGGTTAGGGTCACCTGAATCAAAGTGTGTTTGCCCCTTGTGAATCACTGCCTCCATTGCTGAGATGTCACCCCTTTTTTATCAATGATGCTTACCTCTTTGGAGCAACAACAATGCGCTCTTTGCTCCAAAGAGTTCATTTGCATATTGACAAAAACTGTGACATCTAGTAACAGGGGCCCCAATTCACAAGGGGAAAACACTTTGATTCAGGTAACACTAACCTATCTATCTGCAGGGCTGGGCTGATATTCTGGGGTCTGGGGCTGGTGACACCTAACCTATCTATCTGCAGGGCTGGGCTGATATTCTGGGGTCTGGTGACACTAACCTATCTATCTGCAGGGCTGGGCTGATATTCTGGGGTCTGGTGACCCTAACCTATCTATCTGCAGGGCTGGGCTGATATTCTGGGTTCTGGTGACACCAACCTATCTATATGCTGGGCTGATATTCTGGGGTCTGGTGACACTAACCTATCTATCTGCAGGGCTGGGCTGATATTCTGGGGTCTGGTGACACTAACCTATCTATCTGCAGGGACAGGCTGATATTCTGGGGTCTGGTGACCCTAACCTATGTATCTGCAGGGACAGGCTGATATTCTGGGGTCTGGTGACCCTAACCTATGTATCTGCAGGGCAGGCTGATATTCTGGGGTCTGGTGACCCTAACCAATCTATCTGCAGGGCTGGGCTGATATTCTGGGGTCTGGTGACACTAACCTATCTATCTATCTGCAGGTCTGGGCTGACACGCTGGGGTCTGGTGACACACTCCCTTTAACTCACATACGCTTTTGCAGCAGGTGCAGGGCATGGACCAGAGGGTAGGGCAGGCATCTGCCTCAGGCACAGTTGTCTACTTGCCTAGATGGTTATATCATAATGCACCTACTGTTTTGACTGACTGTAACAAGGTTTGACAGGGAATTAGAAATATATCTAAACCTGGAAATCCCAACATAATAAAGGTCATTACTTTCACTCATCCCAGCACTGGTCCATTTCTGATGCTGCCCAGGTTGCTGCTGGTCTCCACTCCTTGGTTTTGCCCATTTACTGTCACCAGAACCTAGTATATCACCCCAGCCCCGGTTAGGGGAGCCTGAATCAAATGGTGTCGTCCCCTTGTGAATCGCTGCCTCCATTGCCAAAACCTTGCTATTTTTGTCAATATACAATTGAGCTTTTTGTAGTAACGAGGGCGTTTCCATTGCCCCAGACAGGTAAGTAGCAACATTCTCCTTGTTCCATACCACGATAAGGGAAACACCAACTCTAGTGTTTCAGGTGACCCTAACCTGTCTGTGGGTTTAATGCTGGGTTCTGGTGCTACACTCCCTTTAAGGATTGGGATATTAAATGACTAGACACAAGCACAAAACCATTGGAGCCACATAGTGGGGGCAGATAACAGAGGGGCGCATATTTCAGCCCACAAGCTGGTTTCACTACTGCTATTGCGGCATACGTGATATTTTGGGATACCGACCCTCATGACAGTAGGGGGATATTTAATGATCCCTCTAGTTCTGTACATTGTGTAATATAAATGATAGTGGCCACACTTGTCATATTAACAGTGTAGTAACAAAAATGAATTCGTGTAGTGCTTATCTTGGAAGACATATATCAAATCGGCAGCTGCTCGAAATGATGCTAATACTTGGCATCCCCATCTATCGTGCTGTTTCTTGGTTTTTTACACAGCTGCCTGAGCTGTAGTTTTTGTTCCAGCCCTCCAGCAAGCCATGCTAAAATATTTATTATAGAAATATATTGATCACTATTGTTAACAAGCATGAAAGCCGTGCTCATGATCTGAATGTGTATTATATACTGAGGCTCTACTAACAGTATACATCTACTAGGGCCATGCAAAGATATAACAGGACTTGTCTGTGCTCCTGACACGTCTGCTTCACTAAATACTTGTGTTACACATAATATAGGCATTATGTCGTTCCTCTGTTATTCCTCCTGAATGTTTATGAATGAATTGACAACTGGGTGTTACCATTCCCCTACACAAAGGAGTGTGTCTATACAAAATCTGACACAGAAAGCAACGATTGTATTAGGCTATGTGAGGACACCCCCACAGCTGGTGACACCCATTTGCAATTTAAAAAAAAAAAAAGGTCATTATTAGGGAAAATACAAGTAAAAGACGACCCAACAGAACAGGCGACGGCTCCTCTTTTAAGCATTTATTCTATTTATTCTGAATTGCCTCATTGCTCTTTATTCTGAATTGCCTTTGCTTAGCTTGGATTTTCTGGACAGTATTTTGTAAATGTTAAAGAGATTGTAGAAATCCATATGTAAACGATCACTTAAAGTTCAATAAACTTTACATAAATCAATAGTGCATTGCATGTGCACGAGGAGTAACTTTCTGACCATTATATGGCTTATATTTTTTAAGCGGTTTCCCCTATGCAGGTTCTCTCCTTTCTCCCTGAGCTGGTGGGTACAGCCTACCTGCTATTATGTCTGCCATAGATAGCACACCGAAAGTAAAGGAGAATCTGCTTCCTAACTTTCACTCAAAAGTGCCAGATTCTAGAGGACATACAGATGTAGCAGAGTTAACCTGAACTTCTGCAATTGGTTAAACTGCTGCAGCGTGATATCTTATCACAGAAGACAACAAAACCAATGAAAAAAGTCATTGAAAAATGTTTTTCCAGTGCCTTTTCATTGGTTTTTGTTCTCTTCTGTGATAAGATATCACCTTGCAGCAGTTTAACAATTGCAAGTTCGAGTTAACTCTGCTACATCTGTATATAGAGAAATAATGACCTGTATTGATGTGAATAAAGCACTTGGTGCGGGAGAGAAACTTCCTATTAGTTGCAACTGCCCCTGTCTCTCTCTCACTGCTCACCCCTCCACCCGCCATAGACTTTTATATACATTTTTACTTTGATACTTTATTTGATTACTTTTGTGAGCTGCAGTCAGTCCTGAGAGAGCAAGGCGGATTCAGAATGGATTTTTAAGTGAATATCTGTGTAGGTGGGAGAGAGGAAAGGAACCTGATAAGTGGAGAAAGAAGCATTTTTCTCTGAGAAGATATATTGCAAGGTATTTGCCGACACTAGTAATTTATGCAAAGCTTGATAAAAGTTCTTGACCATTATAAGATGTATCTAATCCTATCAGTTATGCATTGAATAATGGCCGTGGTATAAGAAACTAGACCCATTACACAGGCGCTTCATCCAGGTCAGGCTGTGACAGTTCTAACAAGACTAGCTATACAGGAGCTTATAAGATATAGTGCTAAATATTACAATTTCCTGAGAACTGATCTCAAGAACAATGGTTCTGATTGGCTTTATAAATTGTTGTATAAAGCTCTGTTCAGATCTGCATCACAGTCTGTTCTGACATGTGGTGCTATTTTTCCAGTCCAAATTATGGGTCTAGCAAAGGAACAGCACAGGATAAATTTTACCAACAAAAAAAAAAAAAAAAAATTGAATTTTTTCATGTCAAAGTGACATGTCAGAAGTTTTGATTGTGGAGTCTGAGTGCGGAGACACTACAGGGTGTTGAAATGAGCCGTTAGAAGTGCTCAGAAGAGTAGTGCGCCACTTTGGCGGTAATAGACTTTCCTCAGATCCTCTTGTTAACTGGAGACAAGGTCTTAGTAGTCTATGAGGTCACCTTCAGCTTCATGAAAAAGGCCAAGGTGTGCTTAGCTGAGCGCTTCTGCCACTTGGCTTCAGCAATAGGTGGGGTCTCGGCAAATGGATTAAAATGTCTACCATGTTACTATGACATGGGATACTTTTTTTTTTTTTTCAATGTTTAAAAGCCAAAATTAAAAGGGGTAGTCTCCTCTCAGGATTTCAGCTGCTTTCTTGTCTCCTCTCCCTCCACTTCCTGGTTTTCATCTCCTTCCAGCTCGGAGGTCTCTCAGAGCTGTTTGCTCTGGATTTACATACACAGAGAGACTGCTTAAAAAAACAAAAAAAACAAAACTTATCTAGCCTTTATCAGTGCTTAAAAATGGAAAGCCATATGCAGAGAGAGAGAGAGAGAGAGAGAGAGAGAGAGAGAGAGAGAGAGAGAAAAAAGAAAGAAAAAAAAATATAGACGGCCTGGAGTGATTATACCAACCTGTGAGCAGGTCTGTAACCTAGGCAACCAGCTATAAACAAGGAAGAGAGACATTTAGCCGTATCTGGCAAACAAGGCAAGATATATAAAGCTATATAAATAAAATGTATTATTATTATTATTATTATTATTATAAAGCAATGTATTGGGTAAAACACTTCAGTTAGCTTCAGCTTTAAAGGCCTATGGAGTAGACATGACATTTTATTAAGCTTGCCAAATCTCAGCTACAGTCTTCGTTGCTTTGGTCAGAGTTTTTAATGTGGTTACAAGCACCCACCGAGAAGCAATCACGCTCTTTTGTTGCAAATTTTTAACTTTCTTCTGTAGTGTTTTTTTTTCTACAGGGGTTCATTAAATTTGTCAATTTATTTTCTTGTTTTCTCAAACAAAGCTCTAAAACCTATAATGGCCTAGCATAATTGAAGCACTCCATCATAGTGCAGGATAGATAGATAGATAGATAGATAGATAGATAGATAGATAGACAGACAGACTTGTGTTTATACCCATTTTATGTCGTGTGTCATTTATGGGTTGTCAGCCGTCTTGATTTATTCTCGCTCAGATATGGTTCCCCTAATGCTGCCTACTTTTCCCACCATGTCTCTGGTGTCACAGTGCTAAGTCACACTGCAGAGCCTCAGTGTATCCCTTTGCTGGTTCAGCCTGACTCCCCTGCTTTCTGCTCCCTGTCAGCTCTTACATGCAGGGAGCTTATAGAAATACACTGGCGATTCTGCACACAGCACACACAGATGTCATAGACAGGTAGTATGAGTCATGGTAGTTTTATAACTCTGCTGATAACCACTGTATGAGCTTACCTATATATTATTGCACTTCTTCTTCCTTAGAAAAGGAAGACATGGTATCTTCAGCAGCACTGGAAGAACATATAGAGGAACAAGGAGGGTCCAGCTGGGTGCTGAGAACTGCTACTAGGGATTTCATAGGTGATGAAATGACGCTGTAGATCACAGGACATCTTTTATACACCAGTGACGGACCCCTTGTCTACACAGGACAGGCAAGTTCTTGACTGGTAGTCAGACCGGGATCACACGACATAGCTGCCCATAATGAAAGCCTTCACAATGTATAGATAAATCTGAGCTGGGATGAAACACATTACACTGCTAGACTATTGCAGCTGAGATAGCATTATTTATCCAAAAATATTTTGTAAAGAGCATCTTTATAGAGTTAGCCATGAAAGTGCTGAACGCCATAGAGAGACACGAATATGTAGTCACTATCTTTCTGTTGCCAACTTCTCCATGGTGCTGTGGTCTTAAACTTGGTGATGGGCCCATCACTCTGCATTGTAAACTAACACATATGTTGTGACTTTCAGTGGAGTCCGTAGATGGACGGGTCTGATCTATGCCCCATAAGTAGGGAGTATAGACTGGAGTGGCCTACCGTAAAATTCAGACTTCTATTGTTAGCCACAAGGGGGAGTTTAGGAATTTATTGCATGTGGTTGTATTATCGAGAGCTCCCTCTAGTGTCAGCATTTTATTTTTGAATGTGAGGTCTGTGTAGTAAATATGAAGCGCTATATCAAAAAACTGAACCACCATAAAGATTTATTATGGAATTAATCGATACTGAATATTAGACTTAAAGCTACATGAGATAGTGGCAGGTGGGTGGTGCAGGAAGAGGCATATATCCTTACATTTGTTTTTGCCAGTGGCTGCTGTCAGGCAAGCGTGGGCCAGCCCCAATGATATTATATTGTTGGCAAAGTGAACTACAAGTCCTCCTGGGACATCCAGAGAACTTCCTGGTATATAGAGCTCCAATATATCTCACTACTGGTTGGTATCTTATTTAGCTACTGTTTATAAAGTATATCTTCTAGGATTCCAATGATATTCTCCGTCTTTACTGAAGAGATGGTGATTTTATGTAAAAAATCACCATAAGACAGTGCTGTCTCCATGGTAACAGTACAATATCTGCCTGCCGCCTTCCTTCTGATCAGACATTCGCCGTGATCCCGAAGCACAGATATGAGGAGCAGGTAGCGGTGGCGCTCGCAGTACACCAGTGAGGATAAGGGTGGATCAGGGTGATGAAAGGATGATGTAAACTGAGCACACATTACTCCGCTGGGCCTTGTTAGCTGATCAACCTGCTGCTTTCTAAGCAACAACCCCCACCCATAGAGTTCTATTTATTACCAGGACTCTGGAGGAATAAAGGAAGAGTATATAGGATAACTGGTTACACTTTAACTGGTTCGGATACTGTAGTCGCTATATTATGTGATATTTACCAGGTCAACACAATCTGGAAAACTCCATATAGGTCTTGGTTTATTTACTCTGATCAGTCAAGACATTTACTTTAGTCCTCTCCACCAGTACCACACATTCTACATCTCATTATATTTCTTATACTACAGTATATCCCAACCACAAATACAGGCTAAAGTAAGGGTACGTCCACGAATAACAGAGCGGCTGCACAAACAATTCTGCAACAAGTCCACAGAAAGCTGCCTGGTAATCTATAGCAAAGCTGCACCAAATTGTACCTTTTTTTGGTATGACTTGTTTCTAAGGGTGTAGCTATAGAGGGCACTGGAACGTCCAAAGGCTTCTCTACACCACAGGCAGACACCAGTATTACAGATAGTACTTAGTAAGTAGGGAGTCCAGCTACATATTTTGCATTGGAGCTTAATAACTAAGTTAGACATATGTTTTTTTTTTTTTTTTTTTTTTGGAGACGTACAAAGAGAACCCACTGACTCGGCCACCAGTAATGATATATTGTAACATGACCAGTGTGGTGCTATTTCTGGAGGTCGGGTGCACAGAAACTAGCAGAGGGCCAAAGAAGTGTTGGCACTAGAGCAGACATGTCATTGACTCTTTGATCCTCTGACGGGCTCTGTACACTTGGCCTCCAGCAATGACGTGCCTTCTCCAGGGGCAATAATTCTATGACCCCTGCCGGTCCCTGTCACTAGGACTCTAGTGAGGAGATGAGGTTGTCCCATGTGACCACAGCAGTGATATGTGATAACATGCTATTTCTGGAGGCTAGGTGCATGGAGACTGGCAGGGGACCAGAGAAGTGTTGCACTGGAGCAGACATGGAAGGTGAGATCAGTTTTCAGGTTTTCTTCTTTTTTCATTTTAAATTCAGCTGGACACGTGGATTTTTCTGCAGGAAATCTGCAGCATAATTTGCAACAATTGGATTAAAATATCCACATCGTAGGTCAGTTTCTGCACAGAACATTTCCAGCAGACTGTGGATAGGATTTGTTCAGAACACATCCACTTTGCTGCTGCATTCTGTTGCTTGTTTGGATGGAAACTGTTCATTTACTATGCACTTGTACCATAAAGCTCCCACTTTTGGAGACATTTTGCCAGATATATATACTTCTGGTACCAAAACTGCTACCAATACATGCTGCTACTCTGTTGCCACTCCATCCACACACACGTTTTTCAGCCATATTAACTCAGTTGGGTATGGCCATATACCATGTATCAGTCTGAGACAATCGGCAGTGCTACTGCAGGTGCAGCCTTCGTGTCTGTGGGTATACTACGGTATAGCGGTTTATCGTGCAGACGTTTTGACAATGGCTTCTCTTCCAGGCCAGTCTGCTGACACTGCAGGGTAGACTCGCTCCTCCTTTTACCTCGTAAAGCTATTTGCTCTTTTATATTTACTCTAATATTGGTCTTCTAATTTCTGTCCTTTACAGCTCATTTTATCGCTCTCAATATAATATTCCTTCAATTGCCTCATATAATCTGACATACACCTCTCCCTTCTCTTCCCGAGTCTGCGAACCCAGGCCTTATCCGTTGTGATTAAATGAAGTCTGTGCAGCTGACTGAGCGCTCGGGCTTGGCGTGCGTGTGCTGGTAATTACATAGAGAGGATGGGAGGCTCACATGATTAATGTATAAGGCAGCGCCACAGTAATTAATGTTCAGGATGATTTGTTTGATTTAAATTTGGCTTTTTATTATTTATTTTCTCTTTAATGACATAACCCTACTATTAAAATCCAGTGACATGCATATTAGTTGTTGGCATCTAGGGGGTTAAATAGCACAAAAAACAATCACCTAGGGACGCGGTGTAAGGGGGCAAGTAAGGTGAAGGGCTTTTACATACAATCGCATTGATGGTCAGTGCGTAACTGATGGAGGATCCCACCCCCAGGACCTCATTGATGATATGGATGAAGGGGTGGAGACCTCCACCAATCACATAGATGGGGGATCCCACCACCAGGACCTCATTGATGATATGGATGAAGTGGTGGAGACCTCCACCAATCACATAGATGGGGGATCCCACCACCAGGACCTCATTGATGATATGGATGAAGGGGTGGAGACCTTCACCAATCACATAGATGGGGGATCCCACCCCCAGGACCTCATTGATGATATGGATGAAGGGATGGAGACCTCCACCAATCACATAGATGGGGGATCCCACCACCAGGACCTCATTGATGATATGGATGAAGTGGTGACACCAATCTCACAGATGGCCTGGACCTAAATTAACAACTTGCTCTTAAAACACAGGAAACGACCATCTAATATTAAGTAGAATATTCTCATTGTGTGCTTGGTGGGAAGTGGCAGATCTGAATGTGCGGCTATGCTTGGTTAGGTGGGTTAGCTTCTTTCATGTGAGCCGCTGTGGCTGGAAGAACATTGAAAGGGCTTTGAGGCTCGAGAGACCCCCATTAATCCTAAGAATAAGCCACAGGGTAGGCAATAAGCTTCTGATATCTGGGATTCTGCCATGGGCATCACCACCAACCATGTGCATGGAGGTCCAGTGTCCCCACTTGGTATGGATAGGCAGTTGCACATGTACATTGCCAGTCCTGACTGAGATAGCCCACTATAGTGTTTGGTTATGTTTATCAGTCCCATAGACTATGAATGGAGTAGCGACGGACACTCAGCAGTGCTCCTCCATTCCAATAGCAGACACAGGACCCCTATCATTGTGATCAGTGGAGGACCCTGCAGTGGGACCCCCAGAAATTAGACAAGTTGTGATCCTGGGACACACTTTGGTATACTCCAGTCAACATTGTCTATACAGTATATATATATACTGTATTAGCATAAATTGGATTCTTTTATGTCGGCCACCGGATTGCTCACAAGCTAACATTTGCAGTACTAGCTCCTGAAATTCTGAAGACAAAGCAAGGGGCTTGTCATACCAAGAATGGTCAGAGGTCTGATGAGAGGTCGATAGCGCATCTGGCGTAGCCTCCAGGTCAAAATCAAAAATGTTGTTTGCCCTTAGCATAGTGTTGAGTGCTCCTTGAGCTGCCATAGCTAAATAAATAAAGTTGTGTATGGGTCTGACCTCAGTAAAGACCATGTGATGTTTATGGCGTCACTTCATTCATGAATGTAACCAGGGCCGCGCCTAATATATGAGGGTCACCATTAGTCCATTCAGTAAGATGCGGCAATGTGTAACCACAAGCTCCATGTCCAATGAATGAGTGTACTGTCCATTCATGATAGGGTTATATTGTGGTCACAGAAGGGACAGATCATCTCTGTAATAGCTCGTAACTATTAGATAGTACTGCATTCATTACAGTCGTAAAACTATTCCTGTTACCGACCAGCCCCTTACTAACCTATGGCCTTATTACGCTCCTCTTCTCCTATATATGTGCCCTCTAACGTGGTCCTGCTAGAACTAGGAATCCATACTGATGAGGAAAGGAGGTCCCGATCCTGGATATGACGGCACAAACCTGCAGCCATTCTCTACGTGCTGTATACTTGTGTATCCGGTACTGGGAACAGATGCTATCAACATGGACTGTATACAATATTAATAAACCCTGGTTACAGGATACATCTAGAGGCATATCCTTCTGACGTATCCTATATAAACTCACCAATTTTCGGTAGGATTGCTGGTCAGTTATCTTACATGCATGGCGGCATCCTGACTCTCACTAGACAGGATGAGGCACGTTGAATTTCATTGCCCCATCCTTTTGTTCTCAGGGCAGCGGCCTGTTCCCTTCTCCCCTTTTCAAACACATGCAAGCTTGACCGATCCAAGCTCGCAAGTGTAGGGGGTCAGCAGGAATTGCTGTCAGACTAAACCTTGTGTATGAGCTTGTGTATTGAAGGTATACATATCAAGAACCTTTATGTAGGTTTTCATCTCTGGCTAAAACAGTACAATACATTTTTATTGTGACATACAGGAATAATAAATGCATATCCACAATGCATCCTTAAGCAGTAAGCAATAGGCTACCCCGCTATATAATGTCAGAATACAGTCTGAGATTGAAGGACACCTATTGTATTCTGTATTTAGGCCCCAATTATTGCATTATTTTACTGGAGACGAGAATCTTCTTGTATCTTGCTACCTGTTCTAAAAGAGACTACTTAGCATAAAAGGATCACGTGCCCGCAGAATTTCTCCGAGCCTTCATGTTTATTGATGAGATTTCATCCTTTCCTTCTAGCCCGAATGAAGTGCAGTAATTTCTCCGTGTATTATCTGCATGAAATCAAGAATCATGTCACACTAGACTGACTTTCTGATTTCAATGGTGTGGAATAGGTTGCTCCTTCATGACCCATTTACAGCAGACGTACTAAAAGAGAGACCTGAATATATGTACACTAGCAGAAAATTCAAGATTTATCCAGCAAAATATGATAAAGATTTACTTTCATAGAATAAGATGGAATAAGTATTGGTTGTAGATGTAAGGCCGTGTTTACACTTGTGTTCAGTTTCTCTCTGGGCTATAGCAGTATTTCCAGCCTCTTTCATGGCAGGAATAGCACAGTCTGTTGCACGATTCTTGCTGTCACAATCTCGTCAGGAATCTTTTTGCCTGCTAAACCGCCACTTCCTTCTAAGATATTTATGGCGTATCCTGTGGATAGGCCATAAATATCTGATAGGTGCAGATCCCAGAGGTGGGATGTCTAGAAAGGGGGTCCCCTGACCTTGGCCAGCTGCATAAAAGTGAATAGAAGGTATGAAAACATCATGGCACAAATAGAAAATTGCAGAAACAACATACCCTGTTTCCCCGAAAATAAGACAGCGTCTTATATTAATTTTTGCTCCAAAAGATGTGCTGTGTCTTATTTTCAGGGGATGTCTTATTTTTTTTTCAATGAAGAAGAATTCACATTTATTGCTGAACAAAAAAAATGAACATTTATTATATACGGTACTGTACAGTATTTGTCATCACAAACCAGCATAACCAGACAAACTGTGAATCCTATCAAGAATTTCTTACTACTACCGTACCATTATTTCCATGTACAACAATTAACAGTATGGTACATTTACCAATATTTACGGTATGAATAGAAAGTAAAATTTATTCAATGACAGTTATGTCATCATCTTCTAGGACATCATCATAACAATCCAAACCATTAATTTCCTTGCAAACAGTATCATGTCCCATAGTGACCCCTGCACACAGTATCATGTCCCATAGTGGCCCCTGCACACAGTATCATGTCCCATAGTGGCCCCTGCACACAGTATCATGTCCCATAGTGGCCCCTGCACACAGTAGCATGTCCCATAGTGGCCCCTGCACACAGTATTATATCCCATAGTGGCCCTTGCACACAGTATTATATCCCATAGTGTCCCTGCACACAGTATTATTCCCCATAGTGGCCCCTGCACTGAGTATTTTGCCCCATAGTGGCCCCTGCACACACTATTATATGTCCCATTGTGGACCACTCATGAACAATTATTATACTCTGGGGTCTTTTCAGACCCCAGAGTATAATGATCGGAGACCCAGGGGAGGATAGAAACATAAAAAACAACGTTGCTTACTTGTTCCTCGCTCCGGACCACTCCCTGCTAGTTCGGCCTTCTTCAATGTTGGACCAGGCCGGCATAACGTGATGCGGGCCGGCGTCACGTGATGCGGGCCGGCGTCGCGACACAAAATGACGTCCGCTGACGTCTGCGACGTCACCAAACAGGCCCGAAGCCTGGAGAAGCGTAGGAGAGGTAAGTACATTGTTTTTATGTTCCCTCACCAACTCTGGGCCTCCAATTATTATACTCCGGGGTCTTTTCAAAGACCCCGGAGTATAATGATAGCAGTGATTGCGGGGGTTCGGCCCGCGGCCTCACATACCGTATATACCGTATGTTCTGTTCGGGAATACTGCGAAATGAAACGTCTGCTACGTCTTACTTTCGGGGGATGCCTTATATTGGGCAATTCTACGAAACCTCTCCTATGTCTTACTTTGGGGGGTGTCTTATTTTCGGGGAAACAGGGTAGATCCCTGCTTCTATGAATGTCTGGGTAAGGAATATTCATTGGTGGAAGAGATGAACTTGCTCCTAGCTCCACCTTTTGTAAGGTAGCTCCTATGGATTAATGCAAAGAAACCTAAGGCATAACCTGGGAATAATAGCCAAGCCAAAATATATGTTGTTGGCTCCTGGTAGTACACTGGGGTGAGACGTGTCTCCCTTGCTTTGGCGTGGGGAGATAATTTGTGTCCTGACCCTTTTAGGGCCTTTTGACTTGGAGGGTCAGGGCCCTTATCTTTTCAGATAGGGCTTACGATAGATCGCATCCTTGTGCACTTTTTTTTTTTTTTTTTGTGTGTGGCACGTCCCACTTTTTTGGCACATGGGTGAAAGAGGGCACGATCTTGGACCAACCTCTTCCTTCTGGAGGAGTCATACTGGCTTGGCTATTATTTCCAGATTATGCCCTTAGGTTTCTTTGAACATCAGGCATTAATCGGTATGGAGCTACCTTCCAAAAGGTGGCGCTAGGCTAGGAGCAAGTTCCTCTTTTCCATCAGTGAGGTCTTATTTGCATATTCCTTACCCAGAATACTTATCTGAAATGGGAAAACCCTGTTAGGCTAAGGCCCCACGTTGCGAAAAAGCAGCTTTTTTCGTTGCAGATTTTGTTGCGGTTTTTTGAGCCAAAGCCAGGAGTGGATTGAGCAGCAGGTAGAAGTATAAGAGCTTCCTTCCTTTTCCTTTCCCATTTCTTTTGTAGCCATTGTTGGCTTTGGCTCAAAACACCGCAACAAAATCTGCAACAAAAAAAGCTGCGTTTCCGCAACGTGGGGCCTCAGCCTTACAGTCAGTGGGATCCAGTCTGGATTTGTGCTATTCAGGGCAGTTGTAATGGCTTTGTTCTAAATGGAAACATGACACTAATGTGAACAGAGACGGAATGAGAAATCTTTGTCTATTGTAGGTGTGCTGCAAAACAAAGTTATGGATGGAAACTTTTGTTTTGCAGACAGGATATTTCTGGGCCACATTTACATTGTAGACTCTGTTAGGAGCCTTTGTCACAGATTCTGTGAAAAATGGCGGACACAATAGTTCGGCATGCTGTGCTTTTTCTTCCAGTAAAATGTTGGGTCCTATGAGGGAAACCCAGTGGCATGTATTAGTCACTGAGATCCATCAGGCATCGTTCGTGTATGTCATGTGTACGATCTGGCGTTTTCATAATTTTTGTTGTTCCTATGAAGGTGCAGAACGACAAAAACAACAATAAGACTAGGCTCACACCTGCGTCGTGTCTGCCTGAAAATCAGCAAAGGAAAAAGTCCTGCACGGAGGACTTTTTCTTCTGCCAGTTTCAGTTGAATAATGACGGGCACCTGACGGACCCCATTATAGTCAATGGTGTCCACTAAACTCTGTGTGTTACCACTGTTTTAGCAGTCCACCTCTCCGTTGTTCTTCTCCCCGACGGATTTGAACAATGGAGAGGCAACGCTAGTGTGAACCTAGTGTAACAAAGAATGAGGTCTTCACTTCACGTCTACACCATAGTGCCCATAAAATATAATGGCAGATATTGGACCAGTCATAATTCCTCAAAAACTGATATCATATTGCCTATAGAAAAAGAAACTTACCCTCCCTCCCTGTACAGATGTAGTTACACAGAACAGTAGCTCTCTCCAAAATCAGCCCAGTGTGTGGCTCGGCAGACAAGTACCAGCTTCTAATAATATCAGCGATCTGCACTTTTTATTCCAGACACCATATGCACTGGCCAAAAGTCAGCAATACTTGGCTGTACAGGTCATTGTTCATTTTCAGCTGGCCATTCACATGAGATGTATTTCAGCCAAACTTTTCAACCATGTAATGTGTACGGGACTTCCCAACTCTTCACCGATGGCCAATGTAGCACTGAAAATGCATGCTTGGCCATCTGTCATACCTGTGCTGATTCGGCTTGGCAGAGCTTGCATGTGATCTCCATGGGGAGAGGGGAGAAAGCTGCTGCCAGTCTCCTCTGACGAGGACTTCTCTCCCTTCAGAATAGAAGCATCGGACATGTTGAAATCAGCAGCCCAATCCTCATCTCCCCATCATCTGTTATTGGGAGGGAGGACAGTCAGGAGGCCTTTATATAAATTTAGGCCAGGGCTACACTAACTTTTTGAAGCGCTATTGATTAATTTTAACTATTTAGTGACAGCTGCAGCACTCAAGATTATAGACAATCAATACATAGAGTTGGACTGCAGCTGTAGCTAAATAGTTAAAATCAATAAGTAGGGCTACAAAAAGTTGCAGTAGCCCTGGCCTACATGTTTGGCTGATGCAACTGAAAACTGGCAAGCTTGGCTGACGTTAGTCTAATGTGTATGACCAGTTTTAGCGGATGTTCACATGTAGGAAATTGATGCTGAATCAGAGGTGAAATCTGCCTCCCATTCATTTCAATGGAGGGCAGTAGCTGATCTATTTCAGCTAGTAGAAAAAAATAAGCGTCCTGCTCGTTCCTCAGAACTCCCATTAAAATGAACAAGAGGCAGAAAATATACTTTTTCTGTTGGTGCAGAATTTGGCGCTGCCCAATATAGACAAAATACAGCAGCACTCTTCTCCAAATTCAGTGTCAAAATACTCATCGGTTTTTGAGAAGCAGAAAAAAATCTGCTTCACATTCCTACTAGAGATGAGCGAATCGATTCTGCAGAAGTGGAATCGATCCGAATTTCAGGAAATCTTCGATTCGCCACGATTCCGGATTTCCTGATGCTTCGCAGTAACGAATATTTAGTAAGGACCTTTGTGACATCAGACAGTCACAACATGTTCTCTAGTGATGTCATTGGGTAGGCGTGTCTTTGCTTGTTAGCAGATCCTTCCACATGAATAAAAGTTGCCCGTGCTGGAGAGAGAGACATGACCGCGGGATCCAAGGGCTTCCGCCATTTTGCTGCCCACCCCGGCTCTCTGCAGCCCGGAAATAGCTGTTTATTCGCCGCAAAGTAATTTGGATCGAAGCTAATTTTTTTGTAACTTCAAATCGAACTGCTGAATCGAACTTTTGAGAAATTCGCTCATCTCTAATTCCTACGTGTGAACACCCCCTTAATTTTGAGGAGCTGGAGAAAAGATGGCTCCGCTCTATACAGCATCCCACTTGTTGTGGGCTTGTCTGATGATATAGCGCAGCCCCATTCTCTAAAATAAGGATAAGCTGCTATATCAGACACAGGCCACGGATACGAGTTTCTACAAGAAAGCAGCCATGTTTTTCTAATCTGATATAACCCCTTTAACATCTTTAGATATTTCATTCCATGCAACTGCAATATCACGTGGGTATGGAGAGCATTGTCCTGCACTCCCCGTCCACCTTACTACTGTGTAATAACTGGCTATATACCTCATCACATAGGCTAACACGTACGTCTCTCCGCTTAGCAGGGATAGCATGCTATTTAGCAGAATATATAATCCTCAGCCGTGTTATATAGTTCAGCGAGACTATTATCCAGGAAAACACTAGACACAGAGGCTAGTTATAAAATAAGGCCTTATCTGCCTCCGCCGCTCCTTATGCTGAAAGTTTATCGCCAGCCTGTTCTGTATTCAGCGTGACTCTCCTGCACTACTTATTCCACAAGCAGTAACCTCATGGGCCCTGCAGAGACAAGTTATGGAAATAATGCCAGGTACAGGCTAAAATACAAATGGGAGGGAAGTGCAGATAAAGCCGGCGGCCCGAGCCTGCTCCTGATAAATGTATTCTGGAGGTCTTTCGGCTGGAAGACTAGAAATGGCCGAGGCTGCACCTGATAATCTCCAGTCATAGAAGTCACCCTGCACAAGATATAAGCAAGAGCTCCCTAAAACTGTCTGCAGCAGATAAGCAGCGCACGGGTCACTCTGCAGCAGCTGTCGGTTTAACTAATCTCTAATCTGGTGTATTGCAATATAAAGTAGGACGGGTGAGGAGCTAATGTACATTATAGAAGGCGGATGGGATGAACCAGTTGTACGAGTGTGGTCCTCCATCTTCTAGGCATTTAGAATTATTGCTGTTTAGCAGTTTTTCATCCCCAGATGCTCTGTTTTTTGGCGACATCTTAAAGAGGACCTCTCCTGACATGTCTGATTCAGTAAATACTTGTATTCAGCAGAACAGGGATCAGCTGGCAGGAATGGAGTCAGGTAATGAGCAGGTTGTCAGACAGAATAGGAGTAAAGCACACCTTTGCATGAAATAGCGAGTTGGAAACCTTCTTGTGGGGGAAGGATTTTTTTTTTTTATAACTGGGCAAGCGGCGGTTTGGATGGGCACACAATTCTTGCCCACACTAGCTCTTTAAAACACAGCAAGGGAACAAATTTACCTTAGGGGCGCTCACAACAGAGGAGAAGGAAGGGTGTAGGCCGCAGCGAGGAGGCCAAGGAGCGGCATGATGGCATCCTGGTAGCCTAATGAATATTTATGACTAACACACCATCTCCCTTATCAAATAGAGGTGTCCCTTCTTAGTCTGGCCTTGGACACATACATTTGTAGGAGGTATAAGAGGGAACAGTACAATGTCCAGCTCTACAAATGATGCTAGACTTGGTATTGTGTGACATATTTACTGGAACAGACCTATCAGGAGAGGTGACACGTCCTCTATAAAGTAGCTGTGCTAATTCCTTTATATGTAAATATTTTTCGTCTTGAAAATACAGGAAGCCGTAGAAGGTTCATTACTGAAATTTATTACCTTTTATTGCTGAAACACATTAACACAGCCCGTGCGCTAAGATAAACTCTAATGACTTGTCCTTTAAACCTGCTGCTCATTCATGAAATCCTCTCCGTCTTCACCGTGTTCACATTCTGTGCGGGAAAACCACTTACAAAGACGCCACAATCTGTAACATTGATCTAGTCTGATCAGTTCCACAGGAAGTCCTTGTAAATAAATGGAGATCAGTCGATTAGAGAGCAGAACTTCTTTTTGGTCAGAGGACAACACTGTTATATTGTAGCACTCCCAAGGACCATACCTGACGACATCTCACCGATCCTGCCCTTTTCTAATCTATCCATGGAGTAGGAACTGATAACTAGAATGGGTGTCCTGCGCCCCCCCAAACCCTGCGCCCCACTCTATGTACATAGTTACCTACATTTAAGGCCTCATGCACACAAGTGGGTGTGCAGGGGAAGGGGGCGATTTTCTTGTAGAATGTCCTTAGATGGAGTGTAATCTGAGTTTTCCATCCCCCATTGATTTCAATGAAGGGTTCCGTTCCAATGTCCAATGGAGCAGGATGTGACGTGTTCTATAATCATCGGAAAGGAACGGAGGATTGGAAGCCCCTCGGACGGCACACTTGGTCATGTGCATGGGGCCGTAAAGGGGTTGTCCTGGAGATTACAGTCCCAGCAGCCCCATAGAAGTGAATTGACAAAAGCGTACTGGCGCTCCATTTACAAGGAGGCCGTAGGGGGACTTTCGTTCCCATGTCATCCTCATCACTGCCGATTGGACACATTCCCTGTCCTGTGGATCGGGGATAAGGGTCTATAACAGGACAACGCCTTTAACTGTCAGGGCATTAAAATTCTGCCACAAACCACAGGAAATGCCCACTGTTGGATAGGGTTTGCAGAAAACCTTCCCTTTTTTTGGGCAGGGCATATCCAGGCAAGCTGAATTTGCCAGAAATTTTACCGAAAAGTTTGGGACAATCCAAATTCAGCATAGTAGGCAAGTATGGTCTATGGGCTTTACAAAGATAGCCAAACACAGTCAAGTTTCCTTCTTCTGCTAAATCCACTTCCAGTTTTGGATTAAAAAAAAAAAAAAAAAAAGTTGCAAAATCTGTGACAAAAAACGCAGCTTTTCCACAAAGTGAGGCCTCATCCACGCTCTGTTTAATCTTGCCCACAAGGAGTAAATTTAACTATTTAAGGCTAAGGCCCCAAGTTGCGGAAACGCACCATTTTTGGCTGCTGCCAAAAGACGCTACATTTCAAAGTACCAGCAAAGTGAGACTTAGTTTCATCTCATCCACACACTGAGGGGGAAAAAAACTGCAGAAAAGCTGCATTTTTATTAAAAGAAAAAAAAAAAAATCTACATATTAATTTCAGCTGCAGAATCGCGAACGCTATCCCTATAGATTTAATTGAGGAAGACGCAACAAAACCCCCCCCCCCCAAAAAAAAACAAAAAACGGCTGTGTAAAAATAAATAAGTGGTTTTTATCTGCATTTAGCTGCGTGGGGCCTTAGTACTATTTCTGGTACTGGAGGTGTGATAGGAGCCCAGGGGCTAACTACTAAGGTAAAATAAATAATTCCTAATAAAACCATTGCACCCTGTATTTAATACACATAAACTGTCATAAACAATCATGGAGAGCGCAGCGGTTGCGTTCTAATGCTCGGTCTGTGCCATAGTGCCAGTGTCAGGCTGCAGGTCCCTGATGGGGTGTTTACTTGCACTTCTAAAGCTCTGGCATCAGGCAGCGTTTTCCATACAGACTAAAGACAGTCCTATGACAGATCGGATCAGACCGCCTTCTGCAGGAAATAGTAATATTGATAACGGCAGCACGTCTGATCAGCGGCTTTGTTTAGGCATCAGGATGATGTGTAAAGTCAGGGGAGTAGCATACAGTGCTAGCGGCCATTTATAAACATGTAGCAGAGATTATACCCATCATTGTGTTGCTATCATTTAGCCTTGACAGCCTCACAAAGTCAATTACATTCCTATATCTTCTGTTGTGTCTCTTTATTTTGTATGAAGTGCAGGAGGCATGAAGGTGACTTACTTCTCCGAGATTTATAGGGTAGGCTACTTCAATGGAAGGACAGGAAGATTTATGGATTATTTACTTCTTACTGCTTATATAGCACCAACATATTCCATAGCCCTGTATAGCGATTATCTCTAGTCATATCAGTCCCTCATAAACTCACACAAATAACCTATAGATATATAGGAAAAGCATACAAACTCCATGCAATTGTAGCCCTTGATTCTGCCTCAGAACTCATATAAGGTCAATAGCTGGTGCCCGATTGCTTTTTTGGCTGAGAGATATTCCTCCTGATCCCCGTACACATGCATGCTCAGCCAAGGAATGGGGAGTATACAGCTGTCAGACACCACTTGTTTTCCCACGTAAAAAATCAGTATGCCCTTATTTTTCCCAACCTCATCAGTCATCCGGGACACGCTCATATGTATCATACAGTCAATTGAGCTCTGCTAAGGTTGGCCTCATTTTAATATGTATGGGAACAAGCCGATGATCCATGTGAGGTGAGGCATCTGCCCAAACTGCCTTGTCCTGGGAATCTAGGGTTAACTACAAGGGTATTTTTCAACCCCAGAGATTTGTTTGCCAAATCAGACTGTATCTTGCCAACACCTTTCCTTCTCAGTGCTATTGGTGCCAATGACACATAAGGGTAAGTTCACATGGAGGAATTTGGAGATGAATTTAAGGCGGTGTTCCACCTAAAATTCCTCCTGAAAAAACACATACAGAAAGATGAAGCTGAGCCTTGGCTTTCGGCTGCACACTGGTTAGCCATATATACCATGGGATTCATCAAGTGTCAGCGTCACATTGCAGTTTCTGTGGTGATTCAACTGTGGAAACCATGGCAAGATCGAGCAAGGCGTTTCATGTCTGTGACTGCCTCCTATTGAAAACTATGGGAATTTACAGGGGATCTTAAAATTAGCTCCAAACTCCTCTGTGTGAACATACCATAAAAGTAGTTGCTTGCATGATATAGGGCGCACACACAATGAGACACTGGGGCAGATGTATAAAGACTGGCAGTACCCGTCTGTCACCATCGCTCCGGAGCTGGAGGAGGGTGCGCCTCCTTATAAATGACGTGCACCCTCTGCCATGTTATGTGCCTAGGGGGAAATGTAGGACAGTTCGTACTGGTGTATAAAGTATAATAAATCTGCCCCACTGTGGTGTTCATAGGCTTGTTGAATAGTTAGGCTGAGTTGTGCTGACCAAGTTGTAAGTGAAGCTGTGCACATGACAGGTACCAGGTTATTGCAGCCTGAAAGCTGGTTGTAAGGGTAGGTTCACACTACTGTTTGAAGATTGTCTTGATAGTTGCAGTATTTCAGCCTGATCATGAGGTAGTTAAAAGGGACTCTGTAAGAGTCACACAAAAAAACAGAATACGAAGAATCTGCCTGAAAAGCATCTCATAATAGCCAAGCCAGTGCGCCACCTGCAGGAAGGGACCCTGTGCACACCGCTGTAGTTTATAGTTCCCGAGCCTTGTTACATGGCTCAGTACTGGTTGGCTGGATGAGGCGTCTTAGCAGGGTAGTGCCCATCACTGAAGAGACCAGCTGGTGTTTGAAGTCTTATTTCTAGGCAATTCTTCTGCATGGGAAGAAACAATAAATAAATAGTCTTTCCTTTATAAGAAATAAAGCAAACTCATATTAGCCAAACGAAAAGCTCCTCCAGAAGAGGAGCCCATGTACAGGCAACTGTTTCAGGTTCTTGCACCCCCTCATCCAGCCAACCAGTACCTCGCTGTGCACTGACTATTGGCAAGACCCCCAAACCGTCTGTCTGCAGACGGGTCCCTCGTCATTCTGGAGAAGGCGCTGGTTTGGCTTTCTTATGACAAAGAGCTAGCTCTAAAGGTAAGGGTCCCGCCTGGCACAGCAACACTGCCTTATGTACACCGGACACTCTTATGGGAGAATTCAGGGATAGTTTACCGTCTTCCCAGTTGGAAAATAAACCCCAGTTTTGTGATCATTTCTGTGGTTTTTAGTAGATATTTGTTAGATCCAGAGCAGAAACGATAGTTTATTGATAACATTTGCCTCCGGAGACGCCGCACTGAACATGATTCTCCAGCTTTGCAGACGTTGTTAGTTCTCCCTGGCAGGGGCACAGTCCTTGTTCTCACTTATTCCATTCATTATTAGCACTTTATATACAAAAATTCCTTCAAGTCTGTTATTACTGTGAACACTTTTAGTACAATTATATATTATCATTTATGTTTTATGTCTTTGTACTTAAGACAGTTCTGCAACTCATAAAGAGGAGTGAATAAAGTAAGAGCGGCTGCCTATTGCCTGTAGCACTCCATGTAACACAATGTACAGATAATGACAGGTTAATCCTCGGCTGGCAGGTTTGTTAAGTGATTACACGTATAGGATCACATGATGATATATCGTATGACTGCTCGCTATTGTTATATATCGCTTCTCCGAGGATCTGCAAAGACTGTGCTATATCTTTTAATGGACCTGACCCCATCCATACAATGAAGCCTGAATAGCCCTGTTATAAAGGTGCACTTAGTCTTTCTCCTCAGATATATTGAGTTTTGTAAGAAGGGATGAAAAGTACAAATGGTGTCTAGTAAATTACTGTATTAAACAGGCGAATAGCAATAATGCTTCCCGCTGAATTACACTGCAGTGAGAAAGTATTTGACCCCTTCCACATGGTCCGGGTTATTGCAGATTCCTCATAGCCATTGATTTCTCATCATTATACAAAATGTTCTCAATGTTCTATAGGAGGAAGGGAATCGGCGTAAACACATTTAAGTACAGAGGTTTTCCTAATATGCCACAGCACAGTGACCTAAGTCTGTTCATACTCTAAATTGTTAGACCTATTCTTTAACCCAGAGCCCTAAAGACCCTGAAGAAGAACACTATGTCGTCCAAAACATTGCATTTCCTATGATAGTTTAAAAAAAAAAAAAAAAAATCATAGATATATATATATATATATATATATAAAAACAAAAAAAGTGTAGCAGCACTCTGACACAGCACAAGGGTATATAGAGAACAGAGATAGCATTACTGCTATTATTGGCACCTACAAATTAATATGGTATATAAACTAAAATTTTGAGGTTCTTAGTTATACATATTTGATCAAACAGTAGGAAGCCCACCTGCCCCGACAAGGCGACCTCATTAAGGTGGGACCCTATACTAATACCTCTATTAAACCCAAAATAAATCTACAATGTGAACACAGGGCAATAACATACCTCTCTTGGACCCAGAACAGGTCTACAATGTGAACACAGGGCAAATAGGATCCAGAGCATACTCAACTTAAAATAGCCTAGGGGCAAATGGGGAACTGAAAAATATCCTCTATTCAACTTAAATAAACCCGTGCAATTGAATGGGAGTGCAAGTCCAATTAGAGGGAACCACACCCCTCATGTAATATATATACAAAAAAGATTCAGACAGCACATCCCAATCTACAATGTGAACACAGGGCAATAACATACCTCTCTTGGACCCAGAACAGGTCTACAATATGAACACAGGGCAAATAGGATCTGTGTTCACATTGTAGATTTATTTTGGGTTTAATAGAGGTATTAGTATAGGGTCCCACCTTAATGAGGTCGCCTTGTCGGGGCAGGTGGGCTTCCTACTGTTTGATCAAATATGTATAACTAAGAACCTCAAAATTTGAGTTTATACACCATATTAATTTGTAGGTGCCAATAATAGCAGTAATGCTATCTCTGTTCTCTATATACCCTTGTGCTGTGTCAGAGTGCTGCCACACTTTTTTGTTTTTATACATTTTACCACAGTAGCGTGCACCTGTTCACATTGGGATGTGCTGTCTGAATCTTTTTTGTATATATATATATATATATATATATATATATATATATATATATATATATACACACTCCAATTGATACGTAGATGAATTCTCTGTGTACTGTCTCTAGTGTTTGGATAACATGTTCTCTGACCATAGGGCAGAGGGATCAATCCATAGAAGTCCTGCCAGCCACCATGGCAAATTGTCAGAATTTTACATTATTATTATCCATTTTTTTTCTTTATCCATTATGTATTTCTTGCCTGTGTAAGAAAAAATAAATAAAAAAAAAAAAACTGGGTTTAGTATGCCTTGCACACCAGTTTTCTGGCATACAAGGCACAAGTCATTGCAATTTTAAAAAAATCTGCATGGCCTTTCCAGAAAAGGGGGAGGGGCAAGGGCATGCACGGGGCGGGGTCATCACCCTGCAAGATTTTTCAGCATTTATGCTGGCGTAAATGATGCAGGAAATGGCATATATTTACACCCCAGGTGCACCCCAGGAGACGGTGCGCCTCATTTACATCATATATAAGATGCCCCCTCCACCATCTCCGGTTCAATGTTAGAAACATGGTGTTAGTAACGCCAGTCTTCATAAATCTGCCCTAGTAAGTGTGTGATAAGTGGGATTTCTGCTGCTGGGAACCCTACCAAGCACAAGCATGGGGTTTGATGCCCCCCATTTAAATTGAGTGGCAGTCGACTATGTCCGCTGCTGCTACATTGAGCTCTGTGGGACTGCCAGAGATGCTGTATTCTGTATTCTTCATCAGTCCCATAGACCTTGAATGGCATGGTAGCGTACATGCTCAATCGTCACTCCATTTCCATGAGATGGGGCATAGGACCCTTGTTTGGCGATCACTAGGGTCACTGCGATTAGACACTTATCCCCTATCCTCTTTATGGGAAAGCCTCCTTCAACTCCCATCTCACCTAAAATATAAGAATTGGTTGTAGGAGGATTTTATTCCACTCTTCATTTGGTAGCTTTTCATGCATATTCTGCTTGTCCGAGGACCAGAAGTCTTTGCAGTGTATGGTATCAGTGTGGACTGTATCTAGGACTTCAATGAAGCTCAGTGAATGATATCACTTTCTAATGGAGAAGTCTTAAAGGGAATGTACAGGATTAGAAAAACATGGCTACTTTCTTCCAGAAATAGCGCCGCTCCTGTCTATGGGTTATGTCCGGCACTGCACTTCAAGGTCATTAAAGTGAACATGAGATTCAATACCACACAGCACCTGTGAACAGGCATGGCGCTGTTTCTGGAAGAAAGCAGACATTTTTTTCTAATCCTGTACAACCCTGTCACCTGTCAGCCACTACTTGTTTTATCCTAATAGAAAAATGAGGTCATAGTTTTTTTTTTTTATGGGGTTATTTTTGATGCACAATATCAAGCTGAGTCAGATAAAGCAGTGTTGCATGATGCATTTCTATATCCATAATGAAGGCTTGGAAACGCACCTTAGACTGCCTATACACATTCGATAATTTAGACTGAACGCCATGTAAATGAATAAAAGAGAGTAGGGGGTGGCCTGTCTCCCCAAGAACAAAATAATCGGCCTTCTCAAAATGCCTGATCCTTCTCTCCCCCAATATTATCCATTGGTGGAAAGTTGTGAGGCCCCCAAGCACATTACATGGTTGCAAGGTCTCGCTGAAATCTAGTGTGGGCGGCCAGCTTCAGAATAGAGCGCAGGTATAGAGGACGTCATAAATTATTACAGAGGGACATCCAAAGAATGAGAGTCTCTGTATCCTTAGAGAAGGTCATGGTTTATGACTCCACACTACAGCTGGTTATTTCCATCAGGCCGCGTTCACATGAACAGATATATAAAAAAATAAAAAATAAATTTCTTCGACAATGAATTTCTTTGACTGTCTTCAATGACAGGGGAGGTCATTGCAGACAGTTATCTCCAATAGTACGTGTCATACATGTCACATTTATGTTTGTTTATGTGTGCAAAACCTGTGGTGTCAGTGTCACATACATTATAGGTCCGTGTGCTGTCCAAAAACATGTCCATCTGAATTAGGCCAGAGTGTTACCATTTGTCATGGATAGTTTTATTCTTAAAATACAGTAAAGTTATACCCATAAGCTATTGGCGTTATAAGGCTTGGTTCACACTATCGTTGGCAGTCTGTTATGATGGGGTCTGATACCTATCATAACGGATGGTAAATGACACAAACTCACATGTTACTGTGTCCATTTTTTTAGGTTCTGTTAAAAATATATAACAAAAACAAACAAAAATGTATGTGTTTATGTGTAGGTCCAACTTTTTTTTGGGGGGGGGGGTTGTTATGCTTTCTTAGCATGTGCAGAAAAATCAAACAGTATAAGGGATGACCGTCTGTTACCATCCGTCGTATGTCTGTTAACCTTAGACATTCTTAAAAATAAGGGACACTTTATATCTGCCATAAGTCCGGTATTTTCAACAAAGTCCTGCACCCTGCGTTTGACGAGAACAGACGCTAATGGACGACAGAACAAATCCCAATGAAATCACGGATCATTTTGTGTCCATTTTTAACATTTTCTGACAGATGCTCACAATGGACACCGATAACGGTAGTGTGAACGCACACTAATTGAAAAATAGTAAACTTCTCTGCCTAACATTACATTTCATGTCATGATAAGAAACCATTCAGTGTGGCGGACGTGCCTGGAGATGGGGCCGCACAATAACGCAGTGTCCTTTATAGTACATCCTGCTTACTACCACATTAGTTTAGGTTTCTTCCTCTTCTTAGTTACGACACAAACATTTGTAGGAGAGCGCATGTCTAAATGGAAAAAGATAATTCCATTCTTCTCCCCATTCAACAAGATGCACAATACATCTCAGCCGACTATAAAGGAACATCAGCAAACTGTTTATTCTCAAAACCACCAGAGCCGGCGTGGAAGAATACAAAACACTGACCTACATTGTATACTACTTTTACACCGCGTACACTGTAACGCATAATGCAGCCCAATGAGTATGTGTGTCTCCTATTGTCTGCCGATAGAAGGTGAAGTAAAGAATGATCTTAAAAGATTCCCCAGCACAAATAATACCCAAGACACTTTGGCTATATTTTGTGATAAGATGCTTACGACTGAGATCTACATTAGGTGGTTGGTTAGGACAGAGCTCAGGTTCTTGGCTCACATTAGACAATACAATGCTATTTCTGTCCATGGATATAAAGCTCCATTTCTAGCAATTCTGCACATTTTGCAGAGAATCTGTATAAAGTGAATACATCAAAAAGCCTGTACTTCTAATCCCCCTTTGTCTCATCTTTGTTCCCTGTCTGTACGCAGGGCTCAGCAGACGGCCGGCAGACTCTGCGTAACCTTTAAGTCTTTTTTAAGAACGGCCTAATACATTTCAGAGACAATTAACCCATAGGACTTGTTCATATATCAGCTGAAGTGTGCTGTGCGTGCAGCCTGGCTTGACAATGGCTTGACCACGCCGACTAGATGCTGCAAATAGAGAGGGCATCCTGCTCATTGATCACTGCAACCAGAGCACTTTGAAGACCAGTCATGGGGCACGGGAGAACTGAGACCGCATGTCTGCGATACTCTCCTCATATAGACACAAGGCTGTCCTAATGATTTATACATTGCTCCCTTCTTAGTTATTACAGTCTGACTCAGGTTTTATGAACCTTGGTGTACTCAATGTCAAGTGTATGTTAAAGGGGACATCTCAAACCAGGCTGCGGAAAGCTGACACCTTGCTGCTTTGGTGCTTATAAATACCTTAGTAGACACGACCCTGTTGAAGTTGCTGGTTTTACAAGGAAGGAGAAAAAAGTTATAAAACCAGTGCACACCTCGCACTCATAGTTATCGTGGCAGTGCTGCAATGGTGAATAGTCATGGTGTCCGCACTGCAAGCATGCCCATTCTTTCTAAATTGACGTCCTGTTTGGTGAGATGTCACACAAAGAGAGGACACTGTCATGACTGTGGTGTTGGTAGGCCAAATCGCCAAAGGACTCCTCTGTTTTTTCAATAGTCCAACTCCGACTCCTTCATAAATGGCTCAGACAGAAGCGGTCTGAGAGCGGTAAAGACCCTCTTTAATTCCGTAAAAAGCCAGTGATTGGATTACTAAGAAAGTAAATATGTAACAAACTCTTCATCTAATCATTATACAATATTAATAAAATGTAAAAATAATAATGGAGTCTGTGACTTCACCCAAAATTGCTCCCGACTCAGACTACACAGTCTCGGACACCATGCCTAGTTACCACTGCAGAACCGCCACATTGGAGAGCAGCACATGGAGGTTTTATAACTTATTTTTCTCCCTCCTGGTAAGAGACCTTTCACATTGGCATATTTCAGCATGGGCGAGCACCAGACAGTATAACAAGTCCACCTGTGCTTGTTTGAAGGTCCTTTTACATGACTCGTTGATGCGAACTATAGAGAGACGAATAGTCATTAATCCGGCGCACTCAGGCTATGTTCACATCTGCTCCAGAGTCTCTGTTGGAGATTTCTTTGCAGAGTTCTCCTGAAAATCAGCAGAGAAAAAAGTGCAGGATAGAGAACTTTTTGCTCCACCGGGTTCAGTTTTATAGTGGTAACACACCAAGTCCGACGGACCCCATTGACTATTTTTGCTGTCCACCTTTCCAGCAATGGAGAAATAACGTTAGTGTGAACTTAGCCTTAGTGCCATAATGTCGGCAGCACATCCCGTTTCCACTAGGCGTTCCGGTGCTGACAGCAATGATTTATGGACTCGCCTCTGCCATCAGCTGTTATTGACAGAGAAGCTGCTTCTGGCCAGTGGCCATTCACGAGTGGTTGTTCATGTAATGTATGGACAGGCTGGATCTCCCTGCACGAGTGGACTCCCCGCTATGGCGTCCATATGTCCTGAGAACTATGGAGAGTGGATATCTTCCTGAGACACACCCTTAACCCTCGTCCGGCTGAATAGGTACAATTGTACCTATTCCTATGCAGCCTGTTAATGTTGTAAAATTATGCAGCCTGACGAAGGTTAAGGTTACCATATTTTTCTTTCTTACTAAACAATAACACACTAATTTTACATTGTGATGTAATAGAATTATTATATGATAAGATCAGGATGTCGGCAAAATCCTGTAATTATACTGTAATGTAGCCGGAAGATCCTGTTTTATGGACGAACAACAGAAGTGTGCCCTTATTATAATATGTCATTCAGTAATGAATGACCCTCAATACTCCCCCATAGCGTGGGCCTTATGTAGATGGAGCTCTTTAGGCTGGTCTGCTAGTCCCTCATATATGCCTCAAACCTGCAGACAGTCGATAATGGGAACCATTACCAAACCATGTAAAATATTATATTGCAGATTTGGCTCTGATGACTGTAGTTGTCACTTATCTGCTCCATCTTTAACCTGTTATCTCACAGAAATACTTTTCAGAATTGATATGCAGTGGGGATAATCCGCACTATGATGTGTCAAGCTGTTACACTTGCAGGCTGGAAGTTGTAGTTTTGCAGCAGCTGGTGTGCCAAACGTTGGTTAATATAAGTTCAATGCATAGGTTTTTATTTAAGTGCACCATGATATAAGGATTGTAGCTATGTAACTAACTAATTTAATAGCGATTGTTTAGACCATTCCCCTTTAAACCCATGCCCCTTCAAGAGTATGTGTTGGGCAAACCTCGTGAGATTCATCTTGCGAGGATCACCCAGTGGTTTCATTTGTACCGAACACATCCAAACCAGAAATTATATTATACTCTGGGTTCTATTCATGCTTTGTGTCATGATGCCAAGTGACCCAAGGCCCAATCGTAGGTTTCAGCGGTCCCTGAGGCTGAGGACCAGCACTGGAGCCCAGGGGGAGGGAGGTAAATGTCACGAAAACTGTAATAACTGTGCTGAAATAATCATACACAAAATCACCTCGGTTATCTGGATTGAAACGGATATCACACCGAGCTCAGCTTCTCTCCTTTATCATATAACCCTATATATCACACAGCTCAGCTTCTCTCCTCTATCATATAACCCTATATATCACACAGCTCAGCTTCTCTCCTCTATCATATAACCCTATATATCACAGAGCTCAGCTTCTCTCCTCTATCATATAACCCTATATATCACACAGCTCAGCTTCTCTCCTCTATCATATAACCCTATATATCACAGAGCTCAGCTTCTCTCCTCTATCATATAACCCTATATATCACACAGCTCAGCTTCTCTCCTCTCATATAACCCTATATATCACAGAGCTCAGCTTCTCTCCTCTATCATATAATCCTATATATCACAGAGCTCAGCTTCTCTCCTTCTATCATATAACCCTATATATCACAGAGCTCAGCTTCTCTCCTCTATCATATAACCCTATATATCACAGAGCTCAGCTTCTCTCCTCTATCATATAACCCTATATATCACAGAGCTCAGCTTCTCTCCTCCATCATATAACCCTATATATCACAGAGCTCAGCTTCTCTCCTCTATCATATAACCCTATATATCACACAGCTCAGCTTCTCTCCTCTCATATACCCCCTCCATTACCCCCCCCCCCCCTATATATCACAGAGCTCAGCTTCTCTCCTTCTATCATATACCCCTATATATCACAGAGCGCAGCTTCTCTCCTCTATCATATAACCCTATATATCACAGAGCTCAGCTTCTCTCCTCTATCATATAACCCTATATATCACAGAGCTCAGCTTCTCTCCTCTATCATATAACCCTATATATCACAGAGCTCAGCTTCTCTCCTCCATCATATAACCCTATATATCACCCCCCCTCCCCTCCCCCCCATAACCCACAGTTCTCAGCTTCTCTCCTCTATCCTATAACCCTATATATCACAGAGCTCAGCTTCTCTCCTCTATCGTATAACCCTATATATCACAGAGCTCAGCTTCTCTCCTCTATCCTATAACCCTATATATCACAGAGTTCAGCTTCTCTCCTCTATTACAGTATATAACACTACATATCACAGAGCTCAGCTTCTCTCCTCCCATCATATAACCCTATATATCACCAGAGCTCACAGGCTCTCCTCCATCATATAACCCTATATATCACCGAGCTGAGCTTCTCTCCCTCTATCATATAACCCTATATATCACAGAGCTCAGCTTCTCTCCTCTATCCTATAACCCTATATATCACAGAGCTCAGCTCCTCTCCTCTATCCTATAACCCTATATATCACAGA
Organism: Leptodactylus fallax; assembly: GCA_947044405.1. NCBI lineage: Eukaryota > Metazoa > Chordata > Amphibia > Anura > Leptodactylidae > Leptodactylus > Leptodactylus fallax. Next base: position 4,085,895 of record CAMRHE010000138.1, on the reverse strand, counting down.
GCTCAGCTTCTCTCCTCTATCCTATAACCCTATATATCACAGAGCTCAGCTTCTCTCCTCTATTACAGTATATAACACTACATATCACAGAGCTCAGCTTCTCTCCCTCTATCATATCCTGCTCGCAGATAGGACAGCAGAAATCACCCAGCGGGTTCATATTAGGTAGTATGTAATATAAGTATTGCATGTTATGATTTATGCAAGAAAAAGGATATTAGAATGAATAGCTTTTAGCTACAAGCCTTTACTTTTATGTGGTCAGTGGAGTTCTCAGTGGTTTCTAATATTCTTAAATTTTACTGTATGGAGGTCAACATTGCCATTATTGTAGCCGGCAGGTAATGGGAGTAGAATGTGGTAAGACTAGACATATCCTTTGGAGATATTGTAGAATTGCAGGAGCTGACCTAAGGTTGATGATATCTATAACTCCTTCCTTACACAGAACCAGCAGCTGCTTTTGTGATTTGGAACAAGGCATTGATCAGTAGCTTGTGGTCCGGAGCCAGCGGCTGGCTGTCACTACCATGTCTCATCTATCCCTGCTATGGAAATGACGGGGAACTGATCTGGTTGGCCAGGAGGAAAGTGGCTGAGGGGTCAGAGAAAACACTGGGCAGCATCTGGTAGACTACAGAAGGGGCCAGTCATTGTGTAATTAATCGATGTGACATCTCAGGAATGTAAATCTGAGCAGCATTTCCAGGCAGATCCTCTGAGCAGGCAGGCCAGTGTATAATAATAGCTCTGCCAACTTACTGATGTCATGGCATTAGAGAGAAACAATAAAAATATGGCAAAGTGTGCCTGTCACCATTATACCGATGAATAATAGACATTTACAAGAATACCCGTCACTTACTAACTGCTCATGGAGCTACACATTAAAGAGAAACCGACACGGTAAAAACGCACCAATCTGCGGGCACCATGTTATAGGGCAGGAGGAGCTGAGCAGAGTGATATATAACTTCATGGGAAGTGGCTATTAAGGAGCAATAATTTATTCAATGAACCTCTGCTCATTTCAGGCTTAGGAGTCCAGTGGGCGGTCCTTGTCAGTGATTGACAGCTGTCTGTATGCACAATCATACATTTCAATCAAGCCAGAATTCTGATGCATTTCCATTTGTTAATATGCCACAATAAGTTTTAAAATTGTAGAACATCCCTATAAAAATTGGAGAATATATTTTGTTTTTGCTTTTTTGTATTCTTTCACTTATAACTACTTTTGCTTTTATAGCTAAGTAACTATTGTCAGGTGATTTCTGTGGTCCTGGAGCTGATCTGTGATATATAGGGTTATATAATAGAGGAGAGAAGCTGAGCTGTGTGATATATAGGGATTATATGATAGAGGAGAGAAGCTGAGCTCTGTGATATATAGGCGTATATAGAGGGGAGGCTGAGCCGTGTATATAGGGTTAGAAAGAGAGAAGCTGAGCTCTGATATATAGGTTTATATGATAGAGGAGAGAAGCTGAGCTCTGTGATATATAGGGTTATAGGATAGCGGAGAGAAGCTGAGCTCTGTGATATATAGGGTTATAGGATAGAGGAGAGAAGCTGAGCTCTGTGATATATAGGGGTATATGATAGAGGAGAGAAGCTGAGCTCTGGAAAGGGGTGATAGAGGGAGAGAAGCTGAGCTCTGTGATATACAGTCATGGCCAAAAGTTTTGAGAATGACACAAATATTATATTTTCACATGATCTGCTGCCCTCTGGTTTTTATGTGTGTTTGTCAGATGTTTTTATCACATACAGAAATATAATTGCATTCATATTATGAGTAACAGAAGCTTATATTGACAGTTAGAATGAGTTAATGCAGCAAGTCAATATTTGCAGTGTTGACCCTTCTTCTTCAGGACCTCTGCAATTCTCCCTGGCATGCTCTCAATCAACTTCTGGACCAAATCCTGACTGATAGCAGTCCATTCTTGCAGAATCAATGCTTTAATTTTGTCTGAATTTGTTGGTTTTTGTTTGTCCACCCGTCTCTTGATGATTGACCACAAGTTCTCAATGGGATTAAGATCTGGGGAGTTTCCAGGCCATGGACCCAAAATCTCTATGTTTTGTTCCCTGAGCCATTTAGTTATCACCTTTGCTTTATGGCAAGGTGCTCCATCATGCTGGAAAAGGCATTGTTGAGCGCCAAACTGCTCTTGGACGGTTGGGAGAAGTTGCTCTTGGAGGACATTCTGGTACCATTCTTTATTCATGGCTGTGTTTTTAGGCAAGACTGTGAGAGAGCCGATTCCCTTGGCTGAGAAGCAACCCCACACATGAATGGTTTCAGGATGCTTTACAGTTGGCATGAGACAAGACTGGTGGTAGCGCTCACCTCTTCTTCTCCGAATAAGCTGTTTTCCAGATGTTCCAAACAATCGAAAAGGGGATTCATCAGAGAAAATGACTTTACCCCAGTCCTCAGCAGTCCACTCCCTGTACCTTTTGCAGAATATCAGTCTGTCCCTGATGTTTTTTCTGGAGAGAAGTGGCTTCTTTGCTGCCCTCCTTGAGACCAGGCCTTGCTCCAAGAGTCTCCGCCTCACAGTGCGTGCAGATGCACTCACACCTGCCTGCTGCCATTCCTCAGCAAGCTCTGCACTGCTGGTAGCCCGATCCCACAGCTGAAACACTTTTAAGAGACGGTCCTGCCGCTTGCTGGTCTTTCTTGGGCGCCCTGGAGCCTTTTTGGCACCAATGGAACCTCTCTCCTTGAAGTTCTTGATGATGCGATAGATTGTTGACTGAGGTGCAATCTTTCTAGCTGCAATACTCTTCCCAGTTAGGCCATTTTTGTGCAGTGCAATGATGACTGCACGTGTTTCTTTAGAGATAACCATGGTTAACAGAAGAGAAACAATGATGGCAAGCACCAGCCTCCTTTTAAAGTGTCCAGTGGTGTCATTCTTACTTAATCATGACAGATTGATCTCCAGCCCTGTCCTCATCAACACCCACACCTGTGTTAATGGAGCAATCACTGAAACGATGTTAGGTGGTCCTTTTAAGGCAGGGCTGCAATGATGTTGAAATGTGTTTTGGGGGATAAAGTTCATTTTCTAGGCAAATATTGACTTTGCAAGTAATTGCTGTTAAGCTGATCACTCTTTATAACATTCTGGAGTATATGCAAATTGCCATTAGAAAAACTGAAGCAGTAGACTTTGTAAAAATTAATATTTGTATCATTCTCAAAACTTTTGGCCATGACTGTATAGGGTTTTAGGATAGAGGAGAGAAGCTGAGCTCTGTGATATATAGGGTTATATGATAGAGGAGAGAAGCTGAGCTCTGTGATATATAGGGTTATATGATAGAGGAGAGAATCTGAGCTCTGTGATATATAGGGTTATATGATAGAGGAGAGAAGCTGAGCTCTGTGATATATAGGGTTATATGATAGAGGAGAGAATCTGAGCTCTGTGATATATAGGGTTATATGATAGAGGAAAAAAACTGAGCTCTTACTCTATCATATAACCCTATACACAATATTATCTGTTACACATGTGGACAAAATTGTTGGTACCCCTCGTTTAATGAAAGAAAATGGTCACAATGGTCACAGAAATAACTTGAATCTGACAAAAGTAATGATATATAAAAATTCTATGAAAATGAACAAATGAAAGTCAGACATTGCTTTCCAACCAGGCTTCAACAGAATTTTAAAAAAAAGAAAACTCATGAAACAGGCCTGGACAGAAATGATGGTTCCCTTAATTTAATATTTTGTTGCACAACCTTTTGAGGCAATCCCTGCAATCAAACGATTCCTGTAACTGTCAATGAGACTTCTGCACCTCTCAACAGGTATTTCGGCCACTCCTCATGAGCAAACTGCTCTAGTTGTCTCGGGTTTGAAGGGGGCCTTTTCCAGACGGCATGTTTCAGCTCCTTCCAAAGATGCTCAATAGGATTTAGGTCAGGGCTCATAGAAGGCCACTTCAGAATAGTCCAATGTTTTCCTCTTAGCCATTCTTGGGTGTTTTTAGCTGTGTGTTTTGGGTCATTATCCTGTTACATGACCCATGACCTGTGACTGAGACCAAGCTTTCTGACACTGGGCAGCACATTTCTCTCTAGAATTCCTTAATAGTCTTGAGATTTCATTGTACCCTGCACAGATTCAAGACACCCTGTGCCAGATGCAGCAAAGCAGCCCCAGAACATAACAGAGCCTCCTCCATGTTTCACAGTAGGGACAGTGTTCATTTCAAGATATGCTTCATTTTTCCATCTGTGAACATAAAGCTGATGTGCCTTGCCAAAAATTTAAATTTTTGTCTCATCGGGTCCATAGGACATTCTCACAGAAGCTTTGTGGCTTGTCAACATGTAGTTTGGCAAATTACTTTTGTCAGATTCAAGTTATTTCTGTGACCATTGTGGGTTTTTCTTTCATTAAACGAGGGATACCAACAATTTTGTCCACGTGTGTCTATCACAGAGCTCAGCCTCTCTCCTCTATTATATAACTCTATATATCACACAGCTCAGCTTCTCTCTCCTCTATCATATAACCCTATATATCACAGTGCTCAGCTTCTCTATTTTCCTCCTCAGATAGGACAGGAAACATGACAGGATCACTTTAAGACCATCTTTTTTTGAGTTGTAGATTTGTTAGAAACCATCTTGGGATGGGTATAATAGAAACCCTTTCCTGGTGACAACTTCCCCTGTAATACCTATACCAGTCACCCGCTTATATAAAGTATTATGTTCCTCTCATGTCATTACTGACGTCACTTATAACACAGTTACAATCTTGATATTTGGACAATCCAGTAATAACTTGTAGTGAAGGCGAGCATTACCTCATATCTGAGTGAGGAATGGCCGGCTGTCTGTCACTGTATCCTGTCACTATATATTTTGCTGAGCTGAACATCCAGTTACAGAGCATGAACTTTTGTTTGAGCACTTGGGATTCTGTGAAATCTGCTTTCCTGATTGTAAACTTTAATGATATCTGTTAGAGGTGAAATCACATGGACAATAATCTGTCATTCTGCTGAGCTGGATTCATCTTTGGCTTCTTCTCCTTGTCTTGTGTCGCAGAACTTTATTTTGAGTAATGTAAAAAAGAAAAAAATACTATAATGGTATAATTATTATCTCTGAATCCAGATAGCTGGAGATGGGGCCTCCCGACACCCCATAGGCTCCCCTGTTTATGGGATCGGGGAGGAGCTGGATTTGGGATTTATAGCCAAACCAATAATCCAAGCCTATTTATTATGCGTTTAATAATGTTCAGTATTTTAGGGGCAACATTTGCTACGATACATTTGCTGTTTGATATGTTGTAAAAAGTGGGCATCAGCTTACATGGAGACGTAATTTATGCCAGAAATTATGGAATAAATCTACACCTGATCATAGCAGCTGTAGTTTTCAGTTCCTTAGGGTAAAAACACACTTTCCGGCTGCCGCATTTGGCCGCATGCCGAGTTTAAAATGTGTGGAATTTATTAAGATGTGCGCGTCTCTTAATAAATTTGGAGCAGATCCCTCTGATGGCCTCCTTTTAGGTAGAATGGTGTATAACATGCCTGTTAGGAGGTGTCCCTGTTCACAAATCGTGACCGCTGGTTTTGTTATCTGAGACGTATCAAGTGCACCCCAAAACAGCGATGATTTATCCGCACTCCAGGCCAGTGTGACAAATATACAATATTTAAGAACATCTAAAAGGGTTGAACAGTTTTGCATTGTACAGTACAAGTGTGGTTTCAGAAAAATTGGGTACAGGCAGAACTTGGCATAGAATAGAGATGTAACCTATATTCACACAGAAGTTTCTATCAGTCCAGTGATCCATGCCAGTCCTGCAGTGCAGATGTCATGTACCTCATCCACATGACCACTACACCCAATCCCAGTACATCAGATGTCAGTCCCCGCCCCCATGCCCCCCCCCCCCATCCCAGCACCTTAGATGCCATGTACCTCGTCCACATGACCACTACACCCAATCCCAGCACCTTAGATGCCATGTACCTTATCCACATGACCACTACACCCAATCCCTGCACCTTAGATGTCATGTACCTCATCCACATGACCACTACACCCAATCCCTGCACCTTAGATGTCATGTACCTCGTCCACATGACCACTACACCCAATCCCTGCACCTTAGATGTCATGTACCTCGTCCACGTGACCACTACACCCAATCCCTGCACCTTAGATGTCATGTACCCCGTCCACGTGACCACTACACCCAATCCCTGCACCCTAGATGCATGTACCTCGTCCACATGACCACTACACCCAATCCCAGCACCTTAGATGCCATGTACCTTATCCACATGACCACTACACCCAATCCCTGCACCTTAGATGTCATGTACCCCCCCCACACGACCACTACACCCAATCCCGCACCTTAGCATGTACCTCACTACATGACCACACACCCAATCCCTGCACCTCAGATGTCATGTACCTCGTCCACATGACCACTACACCCAATCCCTGCACCTTAGATGTCATGTACCTCGTCCACGTGACCACTACACCCAATCCCTGCACCTTAGATGTCATGTACCGCGTCCACGTGACCACTACACCCAATCCCAGCACCTTAGATGCCATGTACCTTATCCACATGACCACTGCACCCAATCCCTGCACCTTAGATGTCATGTACCTCGTCCACGTGACCACTACACCCAATCCCTGCACCTTAGATGTCATGTACGGCGTCGCCACGTAACCACTGCAGCCAATCCCTGCACCTCAGATGTCATGTACCTCGTCCACGTGCCACTACACCCAATCCCTGCCCTTAGTGTCAGTCCTCGTCCACGTGACCACTGCAGCCAATCCCTGCACCTCAGATGTCATGTACCTCGTCCACATGACCACTACACCCAATCCCTGCACCTTAGATGTCATGTAGCTCGTCCACGTGACCACTACACCCAATCCCTGCACCTTAGATGTCATGTACCTCGTCCACGTGACCACTGCAGCCAATCCCGGCACCTCAGATGCCATGTACCTCGTCCACGTGACCACTGCAGCCAATCCCTGCACCTTAGATGTCATGTACCTCATCGACATGACCACTGCAGCCAATCCCTGAACCTCAGATGTCATGTACCTCGTCCACGTGACCACTGCATACTATCTCTGATCTCAGCTGTCACGTGTTGTACATGTAAGCGTCACTGCTGAGGCCGATGATTGCAGGTGACGTCATCAGTGCAGTACAAATGGGGGCCACCAGAGCAGCAGGCTGGATTTAAGGCAGGGATTTAATGGGCAAATACAGTCATATGAAAAAGTTTGGGCACCCCTATTAATCTTAATCATTTTTAGTTCTAAATATTTGGGTGATTGCAACAGCCATTTCAATTTGATATATCTAATAACTGATGGACACAGTAATATTTCAGGATTGAAATGAGGTTTATTGTACTAACAGAAAATGCGCAATATGCATTAAACCAAAATTTGACCGGTGCAAAAATGTGGGTACCCTTATCATTTTATTGATTTGAATACTCCTAACTACTTTTTACTGACTTACTGAAGCACAAAATTGGTTTTGTAACCTCACTGAGCTTTGAACTTCATAGCCAGGTGTATCCAATCATGAGAAAAGGTATTTAAGGTGGCCAATTGCAAGCTGTTCTCCTATTTGAATCTCCTCTGAAGAGTGGCATCATGGGCTCCTCAAAACAACTCTCAAATGATCTGAAAACAAAGATTGTTCAACATAGTTGTTCAGGGGAAGGATACAAAAAGTTGTCCTCAGAGATTTAACCTGTCAGTTTCCACTGTGAGGAACATAGTAAGGAAATGGAAGACCACAGGGACAGTTCTTGTTAAGCCCAGAAGTGGCAGGCCAAGAAAAATATCAGAAAGGCAGAGAAGAAGAATGGTGAGAACAGTCAAGGACAATCCACAGACCACCTCCAAAGAGCTGCAGCATCATCTTGCTGCAGATGGTGTCACTGTGCATCGGTCAACAATACAGCACACTTTGCACAAGGAGAAGCTGTATGGGAGAGTGATGGAAAGAAGCCGTTTCTGAAAGCACGCCACAAACAGAGTCGCCTGAGGTATGCAAAAGCACATTTGGACAAGCCAGCTTCATTTTGGAAGAAGGTCCTGTGGACTGATGAAACAAAGATTGAGTTGTTTGGTCATACAAAAAGACGTTATGCATGGCGTCAAAAAAACACAGCATTCCAAGAAAAACACTTGCTACCCACTGTAAAATTTGGTGGAGTTTCCATCATGCTTTGGGGCTGTGTGGCCAATGCCGGCACCGGGAATCTTGTTAAAGTTGAGGGTCGCATGGATTCAACTCAGTATCAGCAGATTCTTGAGAATAATGTACAAGAATCAGTGACGAATTTGAAGTTACGCCGGGGATGGATATTTCAGCAAGACAATGATCCAAAACACAGCTCCAAATCTACTCAGGCATTCATGCAGAGGAACAATTACAATGTTCTGGAATGGCCATCCCAGTCCCCAGACCTGAATATCATTGAACATCTGTGGGATCATTTGAAGCGGGCTGTCCATGCTCGGCGACCATCAAACTTAACTGAACTGGAATTGTTTTGTAAAGAGGAATGGTCAAAAATACCTTCATCCAGGATCCAGGAACGGATTAAAAGCTACAGGAAGCGACTAGAGGCTGTTATTTTTGCAAAAGGAGGATCTACTAAATATTACTGTCACTTTTCTGTTGAGGTGCCCATACTTTTGCAGCGGTCAAATTTTGGTTTAATGCATATTGCACATTTTCTGTTAGTACAATAAACCTCATTTCAATCCTGAAATATTACTGTGTCCATCAGTTATTAGATATATCAAATTGAAATGGCTGTTGCAAACACCCAAATATTTAGAACTAAAAATGATTAAGATTAATAGGGGTGCCCAAAGTTTTTCATATGACTGTATATGGTATTTTTTAAATGTTATTTTATGAAGACAAGCCCTTTAAACTTCACACTGGTGTAGTTCTTAATGTACATGCTGTGAGTTTTCACTAAGGCTTTCAACCTTTTCAAACCCAAGCTTGAAAGTATCCGGATACCCACTGTGGGAATGCGGGCGTAAAAAATACCCAATTTTTGGACCATTTTGCGACGGCATCATTCAGAGAACTTTGGGAAAATGAGCTGCGCAGTCATCCTGTGTGGACATAGCCTAAAAGTTTTACTAGACTTGATCTAAATAGGATGGCACGGCATCTTTATGTAGCATTTACCAGAATGTTCTCGACTCCATGTGAAGATCTTTGTGAAGGTGAGGTCTCCAAAACTGAACTCATTACCAATTCAGGTCTAAAGATCTTCAGCAATGACAGAAGGCAAAACTGAGACAGAATACAAGGGTTGTACATGTAATGGAAGGGAAGCGTAAAATTAATGTTCCTGATTTAAAATTAATGGCTGGAAAAATAAAGGGAGGGCTGAATGAATTCAATTATTCTGAAGGTGGAGGGGTGAAAGGAACCATCACACCGCCTTTATTACTTATTATCAGAAATAGAACTTTTCTGATACTCTACTTAGTCTGCTCACATACATGGTATATACAGTGCTGGCCAAAAGTATTGGCACCCCTGCAATTCTGTCAGATAATACTCAATTTCTTCCAGAAAATGATTGCAATCACAAATGCTTTGGTAATAATATCTTCATTTAATTTGACTTCAATGGAAAATGACAAAAAGAATTGTCAAAAAGCCAAATTGGATATAATTCCACACCAAACATAAAAAAGGGGGTGAACAAAAGTATTGGCACCCTTTGAAAAATCAAGTGATACTTCTCTAATTTGTGTAATTAACAGCACCTGTTACTTACCTGTGGCACATAACAGGTGGTGGCAATAACTAAATCACACTTGCAGCCAGTTGAAATGGATTAAAGTTGACTCAACCTCTGTCCTGTGTCCTTGTGTGTACCACATTGAGCATGGAGAAAAGAAAGAAGACCAAAGAACTGTCTGAGGACTTGAGAAGCAAAATTGTGAGGAAGCATGAGCAATCTCAAGGCTACAAGTCCATCTCCAAAGACCTGAATGTTCCTGTGTCTACCGTGCGCAGTGTCATCAAGAAGTGTAAAGCCCATGGCACTGTGGCTAACCTCCCTAGATGTGGACGGAAAAGAAAAATTGACGAGAGATTTCAACGAAAGATTGTGCGGATGGTGGCTAAAGAACCTCGACTAACATCCAAACAAGTTCTAGCTGCCCTGCAGTCCGAGGGTACAACAGTGTCAACCCGTACTATCCGTCGGCGTCTGAATGAAAAGGGACTCTATGGTAGGATACCCAGGAAGACCCCACTTCTGACCCAGAGACATAAAAAAGCCAGGCTGGAGTTTGCCAAAACTTACCTGAGAAAGCCAAAAACTTTTTGGAAGAATGTTCTCTGGTCAGATGAGACAAAAGTAGAGCTTTTTGGGAAAAGGCATCAACATAGAGTTTACAGGAAAAAAAAGAGGCCTTCAAAGAAAAGAACACGGTCCCTACAGTCAAACATGGCGGAGGTTCACTGATGTTTTGGGGTTGCTTTGCTGCCTCTGGCACTGGACTGCTTGACCGTGTGCATGGCATTATGAAGTCTGAAGACTACCAACAAATTTTGCAGCATAATGTAGGGCCCAGTGTGAGAAAGCTGGGTCTCCCTCAGAGGTCATGGGTCTTCCAGCAGGACAATGACCCAAAACACACTTCAAAAAGCACTAGAAAATGGTTTGAGAGAAAGCACTGGAGACTTGTAAAGTGGCCAGCAATGAGTCCAGACCTGAATCCCATAGAACACCTGTGGAGAGATCTCAAAATGGCAGTTTGGAGAAGGCGCCCTTCACATCTCAGGGACCGGGAGAAATTTGCCAAAGAAGAATGATCTAAAATTCCAGCAGAGCATTGTAAGAAACTCATTGATGGTTAGCGGAAGCGGTTGTTCGCAGTTATTTTGTCTAAAGGTTGTGCTAACAAGTATTAGGCTGAGGGTGCCAATACTTTTGTCCGGCCCATTTTTGGAGTTTTGTGTAAAATGATCAATGATTTGACTTTTTTTTTCATTGCAAGCAAAATAAATGAAGATATTATTACCAAAGCATTTGTGATTGCAATCATTTTCTGGAAGAAATTGAGTATTAGCTGACAGAATTGCAGGGGTGCCAATACTTTTGGCCAGCACTGTGTGTATATATATATATATATATATATATATATATATATATATATACACATACGCAATGTGAGGTCATTTACATCAGATCTTACTACAGTATGCAGGTTACATTTATTTAAGAATTGTTAATCTAACGTGAACAATTATTTTCAGAAATGTAATTTTTTTATCTCAACAATATTAACTAATTTTAATAAAAGTGTGCATTAAATGGATTGGTAGGTAGGTGGATGGATGGATCCAAAGCGCTGCTGGTTTTGTCTTTACCTATACAATTTGGGAAGGCGGTCTTTTCCCTCTGGATTTGCACCCACCATTGGTATTGAGCTGTGCTGCTTAAAATTTTCTTTTTCTAGATAGGTAGATTGCAGACAAATGGATCAATCGATGGTGAGATACTGAGAGTCCGTAGATAGACAGACAGATAGCTAGCTCAAAACTGGTCCCAATGTGTAAAATCTTTGACTCTTGCTATAATAGCATAAGGCTCGATTTACATCTGCGTTGGAGACTTAAAACTGGTGGAGAGAAAAGTCCTGCAAAGAGGACTAGATAATACCGGTGGAAAGCTGATGGAAACTTGGCAGACCCCATTATAGTCTATGGCGGGGTTCGGCAACCCCCGGCACGCGTGCCACTCTTGGTACGCGAGGCTTACTTACCTGGCACGGCAGCCCAAGTCCTCACCCAGCAGTTTCGATCGAACTAAACACGGCCGAAACTAAACTGCTATTATTATACTGTGGGGTCTCTTCAGACCCCCGAGTATAAGCAGCGGAGCCCCCAGGGAGGTGATCAAACATAAAAAATAAAGTGACTCACCTTCCCTGCACTCCGCAGCAGCTCTCTGCTCTGCAGGCGCTTCTGCCTGAAGTCAGCTGACAGGGCCTCAGGTGTCATGTCTGCGTCTGGCGTCATTACGCATAATGACGCGCTGTGACCCCTGAGACCCAATCAGTGGTCGCTGACTACAGGTATAAGCGCCCAAAGAGAACAGAGCGGCTGCGGAGTGCAGGGAAGGTGAGTAACATTGTTTTTAATGTTTGTCACCTCTCTTGGCCCTGCACTTATTATACTCGGGGGTCTGAAGAGACCCCACAGTATAATAATAGCTAGTGAGTGGCACAAATTGGAATATTATAAAAGTGAGAACATTATACTGTGTGCAGGGACCGCTATGGGACATAATACGGTGTGCAGGGACCGCTATGGGACATAATACGGTGTGCAGGGACTGCTGTGGGACATAATATGGTGGGCAGGGACCGTTATGGGACATAATATGGTGGGCAGGGACCATTATGGGACATAATATCGTATACAGGGGCCACTATATGACCGTGTGCAGGAGCCGCTATGGGACATAATACTGTGTGCAGGGGCCGCTATGGCTGTGGGACATAATACCGTGTGCAGGGGCCACTATGGAACATTATTCTGTATAACGGTGTGTTTTCTGTATTAATGATGTGTTTTTGCAAAGAAAACACAGGCATTTTTTTTTTGTGCAAAAATGCGCCATGTGAACGCAGTTTTACATTGAAGTAAAAGTTCCAGTGGCCTAAGAATATAGCTGCATCCAGATACATAGTGTGTTTCGACCATAAGACCGCTGCCATACGGTGCTCCTGGACACATACATTACCACTATTTGGGGTCTGTACATGTACTTTCATTGCTTCTAATCGGAAAGGAGCGTCCCAGGAAATAGCAGTAAACGCATGTGTCCTAAAGCATCTGGTGGCAGCACTTCTGTGTTATGGTTTGTGGATATGCTTCAGTTTAGGGGTCGTCTGACTTACAATTATTGACCGGCACTTCGAGTACCTCATTTTTTATTTTTTTATTAAAATTGGCACGCCGAACAAAAAAGGTTGCCTACCCCTGGTCTATGGGGTCTGCGGGTGTCTGCAGGTAACTGCTTTTGGGACTTAGCGTCAAAAGGTTTTCCAGCATCCTCCTCTTTAAAATGTATTTTATTTGCCCCCATACATGAAACAAGTGTCCCGTGTGTGTGTGGGTAGGGGGGGGGTGATGATGTTTAATGCAGAGGTGAAAATAAAGAATAAAAGAGAAGATCCTGGCAAACTTCTTTTATTGGAGCCTGAATAGCACACTGGGCTTTATGAGTGTTGTATCTGGGCCGCTAACTGGCTGTAGGAACATCTGTGCCTGATCACTGACCCATGTGAACATGGCGGCCATCAGGCGGTAATGAGCAAGTGCTTGTTTGTTGGCTGATCCCACCTTATATGTAGGCAAAAAGAGAAATCATTGCTTATTGGCAGCACAACCCCTCATGTAAAGAGGGGATGTGCTGCCAACACTACACACGCTGTATGGGGATGAGTGATTGTACGGAATTAACAAGGATTACTCCATGTACATGGACTATACAAGCGCTGATGACCTGCTGCTTGTTGCTGGTTACCATGTAAGGACCCTTATTCTTTTATTATCAGATTTCGTCTGTTGACAGCTGTGCTGGGTGTCCGTCTGCCACAGATCCATCTGTATTCACATGACCATGGTTCTGGATCATGGCCATTTTGCACCTGAGGGTACATTACAGTGCATCGAGGTATCCGTGAAAACGGACAATAGAGCAAAGTGACAATGGACTGTCAAAATATCGGAACAGCCCCATTCACAGACATCGAAATTGTTGCATCCTTGTAAAGGACGATAAAATATTCGTGTGAATATAGCCCAACTTTATCATATGGAGATTTCAGTTTAAAAAAAAAAAAAGGACCCCATTATTGTTATTGGGGTCCCTGGGGCTCTGATAATGTCTGTTGAATAATGGATTACTTTTTGGTTTTCCAACAGGCCACAAGAACAGACAAAATGGCACAGAAGGTAGCGTCTAGGAGTTCACATCCAATGTAATAAACTAACACACCACACACACAGTATACACCAACACTTAGGCCCGTATACTGCGAGACTGCCAGAGCTCTAGTTATAAATGAGTAATGGTGTTAAGCCCCCGCACCCCTGGCTCATATAATATTTAGTAAGTGGAATAGATGATAGGCTCAGTAACAGACAATAGTTATGTACCTAGCCATGGAGGTGAGAGGTTAATACATCCCGCAGGAGCCTAAGAAGCGGCTGGCGTCACCGCTGATGGGGTAAGTGAGCCTCCAGGTCTGACCCGTCAGGGACAACTTGCTGCCAGCTCTTACTGCAGTACAGAGATTAAAGAAGGAGCTGATGGAGCAGAGTATTGACACTGTGAGATGGTTTCCGACTCTTTCACTGTAATCCCAGGATACAGAGCGAAAGGAACATTTGCGAATTTCACTCTGGGGAATGAATAAACCATCATACTGGAGCAAATTTCCTTATTTCTATCAGCTATTTGCTCTCTGAATACTTTAAACAGGTAGACAGATCTGGCCCCATTAAAGATGCCGCCATGGGGCTATATGTCTTTTCTCTACAGTTTTTCATTTGACTTTTCTGTATTTTAAAGTAGATTCCTTACTGTTCACTGAGATTCCGTTTTTTTTCTCGCCTTATTTGAAGCTCACCATTACCTTTGATGGTATAACATAAAGCCGCTCTATTCAGGTATCCAGGCTTGCCTACGATAACCAGTGAAATGGGTTGTCCACTTCGCTCAACATTTTCTCGTAATGATTTCTTGACAGATTTCGCTACTAGGAGAGTCACAAAGACATGTAGACTTTGAACATACTTGTTAATATACTGGGCTGCTGGCCTGTCATACCTCTGTACGGTATCTATTGAATATGGCAGTGGTCTACGTGAGCTACGATGGGGCACTGTGGCAGCTGACACATCCCAGTCTACATCCATCTACTGCGGGACTAGTCAACCATTTTTGACTAGGAGACATCTCTAACAAGGAACAGATTCAAGCAAAAGCCCCCGCTTACACATGCATGCTCAGTTCCGCCAAGCATTTTGGTATTTCCCATGGGGAATAAGCCACACAAGTCTAGCTTTGTCTTATCTCCCTTAAGACAGCAGATGTCAGGTGGAAGGGAAGACCAAGCTGTTGAAAATCAACATGCCTGATCTTACTTTTCCCCTTGGGGCAAAAGTTGGGACACCCTCCATATAAATGAAATGGTCTTCTGATCCCACTGAAATCCATAGGTTCGGCCATCATTCATCTAATGTGTATGAACTTAAAGGGGTAACGGTGATTTCAGCCATCTACCCCCATTTTCAGCTAAAATGCCTTCTGGCGTCATTCGCACCACAGTGAAAGGCAAAATACCCCGCCATGTCAGAATGGTGCCCCAGGGCTACTCACAACCACGTTACATAGTCATCTCCTCTACTTATTTCCTTGGCACCACAGTCATCTTCTGTCACTCACATGTAACCTCCTCCTCTAGGGGGCGCCACTTCCAGCAGGAGTGATGTGTGACAGGCGGCTCCTGCGAGGGGGGGGGGGGAAGCAGCCGCTGTATTATGAGTGTGTTCTGACATCACAATGAGCTAGATATACAAGTATTATTCACATTGCGATTGACTTTTTCCGAAGTAAGACAGACTGCCTCAGCGGTGTACAGAGCGTGCATTCTCATTCAGGTCCTAGTGCTTGGATCTCCAACATTTATCACCTATTTCTCTATTCTGTGGGTACTGCAGGTGCTAAATATTTTTGACTGGAAATCCCTGGACACATGTTCAGATTTTTTGATGCAGTTATTGAAGCCAAAATCAGGAGCGAACTGAAAGAGAGAAGCCTGTCCTGTATATGATCTCGCCCTTTGTGATTCACACCTTGTTTTTGCCTCTAAACCCACATCAAAAAGCCAGATTTATTTATATCATATATTTATTTTTAAAGGGGATGTTTCCTGACAATTTGTCAGTAAATAGTTCTATCACCCAGGAACTCCTGGAGAATCTTTTCTCTCTATGTTGTGCCTTTCCTCTATTAATCTTCCTAGAAAGTCAAGAATAAGGCGCTATTCAGGTGACCAAGGCGCACAACAGCAGTGAAAAAGGGACATTTTTCATGGCGGTCGTGCGTCCATAGGGCACCGGTATTCAGAGTTCCCTCATCGTCTATTGATGGATCAATGAAAACAAGCAAAATTAGGACATGTTAAAAACGGACCATCAAAAAAAAAAATAAAAAATAAAAAAATTGGTCATGTGTATAGCCCCTTTCACTTACAATGATTTTGATGCATCCGTGTGACGGCCATGAAGATATTATTTGTGATTGGAGGTTGACAACTGGGTGCAACCTGTTAGGGGTGTGTCCCCGCACACAATCTAATCACTTTTTATACTGCTAGACTGTGTAGACACACCCCTTTGACACATGGAATGGTAACTCCCAGTTGTCAGTTTATTCCTAAATTTCAAAGAGGAATAACAGAGGAACCGAACAATGAATTTTAAGAAAAGATGGTTAAGAATTGTTGTTCTTTGGAGAATACAAGTATATACTGACACATCATTAGAGCCGTCAGGTCCCCTTTAAATAAGAATTTCAGCATTGCTATAAAAACCATGGCATTTAATGTGTTAAAAATGACTTTCATTCAACATAAAGGGTATCACGTTATTAACCCTTTAAAAAGGTGACGAGTTGCGGCTGATTTTGGAAAGTTTTGGCAAGGTACCAGCGTACTGTGAGGAGACTTATATTATGCAGATCTCAGAGGGCTCGAGAAGGGCTCAATCATTATCAGAATGTGATTTCCATCATAATGCCGGTGACGCAGGCTTTAATCTCCCAGCTGAGATGGCTTGGAGAAGCTATTATGTAAGTCAAAAGATGGACTTGCTTTTACAATCATGCGCTTAAAAATCACTCTCAGAACTTCCTCACACATTATAATCACTTCATCTTCTGCGTCTCTTCACTTATTAATTTGCTTTTATGTGGAGCAAAGCGCGGCCACTGTGATTCACACGGGCAATCCAGTGTGGCGGCAGAGAAAACAGATACAGATATAGATGAGAGCCCACACCGTCAGGGGATTCCTACCCTACAGAGCTCACAATCACATGGATCACCATAAACATCACCATTAGGTCACCACTTAGAGAACATGAAGTATACATGTATGAATTAACACCCCATACATAGAGAAAAGTCGGTCAATACTGCCGAGCTTAACAGGCTCAGCCAACTATATATATATATATTTTTTTTAAACTATAATTCTTATTGAAATTTTTATAACTAACAGAACAACAAAATGAGGAATGAATGCGAAATAGCAAGGCAGAGGTGCAAAAGCCACACCATGTGGCCCAAATGCCCAACAATATAAATATAAACAGCAAATGGGAACACAAAAAATACAAAAAGGTGGGGGAGAGGACAAGGGAAAGAGGGAGGGAAGGGGGAAGGAATCAGAGACCATGTAAAGTACAATATGCGTCCCAAGATGACCACACAGCGTCAAAAGCCTCCACTGTATGATTAAGGGAGGCCGTCAGATACTCCATAATGCGGACATCCTTCATGTGAGCAATAAGCTCCGGACCAGTGGGAGGAGAAGTCTTCCTCCAGTGGAGAGCAATAAGGGTTTTGGCGGCAGTGCATAGGCATAGAAATAATTTGGAGGCCTGCTTACCTAGGTGTTTGGGGAGGAAATTAAGAAAATACACAAAGGGGTCCAGAGAGACACCCTGAATAAAAAGGGCATCCGTAAGGGAGTTGACCTCTGTCCAGAGGGGGCAGATCCACAAACACTCCCAGAAAACGTGATATAGCGTACCCACCCCCGTCTCGCAGCACCAACAAAGGGATGGAATGCCAGGGTTAAGGGAATGGAGCAAGGTGGGGGTGTGGTACCAATGCATAAGTAACTTATACTGGTGTTTAGCCAACTATATTTTTGTGTATCTTCTAAAGATGATGTTGGGTTTAATCTTGGTTGGATTGAAAAGACATACACTCAACTGAATGGAGCATTGGAGCATGCATGTGTATGGGGGATCAGGAGCAATGGCCATTGGTGGTCAAATGATCCTACAGCCAACAGCTATTGTAGGTATGGCCACCATTACTCTTATGGTTTAAAATACTGTGCATGATAGACAAGGAGTCGGGGAGGAAATTGGGACATTCTTCTATAAAAAAATTAGATATTTGTCTCTTCTTTATGCATGGCCAAACCACTGGACCAAATTGAGCACATTAGATGAATATGGGACTTCTAAGTTTGTAGACCTCATTTCAACTCTCTAGGACCTACCATTCTTGAAATTTTCACAAAAGCAAATATAGCACCATTGGCTTCCACATCAAGGTGACCCATATTATCCAATAGGAGCAGCCTTGGCCTCACTGACATACACACAGGATTCCATATCATATCAGTAGAAAAAGTTTTTAACCATATATACTAACAAAATAGACCTGTCATCTCACTAGTAGCCAATAGTTTTTGAGGTAGAAGTCAGTTAGTAACAATATATTTTATAATGTGGCATAATAGAAGAGTTGTCATTGTGGTTTTCTTCTTTATATTGCTCCTAATTGTTTTTTGTTTTTGTTTTTTTCTCTTCCAGGAATTTATCCAAATTCATCCGATCCTTACACAGTTGTGATTGGGCAGCACCATGACTGTCACAACCACCACCACCACCACTGCGGCAGCTGCCTCAGCAGCAGCCACTACCACTGCAACTGCTACCACAGTTGCTATGAGTACAGCTACCTTGGACTTACGTGATTGGTTATTCCTGTGTTATGGACTTATTGCCTTTTTGACAGAAGTAATAGATAGCACCAATTGTCCCTATGTATGTCGTTGTGACAACGGTTTCATCTACTGTAATGACCGAGGTCTAACGTCTATTCCAGCCGAGATTCCAGATGATGCAACCACCCTCTACCTCCAGAACAATCAGATCAACAATGCTGGAGTCCCACCAGAGCTGAAAACTAAAACCAATGTTAGAGTTATCTATTTATATGAGAACGACCTAGATGAGTTCCCACTCAACCTTCCCCGCTCACTTAGAGAACTTCACCTCCAAGATAACAACATACGCAGTGTGACACGGGATGCTCTTTCCCGTATACCACTCATAGAGAAACTTCACTTAGATGACAACTCTGTGTCAACTGTCAGCATTGAAGATGATGCCTTCCTAGATAGTCGTCAACTTCGCCTGCTTTTCCTCTCACGCAACCATCTCAGCAGCATTCCCAATGGTTTGCCACACACTTTGGAGGAGCTCAGATTAGATGATAATCGCATTTCTACCATTCCTCTTCACGCCTTCAAGGGACTCAACAATTTGCGGAGGTTGGTACTTGATGGCAATCTTCTAGCAAACCAGCGCATTGCAGATGACACATTTAGTCGCCTCCAAAATTTGACTGAGCTGTCCTTGGTAAGAAATTCATTGGCTGCCCCACCTTTAAACCTACCCGCTGCTCATCTCCAGAAGCTGTATTTACAGGATAATGCCATCACGCATATTCCTTATAATACGCTGTCCAAGATGAAGCAACTACAGAGACTGGATCTGTCCAACAATAACCTTACTGCACTCCCTCGTGGCCTTTTTGATGACCTAGAGAACCTGAGCCAACTTCTCCTCAGGAATAATCCCTGGTTTTGTGGTTGTAATCTTATTTGGCTACGAGACTGGGTAAAGGCTAGAGCCACCATTGTCAATGTTCGGGGCTTAATGTGTCAAGGCCCTGAGAAAGTTAGGGGCATGGCCATCAAAGATATCACTCATGAGATGGATGAATGCTTTGAAGGAGGTCCCCAGAGCAATGTAGCATCTGCACGAGCAACTCCTGCAAGTCCTTCAATGACAACCCCTTCGCAAGGATCATTGTTTACTCTCAAGTCTAAAAGGCCAGGTATTCGACTGCCAGATTCCAATCTGGATTACCCTATGGAAACCGGTGTAGGGACAAAATCTTTGGTGATTAGTGTCAAACCACTGACAGCTGACAGTATTCGCATCACGTGGAAGTCCTCCATTCCAGCCAGTTCTTTCCGTCTGAGCTGGTTGAGGCTTGGTCATAGCCCAGCTGTTGGCTCGATCACAGAAACCTTGGTGCAAGGAGAAAAGACAGAGTATTTGCTAACTGCCCTGGAGCCCAGATCTACCTACATTATCTGCATGGTATCAATGGAAACAGGAAACACCTATCTTACAGATGAGTCACCTGTGTGTGCCAAGGCAGAGACCGGTGATGTCTATGGCCCTACTACTACGCTTAACCGAGAACAAAATGCTGACCCCCTGGCTGGTTTACCTCTGGCAGGCATTATTGGTGGGGCTGTCACACTTGTCTTCCTTTTTCTCATCTTAGCATCAATCTGTTGGTACGTCCATCGAGCTGGCCAATTACTAACGCGGGAAAGAGCCTGCAGTCGGGGAAGCCGAAAGAAAGACGATTATATTGAATCTGGCACCAAGAAAGATAACTCTATATTGGAGATTCGAGGACCAGGGCTCCAAATGCTACCAATAAACCCTCATAGAGCCAAGGAGGAGTATGTGATCCATACCATATTTCCCTCCAATGGTACCAGTCTTTACAAAAGTACCCACACGATAGGTTATGGCACTCACAGGGGATACAGAGATGGTGGTATTCCCGACACAGACTACTCCTATACATGATGAACCATGATATCTTGGACTGACCAGATTCCTTCTCATAGTAAAACCTCTGGTTCTCCTGGTGCCCACAAGATTCCTAACAGTGTAAGAGAAAGAATTAGATATATAAGTAAACCTAAGTTATGACACAGACAAGACTCTATGGGATCATTTGTAGGAAAGTAAAAATACCAATATATATCCCAAAAGCTGAGTCTAAACAAGAATTAAAAAAAAAGAGAAAAAACAAGAAAAAAAAAAAAAAAGGCGAGACACAAAAGTAGTCCATATCCTGCAAGTCGAAAGGGTCGCGGGAGAACTTTTACTTTTAGAACAAGGAAATCAGTTCTGAGAGATTTGAGCACTTGGATATAATTTGACGGTTCTTCTTTTACTTTTGTTAAATTCAGGGTGAAAAAGAAGACATGGTGCAATGAATATTTGTTTTACATCTCTTACCAATAGTCCATATCTATATTTTTTGTTCTCTGCCGCTTCTTCCGCTTATGTATTTTCCCTTTTTTATTTTAAGATATTATTTTATCACTAGTGGAAATAAATGGCAAAATAAGAACAACTCATTCTACAGACGAGAGATCATTTTTTGTAATTGCAAATGAGTTTTCACAGATTTATAGTGAACTTGCATTCATTTTCAAAAAAAAAAAAAAGTGAATTTGAACTGAATGATAGAAAACTAGTCGCGAAGCAGAGAATAATTGAAATGTTACCTACCATAGACTTTCTATACAATAGATTTTTTATTCATTCTCTGTGGAAAACTGGAAACCCTTACTGACACTCAGATCCTTCAGCAGATATCTGTAGCGTGTGATGGTAATATATACGTGTTCAGTATCCCAATGTATCATACACTCCACTACCTGACCGCGAGGTAGAGAATGACAGCCTCGCCCATACCGCAGGCCCCTCTCATTTATCTGAAAGAGACTTTTTCTTTTTTTTATAAAAACAGGTATATTTCAGAAATGGAAAAAACTATATGTTATTTTCTGTTCTACTTGGGATATGGTCAGATTCTTAGCAAGAGGGCTGCATAGAGCCTCGATGGAAAATATGTATGTACATAGGATCGCATATGTTAAGTTTGATATGGTTACATAATATCTAATGTTCATGCATAGGATAACTTGTATTCCCTAGGTAGAGATTATATTGAATGTAACGTCAGATGGGTGAGGTGGTAAGAACATCCAAGATCACATATATTTTACTTAAGAAATTCAATATACGTGAAAAGGCAGCACTTGACCTTTTCCTTTGCAGCCATAAAGCCAATGAATTGTGTATGTAGCAGTCAGTAAGGAGCATCCTTCATGAGAACATGCAAGGTCTTATTGCTTTCTGCTTCCAACGAAAAACATTGCAGGTAGTGTGGAAGGTGCCTTATTGCTATGTACTGATGTTTCTATGACGCTGTCTTCAATGCAGGCTCATCATTTAATATAGGATAATCAATCGATAAATTTATTATTATGGTAATATGGCTGCTGGAGTGATGATCTGTTATTTATGATGGAATTATATAGATTTCATTTCAGTATCTTAAAGAAGACCTTTCACCACCTCCATCAACTCTTTGCATGCTTCAGGCTTCAGTTGGCGCCGCTTTGTTGATTCTGGTGCAGGTACAATTTTTTCTCTAGCCCCCACCATTCCCGAGCTATCATAGTTGTTAGTTTCAGCACAATTATTCTCTCTACTGTCAGACGGGTGGTCCTAAGCCAGAACAGAAAGACAGGGTCCACCCACTGAACAGTAGAGAAGATAACTGTGCTGAAACTAACAGCTATGATTGCTCAGGAACGGTGGGGGCTAGAGTACAAAATTCCATCTGTGCCAGAATCAGTGGAGTGGCTACTATTGAAACATGCAAAGAGATGGAGGTAAGGAGTTAATGGGGGTGGTGAAAGGGACTTTTTAAGTGGACTAGAAAAACATGACTGCTTTCCATTCACATGAATGGGGCTGAGCTGCAATACCAGACATCACCAACAGTGGGCAGCAGTGAACTGAACAACTCCTTTTAAAGGAACACTAAACACATAGAATGCACAAAAATGTTAAACACATTTCTCAGCACTTCTTCCCTTCATCTCATCCTTACCCTTGGTCCTATTGTGTCTCACAAGACCATTAAAACTGAGAAATATATAAAGAAATCTTCTCTATGTGTCACAAGACATCAGCCATGTCCCCTCTCCTTCTCCCCCTTACTATACTGTGACATTCTGCAAGACAACTGGCTGGGGCAGACGCTCCATACTGTGCCCTGTCTGCAGAAGGACAAGAGGTTGTGTAGCCTCACTCCTTGGCTACGTCCCACCTTCTCCGATTATCCCCTTTGCTTTCTGCATAATTTTCACAAGACTGCCGTATTTTTTTGGCCTGACACAAACTGATAAAACAGCAAGGGCGACATATTCATCTTCATTTGTAGGTTTAGTGTTCCTTTAAGCCTATGGTAGCTAACCTGTATCTCATGCATTCCGCTCTTTGTTATCTAGAACATTTCTGTTTCTGGTCCCTGAATTTCTAATCCAATACATATTCCATGTCATTGTAATAAAAGTCATCAGCAAGCTGACCCCATCTATTACTGTAAAAGTCACCACGAGAGACCAGCAGCGTTGGCGCTACTCTTAGCCTGGCATTCATTTTCTTTTCTCGCTGATTTGTCTTTGTTTGCTGCCGGCTTTATATTAACAAGCAATTTGCAGTTCTCTTCCGCTAGAGAAACTCTATCTGCAACATGTGGAAGGGAGCTGAAATGTGAAAGTGGAAAACAGCAGAAAAACGATGGGAGGAAATATATTTGGGAGGGTAATGCAAATTTCTCACCAGTTATAACAGGAGAGGGGGTGGCAGAATACTGGTGACAATGTGTAATATCACAGAGGAAACTAAATGTGTTGGCAGATAGTTTTATTATACGTTCTTCTTATCGGAATAGCTTTCCTTATATATAATAATTAGATGACATTTCCATGTATGAGTACAGGACCAGGAGGGACAGAATGGCAAATACTCAGCTCCACGCACCAGCCGTCCCCACCACATTTGGCCTCCGTAACCTCCACTAACATTTTACTAACTTTACTAAAGAGCCATTTTTGGTTTTACCTTTCCTAGGTTATGCTGGCCCTAAGCTGACAGCTGTGCCCTTTGAACCCCCATACACCTAAATACTCAGGTTAGCTGAGTGTGCACATGTTCTCGGTGGGGAAAAGGGACTAACCTGCTACCAGACACTTCTGGCGTTGGCCTATCTCTCAAAAATGATTAGGTAGTTGACCAAATACCAAATCCTTATCTCCCTTGACACCTGGTATATGGCACAGTAGATGGTCAGGGAGTTCAGCGATGTGTATCTAATGTCTGTGGCCATCTTTCTAGTCCTCAAAGATTGACATGTTTTGGTGACCTGGCATAGCTGCTTGTGTATGGCACGTAGTGCACTTATTCTTACACATGACATATAGTAGCGACTTTGCTAAGTACTGCAGCTTTGGTCTATTTAAGTGAATGCAACAAAGCTGCAATACCCAACCCGGCCACTACTACGTGTGTGGTGTGCTAAGTGTACAGAACACTAGAAACAATGGATGACACCACAGCACTCACTATAAAGACCCCCCCACTTACATAATATTGATGGGCTATCCCAAGATCAGTGTGTAAAGAGGACCTTTCACCACCTCCACCAACTCCAGCTCTTTACACCCTTCAATAGCCGCTGCTGCACGGATTCTGGTAGCTCCCCAACGTTTCCCAGCAATCATTTCTGTTAGCTTCAGCATAATTTTGCACTCAACTGTCAGGTGGGCGGTCTGTGTCTTTCTGCCTAGGACCGCCCACCTGACAGTAGAGAGCCTAACTGCACTGAAACTAACAAATTATTGCTCGGGTACGGTGAGGGCTAGAGAAAAAATTGCAACTGTGGCGGAATCCATGAAGAGGAACCTAGTGAAGGATGTAAAGAACTGGAGTTTGTGGAGGTGGTGGAAGGTCCTCTTACAATCCTAGAAACAACTCCCTCTAGTGGCATCTACAGGCATCCAGCTATTTTATTATCAAGGCCGACGTATTATATGCTGTTTTAATAATCCCTGTATTGGCAAATGACTTGCCTCACTTATGACAGTGCCCAGTCCTTGTCATAAACCAGACGCATCCTCCACCGGGCCATGTGCCTTGACCAAAATCTACGGTAGTTGATATCTGGTGTAGATTTTGAGTATCATTTGCACCAGAAACTGCATTCACTGCTCTCCCTTTTCGAGAACTGTCAGAACAGTCATTAGCAACAAAAAGTGCCACAAGTGTTTAAAAAGTTGCAGAGCCAAGGATACTGACACCAATAATAAATCTGCCCCCATATCTATGGTAGACAAAGGTCTTTTTGCCTAAAAGATAAGTTACCAGGAGATGCCGGACCTAAAGACTGCAAAGGGCAATGGTTGGTAGCAGGGGCGTAGCTATAGGGGGGTGCAGAGATAGCAGTCACTACCGGGTCTTGAACCCTGAGAGGGTCTCTCTGCCACATAATATATACCAGTATTCTATATGGCACAAGGGGCCCCATTATAGATTCTGCATTGGGGCCCAGGAGCTTCAATACTGACAGTTAAAGGTGAGCATTGAAGGCCCTGTAAAAGGCAGGGATCAGTATAGTCACATATATAGAAGAGGAGGCGCTCGCAGAAAGCAGGTGTGATGAGCCTCACCATGGAAAATCTCCATGTGCATACAAAGGAGCCGAGAATAAAAGGCATTTATTAAGGGTGCAAATGTAGAGCGGGATCTCTGGCGACATTTCCCTTGATGATCCTCCTTCATGCACGTGTTTGTCACACTCATTGGAGAATGAGAGACAATCATGAAAAATGCATGACACTTTACCGGATTGCGGGTTATAAAAGGTTGCAATTTATTTCCTCGTTTTGAAGGATTTGGATCAAATCACATAAGAAGAGATATTTACATCAGATACGTGATTGTAACAGAGCCATTGTGTATTCATTGTGAGTAGAGGTATGGCTGGTGAATGTACCACTGGCCAACAGGGTGTCTATATACAGTATAGGTAGCAGCAGTATACCAACTATTAGTCACATGCTATAGATCTACCAATTTATAATCCCAAGACAACCCTCACCTTTCTGTTTAGCAAGAATTCTGTCATTTTGTATCACACATTATTAAATAGCATCATTAGATTTGTTCCCAGGAGTGTGAATTCAAGACCCCCGGCCCGAAGCCCCCTCTAACATTATACTTTGCCTGTCTGTAGTGACAAGGGGGTCACTAGAGAAGAACCTGGTGCACCAAACCAAAGTCGTTAATAGAAAACTGAATATTAGTAAGTGACATGTACAATGTAAAATCTTAGGGCTATATTCACATGGCTGTCACACTAGTGCGTAACCATCATAAAACGGGCACATGTAAATACACCCTTTATGGTCCTTGACATTGTTGGTTAATGAGTTATAATGATTTTTATATGGCTTACCGGACCAATAAGAAATATAAAAAATGCATAGGACATTAATGACACCTATAAAGGTTTCCCCACTGTGTGCAGGAATTTTTATTTATTTATGGCCTATGCTTAGGGTCTGACCAGCAGGGGCCAATAAGCAGTACCTGCACGGGTCTGCTGTTCGGTGCCTTGTCCAATGCCTGTACTATATACTGCACAGAGCTGGAAGCAGATGGCTACATGCTCTGTATAGTGTCCGGAGCTGGTATTGCAGCTTGACTTCAATGGGGCTGAGCTGCAGTGACGGTGCCTGGCCACTACACATGGCATGGAGCCATTTGCTTCTAACTCTGTGCAGTATATAGTATACAACAGCTGATCCATGCGGGGGACACCTGTCACCTAGGTATAAAAATCTTGGACAAACCCTTTAAGGCTGGATTCACACCGCCACAGAATCCGCTTAAAATCAGCAGAAAGAAAAGTCCTGAAAGGAGGAATTTCTCTCCACTGGTTTCAGCATAAAACCGGGCGGACCCCATTATAGTCTACGGGGTCAGAAGGTTTCTGCGTGTAACCAATTTCCGTTTCTCGGGTTCCCATGTGTGAACCAAGTATAAGCTGGCCATACATGGAATTAATGGTGCCATATAAATAAATAATAATACATATTAACTGTACGTTGGCCAAACTTACCAATTTTGGCAGCACTGGCCAGTCATCTAAGGTGATCTAATGGGACCGTCTGACTCTTTCCCGATGGCAGATGTTAGGGAGAGATGGGTCGGGCATGCTGGATTTCAATTTTCCCAATTCTTTTGTTCTCAAAGACAGAAGCTGTGGCCAGAGATGTCAGACAGCAGCTTTTCCTATGGTCTCTATTAAGTAGAAATACACACTTGGCCAAGCAAGCTCACATATGTATGATAGTATTGAGAAATAGTTATTTGGCTGACAGGTATATCATGAGTATTGCTGGCATAAGCCAGTGCGAGCATGTCTGTCTATGAGGGAATCGGAAGAGCCTGCTCTTCTAATATGTTTGCCCTGCTTTAAATACATATATTGTATATAATTCTGCCACAAAGGCAGACAAGCCCCGGCATAGAGATGTACACAACAAGGTTATAAAGGTCAGACCATCCAGGCGCCATAATCTAAGATATAAAATCAGCTATTACATGAACATTAGTGACCACCGCTAACTCTAACCACTTCTCCTAATTGCTGGCCTGCACCTCGACTTACCATTGTCTCAAAGTGTCAGTCCAGCTGCAGTCCGGCAATTACTGGTAAGTCGTGAGCATTAGCGGCGGCTGCGAAGACTCCTATAATAGCGTCTTACTAAGCGGTTTTTATTTTTCTTTATTGAACCCCACTGTTACATTATGATGCTGCTTATTCATATTGTCAGGAGAGGTGGGAACTAGTATAATAGTATATGGAATTACCAGAATGCAGAACACTTACACATAATAATTAGTTATAGGAATCTACACATGTAATATGCTTCATTGGAACAGAACAATGCACACATGGGTCCTCCACGAAATGCAGCTGAGCCCCGCTATGTAACCACTAATATCAGACTACATGCTACATTTCTGGGGAAATAATAAGGCTGCAATTATTTTCTGTTTCACACAACAAACACATGTCCCAGACTGAGGCAACGGATACATAAAACTGCAAACATAAGTCACTATCAGTAAAAAGTACTGTATACAATTTCTTTCATACATTAGTGATAGGAAGTATAGTCAACCACACTTATAAAAAGAGTAGAGTATGTGTAATCTGTTTTATGACCGGTGGCCTTTAACAAATACAGAGGAATCTGCCCCAGCTTCTTCTCTAGTGAACTCCATTTCAGTGCAGATTAACTAAAATCGTCTTATAAAGCCTTGTGGACCATATAGGGAGGGAATAAAAGGGGCTGGCCAAATCCTTTGTAGTTCAGCTTAGACGAATGATTCTCTTAGATGGAAAGTTTTATGCTTGACATTGTAGAGGGGTGACTGACTCATTTAAAAGGAGTCTGTCACCAGAACTCAGAATATCAACCCAGCAGATAGTTTTTTCCCCAACAGTGTTTTCCCCTTGTAAATCGCTGCCTCTCTTACAAAGATGTCCCAAGATAAATTAGCTATTTGGAGCAACAAGGGTGTTGCCATTGCTCCAGAGAGCTCATCTGCATACTGACAAAAATGGCGCTCTCTTTTCAACAGAGGCACCAATTCACAAGGGGACAACACAATTTGATTCAGGGGACCCTAACCTATCTATCTGCGGGGCTGGGTTGACAAGCTGGGTTGTGGTGACACTCCCTTTAAGAGACCCAGTGATATATGGAGATGTATTTACAGGCAATGCTCCATGGGAAAAAGTATACAAATTAACTCCTGTCTCTAACTTGCCTGATAGAAGTCCATTTGCTTACGCTATAATGTAAGACAGGTGCTGTGTAGTGACTATGGCCTGTATAACCTCTAAGACAGATCTCCCTGATGTCACTGAACACCTAAATTCATTGGGACAGATATCAGAATGCCGTGTTCCTGCCGCACAAGGGCCAAACCTTCTGCTCTGGCAGGGTAGCCTTGGTGCTGTAGAGTCATATCCATATACACTTTGGACATCCTCACCACATTTTCCATCTGTCCCCCTAACGTTTGATAGGTTTCTGTCACATACATGCTGGATTTTATGGTGTTATAGAGCCAATAACCCTCGGAAACTGTCTCTTGTAGTTATTTGGCGGCCATCATCCTCATGGTGTTCATGAACCCATTGTAATTCTCAGCCACTTCGTACACACATACCATATAGATCACTGTAGATGGTGGCAGAGAAAAGCAAAGTTTATGTTAGCTGCATAGACGGTATAGGTTTATACACTATACTGAGCCGTGGAAGGGGCTGCCATAGTCCCCAAGGAAGCATTTCCAGGAATACTCTGTCTATAACCATATTACACAGCTCTTCCCAGAAGGGATAAGCCTGTTATCATCTACTTAAGAACACATTAGTTATTCCAGTTAACATGATGACATGTGACAGTAATCCGGTTACTTAGGTAGTTGGATAATCCGGGGTCCCCTGAGCAGTACCGGCCCGTGTGAAAACAAACTCTATAATGTCATTACCGGCAGATTAGACGCCGACTCACAAGACAACGTCTCAGTAACATTTAGTGTTCGAATTCCGAAAAACATATTTAGGTAATTGCGGAGGTCAGCGAACCGCGGCCATTGGCCTTTTCTCACATTGCAGACCAGTTTTATTAATTCAGATAACCTTTTCTAGAAAGCAGCCATATTCTCCTGGATGTCCATCCCCGTGTATGGATTACAATCCATTTACTGCCCCATTAGCAGATACAAAAGATACCGCAAGTGTGAAATTCAATAAATACACGGCCGCTATGGTAAGAAAATCACATATAAACTATAAAGACCTTCACACCCTATTCCTGGCCTTTTTTTTTTTTTATTAGTATGTTTCTGTACTTACAGGTATCCTGTCACATCGATAATATAGTCCTACACGGAGGCCGCATGTTATAGAGCAGGAGGAGCTGAGCAGAACAATATATAGTTTTGTGTGAAAAGATTCAATATAACCTGTCATCTATTTCTTGAAATCTCTGTTCATTCTGGGCTTAGTTGTGAGGTGGGCGGTCCTGTCAGTGACTGAGTAGGACCGCCCACTGGACTCCTAAGCTCAGAATGAGCAGATTTAGAAATGTATAAACTACAAGTTATTCTGAATATCAGCCTGCTCAGCGCTTCCTGCTCTATAACATGCCGCCTCCGTATAGGATTGTATTATCAATGTGACAGGATCCCTTTACATTTACACAAGGTGGAAACATCCCAGCTCTTTTAGCAGTACTATTGGCTACTTCCCATTTTCTATGATGGTGTTGATGGATGACTGGTACTGAGAAATCGTTCCTATCATCTTTGGGGCATGGACAAGTCTGAAATCTTGCACAATTTTAGCTAACTGAATGGAAAGTGCCCTAAGGGTATGTTCTTACAGCTAAGTAGGTTATGGATTTTTTTATTTTTTTTTTTTTTTACACTAATTCCAACATTGCAAATATATTGGAATCAGCATGGGAAAGTCCTCCATAGAGGAGTGGTCATGCCTGCACATTACTACTCCATTCACACAGCAGAATTGTTTAAAGGGGTTGGAACCCATACTGACTTGTCTCCAGCGCTCTGTCTGGTCCAGCACGCATTGCGGCTTGTGCTGGTGGAAGTCCTAACCACATGTGACTCCTCAGGTCAATCCGTGCACAAAAGGAAACGGTGACATCATTTACATATGTCACTGGTTCCTTTCCTTAGGCCGTGCGACGAGGACTTCCGCTGGCACAAGCTCAAGCATGCTGGACCGGACAACGACAGGGGATACTGAAGCACCGGTGACAGATGAGTATGACTTTTTTTTTTTTTTTTTTTTTTAATGTTTTACCTTCCCCGGCCTCCTACCCATGTACTGGGATTCCTGGACAACCCCTTTAAATATGATATAGTGCAGCTACACAGCAGACCAGGTCACAGATAAGACTAGATGCCCGATGATGGTCTGACCTGCAGCAAATTCATCTATGATCGCGGTTCTCTAATGTCTGCATGTTTCGTCTCCTGATGGTACCTGCATGTGACAAGTCAGATTGAGATTATTACTGTATAATAGTCATGGCTAGTGCGGTATATACAGTCATGTAAGCAGAACGGATGACATGGCCTAGTTTCTTCCACTTTGCAAAGAAAGTCATGTATGCTTAGCCATCATCTTCCCTTAGAAATCAATTATCCGTACGTGACCATTCACCTCTGTCCTAGTCACCTGTCAGAGAGATAATGGATAGAAGGAATACATTAACTCCTCACTATGAAGCCACAAGACATTTGCCCTCCGTTTTGCGCTCACAGATTTAGACTTTCATCTCTATGGTTATTTGTGGAAATATTCAGAAGTTTTCTATGTTCCAATTATCCGCTTAGATTTCCGTTTGTAGCCAATTTCACATTTCTGTTAGTGAATCAGCCCCATATCATGTAAAAAGGTGCCTGCAGATAAGATTAGCCAGCATCCCGCAGGAAACCGGGGCATTGTATGGGTGTTAGTAGTTATGCGCTGTAAAGTGATGTGGGAATCCCAGCTGTCAGGCTCACTGTCATCTCAGCCGGCTTGTGTCTGAGCTAAACCTGTTAGTCTATGACCTCTAAGACACCGGCATCTGGGAGGCTAAATTGGATAACGTCTATTTGTGCCGCGCTGTTACTGAATGTGGCAGGATTGTAGACAGTCGTAGAGAGCATGCGGCAAAGAACTGTGCATCTGTGCCGGGATGACAAGGGCCGACATTACCAATGCACAAACACATGTCTATCATCCCCCGCCTGCTGCTTGTTTCACGCCTAAAGAAATAGGATTGATCTGTCAGTGAAAGTAGAGCATTGGATCTCCATCTTAAAAACCACTTTTCTACAGACTAGGAACTTTTCCCCCATGGTCAAGGGTCCCTCCACTGGTACATTTCAGCTTGCAAGGCTTCTGTTTGGTTTTCACGTCCACTGTTTATTGCAAAACCACCACCATTTTTATAGATGCAGTTTTAAGCCAAAGCCAGAAGTGTATCCAGGAGGAAGAAAAAGGAGTAATAGACGTCCCATTCCCCCTGGAATCCTCTTCTGGCTTTAGCACAAAAACTGCCACGTTCTTCTGCAAAACACTGTGATAAAAATCACCCTAAGGCTCAGGCCCCACGTTGCAGAAACAGTATTTTTGCTGGCAAAATAAAGCTACGGAAAAGCTGTATTTCCAAAAATTGTATGATATTAATTTTAGCTGCGGGAAAAAAATGCAACATATATAAATCGCTGCATTATCTATGCTGCATTTTTCTTTGTGGTTTCGTAGCCTGATGGAGATTACTGTTATAATTCTTTTACGAGAACATCCACACAGGACATATATGCAGTAAACTTTCTGCCACAGACTTGCAGGCTTAAATACATGTCACCATATGCTGCCCAAAAAATGTGATATTTGCAGGTTTATCTCTCCACAGCATGTCAATTTATGCCGCAGGTTTTCACCGGGCATTACAAAG
This sequence comes from Leptodactylus fallax, assembly GCA_947044405.1. Lineage (NCBI taxonomy): Eukaryota > Metazoa > Chordata > Amphibia > Anura > Leptodactylidae > Leptodactylus > Leptodactylus fallax. Next base: position 4,053,462 of record CAMRHE010000138.1, on the reverse strand, counting down.
GGTGAAATCTGCTGCATACATAACCCGCAGCAGTTGTCCTTTGAATTCTGCTGCAAAAATTGCAACATTTTATGTCAAATCCACTGCTGGTATCCCAAAATAATCTGCAGACCTGGCCCCTTTGGACGTACCTTGTTTCCTGAGGTGTTTGTAGTGAGATCTCACATATAGTGCAGGCATTCATCTCTATATCCTATGTACATAATGTACATGTAACCCACTTATATCAGTAGATACCTATGCTGCTGACATGTATACAGGCCGCTCCTGGCAGGACCATGTAGAGAAACATATGTACATTGCAGTTTTCAGACCCATAATCACAACTTATCGCCTATTCATAGGATAAGCAATGAGAGTCTTATTTCTGGGGGTCTAATCACAAAAACAGGGGCCTATGTCCCCCAAATGTCCATGTGCTCTGCCGCTCCATTCAAAGTGTATGGAGACAGTCCCCTAGAGACAGAATGGAGATGCAGAGAGCATGCTCAACAGGGTTCTCATGATGGGTGGGGGTCCCAATGGCTAGGTGAGATCTTTGTGATTTGGGGGTAACCCCTTTAAGCTCGACCTGTGTCTATTTAATTACAAAAACCTATACATCCCCATATGTGATATTACTCAAACAAATAAGTTGAATTTTAGATGACTGAGTGGAGATCACCTGCCGCAGCAGCGGGTACAGCAGGGCGCTGCGCAGTGTCACCGAGCTGATCTGCTTTCCTTCACTCTCTCCAGAGGACATTTCCATTTATTGACATGACACATCCTCTACATAAAGCACACCACCAGGATAATGGATGACAGGAGGAAGAAGACGCTACAGTCTCTCTCCAGTTCCTGGAATATGATTTTGCAGTCATTCTCAGATTAAAGTATCTAAGGAGTATTTCCAGGATGTTCTGGTATGGCATGTCAGTCAGACATATCACAGGTCCGTCAGCTCATGTAAAGAACAAAAGGGACACATTTTATTCTTTTTTTGCAGAAAGACGGCCATGCCACAGCATGGAAAGCAATGGGTGTTATGAAAAACTGCAAGTATTGTCACTTCAACCCATTGATGTGATGTCTGACTGACAAGTCTTCAAAGCCAATAGTACATAGTTGTTAGCCTCGGCCTCATTATATATAGGATGATGTGATCATTCTCCGTCTATATCTGTTGTCTATACCTTACTGACAGAATAGGTAATCCTTCCATACGTATTTACATGTGCGCTGTAACCTACTAGGAGGGCTGTATACAAGGGCTTATAACAATTCTCCCAAAATTTAGAATTTAGAGTTTTTTCCTGTATAGAGGGATACCTCCAAAATGTCTATCATGCTGTATAGTTTTATTACAACAGGTCCCTATAGGTGACAGACACCACTTTATGACATCCCAAGCCTCCTCCTCATATACGCACAAACACAAGGAATAAAAATTCTTACAAATCTTGGAATTACGTACACCGGACTATTTTTATAGACCATTTGTAAAATGTGGCTACTTAGCAATAACGTGTGAGCATCGCCAATACAGAGGTGTGAAGAGCCAAAGACCAAAACCCAGTGGTTGCTTTCTCATCAACAGGCGGGTGGTTAGCTGTGTGGTTGTAAAGCAGTACAAGGCGTACAGATGTGTCCGCCTGTACCTGTCGTGATTTTGGTAAGTGCCCCAATTTCTCACAACACAAATTCAATACAATATTGCAACATGCTAGAAAAACCCTCAGCAGACCGCACCTCACATATACATACATACAGCATAAAACCTGTCCTATAAGAATATTGTAAAGTCTTGTTTTCAAAGCTGGTCATCCTGCACCACTTGGGATATGTTCAGGCATGATGAAAGGTAAGGGTATGTTCACACAATAGAAAGTGAAGAGGAATTTGCAGCGGCCTTCTGTCTCAGATTCCTTCATGTGCATCCCGAGGCTGAATTCCTCCGCAGTTTCTCATGCCATTCAGCCTCGGAAACAATGAGGAGATGAAATTTGGAGCTGATTTTTAGGTGAAAGAATTTCTAATTCCTCAGTGTGAACATACCCTAAGGACGCATCTGTAGTTTTTAGTACGAGCCTAGCCTTGACGTAAGGACAGGTTTACACTGTGAGTGCTCAGTATATCACTACATATTATAAAGATATCAAGTACACTTATCAAGTGCATTTGTATCATACCCATTATATTTATACGCATTAAGTGCATTATTGGATTACTACTACTGCAGGATAAAAGGGTATTCTAGTGGTAGCAAGATGTGACCTCCATGCGGCATCATACGGTAGCCCTTTATATATGCTGAAGATGCAGTTGTCTGCGAACAGAGCATTAAACATCATTATTTTTCATTTGGATGTATTGAAAGTTAATAAATTAGCTCCATATAGCAGTAAATGATATGCTGAAGGGGCGGTACAGGGGCGCAGAAATGTACAGGCAAATTAACCAATGAAGTCAGAGCTGGTATGTGAGTGCGCCGGGCAGAGATCCTGGACGGCACAGCCTGGGTGACAACCATGGCCACCACTGTAATGATAACACTCGCTGTGGGATTTTATTTGCTAAGCCACAAGAGACAAATCCCATACAATGTGAGTCATGTCATAGACATCACTTATGTAGACATAGGACGCTGACTCTTCATTGCTGCATATTTAAAGGGTTTTTCCCCACTAACGCTTATCCATGTATTGTACGATTGTGGGGAGTCCAATTGTTGGGATCTCCAGTTATCACGAAAATGTGGGTCCCTGAGTCCCTTGTGTTAATAGAGCTGTAGTGCACATGAATGACCATTACTCCACTCACTTCTATGGGACTGATGGGGCACACTGTACTTGGCTACCTCCATCAGTCCCATAGAAGTGATTGGAGTGGCGGCCATGCATGCACATTGCTGCTGCTCCACTCACTCAGGGGGCACACCGGTTCTTGTGATCACAGAATGTCCCACTAGTTGGACCACCAGTGATCACATACTTATATAAGTGGATGCTAAGGCCCCACATTGTGGAAAAAACAGCTTTTTATGTTGTGGATTTTGCTGCGGTTTCTTGAGCCTAAGCCAGGTGTGGATTGAGCAGAAGGGAGAAGTATAAGGGTTCCCTTTGTATTTCCCTTCCTTCTGTAGCCACTCCTGGGGTTGGCTCAAAAAAACCCACAAATATCCGCAACAAAAAAAAACAGCTTTTTCTGCAATGTGGGGCATTATCCCAACATATACATATTATAGACTGGTCTAAAAGCCTAATGCATTGACACCCCACACACACCCCCATTGGGACACACCATTGGTTACATGTACTAGTGGTTGGGATGTTCTTCCTGTGCTTGCATTGCTTTTACTGTACTTTGGTTTCATCCTGAATTTTCAGAAAGCAAAAAAAAATAATAAAAATTCCGAACTAATAGTTCTTTCAGTTTCCTTCTATGACATTGATCCTACTGTATGACTGAGTGGGTACGATCTATGTACAGGACTATAGAAGTGGATATGTTATAGTGGCCATACACAGTAGATATATGTCAGTGTAATGTGTAGAGGCCTCCCGACTTTTCCCTGATGCAGATATTGGGGGAGAGAAGCATCAGGCATGTTGGATTCGGACATGCCTTATGCTTTTGTTCTTGGGGGAGCTAAGGCACTGTCTGAGGTGTCGGGCAGCACCTTAACCCCCTATCCCTACTTACAACATTGGCTTTGAATCTAAGCTGAGCGTGTATACGTATTGGGGGGATACATTGGACATAGCCAGCGTTATGGTGACAGGTACCTTATGTGTATGGCTAGCTAAAGCCTCACCTACTTATCTTATGTATTCAAGTCATGTTGGGTCAATGATACAAATGTACAAATCTTTGAATATGCAAAATGATATGTAAATTCACTTCTATTCTGTGAAAAATGAGGCAGTGCCTGGAATGGTCCTGGAGCTAGGGAATCCTTTCCTGACCTGTGCATCAAGTCATCAGAAACTTCTCCGAATATATTGTAATTCTTTCTCCAAGGATGGCATTTATTGGGCCCTGCCATTTACCCACAAGGAAGAAATCTTTCATTTTGTCGCCCTTCTTCTCTGCATTGTCTGATACTTTCTGCCAAAACAAAACACAATGAAGGTGTCTGGAGGGTTCTCGAAGTTGTACATACTGATATCTTCCATAGCGGTCACATAGTAGAGGGCTGTATGTGCAGGCAGACCTCTGTCCCACGCTTCTTTATAAACTTCTGCCTGAGGGATGAACATGTTCATGGACTGTGTCATAACAGCAGCCTAAAAATCCTCCCGCCCCTCTAGAGTAACTTTATAATTTTCTTTTTGTATATTCTGGGTGAGTTTTTGTTAAAGAAAATATAAAGAAATATATATATATATATATATATATCTATACATAAGGGTTTCCATACAATAATAATAATAAACAGAACCAAAGTGCACTGCTAAATAGCCCTTTGGACTCTAGAAGGTGCCTTGATCTTTTCACTGTTCTGATGAATGTGTCTCTTGTTCTTTATTTCCTTTCATATAAGTATAAAAATCTGTAAGTGATAACTATCCATCTCTTTCTTGAAATAAATAGAATTTCACATGTTTCCTTGTCCTATGTGTAGTCTGTCTTTTCTATGGCCTGGATGGATGTATTTCTCTGACTGGTTGCCGATATTCACCCTATGATGGTCTTCTAGTCACCAGGAGACAGCTGCACCTTCACAAGCAACGCACCCTCTAAACCACCGCACATCCAGAGCTGCACTCCACAGTCGTGGACAGAAGTTTTTTACACTTTTACTAACAAATACAGTAAGTGTATGCAAAGACTCAATATTTCCAGCACTGACCCTTATATTTCAGGACTTCTACAATTCCCGCAGCCATGCTGGATATCAGCTTCTAGGCCAAGTCCTGTCTGATAATAACCCATCTGTGTCTAGTCAGTGCTGGAACAATTTCTATGTTTTGGTTTGCCCAACCACTTTTTGAGGATTGACAACAGGTTGTCAATGAGATTGAGATCCAGGGAGTTTCATGGCCATAGACAATTTCAATGTTTTGTTCACCAAGCCACCCACTTATCACTTTTGCCCTGTGACATGGTGTCCGTCATGGTGGAAAAAGCCTTGTCTGTCGCCAAATTGCTCCTGGGTGGTTGGGAGAAGTTGCTTTTGGAGGATGTTTAGATCCCATTCTTTATTTATGGCAGTGATCTTAGGAAAATTGTGACTGAGCCCACTTGCTTGGATGAAGAGCAGCCCCACACATGAATGGTCTCCGGATGCTTTACTGTTGGCATGATGGTAGCCCTCTACCTATTCTTCTCCATACAGAAGCCTCACAGATTGGACTGCAGAGGACTGGGGTAAAGTTATCTTCTATGGTGAAGCCTCCTTCAGACTGTCCGGGACATCTGGAAGAATGATTGTCCAAAGGTGGTGGAAACTTTTGCCTATGACTGTACTTCTTTCACCTAAAAATGTGGTTATGTAGCTTGTGCAGTGTTGGGTTCTCCTACTTTATTGTATCTCCTTCCTGTCGACATGTAAGTTCTGCATTGTGCTCAGACATGTCATAGAGCAGAAATGATTTCACTTAGTTTCTCAGATTTTTTTTTTTTTTTTTTATAAGCAAAGAAGCTGCAGCTGCTTTTCTCAGTCTGTGGATGGGTCAAGCTTGACTTTCCACCTGTATCTAACCCTAGATAAATCTTTATAAACTGTGTTGAGAACATGAACATGATATCATCTTGTCGCTCACAGGCTGTCACTCTAGTTTATCTTGGATTTCAACATAGCAGAGGTTAGATGCGTTATTATCTATTAAGGATGAATGAAGCACTGCCTAGAGGAAGCAAAACTACAGGTCCCTTAACAGGCATGTCAGCCTTGCTGCATTACAGTAAGCTACTGCAACATGAGTGACAAGAGAGCAGGGGAATATGTGCATTATAAAAGGTCACTGGAGCTTGTATCCTTCCATCAGGCAGACATCTAGTATTGACAGATTCATTCCTTTTCCAGATCTTTGTGTAATACTGTACGACACCTACAACAAGACTGAATAGAGAAAGACTTTTGCACTACTGGGATTCTAGGCCATATATTCAGTGACCAGTACTGAGTGCAGCATGTAAGTGGTTAAACAGCCAGAATCCCTGGTTTCCCCATTGCTGACTGTGACTACTGGAAGCCGTTGTCAGCTGTAACCACATTAACAGCTCAGCTGAGATCCTATAAATGCCAGGCTCTTTGTTGCATTGCATTCTGGGAGAATTAATTTTTCTGCATTCAATTGCTCCCAGAATACCGTGCCTGCTGTATATTATAAGACTACCCTACCAAAAAGTTAATAACTAGAAGCAGGAGCTGTGCAGACACTAAGTAAATAGGGGATTCAAAATGATCTGAGCTCAGATGCCGGGGACTTTCTGACAGCTCGAAATGCTCATTATGAGGGGACGCTGCGTCCCACTATATATTTACTGCTAAGTTGAGACTGGTTAAAGAGACAGGAGTTGTTCTTATTGCACAAATGCCCAGTAAACCTGCCTGACCACCATGTTCATCATTCTCCTTATTCACATATATATTGTTCACAAACTAGAATTCTGCGCGGTTTCAACCAGCAATTTTTATGACATCTGCAACAGTGCCGACAACACGGATGTGAGTGAGGGCTTTCTTCTAACTAAAGAGAATGAAAATACAGCTATGTCCACCTAGATGGCATCACTAGAAGGTCCTGGGCCCCAATGCAAAATGTGGACTGGGGCCCCTACCTACCTTGTACCATTGAGAATACTGGCATATTTTGTGGGGCAAAGGGACTCTTGGGGCCCTCTCAAGGTCCAGGGCCTGGTAGCGACTGCTACCTCTGCACCCCATATAGCTATGCCCCTTACTGTACTGCTCTGTAAAGATAATGGGGCTCATTTACGCAATCGAAAATGTGCCAAAAATTGGCAATCAACATTTATTAATATTTTTAGTTTCTGTCCCTTGCTCAACAAGAGGATGGGGGCTTATTGGTAAAAGATAATAAAGTCATTAAAATATCTTTGCCAGCATATTGTAGAAAAATGGAAAGATCTTTATTGGAGCTAAACCTACCACATAATGTCCCTCCCAGGAGCAAACAAATACACACGTGGACAAAATTGTTGGTACCCCTCATTTAATGAAAGAAAAACCCACAATGGTCACAGAAATAACTTGAATCTGACAATAGTAATTTGCCAAACTACATGTTGAAAAGCCACAAAGCTTCTGGGAGAATGTCCTATGCACAGATGAGACAAAAATCGAAATTTTTGGCAAGGCACATCAGCACACTGCCCCTACTGTGAAACATGGAGGAGGCTCTGTTATGTTCTGGGGCTGCTTTGCTGCATCTGGCACAGGGTGTCTTGAATCTGTGCAGGGTACAATGAAATCTCAACACTATCAAGGGATTCTAGAGCGAAATGTGCTGCCCAGTGTCAGAAAGCTTGGTCTCAGTCGCAGGTCATGAGTCTTACAACAGGATAATGACCCAAAACACACAGCTAAAAACACCCAAGAATAGCTAAGAGGAAAACATTGGACTATTCTGAAGTGGCCTTCTATGAGCCCTGACCTAAATCCTATTGAGCATCTTTGGAAGGAGCTGAAACATGCCGTCTGGAAAAGGCACCCTTCAAACCCGAGACAACTGGAGCAGTTTGCTCATGAGGAGTGGCCAAAATACCTGCTGAGAGGTGCAGAAGTCTCATTGACAGTTACAGGAATCGTCTGATTGCAGGGATTGCCTCAAAAGGTTGTGCAACAAAATATTAAGTTAAGGGAACCATCATTTCTGTCCAGGCCTGTTTCATGAGTTTTCTTTTTTAAAAAATCCTGTTGAAGCATGGTTGAAAAGCAATGTCTGACTTTCATTTGTTCATTTTCATAGAATTTTTATATATTATTACTTTTGTTAGATTCAAGTTATTTCTGTGACCATTGTGGGTTTTTCTTTCATTAAACGAGGGGTACCAACAATTTTGTCCACGTGTGTAGGTGGATGCCAGATTTATCATTCAGCATTAGACACAATCTGCTGCAGTTTAAGGTTGGGTTCACACTGCGTATTTTGTAAAATACTTGTCTTAAAACTCCAAACATTTTTTTTAAATTCATTAAACAGTTAATAAAACACATTTCACAGAGATAACGTAAAAGATTCCCCAAGACTGGGGTGAATAATACAAAATACCAAGAATAGGAACATGGGTCGACACTGCGCTCCACCACAGGCGATACTGTGGTTTGACCTCAAATAGTTCGAGAAGGAGAACATAAAAGTCAAAGAGGATAAGCAGACGTGGGGGTAGAAGTAGTCACTTCTGGCAAGAGGGGTAGGAGTGGGGAGAGGGAGAAGTATGGGACGGAATGGAAGAAGGGGAAAAAAGAGAAAAGTGTGTGGGGCGGATTCTGAGGGTTGTGTATGGGAGGGAAAGACCATGTGGGGCAGGGGAGTGGATGCCCAGAGAGGATCAACAGTGCCGCATCAGCGCTTGGTCTGAAGAGAAGAGGGGCGCACTTCAAAAATCTGTATGCATCATGTCATTGAGCTTCGAGATCCAGAGGGACACTGATGATGGGGAGGTTTGCTTACACAAGAGAGAAATACAGGCCTGCACTGCCATTTTGAGAAATCTGAGTAAAGAGCGCTGTTATACCCTAATGGAGTCTTGTAAAGATGAAAAAAAAATAAATAAAAAAAAAGTGCAGGTCCAAGAGGGCGAGCCATACCCATCGCCTGTCCGATGATCCCCTGAATTTCATTCTAAAAGAGGACCAGCTTTCTGCAGGACCAAAAGGTGCGTAGCAGTGTCCTCTCATCCTCTCCACATCTCTAACAAATCGGATCAATTTCCGGGATTATGTATGCCATACCAGTGTGTTAGCAATTTGTATCTGACTTCCTGAAAGCGTGAGCTGATGGATGCCTTGTGGGCACGCCGAAAAATACATTCTCTCTGTTATGGTGTGAGAGTAATCCCAAAGTCCGACCCAATGAACCATCCACCATGCATTTTGCCAGTCTCCTCAATAGGCTTGATCAGTGTGTGTGGCCAGACGCCGCGGCTTCGCAAAGATCCTGACACGGAAACAGGGGTGAGATTGGGCAGGATACATTGTTTACTGCTTCCCATTTAAATAGGGAGTTTTTGTTTTTTGTAGATTTTGAGGAAGAAAGTGTCTCAAAATAAGCTCCAAAAACACAATGTGTACCCAGCCTACACCTCTCTTGTCCAAGTCTGCGCTGTCTTACATTTAGCCGGTATTAGTAAATCTACCCTAATTTGCTCAAAAAGGATGCCAAGCCCAAACAGCAGAACAGAAGGGGCTGTAGCGTATTGTTTCGGGGAGTCCAGGTGTGATTTGTTTACTGAATGTAATGTTCTGTATGAGTTCTATATGAAAAATGCTTTTTATGTTTGTATTTGACAAAGGCAGAAATTTCAGAAACGCCGAGGCCATTATTCTGACCGCATTCTACCTGAATAAAGTCAAAGCTTTATGGAAGTCTGAAATGACTATAAAATATACTTTACTAAATGCTGCCTTTGTTCGGTATTGTGATAATTTGAGTTGTATGTACGGTCCAGCCTTGTGCTGGGTGACGAACCCTGCGCACTCATAAAGATCGGCTGCCATTGTTGTGTAATGTGGCCACCTCTGTGTCCTCTGCTTTTATCATTTCGTTCCAGTTATTGTGGAAAAAAATGAAAACGGAAACAGACAAAACAAGCCTAATGTGTGGAGTCAGCTACAAACAGAACAGTATACCATCCACACACGCTAGCTTCGCTTATGTAGCCCTTTAAACAATGAATCAATATACAAGAAGAAAAAAAGCAACCCTCAAATACATAATACATAGCCAATGGAACATATCTGGTGTCCTTTTTTACTCTTCCTTACATGGGTCCATCAGTTCCCAATCCCCTTGTCACTTCTGTAAAATAGCCATCAGCCATTATAGTCAATGGGTCCGCCAGGCTCCATATACAACCACTATTTTAGCAATCCGCCTGTCTGTTGCTCTGGTCCTCAGACAGAGGACTCTATCGTGAACCCAGAATCAGACTACTCTACACACACTGGGGCAGATTTACTAAAACTAAGTTTTAGACAAAGCAAATTTACCTAAACCGTGCCAGATTTATTTATTTATGCTGGATAAGTCTGGTATTGTTAGACAGTCTATGCTTACACCACACGTGAGTTGGCTTAGTTTCCATTAAAAAAAAAAAATTGCATCAATTTTTGGCACACTGGGGGATATTTACGAAGCAATATTTTCCAGAATTTTGGCCAAAAGAATGGTTATTATACCCTGTGCTACATTTATGAAGCATTTTAGACGTAGCTCTGTGGGATAGTGGTGTGGCTTCACAGGATCGCAGCCAACACTGTGCGCCAAAAATGTGCCAATATTCGCATTTATTAGACAACTAATAGGAGGTGTAAGACGAGACAAGACAGTCTAATAATGTGACCGATCTATCATCCACCATTAGACAGTATAAGACTGTCTAGTCTAAGCATGGTCTAACTTTTAGACAGTATTAGTAAATCCACCTCACAGTTTTGCATCTTTTATCTCGGCAGAGAAGAATAACCACTAATGTTTTTAAGGTGGGTCAGACCATTATTTTTGGCCCTACAAGTGGTATGTGCCAAGGCCCTACACAAGGATGGCACAGTAAGGCTGCGTTCACATCTGCACCAGAGTTTCCGTTGCAGATTCCACGATAGTCGGCAGAGGAAAAAAGTCCTGCACAGAGACTTTAATCCTCTGAAGCTTTGAGTTTAATAAAAAAGGACACCCGGCGGAGCTCTGTATAGTCAATGGGGTCCTAGAGCTCCATGTGTAACCGCAGTTTTAGCGGTCTGTCTCTGCGTTATTTGGGTGCCATGATGGACCCGAACAGCGAAGAATCGGCGCTAGTGTGAACTTAGCATTACACAGCCTGGCACAGGTGTTCATTTACCAGTGAGGTAACAGGCTTTGTGCTTACACCAGCCTTACATGAGGCAATAAGTGTTTTGGTTACTTTGGAGACAGTCTCTCACAGAAGGGCACAGTCTTTATGGTTGAATATCCTTACATAGGTACAACGCTTGGCGCAACAGGTGATCCCAGCTCGTAGCAAAAACACACCTGTATTTTAGCATTCTCACCCCTCTGTCTCACTTCAGGGCTATCAAGTGGCACTTACTATTGAGCAGACTCACTGGTCGCACAATATTGTGATGGCTCAGTCAGTACTCACCCCCGGCTCAGTGCGGTTCTCTCATATGCACACATTGGCTGGTCATTATACCACTTTTCTATATCACTGTCATAGGGTGCGGAAACTCCTAGGACTCCAGTATGCAGTGTACCCATCTCAGTATAGCGTGGTCTTGCGGTAGTCTATAGATGTCTTCCCTTTTGCAGTATACGTTCACATCTGGCTCAGTAAAGCATTGTGAATAATAGTAGTCATATCTGTCTATCTGAATATTCTCTCTCTTCTACAGTATACCTCTGTATATTGCACAGCGGGTAAGCACACAGTATATCTCCCCTTATAACCCCCCGTTTGTCAATCACCCTGTGGTATTTTAGGTTACGTGGCCCTTTAATTTAGCCTCCTGTAATGCTGGTTTTTGTAGTCAGGGAGCTGACACCCATATTCTATTTATTCCTTTCACACATGCAGTAAGCATCACACGGAGCCTCATTATCAATGTTTACATAATCAGTATCGGCACTACAGCGAGTACGACAAGCAGCGGCGCCGTAAATGCCAGGCGCACATTGTAATTGATAGAGCCGCAGCTAATTTTTACATAATCTGTTATTAGAGATCAATAAAATAAATGAGCTGTCAGGGCTGGGACAGAAAAATCTAGAAACTCCTGCGTGCTGGATAAAAAGGAGCTGCAAATTTAAAGGGCAGCTGATAAAAGTGTCGCTATATAGTACAGCACAGTTATACACTAAAGTAGGAGATGGCTGATGGTGGAGCAATGGCTGAATGACCAAATTCTGCCAACTAGGAAGTGTGTACTGGGAGCCTCTGGACTCTCCCCTGACAGCAGATGTTGGGGGGTGATAAGGATCAAGTAGATGGGCTTAAGAAGAGTCTGGCAGTGACTTACCCCCCTCTTTCTACAGCAAGCATGTACGGCCATACATTTTTTAGGATGAATGGTCTTTTCACAAAATTTCAAACCTGTCCAACTTCATGACAGTAGGCAGGAGTGATCCAAGCCTCCTAAAAAAAAATTACCCGACCGGGCGACCTTTGGTTCCATCAGGGCCCCCCAAATTAAAATTGAAGAAAACTGTGAAATGGGTTGTGAAAATAGGTTTGTTTGTTTTTTTTCATCCAAACATTGCCACATTTGACCACGGGCAATGCTTGGTGCTGCAGCTCATCCGCATTTATGTGAATGGGACTGAACTGTAATACAAAACAGAGCCAATGGAAAAATACTAAAATACTACCCTTGACCAAAAACCTTGACCGCCTTCCTACACCAGCCATGATCATTTATATAACACCTAGCGCTCTTGTTCTACACCTTTATGGGCACCTGTTTTCTTATCACTCGTACTCCTCTCCCTCCCAAACCATCCCACACTTTCTTCTCCGATTTCCATTGACCCCAGCCAAGCCCTGTTACCTTGTGGCTATGTTACTCATGCAGAACGTTGTAGTTGTGTCCTAGCTGGAAAACCATCATTTTGCTTTATGTCTTTGTCCCTTCCTATTCTTGGAGCGACATTTTGCACACAGCATGGTGACCTTTTCTATTCAGAAGGACTATGTGATGAGCTTATCACACAGAACTCCCTTTGTAATGCAGAAAGCCGGGGTCTGCACGCACGGTTTATAGGACACAGAGGCTGCTCCATCTAATAAGCAGCCCGTGCAGACAGAGGCCTTTCTATTTCTGAAATAGAGCACTATGCGATTCCCCAATCCTGAATTTAAGGGCTGGTTTCTAACAGTGGCGTGCCAGATTTAATAGGGATTGCTGCTGGTTTTTTTACTACTGTATAAAACTAAATTTTTAGCTAAAATGTGATGAAATGCATGTGTAACAATGCGAATAATACAGCAGGCTTTTTCTTCTGGAACAATATATGTAGCCCGAGCATCTAAAGGCTTGCACTGATCAAGGTTTCGGTTCCATCCCTATTGATATGCCCACTGCTCAAACTGCGGGTGCACTTTACAGAATCAGAATTTTTCTTACTTTAAAAGGGATTTTATGGAATTAAACATTGCTGACCAATCCTTAGGATAGAGGATAGGGATAGTTCATCCATATCAGATAGGGTGTCCAACACACAGCACCCCAACCAATCCACTGTTCGAAGCAGCAACAGCGCTTGGAGCATTCATGGTTTCGCTGTCCATGTGATGTCATATTCATCGATCACATGACCTGTTTGGGGCTCATTCTTATTTAAGAAAATTGGGCGGAGCTGTAATAACAGTACAAATACTCAAATTAATTTTCATTTTGGGGAAATTGTCTTTATTTGGCGAATTATGAGCAGTCTCTCTGGAATCTGCATTCTGGACAGTCAGTCTTACTGTATGTGGACTGTGTGGTTTATCTTCCAGGGCTCCTTTGTTGGTTTCACTGACCATAAAGCTTGCCCAGTTCTTGTATTCAGTGGGGAAAAAAAGTATTTAGTCAGCCACCAATTGTACAGGTTCTCCCACTTAAAAAGATGAGGCCGGCCTGTAATTGACATCATAGGTAGACCTCAACTATGAGAGACAAAATGAGAAAACAAATCCAGAAAATCACATTGTCTGATTTTTTAAGAATTTATTTGCAAATTATGGTGGAAAATAAGTATTTGGTCACCTACAAACAAGCAAGATTTCTGGCTCTCACAGACCTGTAACTTCTTCTTTAAGAGGCTCCTCTGTCCTCCACTCATTACCTGTAGTAATGGCTCCTGTTTGACATTGTTATCAGTATAAAAGACACCTGTCCACAACCTCAAACAGTCACACTCCAAACTCCACTATGGTGAAGACCAAAGAGCTGTGGAAGGACACCAGAAACAAAATGGTAGACCTGCACCAGGCTGGGAAGACTGAATCTGCAATAGGCAAGCAGCTTGGTGAGAAGAAATCACCTGTGGGAGCAATAATTAGAAAATGGAAGACATACAAGACCACTGATAATCTCCCTCCATCAGGGGCTCCACGCAAGATCTCACCCCATGGGGTCAAAATGATCACAAGAATGGTGAGAAAAAATCCCAGAACCACACGGGGGGAACCTAGTGACTGACCTGCAGAAAGCTGGGACTAACGTAACAAAGGCTACCGTCAGTAACACACTACGCTGCCACGGACTCAGATCCTGCAGTGCCAGACGTGTCCCCCTGCTTAAGCCAGTACATATCCGGGCCCGTCTGAAGTTTGCTAGAGAGCATTCTGGATGTTCCAGAAGAGTATTGGGAGAATGTCATATGGTCAGATGAAACCAAAGTAGAACTGTTTGGTAGAAACACAACTCGTCGTGTTTGGAGGAGAGTGAATGCTGAGTTGCATCCAAAGAACACCATACCTACTGTGAAGCATGGGGGAGGCAACATCATGCTTTGGGGCTGTTTCTCTGCAAAGGGACCAGGACGACTGATCCGTGTACATGAAAGAATGAATCGCGCCATGTATCGTGAGATTTTGAGTGCAAACCTCCTTCCATCAGCAAGGCCATTGAAGATGAAACGTGGCTGGGTCTTTCAGCATGACAATGATCCCAAGCACACCGCCTGGGCAACGAAGGAGCGGCTTCGTAAGAAGCATTTCAAGGTCCTGGAGTGGCCTAGCCAGTCTCCAGATCTCAGCCCCATAGAAAACCTTTGGAGGGTGTTGAAAGTCCGTGTTGCCCAGCGACAGCCCCAAAACATCCCTGCTCTAGAGGAGATCTGCATGGAGGAATGGGCCAACATACCAGCAACAGTGTGTGCCAACCTTGTGAAGACTTACAGAAAACGTTTGACCTCTGTCATTGCCAACAAAGGATATATAACAAAGTACTGAGATGAACTTTTGTTATTGACCAAATACTTATTTTCCACCATAATTTGCAAATAAACTCTTTAAAAAAAAACAGACAATGTGATTTTCTGGATTTGTTTTCTCATTTTGTCTCTCATAGTTGAGGTCTACCTATGATGACAATTACAGGCCTCGCTCATCTTTTTAAGTGGGAGAACTTGCACAATTGGTGGCTGACTAAATACTTTTTTTCCCCACTGTAGCTAAATGGATATACAGTATCAAGCATTTCCATCTTAAAGGGGCTATGCCATGAAGAATGTTTATCCTCTATCCATAGGATAAATAGCTGACCGTTGGGGGTCTGACTGCAGAGACCCCCACTGATTCAGAGAACAGGGGTTTTTACCTCCATTGTGAATTCAGTCAGACTGCATCTACTTCCTGAATATAGGAGTGCCCCTTGCTGGATGGGACACATCTGCACTCTAGTTACTTAAATGGTAGAGCGGGATAGCGTTGAGTGTTGTACTTTGGCTATCTCCAGCGCTCCTATAGAAGAGAGCGGAATCATGGAAGTGTCCCGTCCTGCAAGGTTCACCCCTTCATTCAACCAGTGACCACAGTCAGGTTATACTCACAGCAGAGATAAAATACCTCCTGTTCTCAATGGTTAGATCCCCACCCATCAGCAGAGGATAAATATTCTTTGTGATATAACCCCTTTAAGTTCTTAAAAATCACATAAAAACCACTAACTCCATCACCAAAGAGATTGATCTTACCTTGCCCGCGTCGATGCAGTGTTATGGTCTGAGGGCAGGCAGGTGCCCACGAGAACCTCCGCCACGTGTGGCCGCAAAGTATGATATAATGGTAAAGGCATGGCCCCTGTATATATGAATGTATTTGCCTGGCTTATAGCATTTCAGAGAGCTTTTACAGTACCGCACAGCTCATTTAGAAATGCTTATCTGGAAAACAAACTAATATCAAATGCATTTCATTCCCAGGAGGTAAATCGCGGCTCAAATTTGATTTAAAAACAGCTGTTTTTTTTAATCTAGCAGGTACATCTCCGAGCACGAAATTGGAATTCACTATTACCCATGCCAGACAACCCTTTCTTTAGGCTGCAGACACTCTTCCTGTCTCTCTCCTTTAATCTAATAGCTTCCTTTCAAACAATAAAGACATTTCCTGAAGGACATTTGTAAAGTACTTGACTACACAGACTAGAGATTAGCTGCACAGGAATAAGCCCAAAAAGAGGCGTTCAAGGCGACTTTCATTGTATTGTCTCTTTGCCCAAAGCTAGTGCCTAATCCCAGTTGGCACCAGTTATGTCTCCCATGTTCTGCAATGGAGAAACCCATTTATTGTATCCTTGTGTGTCACTCCAGGCCAGTCCATGCAGTACTGTACTCCCTTCTACTGGTTTCGGGTTAGGACCAGGACCCTACTAGATTATAAAGGTGCCCATACATTATCAATAGCTGTCGGATAAAAGTTATTCCTCCCGAACCGATGCTTGGATAGGTCAACAACTATTCCTCCTGATTCTCGCATACACATGAATGCCTTTTGGGTAAAAGCTATTACTCCCAGCTCCTCAACACACATACACACTCGGTTTGCGTTTTAACTGGGGAAAGTAGAGTAATCCATTACTAGATACTTCTGTCAGAGGTTACAGAGGATCAAATAAAGTTCCCCGATCCTTCTTTTCTCAATGTCATTTGTCGGGTGAGAGTCAGGAGGTCCCCATACACACGACTGTAGGCTCGTCCAGGAAAAATCCAGGGGGTTTGCCTGAGTAAATGGGAGCCTTTAGCATAAAGGAAGGTCAAATGAAAACTTACTTATTCTCTGCAGCTCAGTCCACATTCTCATTTAGTGTTTTATGGTGAACATCAAGATTTAGTTAAGCTCCAAATGCCAATAAGTAGTAATTCAACAGGCCACAGGGACGTATAGAGATGAGTATTTGGCCAGTTTTTTAGATTAGACGGTGCTGATGACTAGTCCGATATAGAATACACCTCTAATGGTGGCTGGTGTCTAACCAAAACCAAAGTAGTTAGAAATATGGGGTTCATTATTGGTCACCTGACTACTATAAGAGAGAAATATGTCATCTGTATCATCTGAAAATGTGAACTTGTCTGGGATAAATACAAGTCTAACCTAACATGATATATCCGAGGATAATAAGGAAATACAAGGGCAGACTAGCTGGACCGTGTGGTCTTGTTCTGCTGCCAATCTTCAATGTTTCTATCTTATGACATTTTTCAATGACGACCTGCGGCTTTACGGAGATATTCAAGGCTTAGAGCTTTATAGGAATAGCATTTCAATCACATTGTGCAGTTACTATGTAGTAACCTGTTGTGTACGCCTTAGGTGCAGGTCAACATTGTAGCCCATGAAAAATCTGCATAAAACCTGTGAATTATACTTTATGGTATTTTACTCAAAAATTGTTCTTCATAAAAAAAGAAAAAGGTAAGAGTAGTTGTGGACATCCCCAGTGTAGCAATGTTTATGCATGGGAGTAGCGAACAGAAGGCTAAGGCTATGTTCACATCTGTGCCGGAGTCTCCGTTTGAGACTCCGTTGCATTATCCGCTGTTGGAGTAAACTCCTGCACAGAGAATTTTTCCCTCCGCCGGTTTCGATTTTAAACTAACAGACATCTGAAGGTCCCCATTATAGTCAATGAGGTCCGCTGGGCTCTGTGTGTAACCACTCTTTGGTGGTCCAGCTCTCCGTTATTCTTGTCCTCTGAAGAATAACAGAATTACAGAAAAACTGCCATTTTTGTAGCAGATTTTGCAAGGTCAGGAGTGGATTAAGCTTCTATTATAGTTTCCATTCCTTTTGTAGCCACTCCTGGATTTGGCTCACAAATCTGCAGCAAAATCAACAGCAAAAAAGCAGTAAAGACAATATTGATAAATCTGCCCCATTGGGCGCAGATAGAAAAAAATGTCTTGTATGTAGTGACAAGATGACAGTTTTCAGATGTCGTAGGTTGTTTTTCACAGGTTGACCAAGGCCCCTTAGTGCCAGTGAAGGTAAATCTTAATGCTTCAGTATCACAAGACATCGGACAATTGTATACTTCCAACTTTGTAGGAACAGTTTGGGGCTCTTTTCTGTTCCTGTATGACTGTGCCTGAGCTCACAAGGGCAAGATCCATAAAGCCATGGTTGGGGGAGTTTGGTGTGGAAGAACTTATGTGACCCATACAGAGCCCTGACCTGAACCCCATCCAACACCTTTGGGATGAACTAAAATGGAGATTGTGAGCCAGTCCTTCTTGTACAAAATCAGGGTCTAAGTTCACAAATGCTGGAAGAATGGGCAAAAATTCCCACAGACACACTCCAAAAGAGTGGAGAAAACCTTCCCAGAAGAATAGAAGCTTTTAGTTGCAAAGAAGGAACCACTTTATATTAAAGCCTATGGATTTAGAACAGGATATCATAAAAGCTCCTGTAGTTGCCCCAATACTTTTGTCCATAAAGTCTAGTGTCCACGTAAAAGGAAAAGCCATGATGTAGATGTGAACAAAGCCTAATAAATCAATTAAAATAAGAAAATACAGAAATACAGCACAGAACCCTAGAAAGTTGTAGAGCTTTTATTATCCATTAAAAGCCCTGAAGGAAATCATGCATATCCAGATTTACATGGGTTGACCTTGTTAGAGCGAAACACGGCGTTATGCAAGCAGCGGTCTACCTGCACATCCATCGGCTCTCCTCTCTCCCAAGTGTATATTAGTAAACAGAGAAAGTTCATTGAGCTCGCACATCACTCCCTGATTACTTCACACATTACACTAACAGGCACATTAATGTAATACAAGATATTCCAGATCCCGAGCCTGCCTTCTAATGATTTAGGATAGTACAACATCCGACCAGAAAAGTGCAGAAATCCCACATATGTGGAAAGATAGAATAAACCGCTTATTACAAAGACAACATTTCCAGTATATGACAGCTACACATAAATATGATACATGGCTTTGGGGTCTGCTCAATGCTAGTCTCGTACAAGGGAAGGTTACACTGAGCTGTATGTATCTTATGCATTCCTATGGGGTCCGATGCTGCTGCATACAAAGTACCAACGCACAGGCTGTGTAGGCTGAAACTGGTTTCAATTCCAGAGAGCTACATGTAAAAAAGCGGAACTTGTATTAGTAAAATGATTAGACACTTGGTATCCAACTTTGGCCACAAGCCATAAAATACACGCAAGGTGGGCACCTACTGACGCCTTCTATCCATGTCCAGTCTGAATGAGAACTAGGTTTATGAGCCATTATAGGGTTCTCTGAGACTGTAATACTGATGTCCTGTCCTTATGATAGTGTATGATCATCGGGGTCTGAACCCAGGGAGCCGGCTGATCGACAGAAAGAAGCTATGGAGCGCTGAGAACACCACCAATGTTCATCCACACATGGTGGCTCAAAGAGGTTGTCTAGGAGGTGAAAAAAAAAAATAAAAATTCACACTCCCCTCTCCTGGTGCTCCGGGGTCCTCCCAGTGCGGTCTGTTCCTGCTGCTCCAGTGTTTTCTCAAAGTGAAACTGCTTGCCGGCTGTGACGTCCCGGATCCCTTCCGCTTAAGTCGATGATTGGCCTCAGTGGTCACGTGACCGCTGAGGCCAATCAGCAGCCTCAGGCAGAGACCCCTGGACGTCATAGGTAGTGATGTCACTTGCCCTTCGCTGAGGCTGCTGATTGGCCTCAGTGGTCACCTGTGGCGGGGACTTCCGCTGGAAGACAACAATGGACCGGCAGGACCGGACCACGGTGGGAGGCATCGGAGCACTGGGGAAAGGAGAGTATGATTTTTGAAAAATGTTTTCACCTCCCCCGGCATATTTAACATTTAAAAAATTTGCCTGGACAACCCCTTTAAGGATTTGACAACTTGCTGTAGATTTCCACATGGTAGCATGTCCCCCTGTCATTGACATTCACCTAATGCAAGCAGACTGATAACAAGAGAATGGTATAACTGGCAGGGGCTGCTCTCGCCAATGAAAGCTGCTCACCAGGGCTGTGCTGACATATCCGAATTTTTATTTAGATTTTGATGCATCATCCACACTGAAATCTGTGTAAAATCTGCATCCCATACATGTTAATAGGGTTTCCATGACTCCATTTACATGCAAATGTTCTGCGGCGGCAAATTTTTGCTAACACCTCTGAAAAATCTACTGCCGAAATAAGTGACTAATTTATTTTGGGAGGAAAAAGAATGTAGACAGGACGTTTGGGTGCCTCAAGCTCCAGGGCCCGGTAGCGATTGCTGTCTCTGCACCCCTATAGCTAAGTCCAGTGAATGACAATGAGCTTAATCCTCGTCCAGATCTGAGGCAGTGCAAACACATAGCAGGAATCTGAGGGTCAGCCTCAGGTTCCTCCTGCGGAGAGTATACATCAGATTTAAATCCGCCATGTGAACATACCCTTAGAAGCCGGACACGCAATGACCTGGTAAAAGCTGGAAGAGCTTTCATTTAAAAATGGGTTATCCTCAAGAGACGTCCCCTTTAATACAAAGCCAGGAAGAGAGATTTCTTAAGGGAATCCTGGATACACAGCAATAAATGCCACACAGAATGATTTGCACAATAGGTATGTAGCAGAGCTAAATATGTCATTTAACTCCTTAGGGCTGCATTTCTAGTAAATGACACCTCTCTGCGCCATGGAGCGCCCCCTGTGTGTGCACTAGCACACATATAACTGCACGTAGGGCACGAGGAGCTCTGTTGTCACCGGCAATGCTTAGCGCTGCTTAATATCCACATCACAGCCAGAGTTAACAAACAAGCGGATTCACGCAGAGGTGAACAAGACACTGAGAAGGATAAAGACAACACACGCACTCGCACAGCACACTGTCTCACAGGGACTTAGCAGCTTGTTAAGCAAACAGGGAGCTTATTTACCAACAGGAAACTACATGAGATTTATCACAGGGCACAATCCATACATTAATCTCCTCCCTGTATCTTCATCTCTGACATGCCACCGTCCCCTGCCCCAAGTATTTATCTGCTGCGGCCCCTACATCTCCAATACTTTCTGCAAACAGCGAGGTCACATGACTTCTTCCAGATTTCTAATTCCTTACATAGATACGCTCCTCAACATTGAAATGGCAACACCAAGAAGGACAAGGCGTCAAGTTATGCAAATCGAGGAAGTCGAAGGTGTCGCAACGATCTGCAAATGATGGCAACTACAGGCACCTAGTTCCAATCTGTGGCATGTGGGGGGGCATAAAAGCCAGATTGAAAGCAGTGTTTTTAGCCAAATATATCATGTAAATTGGATCAAGTGGTGTGCGAGGTCTCCTGTTTGTTGATGTGACAGTTATTGTCTTGTCTCTTGAACGTAGAGGGACAGAATCCTTCAATGGGGTGATCTTGATTTATCCCTCTGGCAAATCGGTATGCGCCTAGGCCGAGACGTCAGCACTGCTCAACATTGTGTGTTCTGGTGGTTGGAAGAACAATGATGAACTGGAATGACAAAAAGAGTGAAGGTGACCCTCTACATGGATGGATCAACCGATTGTAAGAATGACGCGTAGTGATCCATTCTGGGCTACAAGTTACACTGGATGTCACATCCAAAGCATTTGCACAACACTGGGGTAAGCACCAGCCGTCTACCTACAGGCTATCATGGTGCATAGCAAGACCGCAATGGAGGTCTATCCTCTTCAGTGATTGAACTGACACTAATACTTTGGCCATCCCCACTAGATCACTTCGATCACTCATGCCTTATAGGACCTATCTGGTCCATGCCTGCTCCTCCCACTCTTCATGCACCCAAACTGTGGTTTGGATAGGGTTATGGACACTGTTTATATGTGGTTATGTAGGTCCTGCAAGACCATAGTTTTTGTACCTTTCACACACTACTAAGGTGACTAGTAAAGTGGCTATTCAATAGAACAACTGGCACATAAATAATTTCAGTCCCACGCAGAGGATTTCCATTCACTCTGACCTCAACCAGTTTTATTTGCTTCTTATACAGGCCAAAGAAATCACATGAACAGTACAAAGCACATCCTATGTCATCCGGCCAACAACTAAATGTCATAGGTTCCCTAGAGTCAGGGTGCAGACTGCTTAGCTGGTACCTCAAAAAAAACACATTTGTCTGAAGCCAGCACTTGTGGCCCCTAGAGGCTGATATCACCAATAAAACAGTCCCTGTTTTGGCAAGAAAATGCAGTGAACCAGACTGCAAACTTGTGGGGTGTATGGAAATTTGTTGCGAAAGTAGATATTTTGGGAGCATTCCCAGAGCGGATCTTCTAAGTCCCATTTTTTGGGGATTTAAATGTGTGCTCACCTACTCTTCCCCAGGTTGGGAGTACCACAAAATTCGTTTAACCAAATATTCATGAGGTTTGATCCTCCAATTTGTTTTGTCTCTTCATCCCCTGGAGTATAATATGTAGAGGCCCAGGGGAGGGAATTAAAATAACACTTACTTATACTCACCTTGCCTCACCTCTCCTATGCATCCTCGCTGCATCCAGTTGTCTCCAACTTCCTCTTCGGACCACTCCAGACGTTCGACTGACATCACACGCCCTGGGGATCATCGCTGGGCCCTGTGATTGGGCCTCAGCGATCATGTCAGGTGTATCATAGTCATGTGCCACGTGACTGCTGAAGTCAAATCACAGGTCTCAATGGTGACCGCCAGGGCACGAGACATCAGTCGCAGGCTGCAGAGGCACAAAGAGGAAGCTGGGAAACACTGGAAGCCCAGGAGAGGTGAGTATAAGTGTTTATTTTTACTCACCTCCTCAGACAAGCTTTTACTGGAATGCGGCCTGGCAGTATTTACATACATCACATAACGCCGTGCCCCTTTCCAAAAGTATAACCAACTGCAGAAGTTCAGGTTAACTATATTATATATAATACATGTCATCATATACATATGATTAAATTTGTGTCCAATTTTATATCTGGCCTAATGCGGGTCTTCCAGTGTTTTTTTTTTCTAATAGCATGGATGAGCACAGTCAACTACACTATTCAGTACCGAGTTACTCAGTAACAATAGTATACCGCATGCTAGACATTTTTATAATAGGAGTCTAAAAGCCCCAGATGTCACTGTGTGCGTATACAGTGACATACATCAAAGGCTTCAATGTGCTATAAACAGGAGTCTAACACTGGGGTGCCGCACAGAATTTTTTTTTTTTTTTTTTTTGACAGCCATGTTGGCAGCTAATGCACATGAACAGTATACAGTAATATAATGTATTGTGTGCAGGATTTTATATGACTGTCACACAGACAAAATAATTCAACTAAAGATAGAAAGGGGATATAAAGACGGCAGTATCTCTAAGACTTGTGGGCAACGCTTTTCACTCCATCACATTTTTATTTATTCTGCATGGACGCCAATGAAATATCACAAGAGAATTGCTTTACACTATCTACTTCTATAGAGTGAACTAGTCACAGTTATCAGAGCTGTCGCACTACTACAGTATGTGTAGCCCTACTCTTAGGGGTGCTATTACACGTGCTGTTTTTAGCCAAGTGTTTTTTTCTACACCAATGAAAATGACCAAAATGATCAAAAATGTAAAACGCGTCAGGTTTCTACAAACACATGCATTAACGCGAGTAAAAACAGAGATGTGTGACAGCCCCTTACTTTAGTGCCCTGTATTTCACCTTGCACACAGCCGTTTCCTACTTCTTACGTGTCGTCAGTGCAAAATATGGAAACCCTGGATGCATAAAGTAGAGGCTCCAGAAGACCACTGAAGCTAAGGCATGTTCACATGTACTGCCTTGGCCTGTGTTTACACTGTGCTGTCTTGTTGCTTTTATTAATTAAAGGGATTGGCTCACACTCCACATTCAACCTGACTACAGCCATGCTGAATGTGAATGGGACTGGTGATGGTGATGGTCGGGGCTCCCATTCACTTAAATGGGAGCGCCAAAGATAGCAGAGTGCTATATCCAGCTCAACTACCACCAGTCCCGCCAACATTCTGCCTGGCGGGGCTCAGCTTGAATGTGGAAAATGAGAAATGTCCTCTCACTTTACTTCGTGGGACAATCCCTATAAGTCCAGTGATGAGTAGCACATTCTTACAATGCATTACAATGTGAGCCAATGGCTATTAAGTGAAAAGAAGAGGATTTCAATGTATTTGTCATTACTTTCTCCGGGGTTCTAGGCTAGTTGCAACCCTGGGGTCACATAATCAAAACCAGCACTCGACCCCTGGGCCTCTCCGCCTCCACCCTTCGCTTCCATTTTCACAGGTGCTGTACTTACCTGTATTATGGGGGCTGGCAGACTGTGAAAGCGAGTGGATGCAGCCCGGGGCCAGATGCTGGTTCCAATCACATTACCCAGAAATGGAACCAGACACGAATCCCCAGATCCAGCAAGAAAAAGCCCCAGAGGAAGTAAAATAAAACTCCCTGGACAACCCCATTGACGAAAGCAGCATATAATCAAAGTCTGAACATACTCTTGCTTCAAGTGCCTCTACTGTATTCATCCAAGGTTTCCATATTGGGCACTGATGACATCACACAAGCCCATTCTGATGTTCCCTGGGATCCCTGTCGTCCTCTGTACTGCCTGGCTCGTCTTGACTCAAAAATAAAAAAATACGACAGCTCAGTCAACTACTGTCTCTAGCGGGTCACCATGACGGCCAGTTATTGGCTGAGCAGTTGCATTTCCATGTTGACCGCCGCCTACAAGTACAAAGACTGACGGAGGAGCTAAAAAGTGTCAGATCAGGAATGGTAATGAATCATTTTATGATCAATTGCACTAGATATAGGTTTGGTTTTCTGGATGTTCTGGTGCACCACGTTTGTGAATCACTGATCTACGTGTCCATGGCGCCTTGTCACCCGCTGCTTCCGAGACAATTTAAAAAAAAAAAGCCACTAATGTGAACATGACTGTAATGTCTTCAGCCCCTTCACCCTCCTGCTGTTTTCTAGTTCTATCACTACGTTCCATCATTCCTGTCAATTTCTGCTCCATTTCTGTTCTTCTCTCCCAATGTAACATGCCTTATGGCTTTACTCCTCCAGGTCTAATCGCCCTTTAAAGGTCTTGTCAGTCTTAAACACCTATAAATTAATCTGTGCAGAAGGCTAAAACAGGAGCCATCATAGGAAGAGGAATCATGTCTGACAGAGAGGTTCAGGTTCCGCCTCCTTTGCAGGAAAGTAGCCCTCTCCACCTGGGAAAACTTGTCAGCTTGATTGAGAAACTGCAGCGCAAAGGGGACAGGGCTGATAAAAGCAGTGTCAGGAGGAATAGTGACCACAGGATGCAAGGAAAAATCTGTCTCAACGCTGACTGAAGAGGAGAGATGTGATCACTATAATTAGAAATACAGGGTAAAGCAACACAGAAGAGATCACGACGTCTCTCTGCAAGACAGCGTGTGGTCTCTGTTTGGTGGGGGGTTAAGTGATTTCCTGCAGAATACTAAGAAGGAAGGGTTATGCTCACTGTTATGTCAAGACTGGTGCTAATTGACAATGTAGAATGGGGTAGTGTGACACTGTACAAGGGCGCCAGCATCCTAGTGTGCAATCTTCAACGCTGTCAAACGTGTCTCCAAGCTCCACGTGATTCTCGACTAGGTTTTGATGAAATGTGAGCCTAGAATTGTAATTTTAATTTGCAATAACTGGGTCGGAGCTAGGTCAGGACTGACTTCAGTTTGGGTAAGGTAAATGTTTTTGGATCTCGCTTCCAGTAGAAAGATTACTTAAAGGGGAGATCCAGTATCAGCATATGTTATTGTTTGTATAATTTAAAGTTATAAATTTTCTGATATACTTTCTGTACCAATTCCTCACAGTTTTCCAGATCTCTGCTTGTTTACATCCAGTAGATAAAAACAAAGAATTTCAGCAAGCAGAGATCTAGAAAACCGTGAGGAATTGATACAGAAAATATTTTGGAAAATTGTAGAACTTTTCATTATACAAACAAACAATCACATTTATTTGCTGAAAGTGGACATCCCCTTTAAATGGGTTGTCTTGTGTAAAGGGCTCTTCAGGTGTGCAGTCTGGGAAAGGAATATGCAAATATGTTTTCCTTAACGGAAAAAGGAAAACAGAAAACTCTCCTAGCACCACCTTTTGGAAGGCAGCTCCCTATAGATCAGCGCCTGGCCTTTGAGGAGCTAGTAGCATGATTTGGTGTCAAACCAGAATATATTCTCCAAAAGAAAGTGACCCATCCATAGACTCTATTGCTTCTCATCACTGTGAAGCAGGGAGAAGCCATAGATGTAGGTCAGGAGGGGTACTAGGTCTCCTTAAGAAAAGTGCAGGTTCTAGTAGGAGATGCCGAGAACCCTCACAATCAGCTAAAATCACTCAGAGAGCCATTGTGGAAATACTTGTCTTAGAGGGTAAAATTCATGGCTAGGGAAAATTTGCTATCAATGCCCGCCAAGGGTCCTCTAGACTTAAGATTCCCTCTGCTGTACATATTCTAATAGAGTAAATGTATAGTAACATTCTCCAATCAATCCATTTAACCCTTTAGTTAATTTTTAACAATTTTTTTTTCTATTACATTTTTCATCCTAACTTCCCCAGGAGCCCTAATATTTTGTTTTATTTTTTTCAAAACATAGTTGTATGGGGACTTGTTTCTTGTGGGATGAGTTGTATTTTTTGATAGCCCACTAAATGTACCACATATATTAAGAAGATATTAAAAAAATTGTGGAATGAAAAAAGTTCCACCACTGAATTTCATTTCAAGTTTACAGCGCTCATTGCGTGGTAAAATAAAGTGTTCATTTTGATGCACACTACGATCACAGCTGTGCCAAATTTATACGCCGCTATGTTGTTTTACTACATAAAAAAAAGAAGAAACTGTTAAATATTGTGTCAATACATGCCAGCACCCATAACTTTACATTCTATGTCAATTGTGATTGCAGCGGCGACAACATATCTGACACTCACTTAAAGGGGTCATCCAAGATATACAGTTTTTGGAAAGTATGAATGGGAAGGTGAGAAAAAAATAAAAAAAACAACCCATACTCACCTCTCCCCAATGTTCCAGTGTTCCCCGCTGATGTCCAGTCCAACAGCTCCCCGGTGCTTCTTCTGGCGGAAGTCCTCACCTCACATGACCTCCAAGGCCAATCAGCAGCCTATGGAATTCATTGTGAAACTGAAAAAACGAAGGTTTCTCACTACTCACTGGATAATTTGAAGTTCCATCCTATATCAAAGGTACCTGGAAAAAGAAACCTCCTTGGACTATAGGAAGTGATGGGATTCCAAATAATATATGATAAAATTTCCAGCACTCAATCTTCTTTTAGATAAAAATTAACTTTTAATAATCCATTAAGAAATTAGGGGATATAGTGTACCCCATAAAAAAAAAAAATACACCAACTGACGTGCTTCAGAGCACACACAGCTCCTTAATCATAGCATGGAATGGAAATAGTATGGAATTCATTGAACTGAGCAGTAACGTGCGGCAAGGACTTCCACTGGAACAAGACCCCAAGAGCAGCAGGACTGGCTCACGGTGGGAGACACTGGAGAATTGGGGACACATGAGTACAGGAGGTTTTTTGGGGGTTTTTTTTAGTATTTTTTTTTCACCTTTCCCAGCCTCCTGGCCAAAAACTGTATATCCTGGACAACCCCTTTTAGCCCAGGCAAAGTTTCCCCTGTTTCACACATCTTCTGTATATGAACGGAAAATGTGGCCAAGGTGCTAATAATTAGAGATGAGCGAATTTCTCAAAAGTTCGATTCAGCAGTTCAAATCGAAGTTCCAAAAAAATTTGCTACGATCCGAATTACTTCGCGGCAAATAAACAGCTATTTCGGAGCTGCAGAGAGTCGGGGTGGGCAGCAAAATGGCGGAAGCACTTGGATGTTTCTCTCTCTCTCTCTCTCCAGCACGGACAACTTTTATTTATGTGGAAAGATCTGCTAACAAGCAAAGACACGCATACTCAATCACATCACTAGAGAATATCATGTGACCGTCTGATGTCACGAAGGTCCTTACTAAATATTCATTACCACGAGGCATCAGGAAATCCGGAATCGTGGAGAATCGAAGATTTCCTGAAGTTCGGATCGAATTCCACTTCTGCAGAATCATTCGTTCTATTAATAATCATCCAATCTTTTGCTAAAATCTCATCTACAAGCACAACCTCCTTCAGTTCATTAGCATGTGATGTAATCATCACGTCTTTTGCCACAGGGAGACTGGCATAGCATTTGGCACTATCATTTTCCCAAGTTCCCCTTTGGGCACATAACAGGTTTGCCACTCATGACTAAGAATATACTGACAGTTTCCATATTACAATATCTAATGAGATCAGTTTTGCACATATTCCATAGAATTTTCCATGATTAGTAGGGATCATAGAATAATCATAGTCCTGGAGGATCTGCCCTGGTTGTTTGTGGGTATTTCAGCCCTGATGTGAAGCGTCTATAGGGGATGGGATTGTAATCTTTCCAAATAATTCCATTAATAGCTGACATAAAATGACGCACAATGAGGATCTGTAGAGATTACGATATGTATATAAATAATCTATGATCACTGTTATTTGGTGCAGAAATGATAAGTAATTTAAAAATAGATATCCAACATATGTAGGTCACAGATGTCCACTATTTTATTTTCAACAAACCTAGCAACCATGAATCTGTCATGTTTTCTTAAATATAGAATCTTAAAAATCAGTCTACAAAAATTGGTTCATTGACATCAAGCTTATGCATCATGACCTGGCAAACTACTACCAAATACATGGACTACAGAGGCCCATGGTATGAGACTGGGCACCTATTGTATGACAAAGAGGTGGTATAGGGATTAGGGTTATATCACTTTGGGCATCTACTACAGGGAATATCAGATAACAATGTTGCTTGTTGGTGGGTTCACTTCTGAACCTACTGAGGTGGATCTCTGAACTACTTACCTGATACTAGATGTGATGTCACCGTAGACTACCTGACAGACTCCCAGTTGTGATGTCACAACATTGTACCTGAGTGATAGATCTTGTTGTGACATCACCAATGTGTAAGACCTAAGATAATTAAGGAGATAAGCCATAAATGTCATCTCTCGAGGTCGCACATCTCTTCAGTACAGGGGGCACGACTGGGACCTGGCAGACCACAGCTCACCCTGAACACACAAGGGCTGGATAAACTTCATTGGTCTCCTTTCTCATTTCGTTTGATGGGTGGCAGTCTCTGCATCATAAGTTCACTACCCCTACCTTACAGTGAGCTGAAATGAACAGATTTCAGAAAAGCAGCTTTCCCCTGCCAGAAAGAAGAAAATTAACCCCTTCACAAAAGAAAGCATAATCCCTATGCAGGGACAACAACAAAAGACGGGAAAGTTACGCACAAAT
Source organism: Leptodactylus fallax (assembly GCA_947044405.1). Classification (NCBI taxonomy): domain Eukaryota; kingdom Metazoa; phylum Chordata; class Amphibia; order Anura; family Leptodactylidae; genus Leptodactylus; species Leptodactylus fallax. Next base: position 4,023,894 of record CAMRHE010000138.1, on the reverse strand, counting down.
CTTCATGGTGGTCTGAGCCCAGATAGTGTAGGAAACAGTTGGGATACAGTTAATGGCTGTTAGGATAAGCTGAACAGGGGGCCCCTAGTTGGCTTTTACACCAGGGCCGTAAGCCATGCATGCTTGGCTTTCTCCATTCACTTCTATAGATTGTGGCAAACAGACTGATTTTTTTTTTTTTGTAGAAACGATGAAACTTATGCATTGGAGACCTCAAATGAAGCTAAGTGCTGCCATTTACAATAGTTGACTATATCGTTCATAGACACTACATACAGTATACTCTCATGAACCACCACCAAAGTGCATCCTCACTTTAAATTCAGGACCACACCACTGTCCATGACAAGGCCATTTGTCATCATTATCGCTGTGACAAGCAGTTGCGTCCTGTTGATTATTAAGTGCTGTCATCTTCCTCTTTGTCCACGCTCGGCGCCCCCACCTGTTGAGCAGCTCTGTTACAATACCGAATTGAATTTGAAGGTCCAATGTCCATGTCGGAGTTAATCAGAAATGAATAACCATTAATCTTCTACAATTAGCTGAACGTTCTAGAACTATCCGATGATCACCTGTTCCACAATGATGATATATCTTATTAATTTGTCTATCAAGCTGCTGGTTGTAGTAACCCCAAATCCTCTACCAGTCCTGCATAAGCCTATTCCTTGTGTAATGGGAATGAAGGAAGAGACACTGAGAGGAGAACACAAAGGCGAAAAGAACATTAGAAAAAAAGAAAAAAAAAAAAGAAGCCTTGCTTTCCTAGGCACAGTGAATGTGAGAGCAGACTCTCTCCATGGGGTGATTAGTACATGAACACACAGCGTCTCTTTCAAGAATGAAGAAGGGAGATCTCCCTTTTATCCGAGAAGAGGAAGCTGCAATGTGCAGACATGCAGATAAGTATCCTTGCTTTACTTTATTTTCTTCCATATTATTTGCTGTAGGAACATGCCTCTGTTTCCAGATACATTTCATTAGCAGTTATGAGGGAGTAGATCAATGCTGTACAGTTAATTCCACTATCTTTTCTCTTGCAGATGAGGTTTTAAAGGCTATAACCATTTACATTTTATTTTCTGGGATTTGTGTACAGGGACTGTCGGAGATTTCTTGTTACATGTTGAGTTCTACTGTTGCAGGGGTTAAAACAAACATATAGTATGGCATGTTCTGCACAAAAAAGAAAAAAAAAAAATGGCAGCCCAGGGTAACGGAAATGTTGCTGCTCTTAAGATGATGGATTTCCAGAGTAGGTAATTTTACAGGTCACTGATAACAGGAGGAGATGAATAATACATGGAAAAATGGAAGAACGTATCTAATGGAGGAGTGCACTGTAAGTAAGAGGTAAGACATACAAGATGGTTATTTACTTGTTTTTTTTTTTTCTCCATCTGATCTTCCACCAATTGGGAAGTTTCTTCAATCACTAATAAAGAAGTGATGTAAAATATCACTAGATTTGATGAGACTCCTAATTTATCATGAAGAGTCCTTGGCAGTAGTAGAGCAAGTTCCCATTTTCTACCAAGGAGAACTTATTTTCATATTTTTTTCCCATAATTCTTAGCATGGTATATGTGGACTAATAAGACCTCCTTCACCGCCAGGCAAGTACCCTGTTTTGTTCTGATGAGGGGCAAGTAACAATGGAAGAGCTGTCTGCGGATGGACCTCTCTTCCTTTTCTAGGAGATATTCTAGCTTGGCTTTATTCCCAGACCATACCACTAGGAATACCAGGCATTGAGCCATAAGGAGCTATCTACAAAAAGGTGGCGCTAGAGCAAGTTTCTTTTTTTTTCTACTATGCAAGATTTTTATTTGCATATTCTTTCCCAGAATTCTTTGCAGGGCATGTACATTCTAAGGCAGGGTTCACACTACCGTTGAAGTCCGTTATGAAGGTGTCCGTTAAAAAAAAACTTGCTATCCATCAAGAATCCGTTTTTTTTCAAATGGCCAAAAAGTCCTGCTTGTAGGATTTTTTGTCCGCAAAAAAAAAACAGACTTCTGACGGATTTGGTGTAAACAGACACAAATGGACAATATAAAAACCCATTTAAATGAATGGAAATTTTAACAGATTTGACGGTTCAGCTAGTGTCCGATGCTAAAATCTTGTAACGGACAACAGCAACGGACACTACTGACGGTCACCAACGGTAGTGTGAACGCCCCCTAACAAGTACCTCAACAAGTTGAGCAAAAATGGTTGCAAAGATGCCAATAACCTTATAAGGGGCACTTCACCTTGAAATTAAATGAAATGAATATGATGGGTGAACAAATAATATGGCCTCTTGAATGTTGACATATGCCAATGTGGCTCTAGCAACCACACTCTATTCTTTAGTATTATATTACAAACTTTACCATCATTCAGACCCGATTTTCTTTGCACCCGACTTCTATCAAAAAAATAAAAAAGATTTTTTGTAAAGATAAATGTACGTGGAAAATCTCTTTTGAAGATTCACATTTTATTTACTAATATTACTGTGCTTGAGAAGTAGCAGCTGCCACATTCAGATCCATATATATATGAAGTAACAACTACTACATAAGCCAGAGAAGAAAGTTTTGACTGCTTTCATGAGTTTTTGATGAGTATGAGGTTGGTTTTTGCTGAATTTTTTTTTTTTTTTTTTTTTTTTTTTTGAATCAAAGCCAGAAATGGATCCAGCAGGAAGGCAAAGTATAAAGCTGGACATATACTACAATAATAGGTGTCAATCTCTCCTGACCCCCCCATATATATGTATGCAGGGCTCAACTGAGCGAGTACATCTATATGGGACAAAGCTGCATCTCCCCTGAGAACAAAAGTATCCTGATCTTCTATGCCCCATCATCTGCTGTCAAAAAAGAGAAACAAGGCCCCTATGCACATTAGGTGGTTAGCTGGGCACTAAAATCGGACAGTTTGACTGACATTAGTGCACAAGACCAGTTTTACTCTTCCTTTATATTTTCAATTCCACAAAAACTACATGTGTGATTCTGGCCTAAAACTTGAAGGGTTTTTTTAGCGTTGTAATATTGATGACCTATTCTTAGGATAAGCCGTTAGTATCAGATCGGCGAGGGTCCGACACCTGGGAGAACGCAGCGTTTGGGTGAGCGCAGCAACCTCATCATTGAATACCAAGCACAGGGCTACACATTGTATAGGTGCTGTGTTTGGTATTGCAGCTCTGCCCATTCCTTTTAAAGGGGTTTTCTGGCACCAAATCGATTCCACAAGATAGGTCATCAGTAAGTGATCTGTCGGGGTCCAAGACAGCTGGTCAAGTTGCAGCATCTGCTGGAAGCCGCTAGTGTACAGGCAGTGCCATACTGCACTTGCCCGGGACCACAACTATACAGTGGACAGGGCTGCTATACTGTTCCTATTACTTGTCAGACCCTGCACAGATCACATATAAAGACATATCCTGTGGATAGGTCATCAGTATGAACAATGAGTGTATGGCCTGAAAAACCCCTTTAATAGCACTGACCTCCACTGAGCCACAGGACTAATGGACGTGATGTCACTTAGCAGTTACCTGGAAGCAGTGCTCCCCCGAGTGCTGCTGCTGCTACTTCAAGCAGCTGATCTGTGGGGGTCCTGGGTATGAGGCCCCCACCGATCAGATACTGATGACCTATTCTAAGGACAGATCATCCATATTTAGATCCCTTTATAAAGAAAATCCCTCCAATAAATCAACTAAACCTGTAGGAATGAAAAAAGAAGAAAAAAAACATATATAAACATAATTATGAGCTATTGCTCACTAACCGAGCAGAAATTGCATTTGGTAAAGATATCCAGCGTCATATTAAATGAAGTATTTGAAAACAGATTATCGGCCGCCGTCTCCATTAGAAATAAAAGCCAGACAAAATAAGATGTATCAAGGCATAAAATAAACAGGAAGACATGTTAATTATAATCAGGAAAATTGATGGAATATTTGAGAGGGAGGAGATCAGGTCAAGGTCACGGCTATGAAATGTTTGCCTCACATATCCGGTGCTCCTAGTGAGACAACTTTAAAGGAATATTGATGTGTAAATAATTAATTTTGCTATTAATGCAGCATAAATAGGAATGACCACCTCACATCGCTTGACTCATCCATTCCTGAATCTAAACCAAACTAATTATCTATCCATGGATGACATATTTATTTCCTCTTTACTTGAGTTGTTGTTTAACCCATTACACCGCCTTACATAAAGATGTATCATGTGACCTTATTCGAGTTACGAAAGTCGGTCACTGCGATGAGAGTATAAAGCGTCAACCATACACACCCCATAAGACTATGATGAGCAACAATCTGGTCGATCAATCACCTGTGGGATCGTTCACATAACTGAGCACACCAGCAACAAAATTGCGAGGCAGTTTAAAGAGGTTTCTGAGACATAACTATTGATGACCTATCCTGAAGGATCGATCATCAATATCAGAACAATGGGGGTTCACCCCAACCAGCTTACAGACTTGGTATTGCAGGTCTGTCCCATTCACTTAAACGGGTCTGAGCTGAAAACAGACCATGTGACTGATGAATTTGCTGTCACATGGCCCCCATGCGCCACTGCTGCATCCAACAGCTGACTGGTGGGGGTGTCGGTTGTCAGATCCCAGCTGATCTGATGACCTATCCCAAGGACATCAATATCAAACTCACTGAAAACCCCTTTAAACAATAGAAACTTAAAGAATGGGCTTGTGCAAAATGGCAAAGGACCAGCCAAATTAGGCCAATCGTGCCAAATACATGTAGTTTCAGGCAACCAGTGCCGAAAATCTCCAACTTAGAAGATCTGCCATTGGCCATCACAAACAAGCAAATCCAAAACAAGGTTGACCCGTCAGCTCTTCTCTTATGTGTATGGACAGCTCTAGGCTAGGGCTATGTAGGGCATTAGATAATATTACAACACCATGATAAAGTCACGGGTTACTGTTACGACCATCATCAGAAACCCAAACCTGCCGGATTTCATCACAACCACATTCACTATCATTAGTTGCAATTATGTCATTTGGGCCACAAGTTTCCGGTGCAGCCATAGCTTTAGATATTTCTTGCTTTGTCACGCTAGAAGAGTAATTTTACACCCTGGATGTTTATGTTATTTTTCTAATTTTGCTCTGAATTGGGTGTAGCAATAAAAGAAAACTCAGACTAATCCCTGCAACCACAGTAAATCAGTCTTATGATCGTAGGACTGAGTCATCCATCTTGGGAAACGTACGGGAGAAACAAATCATCTTCACGAGAGAGAACAGGAGTGTTGCTCGAGACAATGAGATAGACATCATAGCAGTTTGGAATCAACAAGAAATATTTCTCTAAACTGTCTGTGGCCAAATCTGGGGACTGTCAGCAAGAGGGAGAGCGCTGTCTAAGCAGGGTGTGAGGACCCATCAAGTATATGTAGTTTTGTCATTGCTCAGGGTTATCAGTAAACGGATAAACTTTTTGATTTATAGTAAGGACCGATACATCAAAGTTTTGTTATCCACCAAGCCTGAAGTTTATCTGACCTGGGAAAGTTGTTCTAAGACAATGCCCCAATCCCTGGAAGAAAGCAGCAGGAAAAGTTGTCATTTTAACAGTATATGGATGGGGTAGTTGTCATTCCCTAGGGTATATTCAGATGTTGCAGTTCAAGTGCAGCTTAACATTTTGAAAACCGCACATGATTTCCTCAACTGCAATATTTCCGTACATCCTTAGGCTAGGGCTACATGGCAACATGTGTTGTGTGACAAAAAGTTGCACATTATTCATTAGACTAAAGTAGTTGTGTCATTTGCTGCGACTTACTGTCATGCAACTTTTTAGAGCCGTGATTCAGCTGTAAAAACAGAGTCAGGTCAAAGACATATCCCATGTTCTCAGTTGCAGACGACTTCCAAAGAAGTCTCCTGTAAAAAAAAAAAAAATTGCAACCAACTTGCACAAAAAATCATCAGGCTTGGATTTTCTGCAAAGTTGCACACAGTCACCTGATATTGCATGTTGCAATGCAACCACTGAAATTTTTATGTGCCTTTTTGTCGCGTGACACCTATCTCTGGGCAGACGTAGCCTTAGGAGTGCACCAGTGTTACTGTCTGTAGTAAGGATGAAAGGACTGCTTTAGTAATAGAAAGACTTTCCAGTCAATTCCAGTTTACTCAGAATCTAATTCAGGAGGCCATCTGAGCTAGAGGAGACTAGACGGAATATCTGTGATCTGGATGTGACCTGTTTATGAGCTAAACGCAGAGTCTAATAACCACTGTCCAGGTAATCCGTACATAAACCGGTCAGCCTTAACATAAACCACCTGTTAATACTGTAGGTACAGTTCCAGCAGTTTTCTGGCGTAAATGATAATAAATCTGTCAGGGCCAATAAACCCGTCCCCAGCACGCTCTAGCCATGACCCTATTTCAAGAAAGTGGCATGGCTGGCACATAGATGCTATAAATTGATACAATTGGCGATTAAAAAGTCACAAACCTGAGTTGTGAGACACATTTTAACACCAGAAAACTGGAGTAGAATAACAATAATAATATTATTAATTAATATTATTATTAATAAATCTGCCCCATGGTTGCCCAGAAGAACATTGCCCAGACCATCATACTACCTCCACCAACTTACCCTATAGTGCATTCTGGTGCCAATTCTTATCCAGGTAAGCAACGCGCACTCACCTGACCCACTAACTTGATGTTAAACAAAAAAGCAATTGATCAGACCTGGCCGCCTTTTCCCATCTATCCTTGGTTCAGTTGATGCTCTCATGACCATAGTCATAACCAGCATGGACATTTATGAGAATCTGTACCTCAGCAGACCTTCTGAAGTATCAGACCAGACATAGAAGCCTTTTCCCCCATGCAAATTGAAGAGCTTTGGGCACCCGCGACCAATGCTGTCAGTTGAAATGATGTGCAATTTTGGTAGGTAGTTGGGTACTAACCAAGGCATTCTGGGAACATCCAACAAGACCTGCCATATGGGCATGCTCTGACCAGGCTAAGCTCGGGGGAAGCCATGACAGTCAAGATTATTACACAAAGTGTACATAAGTTATGGGAATTGGGCATGTCAACAAGGGTATTTAAATGGGGCTTGGGCTGCAAAGGTGGATACATTACTGGTTATAATTGGAAATAAACAAGGTAATGCATACATTCTATACTATTCATAGATTGCTGAATGATTCCATTCACACTGGTGGTGTCAAGTAAACGGAACAAAGACAATACCCTACAGTGTCACTGCCAAGTAGATGGCGTGCAAGTAGATGGACTAAAGTAAATACTGAAAAGATTGAATGCTGAACTGATCGTAAAGTATGCCGAGAGTCAGAACCCCGCTGATCTAAGGTCACCAATATTGTGATCCTGTAAACCCCCTTCATCGCTAAATCTGACGCTCGGATCTGCAAGGTTTTTTTTTTTTTTTTTACAGATGAATGTGGATGGTTGAAAGTTAATTTGTCCAAGTGGGATTTGGCATTCTGTGTGATCTGATCGCCCTTGTCTTCTGGTCAAGATGCTCAACATTAATATTTCACTGAAACATTAAGCCTTTTTCTATCATTTGTAACATTAGCTATGTTCTATCTTTCATGGGTTTCTCTAGGCAAAATCAAAAGGCTAATACTGGCTGGGGGAATGGAAAGCCGAATCTGCAGAGAGATTATTGAACCGGCTGATCTAAAAAAAAACAACAACCTGTAGAACAGATATTGTATATACAGCACATGCCATCAACACCATAGATTATCTATATCTATGCATAGACAAATAACGCAAATCAATACGTCATTGGTATATTCCTCACACTATGTAAAGTGCAGTATTATAAGCTATAGATGTAAAGAAAATCACTGACAGCTTTTTTTTTTTTTTCTATATATTGATCTGTTCTATCCAGAGGCCAAAAGAGCACTCTTTGGTATCCATCTGACTAATGGTCCCTTATGGATATGCTTAAAGGGGTTGTCCAGGATTTGGTCCAGGTCTCAGTGATCACATGTGCCTCGCAGCTTCTGGCACCGCGAGCCCCATCATTAAAAGGAAAGGGACTTAGAGTGGACAACGGAACAACGAGGAAGGAAGAGTATAGCCTTTTTTTTTTTTTTTTACACCCACCCCAAAAATTGCTTCAAATTCTGGACAACCCTTAACTTTGTTTGATGGGGGTACGACCCATGAATCCACAAATGAATGCATGTATGACCAGGCCCTCTACCTTCTATGGCTATGCTAGAGATAGCCAAGTGCCATACTTGACCTGCTCTCCATTCAGATGGCAAAATTAAGCCCTGTTCTCATGATCATTCAACTGGTCAATAGAGAGTAACTTGATATAACAAGAAGAGTACACAGTTTGGTGCTGGATACGGCTAAAACCCTGCCCAGTCATGGTGTCCAATGGCCACACAATTTTGAAATTAACTGCAAAATAAATGGGCCATTGACCTCTGTGGATGGGATGGTTTTGTCCTCACGTGGCAGACTGTCCTGCCCACGGCACCAAAGCTTTTGCACCAATTAACTAATTAGACCTTTGGTCCCATTACTGACCCACCACAATGGACTGCTTCTGTAACTGGCTCAGTATCTGGTAGTGCTGTACAGTGCAGCAAACCAATCACTCCTTCCAAAGATTATGCAGTGTTTTGTCAGTATAAATGGCAGGCACTACTAAGGTCATATATTAGAAGCAAGAACAAGGAACGCCAAAGATCACGTGCCTGAAATATCAAGAGGATGAAGAAAACTCAGAAGAATCAACAAGGATTACTTTATTAAGAAGTCATGAAATAGCACACATTCTGGGGCGTCCCCTTCAGTCCTGTGTTAGATCATATAGTAAAGAGCTTTGTTTTACTTGCTGCAGTGCTATGATCCTAGGCATGGGAAGATGGGCCCACTGTACAGATTCCTCCCTCTAGCTTGATTCACAAGACTCTGATTGAAAGGAATCTACCGATTCACAAGCAATCTAGTCGGGAGGGTAAAAGACGCACCCGCTGGACTCATCTCTAGACCCCAGCTCTTACTCAAGTTATTTAGTGTCATGTCTCTGTCATGAGGGGCTCTTTCAGCATTTTCATGATAAACATGAACCTAATGATCGGATGACAAGTTCCATTGCAGCTGGCCATACCCATTAGTTGTACATCAGCTGAACCTGCCAACTTTGGTGGGATCAGCCATTCATGTAACGCTTATGGTGGTGCTCCAACCAGGATTTTCCAGATTGGGAAAGGTTTCTGGGTGGATGGGTTGTCATACTATAGTGTCTGTAAGTGCCCCCCCATCCAAAGTATAATGTCCCCAGGTTCCACACATTATAATGCCAATACAGTATAACATCTCCAAGTTCCACACAGCAAGCCTGGGGAGCAGGCGGTGAATATGATTTCTTAGCACCGATTTCCTTTCCTAGGACTCCCTGCTTCTTCTCTGGTCCTGCAGCCTACGTCAGAGTCATGCTGGTGCACAGAAGAGACGGGAGTTCTAGGGGCATTAAGTACTGAGAACCATATTACCTGCTCATGTCTGGGTCTCACCAAAAACCAATAAGCGCTTTCATCAATACTGATGGAGGAGTTCATTGCTTACCAGGCCAATCATCATTCAGGAGAGCAGTGGTCGGCCAGGATCAGCAAGGGGGTTGTCCAAACTCTGAAACCGCACCCCTGTGTACACCTCAGACTCCAACTCTAACCTTGACAGCAGATGTTGGGCCAAATAAGGTTTGGCCATGTTCATTTTTCAAACCTGATCTGTTGTTTTAAATGAACCTCCTCTAGACATGCCTGGCAGCAGCTTTTATCTCTCTCCATCTTGAAATTACATGCACACTCGGTCAAGCATGCATGTGAATTTGTAAGTCTGATAACTAGCTGTTGGCCAAATGAACTAAAGTGTATGGCCATACACACAACTATTTCTACAAGACAATAGTAATCAAATCAAGATACTATTCCTATATTTCCACATATACAGTCCACACATACAGCTACATGCAGTCCTGAAGATAACAGTCTTTACATGACTGGGACTTAAGGTAAACAGGAATATAACCCCTATAAGAATCCATTACAAGTGTGGCTTGCTCTGTTACAGATTTGCAGTAAGATAACATCCATAGTCGCTTATGGGCAATCTCTCATTTACAATCTAGATGCCCTGTAAAATATCTCTACACTACGATCTCCCATATCTGCAGAGCTAGTGATTTTCAGAGATGCACAGTTGTACAGCCGCACAGCTATAATGTACATTCATCCCTTTAGGTCAGGTTATTTGGCAGCTGCTGGCGACCAATAGTTTTCAATTCATCCTGCGGCTTAATGTGATGCCTTAGTCAATAGGAAACCACTCAGGATCACATCAAAACCCCCAGTAATACCCGAGGAATAGAAATGTCCAGTGATTGTTATTTAGAAAAGGTATGTGTAGCATAAAGCCAGGACAAGAAGAGCGATCTATATGTTCTGCAAGTGCAAATCAGTAGAGAATTGGTTAGCGGTAACATTATACCCAGATAGAACAATCCTAAGGAGCAGCTCCATTTCTCTCCAGAGCTCCTGCTTATCATCTGCCATTTTTCTCCAGATCACTGCAGAAGCTTCTGCAGTTCTTTGGACTATACCTGACGGTTCCTTACGGGCTTGGCTTAAACAAACAGATCTTACTAACTATTCCTCTTCTCACCCAGGAACCTTAGCGCTTAGTAATTTTTATTCCATTTCACATACGGGTCAGGTAAGGGCTCCCGCGTGGCTCATTTACTGTCTCCATCCTCCTTCTCTCTTGCTCACCATTAGAATCATAATGCGCTCAGCATACATGATTCTCTGGTAATGGATAGTACAGACAGCACAATATGCAAAGCCCCAATGTTTTTAACACTTTCATTTGGAGAAGATGGTGAAATAGTATTCATTTAAATACAAATAAGTCATCACAATGACCCAATAAATGCATCGTGGCTCATACAGATGATGTTGCCTTCCGTTCCGTACCATAGCATAAAATAGATTTCCGCCATAGTAGTTCATCAAGGAAAATGTTATACCTCAGTTTGCATTAAATATCAATTTTCTTTGTTGGCATACAGGGTTTTCCTTCTGCCAGACCTCCTCTTTATAGTATCAGTGCATTCCATATATATTCAAGCTTATAACATTTTTGGATACACAGTATACTGTAAGTGAAGCGTCCATGCATTGATTTGTTATAGGGGTATTCCAGTTAGAACAAGTTATTGTAAATGTTACTGGATAGGTTATAACTATTAGATTAATAAGACTTTGTCTGGTTGCTCAAACAGTAGTCCAAAGTCCTGAGTTCTTCCAGCTATAAGACCATGACCAGGAGGAGCAAAAAGCAGCAGTAGTGGAATACACTCTCTGATGCTCTACTTAATCTCTATGGTACTGAAGGAGATAACCAAATACAATTATTGGATTAGTAAGATTTCCTCTGGTTGCCCACACTGTACTCCAAAGTCCTGAGTGCTTCCCAGCCATAAGACCACAACCATAAAGAGCAAAAAGCAGCAGTGGAGGAATACGCTCTCTGACGCTCTACTTAATCTCTATGGGACAGAGGGAGATAGCCAAATACAATGTTTGGCAATCATTATTAATGCCATAGACTTTTAATGGAGCTTGCTTCTCCATTCAACATTTCCTGACTGTGGTCTTGAAGCCAGAGGGATGGGAGACACGGGACCCCATTTCTGGTGATCAGTGGACATCTCAATAACCAGACCCATACTAACCAGTTATCGTTTATCCAGTTATTAGGTGATGACTTGAAACAACTAGAGTACCCCTTTAAAGCAACCCCATGGTTCACAATGAATATACAGTTAAATACCTGGTGTCCTTTTTAAAGAGGACCTCTCACTGCCTCCACCTGGCACAGCTGGAATTTTTCCTCTAGATCCCACAATTATTCTCTTTACAGTCAGGTGGGCGCGCTCAGAATATCTGTTCTACTCAAGGGCCACCCACCTGACAGTAGAGAATCTATTAAGCATATTTATGTCATAAAATGAACAACACTGACTGCTCAGGAATGGTGGGGGCTAGAAAAAAAATTCCAACTGCGCCAGAATCAGTGGAGTGATATCTAAGGATGCAAAGAACTGGAGTAGGTGGATGTGGTGAAAAGTTCTCTAATTTACAGTCCCCTCCTGATTTCTGTAAAAAGTGCACCAGTTTCTTAACCACGTTATGACCAGGCCATTTACCCTGGTTCATGACCAGATATATTGTCAGCAATCTGGAAGGAAGGGATGCTAAACCATCCCTGCCTTCTCTTTAGGGTGTTTGGCTGTCACTGACAGTCTGGTTGCTCAATCTCATGTAGCTGCTAACCCTGCAAGGAAATTCCATTATGTCTTGCAGGGTTATATGTCTACTTTTTGGATGTATAAATTCAATGGGCGGAACTCTATAAACACTATGTGTTGGTAGTCTGAGACACTCCCCCTGCTCTGGGCTGGTACATCCAATTGCAGAGGGACAGTCTCGGACTACCAAAGCACATAGGGTAGTCTGTGAACTTGGTGGCCATTTGATAGAAATAACAGGGGACTGAAAATCAGAGGGACCATGCCAAAATAAATAAAAAGGAGGGCACCAGGTATTTTAACTATGCATATTACATTTATTGGGAACCAGGGGGGTGGGGTGTTTCTTCATGAGCAGTTTTGATGCACCCAATGCTACCAATAGATAAAAAAGGAGAATCTCTCCCTTACAATCCACTTCTGGCATTGGGTTTATAAATGGCATCAAAATGGCATGTGAGGAAGCTTCGTTGGACGGGTTTTTAATTAATAATTAGTCTCAGCTGTGTAGTCGTGAAATGTATTTGGCATTTTGGAAGTCATGACTGACTGTGATGGTACACTGAACATAGTAGTCATGAATTTTCAGCAAAGAATCATGAATGTCAAAGTTGTCCGTATTGTTATGATTAATGGGATGTCTGGCTAGCTGCTAATGAGATAACGGAAGTAAAGCAGTCAATACCTACCCTTTAAGTCACTATAAAAAATTACAGCCTTCTAAGCACTCAATGTAAACAATCCACGAGAGCTGCGGCTGCTTCATGCACCTGTCCTGCGGTGGGGGGGCGATACTTGTGGGGTGCAAGCTTAAGAATAGGTCATTCATTTTTAAATGGAAAACCCCTTCAAGTCAGAGAATGGTCTGGTCTTACGTCTGTGATAAAGAGTAGAAGGCAAAACTGATGTCCAGAAGCCATGAAGGACATAACTAAAGCAATATATAATGGATCGTAAAGGATCTTAATGGATTACCGTAATCTATAATAGGGTCGTCAGGATTCCATTTTTTAACAGGAAAAAAAAAAAATAGCACAACAGATGCTATTATGGGAGAGGGCAAAATAAACCTGGTAGAATAGACCCTAATACCAGTGTGAACATGACTTAAAGAGGACTTTTCACTACATCCACCAACTCCAACTCTTTGCATCCTTTAATGGGCACTGCTCCACTGATTCCAGCACAGTTTTTTTTTATCCAGTCCCTACCATTCGTGAGCAATCAATGCTGTTAGTTTCAGTAGCCAATATGCTAATGAGGCGCTCTACTGTCAGATGGGCAGTCCCAGACAGTTTGACTGTCCGCCCACTTGACAGTAGAAAGTCTAATTAGCATATTATGGGCTGAGATGTACAGTACTGATTGCTCAGGAACAGCAACTTTTGCCAGAATTAGTGGAGCAGGATCTGTTGAAGAATGGAAAGAGTTGAAGTTGGAGAAGGTGGTGAAAAGTTCTGTTTTATTTGGTAAAATTCCGATCCCAATGATGAAAACTGGGTGCGCTGTCAGTGCTGACAGTTTTGCTTCCATTGTAGGAGCAGAATGAAGAAAATCACTTGCGGAGATGTGAACCGAGCCTAAGTTGTTACATCTATACTTTATCTAATGAACCAGGGGTTCTGTTTATAGACTGGGGTCTCATAAATTCACTATATATACCTGTGGATCCAAGCACACGGGCTGTATCACAGCTACTCAGATGTCCATCCTGACGGCATTTAGCTGTACCAGATCCCATTAGAGCTCTGTTCTAAAGACGTGAGAATCTTTGATGGTAGTGAAGTGGGGATGTAATTATTATCATTTTTTTAAGAGCTACAATTGAAAGTCAGGTTGACAGTTAAAATGAATTCTACATGCTCGAATCATGTCTGGAAGCTTCAGGTTAGAAATTATTAACCCATTCAATCTAGAACGCTTTTAAATCTAAAAATTCTATTATTCATCACCAAAAGGAAAGTAATATGTGGAGAATGGCGGATCAGTGGTTGTAGTGTCAGGGCCCTGGGTTCAAATCTAACCAAAGAACATCTGCATAGACTTTGTATGTTTGTGTGGCTTTCCTCTGGGTACCCTGGTTTCTTCACACCCCCCCTAAGACATGCGAATAGAAATATAAGATTGTGAGCCCTACTGGGGACAGCGAGTGATAACAGTGTCTGTAAAGTGCTGTAGAATATGTCGATGCTATACAAGAAATAGAAATGAATAAATAATAAAGCCATTTATTACATTAGGAAAAATTGCGTGCATCCATTGGAGAACATAGATGAAAGCAAAAATTAAATTAGGCTTCATATTATGATGCTGGGTCTAACCCTCACTACAAAAGGGCTTAGTGTTTGTTTCCAGCTCCACACCTTTGCAGGCTGTTTCCTAAACCATAAGGCACATGAACATGTGCTTTGTCCAGTGTGCCAGCTTAGTTTCTGACAGCTAGCACACTGATCCATTACTTTCTTATGGCCCCATATACACAGCTGTATATTATCATGGGTCTGTGCAGGGGACTGTAAACATGGAGGCAAAACTCAGGACAGGTCCTATTCCTGTCCATTTTGCAGCCCGGACTCTTAAGAAAACAAGGAGGAAATGGATGGCACACAGATTATTAGGTTTTCTCATGTGCCCGTAGAGCCTAAGAGGACAGATCCTGAGCGAGTATAGTCCATGTGCAATTTCTCATCACCCAGTAACAAGTACAATAAGACATATCGGGCTTAATACATTCCTTTACATTTTACTCCGCTTTGTCCAGCATGGTTGGCCTCTATGGTAAGTAGGAACCTGGACTGGATGCAAAAAGAAATGTACTGTATACAAGTCAAGACTGAGAAAAACGTAGCATATGCAAAGAGCCTCAATATGTGATACTCTATGCCATAAACTGTGCCAAATTATGACTTATTGTATAATATATATATATATATATATATATATATATATATATATAAATGCACAGAGTTCATTTGACCCTAACATGAACTATAGGCACTTTAGGTAAATTATTATTCCATGCAGAACATATTCACATTTAACAACCAATATTATAGAATATACAGAGTCTACTAGAAAATTTTTCATCTGCATAGTAAGAATGATGATCTTAACCACCGTACTGGCTCAGTGATTAAGACCAATGACTGTGAAGCATTTATGCTAATGGATGAAGCGCCCCTGGCTAAAGTCCCAGTTTGAGCCTTATAGACAATTCCCAGTACACCGTGCACAGATCGCACATCCTCTAAGCTTATTACTGCAAGTAATAATTGTAAAGAAACAACTCTTACCAAATGGTGATTTTACCCACCATGTCCACTCTAGCCATGCATGTTTCTGGAGTCAAACACAGGAGGGCTGGTAAGAATAAAGCATTTATTCTCCTAGCCTGCAGACAGTTCTAACCTATTTCTGCTGGTACTTTTTCACAACTTAAAGGTTTTGTTCTCTCCATGTGGCATAAGGATAAACAGAAGAGAGCCTTCCAAACAAAATGCAAAAGCTCAAGTAAGTGAGAGGTCACAACTTATTTTTTGAGAGTGAATAGTCCCCTGAAATTTAATATATGCAACACATTTACTATAAACAGACCTCAAAACATATGTCTCTGTTGCTAGAAACATAGATATAAGTCCCTATTTAAGCTTCTACAAGGAATACAAAGCGACAGACAAGATCAGCTACTAACACTCATTTCTGAGAACTTTACCCACTTTGGCCTACTTAAAAAGTTCTTTAACAGACACCACTTATGCTTATGATCATTTCTGCTTTTGGAAATTTTACTCCGGTTATACTTTTGTATTGTGAAGTAACATAATTTAGTGTATGTGGTATCATTGTACAGATATGTCCACACTTACAACCAGTTTGGTTAAGAACCCAAGTTCCTCATGAAACCAATTTCATAAAATATTGTGATATTGTAGCAAAACCCTTGAAAGACTGTACAGGTGGCTAATAGGTGGCTAACCACAGGCATATACAGGATAGACATCTCATGACAGAATATCACAAAATCATGTTGCTTTGAAAAGCTGGTCATCATGTGATACACAAGTGAAACAAAGCTAGGTAGAAGGACAGAAGTTGAGCTCTGTGATATATAATAGAGGAGAGAAGCTGAGCTCTGTGATATATAGGTTTATATGATAGAGGAGAGAAGCTGAGCTCTGTGATATATAGGGTTATATGATAGAGGAGAGAAGCTGAGCTCTGTGATATATAGGGTTATATGATAGAGGGAGAGAAGCTGAGCTCTGTGATATATAGGGTTACTGTATATGATAGAGGAGAGAAGCTGAGTATTTGTGGTAAATCCAGCAATGAATCCCAGGAGAGAGTGAGAAAGTCTCAAATACTTCACCTATAAAAGATGACTGTCAACTTTCTCTGTATGAATATGTGTAGACAGACTGTTGTCACTATCACTGTGTGTGGGCGGAGTTAGCAGGACTCTGTCTCTCTTAGGAGTCCTGTCCTTCGGAGTACTCTGCTTTACATAGCATGTAGGGAAGCCAACATTCCCCATCAACTTAGCTTTAAACTTTGTTTTTATTGATAAACAAAATCTGACTACTCTTAAAGAACTAGACCAATGATACTCATCACATGTAACATGTGCATTGAAAGTATTAGCATGTAAAAATGCTTACTCTGAAAGAGATATTGAGATCATTATCATAGAGCCTTGTATTGCTAATACGGAGCAAAATCATCACACAGCACTCTGCCAAATACAATTACAATTTTTTTTATGATTTTACACTCCATGTCGTCATCATTCCTTTATTGCTTCTCTGTCCCCAGATCTCCAGAGATACTTTAGTCTCAGTCCTGTCACATCTGATGAGCCCTGGGGACAAATCTCTTGGTTATGCTGAACTCAGCCTTCAGAATGAAAGGACCGGCCTCGCTCCAATGATTTAACTTGATGTGGCATCTCTCGAGATGCCTTTTTACAATCTCATCTCTCTGCTACCCTCAAGGGGACATCTGTCCTGATCTTCCAAGGAGTTTGGGATCTGTCCTTTCCTGGTGTGCTGCAGTTTCTGGATTTCCTGCCTGCTGGGTTAATGGAAAACTCCCCTATGATATATAGCGGGTAATCAGAGATTTCCATATCTTAAAGAAATAAATCCGATACTAAGGCTGTATTCACACCTGCAAAAGTGTAGACTGTGTAAAAAGTAGTAGCCAAAATAGCACAGCATGCTTTGGTATTTTGGCTGGTACATTGACCGATGCCATAATGAAAACCTGACAGATCACATTATAGTCAGCGGGGTCCTATGGACACAGTTGATGTCTGTCACATGATGGATCTGGCACTGCTTTTTATTGTTCTGGTCCTATGGTGAAGCAGAACAATGGAAAAGATAACAGATGTGAAAAGATTCATACATCAGCATATGAAACAAAGGCTGGATCAAAACCGCATATTTCAATCCATACTAGATGTGCATACTAAATGTCAGCCAATATCACAAAGGCAACACGTCTTCAAAATGCATACATTTCCTTTGCTTGAATACATGGATGTCTGTATGCATTTACTTTACCTACACATAGTAATGGCATCAAATGTCATGAAGATTTGTACAGGATAGAGAATAAGTGCCCGACTGCTGGGGTCTGAGCTCAGTGATCATAAGAGTGAGGGTCCCGAGCCCCCTGTGAGTAGCATGTTAGTGCCCATTGCTTCATTCATTTCTAGGGGACTGATGGAGACAGCCGAGACCATCACTGTATCACAAGCAGTAGTGAATGAAGCGGTCTCGCATACGAACTACTGTACCATTCACACGGGGGACTCACAATCGCTTGTCCTTGTGATCGTTGAAAATCCCTGTAGTCAAATTTCCAGAAATTTCCAACACTTATAGGTATGTTCACAGAAGAGGATTTCAACAGGAATCAATGGCAGATTTTTTAGCTATCAAATGAAAGCAGCATCCTGCCTATTTATAGCCAAATTTGCCTTAAACTATCATAGAAATGAATAAGCAGAAAAAAAAACTCAAAAAGGTTTTTCAAACTTTATTTTTTCAAAAGACGCATAACAAAATGCTAGAGGTTTTAGGAAATAGAGCCCTATGTGCTAGGTAAAAAAAAAAAAAAATCTTCCAAAAACTGCTTGAAAGCTGCAGAAACCTCTTCAAAATCTTCTCCAAAAAGCTATAAAACCTGCTTCAAAAACCTGAAGCAGAGTTTTGTTCTGCCTGGCAAAAAAACTCAGTGAGAACATACCCCATTATTTATCCTGTAAGCTGTGGATAAGTCTTGTTAATGGGAAAGGCCCTTTAAATTTCATCCACATTAAGGCTATGTTTACACTACAGTTGTTAATGTCCGTTGCTGTTATCCATCATAAGATGACAGCAACGGACATTAACTATAGCAGAGTAACAAACACTGTGTCCAGTCTGTGTCCATTCCCATTCCAAGTTTGTTTACTTTTGCAATGGGAGAAAAGGTCCTGCATACACAACTTTTTCTTCACACAGAAAAGTAAAAAAACAGAAGAAAGTTTCCATCAGTTACATAGGGGTGAATGGTGACGGACCCCTGAAACAATGGCTTTAACGTTATACAGACTAGGTGGAGTAGATGTGAAATCCAACATTCTGTCGTCTTTTGTGCACAGCTTTTGTATAGTACTGCTACACATCAAGCTTAGAAAATATGGGCCAGCGATGAATGTGGTCTGTGTGACTTTGTACAACACCTCATACCACATCTGTGGCAAAATAAAAGCACATACAGGACTTGTCTCAATACACATGATGCTGTAACCATATAAAATCCTTACAAGATCTAACCATCCTTAGTCTGCTTACACCCAAAACCAGCCTGGCTAATCCTGGTTACTCCTTGTGAGCAGAGGTAACTGGCTTGTAAACACAAGTTTGAACAAGAACCTCTCTCTCTCTCTTCAGGATGTTGTTTCAGTACATTGGAGAGCTCCTAAATACGGTAGCTTTCAGGTCCTAGTGTAAAGTATGGTACATGTGTGTCCTTTCTTCCCTTTCTTCTTGGCTGGGCACAGGTCCTTCCTTACTCTTACTCTAGGCTTGACATCTCCAGATATGTATTTCACAAGAGAAACAGCTTTGCAAGACAATACTGTTTTGTGATACTGTGTCACAAACTGATGCCCTATGTCCGGTTGTTGCTAGCCTGCTGCAATACTGTACTGAATTGGTGTCATGAGAAACTGATGTCCATCTCAGGAAAGGAGACAATTGTAATTTCGCTGGGGGTCTGACCCCGTAGAAATGAATGGAGCACACAGGCCCTTCCATCATAGGTAGGATTCGGGGGGACTTTTGGGCCCCCATTTTCCAGATCGCTGGGTGTCCCAGCAGCTGGACCCCCCAGCAATTTGATATTTATCCTATTCCTGAGGTTTGTCCAGAAATTGGACATACTCCTGTGGAGGCTGGGTAAGGTGTAACAAAGGGGAAAAAAAAAGCAAACTCACCTGTCTCAGACACTCCATAGTCTATCCAGTCGGTCTTATATTGTGTACTCATTGCTAAAAGTCCTGCACCCCACGGGGCCACTGAGACCATTCAGCAGCCTCAGCAGTTGCTGGTTAGTAACTGGTGATGTATGTGGGTGATGTCACTGGACCCTCTCCAGAAACCACTGAGGCCACAGCTTAGTCTTAGCAGCCACATGGGGTGCAGGACTTCTGGAGATGAGGACATGGCACAAGACTAAAGGGACACCAGCGGCTCATAACAGAGCGCCAGGGACAGGTGAGTATACGTTTTTATGTTACACCTCCCCTGGTCTCCACAGGGGTTTGTCCAATTCCTGGAGAATCCCAATCCCTTTATGGACATATCTATGGCTATTGTGTATGGTAAGGTCTGCGCACCTAGTGTTATTTCAAAGCCCACTCACAACATAACTAAAACCCCATGTACAAAGTCAGGGCTGGCTGTAATGCTCGTGTTTCCAAATGCTGCACTTTGCTAAGCAAGCAACTTTCCCTCATGCACCAGTGTACTTTCATGTCTGCAGATGACTAGCAATGCTAAAAGGAACATCTGCTTAAATGTCACTGAAACCCAGGGTACCATTTTTGTAAGCAAAACCAAAAATGTACTAGAGTTCGTCTACAGATCTCAGTAATATCCCCTTATAGTACACAGAAAAGAATTATGGAGTACAAGGCAAGCAATGCAGCTGATACACTTAAAGAACTTTTCAGGTCATTAACTTTGTATTAGAAATTGAAAAACAAGAACATTTGCAGATTTGCAAAAATAATTTCCACGCCCTCTATTATTTTTCCTGTTTATCCTGCACATTCAGCATAGCATGGTAAGCTATTTGTCTGTGAACCTGCGCCTGCAGCATCAATATAAAGAAACCGACCGGGTGAGGTTGTTACATGGTGCAAAACTATGTCATAAGGTTTTACATTTACAGAAGATTCTAGAAAATCTTAGAATTTAAGCATGACCATTATTACCTGAGCGGTTTCTGAATATAAGGATATATTCACATTTGTGTCTGGAGACACAAATTCTGCAAAATGTCATAAAAGTTCAGTTTCCCCACAGTGACACACACAGAGTAACAGGACCAAAAAGTTCAGACTTGTAGTGTACCTAATCCTTAAACAAGGTGCATAAATCAATAGTATAGTGTGTATACATGGGGAATAACATTATTCTGCATTATTGAGAACTTTTCACCTATGCAGGCTCTACCTGTAGTTTGCATTTCTCTCTGAGCTTGTGGGTATCTGCCATACAGTGCACATAGTAAGTAAAAGAGAATCTGCTCCGTAACGGTCTTTCGCTCGTTCAGAAACAGCCCCAGGAATAGGCAGGACACACAGTATTTTGAGTATTGACCTTTGCATTATTTGTTTGGTTGTGATAGAAAGCTCCTATTTAGCTCCAGCATCAGTATACTGCTTCTCTCTCTCTGCTTGTACTCACTCTTCCCTCTCCTCTCAGACTGTAATCGGAGACACGTGATCTGCATTGCAGCCATGGATATAACAGAATTTTAAGAGTGATAGCCAGTTTAGCAGAAGGAGGGAGAGCAGAGACACGGCCTGATAAGTGCACAAAGAAGCATTTTTCTGTGGTAAGCCTTATTATAAAGTTTCTTATAAGTCTGTTGAAAAGTTAATGACCACTTAAACGCAAAGAGTGTGCCTTTCTTTGGAGGACCCACCATGCCTTGATTTCTGTTCTAACAATGCTACTTTTCTCCTGCGGTGGCGCTGCAGCTGATTTGAACATCTGCTGGTGGGTTCCCCTAGAGCACGTGTCAAACACAAGTCCCATGGGCTGAATCTAGCCCTCTGCATCATTTTGTGTGGCCTGCAACGTCTTTCATTTTAGGTCTCTTACTTTCCCCCAAAGGGAAGGACACAGCGTTTGGCAAGGGGACGGCACAGGCACATCTTGGCACCCAGAAGGATTACAGTACTTCCACATCACCGTAAGGTTGTTTTCCAACAAGAGTAAAATAGATGCAGAGGGAAAGCAATTTAATGAAAGATGGGAAAGTGAATATATGTTTGTGTTAGAGGCAGTGTCTGCAGTAAAGGAGTACATTATGCATCAGTATTACAATTACTGGGATGAAATATGTAGATATCGTGGTGTGAGTTATGTATCTATGTAGGAATTTTCTTATAGTTCTAGGTATAAGGGTTTTTTTTTTCCATTCCTAGGTGTAGTTAGGAGGTGGGGCCTGTGTGTATTGTCTGTGCTCGAGCCCTGTGTAATTGATATAGTCAGTCATTGTGATGTGCAGTCCAGAAAGATCAGTGTAATGTGTGCAGTATTCATAATGCGCAACTCACAGCTCAGGTGACCGAGGAAGAAGGAAGTCCCCTGTGAAAATTCCATTAGTGGTCATCTACTTAGCAAGTCAGGGTTCCTGATCAGAGCAGACTTTGCAACTGCAAGTCCTGCCAAAACCTTCCTGATCAAAGCTTTATATTTTGATAAAAGAAAAAATGACATCACAGGTGGGAGGTCGCAGGAAGCAGCTATGAGGTCAGGGTACAAGGGTGCTTCACGCCTGTGTAGCGTGTGGTGGGTAAGGTGAATGAATAACCCCCAGAATTGGCATACAAAGAGTGGATGAATGTGTGGGTGTGACTCCGATCTCTGACAATTACAAATGGCCCTTTGAAGGCAACCACAATCCTGATGTGGCCCTCAGAGAAATCAGTTTGACACTCCTGCCCTAAAGATTACAGCTATGGCTGGCAGCCCCAACAGCTCAACAACCTATAAAGGGGTTTCCCGCTAACACTATCCATAGGTCAGACCCTAAACTATCACAAGGACAAGGTCCTCAAGCTCAGACCGACCAACTATCACAAGGACAAGGTCCCCAACGTGAGACCCTCAACTATCACAAGGACGAGGTCCCCAAGTCTCCTGTCAGTAAGTAGTGGTAGTGTGCATGCATGACCATGTCCCTGGTCACTTCTATGGAACTGATAATACTGACTGTATTCTGCTATCTCTGTCAGTACTCTACTAAGTGAATGGTGCTGTGGGTGTACTACTGCTTCCCATTACACAGGGGACTGAAGGACCCCCTTCTCATGATTGCAGGGGGGTCTCCTAAGTCAGAACCCCAGTGGTAACATACTTGTCCCCTATCTTGTAGGCAATAAGTGTTCAAGGCATTAGGCCTACATTTAAGAACATATTTTACAAAAATGTAGCCCGTATTCTTGTAGAAATCGCCGTTTTACAATTTAAAAGCTTAATTAACATTACAAACAAAAACCACACTTTCTGTATTTCATAACCTGACGCTGAACTCGCCGTATCAATGACAATTGCATCCTTCCAGACGCTTTCACAAAGTCCAAACACGTAGCAAAACAAGTCCATTACTCTGTATCAAGCATTAGAAAAAAAATCTATAGAGAGTGAATTAGAACGGAATAAAAACCAACCACAGAGATTATCAGATTTGTTAATTTTGACAGTGATGGTAATTCAGGAATGTAGAGCATAAATATATAATAATACAATTGCCACAGGATATTAGTACATATATTATATAGAAGTCACATTGCTCTGCATTTCTCATTTTGGAAACATCGACATAATGCTACTAGCTCTGCAATCTCTAGAAATAAATGATAAGGCAAAGAGACAATTGTAGTGTTGCCAACTGTTGATGACAATGGCGCCATATCCATGAGACTGGTTCTAACATGTATTTTGCGATGATATAGTGTATGTCCACACTTTTCCTAGGTCAAAGACCATGGCTTTGGGGTCGGTAGACCAAAGCACTGACTCGGACTTCTCATTTTTCCCACAGGCCGGCTCTGACTCCTTTATAAATGGCCATGGTCAAAACAGACACAAAAAGCTCCTCTAATTCATGAAAAAGCTAGTTAGTGATTCCATGTACAAGAAAATATGAAAAACTACACATCTAAAGAATTTTACAATATCGATTAATATAGAATACAATTTAAAATAAATTAATATTTTTTCAAGTCAGAGTTGGAGTCAGTAACTTTTTTCCCCGACTCAGACTCCACAAAAACTGGTCCCAACTCTGAGCCCACGGCCCTGTTAAGAACTTACATTTTTTATTAAACCAATCTGATATTGTGACATACTAGTAAAACTTTTGCAATCCACATCAAAACCAGCTAGGAGGCACATCTTGGATATCACTGCATTGAAAAGCTTGTGTGACATGCATCTGGACATGTCAAGCCAAGAGGAAAGGTAAGTAAAGCTACATATCTTATAAAAATAAATGAATATATTTATATGTATACAGAGACACTCAGATGTATCTTTCTTTACCTTTCTTCTTGGCAGAACAACCCAGAGATCAGTAGAGTGAGATAACCAGCTTTTCAAAACAACATGGTTTTAAGAAACATTGTCACATGATGATATGCTATACGTGTCTGCGTGTCGCCACTCAGAGGTCAAGGATTTTGCAATATGGACATCACACTCAAACTCTGCTACATCTGTCCTATAGCAGAAATGATACAACACTATGCCTATACATAATCAAAAAGTTATCGTAAAGTAAAGGTTACAAGCATATTTTATGATTATAATTTGGGTATGAAAGTCCCTGACCCCGAGGACTCTGCGGGCACTACTTCATCTAATTTCTGCCTACCTCTTTCTTAATGTTATCATTTTCCTGAATTTCTATAAAATATATAAGAAATGTGCACATCTTCCAATATTACAAGTCATCCATATTAAATTCTGATTTATCACTCTGTCTGTGGTTCTCCACCCTCAAACTGCATGTTTGGTTACTGTTCTCCCTGAGTATAAGACCAGCTTAACATAACATATTCCTTTGCTCCCGGAACAGGCTTGTTTAGCGACACAACATCGCAAACCATTTTACCGAAACTTGACAAAAAATTGGCTGGGTTTCTCGTTCCTGCTGCCAGGAAATCTACATTGCAAATGTGGATTCATCAAACACTACTAAGCTTAGATTTACTGCAAAACAAACTGATATTTTTGACTAGGCAGGGTGGGATGGCGGCCACTGTGCAGATAGAAAGGATATAGAAGTGATTTAGAGAGGTAATAAAAATTTCTCTTTCGACACGTGAGCAAAGACAAAATGGGATCTACACATATCAGTCATTCACAGCCCATGATGACAAACATATCTGGTCAATATTCTGCACAAGGAGAAGAGCTGCACAGACTGCACTGTCAAGGATCCAGCAGTCCCATTCAATCTTAGTCTCTATGGAGCTGGAGCCCATATTTAGGCTGAAGCAGCAGAGTAATAAGCCTATGCTGTGTGATCTTTGAGTATTTTCAAGCACTATTCACACTGAGGTCCTTTGACTCAAAACACTCATCATTTTCGGGGTCTTTGCTGGTGTCTACTATAGATTAAATGCTGCCGGCAGATGCAGAATACAGTCGTGACCGAAGCAGCAGCGGCTAGGAAGTGAGAGCAGCTTGGTCTCTGCCAGGCCTACGTTGAGTTTTTCACAACCAACCTCCTCAGAATGACAGTCCTACAAGTATAATAACAATCCTATGTCACTCCATGGTGACAAGTCCAGGCTCTGACAGAGCGAGTGCTAGGCCTCCGTCTCCCTCCAACATAACTACAACATACAATTGTATATTCTCACCTCAGCTCATGTTTCATAGCAAAACTTTGGAGAACCCCACCACCACCACCACCATCACCGTCATTGGAAGAATTATATAGTAGAATTATAGCATCTAGGACTCTAGAATTCCTGACTGCCCTTTTAAATAATGAGGAAGACAGATTTTAGGCCATTTGGGAACCCTGGGCTATACGTTCTGGGTACTCCATGAACTCTAATTCCTAGAGGTCTGCTCCCCCTTGAGCTCTCCCTTAGAGTGGAGACAGTAGGTCGCTCCATGTATTCCTTCTCATCCCCTTTTGTACCTTGTCTTGTGCACCCTGCTCTTGGTCATTTATATTGTATTCCAGAGATTCTAGTCAATGTTCTTGTTCATATACATATATTCTGTCTTCTCTTGACTATACCGTCCAACTGTTTTGCATCTCTCTTTTATATGCATCTACATGTATGACTTTGTACCGCTTTTTAAAAATAAGGGATTCTCTCTTTGGTGCCCTTTGATTCCCTGTGTCATGCTCTGCCCCTCAGGCCCCGCATCAGGTATAACACAGTGAATCAAATTCTCTGCAATCTACCAACCTTGTGCTACTGTCTAAATGGAGCACTAAGCACAGAAAATCCACACAAAAAAAAAAAAAAAAAAATTATTCCAGCATTTCCATCATTAAATGGGTTGGTCTAGAATTTTTTATTTATGGCCTATCTCTGGCCAGTGCAAAGCATAAAGCTGATCCAAGTGGGGGTCGCCTGTAGGCCCCCCAACCATTCAGATAATTATGGCCTATCAGAAGGAAAAATCATAATTAAAGAAACAAGGGACCCAGGAAGTATGCGGAGATACTTTAAAAAAAAAAAAAAAATTTTTTAACCTAATAATAGAATGTAAGCTCTTGTGAGCAGGGCCCTGTTTGATATGTTTATCTCTGTCACATTGTAATGTCTCATATTGTCTGTTCATGTGTCCTCTGATTTGTACAGTACTGCGGAATATGTGGAGCTATAAAAATAAAGTTATTTATTATTATTATTAAAAAATATATATGTATAAGACACCCTTTAGAGCATTGGCAGAATGTATATGGACTCCCCTGCTACTCAGACCCCTACCATCTTATGCCTGTGCCATCCCGTGCAGAGAGTTGATCCATACACTACTATATCACCTATACTAGTTAAGTAGCAAAATCAGTGCTACAAGGAGCTGAAGGCCCGCCCCCAGTGCACCAACTGCCTCATTTGCATAAGACTTCAAAATTGCTTTAAAGAAGTGACCTACATAACAGAGGTATGATGTTTAGGCATGTGCTCTGTAACATGGTGGCGGCAGTCGAACATGCTCAGGGGAGGTGGTAGACTACCTTTAACATCCCTGTCCTATTAACACCCAGTCCCCAAAAATGGCACGTGGTCAGTTTTGGCTATAAGACCAGCCTAGACCACTCTTAGTCCTCCTTTGGTGACAGCAGCCCAGAGTGTCACAAGTGGTCATTTGTGCTTGTCCTATGGAAGACATTAAGAGCTGGTGTACTAGGAGGAGAAAGCGGCTGTATTATGTTATATTCTATAAATAAGCTGGAAATCACCGATGTATTTATGCAGTGAAATGAGCATCATTGTTCTCATGTCCTAAACTATGGCGCCAAATCCTGTTTTTTTCCCTAATGAGTCAATTAGATGCATTTGGTGAACATGTAATTATATATTAGGGAGATGTATAAATACTTATCATATTATCAGAATTGATGCAAAGCCAATGAGAAAGTCATATTCCTGCTTATGGCAGCCCACATTATGTCTATACAGGACCAAGTAACCTAAAACAGCCTGGGGATGTTGAAGAAACGACAAGGGATTATATATAAGTGATTTATATATTAGATTATTATTAGATATTAGAGAATTATATTATTGGTAGTGATTTATATATTAGAGAATTGATCCTATTGTGTTTAAAGGGTCAGACAATCACTGACCCCTCAACCACTCCCATTCTGACACTTTCTGGTTCCACATATTTGTGCGGTGGTGGTGCTTGGTATCCCATTCACTTGAATGGGACTGAGCTGTGTTCAGGCCATGTGAGCAATGAACGTGATGTCACATGGCCTGTGAAGCATGCTTCTGCTGCTTCAAAACAGCTGATCCTCAGGGGGCCCTGGTGTTGGATTCCCACAAATCTTCAGCTGGTAACCTACCTTGAGAATATTCATTATTATCAAAAATTAATAAAAAATTATAAAATTAATTTTAGAATTCAAAAGTCTTGGAAAACCCTTTTAAAGCCACTATAGTTATGTCCCTACTCTGACGTTAGAAATGTAAGATAAGTGTTAGGCCTCATGGACATGAGTGTGCACGCTGAGCTTTTCCGATGGGGGTCCGATGCTCTTTTGCAACGATTATAGAGCAGGTCCGTGGCGTCAGATGTATGTCATCCGAGTGCATTCCGCTAGAAAATCAGTCCCCCTTTGGGGGTGTACACACTCTGTCATGTGCATGTGGCCTTAATGTTTTTATATTGTATATGGGATGAACTATTGTAGGGCACGCGACAAGTAGGAAAGAATATGAAGCAGGAGAGACTTTACCTGCTTGAGATTTCCGTCATGTACAAAGTTAATACAAGTGTTGAAAAACAACAATAAAATGGAAAAGTAAAAGTTTGGAATTTTCAGCACAGAAGGAGAAAAACTTGATATAATTTGTAGTTAGGCCATGGAATAGGTATGAGGTAATTCAGAGGAGGACTAATGTATGGATACAGCAAAACACAGGAGGTAGACAAACACTCTTGGTAAAAAAAAAAAAAAAAAAGTAGCAAATATTAAGAACGTTGGATACATGATCCTAAATATATCATCTGGATTCCATATACTATAAAGCAGACTTTCACCTGTGGATCAAACTGTGAGCTGTGGTCCTGAAAGTACAAAGATGCTTCACATCGCAGGGACTCCGATTACTTATGTAAATCTAGAAATGTCAACAAGTCTGTCTAGGACGGCTCTGAAATGTAGACAATCGATGTAGAGAGGGGAGCGCAGGTGCCAGGGGGTACTAATGGGTTAATTATCTCTCTACATGGTTGCAGTTTCCACCACTTCAGACTTCACCTCCTTCACCTCCCTCTGTACACATCTCTTTTTCTACTATTGTATTTTCTATTTTCCTCTCCAAGCTGCCATCATCTTTATTGTTATTCTAAGCAAGGTCTGCTCTCTCTGATCTGATATTGCCGCATTAAGATGCAGAGAAGGGGGCTTGGGAGAGACAGAATGCTCTGCACGTCAGGAAGAGGGGGGAAAAGGCAGGAGGGTGTAAGGGGGAGCAGAGAAACTACTGCTGGCATCTCGGCTGCTGCCCCTGCCAGGAGGGAGAAAGACGCTTAACCCCCTGAGGTGGTATAGATAGGGGTCTGACATAACAGTACCTAAGGGGTAGGCAAAAGGAGGGAATAGTCAGTAGTGTCTGAAAGTGCCTCAAACTGAGACCTCCCAGTACTATATCAACTAGTATTACTGTAGTGTAATAAACCCACCTTCAGGATAGAAATAGTATACACTATGAAGAATAGAGTGCACTGGTGCTGCCATTATTCTGGAGCCCACTTGTTCTAAAATCGAGTAAACAAAAGTGAATGACTTCTACAAAACCCCATAAATTGACACTTTTAACAAGAAAAAAAAAATACTTTTTGTTCAAACCTCAATATGGATCTTCTGAGACAACATTGATGACTTATCCTTGGGAAAGGAGATCAATAGCAGATCAGCAGGGATCCGACAGGTGGAACCACTGCTGATCAGCTGTTTGGAGTATCATTACCGCTTCACAGACCTGTGATGTCATATTCACGTGTCACAGCCTGGTGCAGCTCAAATGAATGGAACTAAGCTGCAATACCAAGCACAGCCATGACCATGAACAGAATTAGAATACTGATGGTCTATCATTGGGGCAGGCCATCAATATCAGTCTGGTGTGGGTCTGACTTTTGGGACCGCCCCCCCCCCCCCCCCCCAAATCAGCTGTTTGAAGGGGTTGTGGTGCTTGGCCAAACGCTGCAGCTTCTTCATTGTTTACATCAGCAGTCCGTCAACCTGTAGACTGTCTACTTTGTAGTGGTGGTACAGTTTATTGTATCGTTCAAGTTCATTCAATTACATGGAATATGCAAAACAATGCATCACCACTACTAGATACATAGCTTGCAGAAAGACATACTGAAGTGTAAGTGTAAGTGTCACAGCATCATTAAACAGCTGGTAGATGTGGGTACCAAGAGCTGGGCCTCCATGATTTTAGAATGCTGGCCTATCCTATTGACAGGCCATTAATATTCTAACCCTTTAAAGCGCAAGTAATTTTTTTTCTTTTAATCTTGTGTAGATTTTACTTCCTTTTAGTAGAAAACGGGCTCTAAAGTTCTCCCTAGCAATGATATAATTAAGCTGCTGTCTGGGGGGGGGGGTTTCAAATAGCTATATCTACAGTGTTATACAACACAGAACAGTGCTTTTGGTGGCATATAAAAGATAAGGTTCTCATCTTTCATATGCCAGCTATCTACCTATAAAATAAACAGATCCTTGCTAGGGTAAACTTTAGAGCTTGCTTTTTATTAAAAGGACATAAAATATATTACAAAATGTTTACCAAACACCACCTAATAATAATAATAATAATAATAATAATAATAATAAAAAAATAAAATGACTCTTACACTTTCATTCACAATTACTCACGTAGTACAGCAGAACTTTGAGGGGAGAAAATAGGAACATGACTTAGAGTATGTTCACACTACCTTTGTTACAGTCCATTGCTGTCATCCGTCTTAGGATGACAGCAACAGACATTAACAATAGTAAAAGTAATGGACACAGATGGAGCCCCCTCCATCAGGTGTCCGCCTGCATTCATCCCAATTTAAAAACATGACAGGAGCTTTCTTCCATCATGCTTGTTTACTTTTGTAATGGAAGAAAAACTCCTACATGAAGGGCTGCTTCTTCCATCAGAAAAGTAAAAAACTTCTGCCATGTTTTTTACTTTGGGGTGAATGCAGATGGACACCTGATGGAGGGGGCTCCGTCTGCATCTGTCTGAATAATGGTAGTGTGAACCAACCCTTAGACTATGTTCACATCAGCTTAGGAGGTTTCATTAGGAATGTTAGTCACAAAATTATTTTATTTGAGGAGATAAAAAGATTGCTACACCAAGTAAAGCATGTTATATATGTTTAAAGTGTCTTACATAATGTAACCTCTTTATTAAATTTACTATCCTTGATACATATGTTGTCAGTGTGACATGTAGCAAGTGTCATTGCTACCATTGCATAGACATTATCAATAAGGTCTAACATGTTGTTTGTGGGTCAAATCATAAGAAAAATGTCCTAATGACAAGTCACTGGCATCAAGGTCACCTCCAAATCTGTTCTCTTTTTCTGGACTTTAGGGATCCAGACACTGTATCAGAGCCTTGGCCACAGGAGGATCCGTACAGCCAGTCTCTCCATGTCTATTTTTATTCTTTAACGTACAAAAGACTTTACAGCTATTCAAGAAAAAAAAAACAAAATGCATTGAAACTAACAGAGAATAAAACTTACTATTCATTTTTCTCTTTTGTGTGGCAAAAAAAGAATTTGGCAATTTTCAGTGACATCTCCTTCATGTAGCTTTAGCATTAAAGAGGACCTGTCACCACTCCTGACATGTCTATTTTAGTAAATACTTGCATTACCCATAATATAACAATTCCGGGACATAATTTCTTATAACTCCGGTATTATTTCGTTACTCTAGCATTCCGCCTAAAAGTTTATAAATAAATGGACAGGCGGGTGTTACCAGTTGGATGTGTGTCTCTACATACACCGTCCAAAGAGCAGTGACAACTTTAGACCGAGGAGACAGACCGCCGTCATGTATTCGGCTAAAAGCTATCTTACTCGATTTCTCCATGCACACACAGTATAAGGTTGGGGAGAGGGGGAAAGGCTGCCATCAGACCCCTCTGGCACAGGTTAACTAACCAAGGACAAAAAGATTGAACAAATTCAGCAGACCGATTTTCATCTCCCACAATATCGGCCATAGGGTGAAAGTCAAAAGGATCTGTACACAACAAATTGTCAGCCGATCCTTCAGTTGACATACTTCTAATGAGTATGGCCAGCTTAAGACATTGTAATGGGCAGCTAGTAGTAGGAGGAAGTTGATGTTAAAAGGGGCAAAAATATAAAATTTTAAATGGTGGGAAAAAAAAATAAAAAATCACACTCACCGATGCCTCCCAGTGCGGTCCAGTCCTGCTGCTCCATTGTTGCCTTCCAGCCGAAGTTCCCACCGCATGTGACCGCTGAGGCAAATAAGCTAGCCTGGTGGCTAAAGGAACAATCTACCATTCCCAGGAGGTTTGCATGTTCTTCTGGAACACCAAGTGGTCATCCCAGTTTTCAGGAGCCTCCCGGTAATTCCAGGAGAGCTGGTATGTGTTAAGGAGAGGGTAATGGACCATGTGAAGGTTGTGTATATAGAGTAGGATCTAAAAACTAAGAAGGAGTAAATGTAGGAGTAGCACAGGCGTTGGACAGGTTCTTGGAGATGAGGGTATTGCTCCCAAACAGTACATTACATATAATCGGCACCTAGAGGAGAATCTGACATTGAGTGGCGCATGGACTGGCAAAACTTTGCTATTTATTTCATATAATATCTGCACTAGTTCCGGTTGTGTCCACCATTTCGTCATAAGTGACATTTTATCAATGATCTTGGACTTTTTCTCTTTGCTATTCCAAGGCGTTTCAATGATAAGCCCCATCAGATGACAGGGACCGCTCAATTAGAAAGAGTGACTGCTGCATAAGACAAAAAATTGTGGCATATTTTTATTCTCTCTTTACTCGTAGCCTTTTCAACATTCTCTAAACAAGATCTCATCCTGCTGCTCATCTTCTGCTGCGTGCTTATCTGACACCCGAGGGAGACACCTCAGTGATCAGGAGAGTTGCCTGACCTTCATTTCAGGGTGAAAAAGATTCAGTCTCACAATCTACAAGGAGCTCGTGAACTTCAATTTATGGGAGCGGAGGTAAATCCAGCTGCAACAGTTGCCTTTGGCTGATACAACCCGTTGCTTTAATCTGTCTCAGTCAGATATATCACAAGAACATACAGTAAGAGTGCTGGCTGCCGACTGCTTACCCAAAATGTGAAAGTAAACATTTGCTAAAGAGAGAGAGAAGGTTTCCCTGCAATGTGCGCTCCTCTTTACGGTTAAAGGTAAATTGGGAATAATGCCTGACCCGCAGTATGCCTTGGAGGGCAATGGAAATTCCAGCCATAAATTGCTGAACTGCTTTCTTACCTAGAGAAAATAAATATAAAATGGCATAATAAAAAACGTCTCGAATCGTTCTAAACGGTAAACGATAAAGAATACGTCGCTATCATTTCCAGCATCTCCAGTCCCCCCAGATAGATAATGTGCATATCAAGCCAGGGCCGTAACATATAAATAATTAAATAAAGCAGATTCCAATCTTTTGCAGCAGAAAAGCAATTTCCAGAGTGGCTAGGAGGTCACTTCGACAACACAAATTACCAGGTCTTATAGGTTAAGACAGAGGGACAGTCGACGCTGGTAAGGCATCAGTAGTCTCGCAGCAATACTTCATCCCTGACTTATATTGCTTGCATACAAAGGCAGTCAAAATGTCTCATTTTTAGTAGTTCCCAGGCTGGCTAACACTTCAAACAATGGGTGGCTATTTGGTGTCGCGCAGTCCTATGCCGCAGGGGACGAATGTCAAACAGAATTTTGACAGCCATTTTATTTTCTGTTTCTTCAGGGTTCTGGGCATCGGCCACTGAACAGTTCAGCTGCTGGAATAATATCTAGCACTTCAGACAATCAATGCTATAATGAGCCATCTCTGCGGGCTCTTGTAGCTCGGACTGCGAATGTCTGTGACTTGTAAATTATTAAATATTGCACTGAAAGCGTTGAACATTCATCTAAGGCTGTGCTCGCTGTTCACACTCATGCTCGACTTTGGAAGGCATAATCCGTGGTAACGAATGCTTTCCGTTTCAATGCATTTTATAAAATGACTTGCAAAGTCAATGGAATATCAGGTTTTCTGGGTAGAATAGCGTAGCAGGCTATGCAAATCGGAATTCTGAAAAAATTATTTCCTGATAAGACGAGGACGAAGGGACGGCCAATGATGGCATTCACATTGGTCATTCACATTGAAATCAGTGGACCCGATGAAGGAAAAGGGAGACAAAGCCAGTGTGAACAGGGCCCTCATCAAATAAATACTTGGAGAATTGTAAGCTCATAATTTATACATCATACATAAAATCCTTCAAAGTTTTAAATTTAAAGTGAATGTATTTTCTGAGACGGCAGGATATAATAGAGGAGAGAAGCTGAGCTCTGTGATATATAGGGTTATATGATAGAGGAGAGAGGCTGAGCTCTGTGATATATAGGGTTATATGATAGAGGAGAGAAGCTGAGCACTGTGATATATAGGGTTATATGATAGAGGAGAGAAGCTGAGCTCTGTGATATATAGGGTTATATGAGAGGAGAGAAGCTGAGCTCTGTGATATATAGGGTTATATGATAGAGGAGAGAAGCTGAGTCTGTGTTATATAGGGTTATATGTAGGGGGGAGAGCTGAGCTCTGTGATATATAGGGTATATGAGGGGGCTGCTCTGTGTTTGGGTTTATGGGGGGAGAAGCTGGCTCTGTGATATATAGGGTTATATGATAGAGGAGAGAAGCTGAGTTCTGTGATATATAGATATATATGATAGAGGAGAGAAGCTGAGCTCTGTGATATATAGGGTTATATGATAGAGGAGAGAAGCTGAGTTCTGTGATATATAGGGTTATATGATAGAGGAGAGAAGCTGAGCTCTGGGTGTGATATATAGGGTTATATGATGGAGGAGAGAAGCTGAGCTCTGTGATATATAGGGTTATATGATAGAGGAGAGAAGCTGAGCTCGTGAAGGGTGATATAGGGGGAGCTGGCACTGTGAATAAGGCGTACATGATAGAGGAGAGAAGCTGAGCTCTGTGATATATAGGGTTATAGGATAGAGGAGAGAAGCTGAGCTCTGTGATATATAGGGTTATATGATAGAGGAGAGAAGCTGAGCTCTGTGATATATAGGGTTATACACACTCTCACCGGTTAAGCATTTATTCTCCTATGGATAGAGGCTAAATACTTTTCAAGGCATAACCCCATTATCACCCGGTTGTCAATTTATTCACACATTTCCACTATGAATAACAAGAGGGACGTCACAAAGCAGAGATCTTAATGAAAAAAAATTCTCTACAATTTAGGTGTTTTACTAAAACAGACAAATTGGGAGAGGTGACAAATCCTCTCTAACAAAATGTTAACCCGCCTTAGATACCCCATAAGTGCCTCTACCTCAGGCGCTCCCTGAAGTTCTTTCCACAGAGCAACTTAGTTCACACAGCATAATACTCAACAACGTGAACAGATTATGGGTAGAAATGTAATAACCGAGCTCTTTACTGAATATGTAGCTTCTATTTTCAGTGCATCTTGACACAGCTTGGACACTGGCAGGCACAAAGCATTCCACTCAATAAAGCCAAAGCTATTGAGTTTAGTTTAGTTGTGTACAGCAGGCAGATGAACACAATGCATGAGTAAGGCAAGGCTGCCCGCTGTGCCTAATTCTACAAACCACCTATATATAGTTTGCTGTATTATTCAGAATTGAAGGGAAATGTCATCTGGATTAAGTCTACGGATTGTGGTGCCGAACAGAAGAATTGCTAAATTTTTCCAGTAAACGTTAAACTTGTAAGATGTGTAGAAAAGACAAACAAATACCTTTGCTAATTTTTTTTTCCCCGTATGACTAGGTTATGCGTCACAGGTCCCCATAACTGGGCAGCACTGACACAGGAGCAGAATTTTTGCTTCTGTTGCTTTTGTTACAGTTGGACTAGGATTACATTCAATGCAACCTGTTTGATATCTGCACTTGTGCTAAGGCACATACATACAGATACACCTGTAGTCCGTAGCGGTCCCATTGAAAATGTCAAGTTTATAATATAGTAGGGCGATTAATCGAAAAATAACCGAGACCGCATGTCAATCCGGATAACCGAAAGGATTTCAATTACAGTATTTGTGGGCTTTTTCTTGCAGTTTCGATCGAACCGAAAATGTCCGAACCGGAACTGTGATTATATTCTTGGGTCTCTCCATAGCATAATAAGTAGAGGCCCATGGGAGGTGAGCAGGCATATTGAACAGTGTTACTCACCTCCCTTGGGTTCCGGTACTGGTCCTAGTCTTATTCAGGCCTCTTACGGCCTCCTGAATGACATCATGGATTGCTTAGAATGGGCCTCAGCGGTCACATAGCATCTTAATGCTAAGATGCTAGTGTCACAAAATGACCGAGGCCCAAGCACAGGGGAGGTGAGTAACACTGTTTTTTTATGTTTGCTCACCTCCCATGGGTGAAGAGACCCAAGAGTATAATAGCAGTAATTCTGGTTCAGACGCGTTCTGTCTAAATGAAACTGCCGGGTGAACCTCATGAGATGAATCTTGCAAGCTTGCCCAACACATACTAACCTCCTGCAGGCACCCGTGCCCCATAACTTTAGTCAACTGTATCAGCGGATTCCGACACAGTTGATTACAAGGTTGGATGATAATGGGGGCAAATGGGCAATTACTTGCCGTTGGAAATTGGGATACAACCCATTTAGCCCTTATTATAATACAACTTCTCGGGCGTGGATTTTAAAAGGGATGTGGACAATAACTGTAATCGAGGTAAAATGGCCAATTAATCGCGATTTCGATTTAGGTCATATTCGCCCAGCCCTAGAATATAGTGTATAATATAATGCATTAGCATAGGGGGTTAGAGTCTGGTCAATAGTGGTTTGACTGCAGACCCCACTGATAACTAGAGCGGGGTGCCAGTCACACATGTCTACTGTTATTCCATTTGCCTCCATTGGACTACCAAAGACGGCCAAGTAGAGTGCTTGGCTATCTTTGGCAATTCCATAGAGTTGGCTGGGACAGCAGCAAATATTAGTAACCACCGGGCAATACACAGGGGGATTCATCCAGTAATCATAGGGGTCTCAGTGATGGAAACCACGCTGATCAGACATTTATCACCTATTCTGTAGATACAGAAGAATGTCTTGTACATGGCAAACACCTTTACCATTTTCACCACAGATATCCTGCAATGTATGCATGTAGCCTTAGATTGACGGATAGCGATATAACTTCATCTGACAGTCAGGTCTGACAGTCTTGTGTTCCCAGAGGAGACGTAGCCATAAAAATCCTTTAAGCTGCAATGTGGGGACTGTTTGCCCTAGCAATGGATGCACATAATGAAGAGCTCGGGTCAGGTCTATGTGGGATAAGGGGATCCAGTTAAATGACACTAATGTGCCGTCTGATAATGAAGGGCATCTAGGAAAAGGTTTACAACCTTAGTTTATTCTAGTAAATGCTCACCATGCCACGATCTAAAGCAAACTCCAGAATGAACTGCTCTGAATGCTTTATGGCTGCAGAGTACAAGCAATATATTATGTGCTTAGAATATAAATAAGATATTTGGTAACATAATTTATACAATGTAAGCTACGGGGCAAAGCAATGATGGGTCTGTGTTACAAGAAAAATCCAAAGAAAGGGTTTTGCAAAGTACATAAATATTTGTTAGACACAAATCCACATGTACTCAGGTTGGATGCCTAAATAGAAGACGCAGGTATCCGACCAGGTCAGGAAAAACAAAATAATGTGATCTAAACAAAGATAAAAGTTCTTACAAGATACAGCTTTACGCAAACCAAATATGTGCTAAGACTTGTACATAGTTGTGGGGATAGGTCAGTAATGTCAGATTTGGAGGGGTCTGACACCTGGCCAGCTGTTCCCAGCCACCAATACACAGAGAATGGCAGAAGCGGACAGCTCGGTTTTCGGTGTAGTCACTGCAGCTTAGCTCCCATTTAAGTGAATAGGAGAAGTTCTGCAGTAAATCATCTCAGCCACACCACAGAGTACACAGGCTTCTGCTACCTGCTCCATCCTCTGTGTTTTGGTGGGTTCTAGGTGTCGGACGCCCACACATCTGATAGTGATGACATATCCTAAGGATAAGTCAACAATATATTTGGCCTGGAAAACCCCATTAAAAACATAAGGATCCAGACACACTTTCCAGCAATCCCACACCCTCAAGCCCTGCTCATCCAGTGTGGCCAATGGCTGCATGGTTTGGATGGTAATACTTCTGCTGTACCAGTAACATTGGGTACCCATTGGCCAATATGGGTGGTTGGGGCTTTGGCCATTTGCTGTTGCAGCAACATTTTTCCATACCGTCATGAAAGGACATGCAACTGCATATACTTTACAGCCACATACGTATTGTGCTATGGAAAGGAAAAGATCACCACACACTAAAGAGTGCCGCAGCTACAATGAATCCCCTGGTGTTTTTTGCTAGCAGTCCCCTTTACACAGGTATTTTTACCATTACTTTTGGCTGTCAAGTGGGCAGTCTTCACTTTCCAGTGACCCAGACACTGGGCAATGAAGACCAGGGCATTCAGTATAAAGCTAGCAGCCTAAGGTTAAGGCCCCACATTGCGGTTCTTGCAGATTTTGCTGTGGTTTTTGAGCCAAACCCAGGAGTGACTACAATAGAAATGGGATTATAAATGATGCTCTCATTCTTCTCCCTTCTGCTCAATCCATTCAATCCATTACTTTGCCTCAAAAAAAAAAAAAAAAAGCAGCTTTTCCGCAACATGGGGCCTTAGTCTAAAAGTGGATGATGCTAGGTCCACTCTAGCGTTACCACTCCATTATTCTGGTCCGATGGAGAACCACTACAATGGAGAAGGGGACCACTAAAATCACGGTAACATACTGGGTCTGACGGACCCCATAAAGGGGTCAGTCAGGTGTTTGTTTTTTTAAAAACTGAAACCAGCAGAGGAAAAAAGTCCTTTGTGCCGAACTTTTCCCTCCGCTGATTTTCAGGTGGACACGGCAAATACACAGAGACTCCAGCACAGATGTGAACGTAGCTCAAAACTTAAGGGGATAGAGGACATGACGAGTTTGGATTTTTTCTGGACTTCTGGCAAGCTGGGATAAAGTAGGTATTGGAGGGAACGGCAGTCAGAAATTCAGATTTACTAAGATTCCCCTCCAATAAACTGGCTTCTGTTTATGGCTCCTGTATTCTGCAAAGTTGGGGAACAATGTGCTGACAGACATCATAAAGGGGGTCCTGAAGGGCAGATCTGAAGAGTTACCTGTGCAACCCCTGCCTATTAAGGATTTACCAGATCAGATATACTGTATAAAAGGGTAGGTAATTTTTTTTTTGCAGTTCCCTAGTATTCAAGTGTAACATAGCCAAAGGTAGGCCTATAGTATAAAGGTTATATATACAATCTGATGAAAGAATACCCATGATGTTCCTGCACTTTTGGGAAAAAAACAAACAAAAAAAACCCATCCATACTATTCCTTTTCTGGACATCCAGGAGATAATGTACAGTATTTTACAGTCTATAATACTAATGATGCAAATAGTGAGGAGGAGAATAAGAAAAGTATCGGAGCCAGACACTGAAGCGAAGGTCAACTTGGAACAAAAATTCACATTGCAAAGAGTTTTCAATGTCCTTTGTTCACTTCAATATTTATTGAAGTCTCCTAATATACCAAAAGAGAAATGTATCTCCTCTACCATATACTGTACATATTCTAGTCCACTTATGCTAGGTTCACACTAGTGTTCGGGTTTCCATCTTTTGGGTCCCCATGCACAACCGAAGGATGGAAAGCCCAATGCTTAAAAAGCGGTTACATGCAGAAATCCCACAGACCCCATAGACTATAATGGGGTCCGCCTGGTTTCTGCCAATTCTATACTGAAATCGGCGGAGAGAAATGTCCTCCTTGCAGTACTTTCCTCTCCGCTGGTTTAAGTGGAATCTGGGACAGAGACAAGTGAACCTTGGGTTAGCTATTGTATTTTCACAAGTCCCATAGACTTTGAATGGAGTGACAACACACATGCTCGACCACTGCTCCATTCAAATGGGAAACCTCGGTTCTTATGACTGGTGGGAGTCCCAGGGATCAGACGCTTGTCACATATATATCTTATGGATAGTTAGTATATGTTAAGATGGTAATTCTGTCCATGCACCTGGACAATGACAAGGACTGATCTTTACCACCTTTCATGTCTTCACTCTCTGTGGAGTAGAATAAGGATACTGTATTTTGCACAGATATGTGAAATTGCCTGTAATTTGTTTTGCAGCTCTCACTTCCTCATCATGTAGGCGGTGCTGTCTGCTGCTTAAGATGACTTTCTTTTATATTTTACTCCACAAAACCACAATATTTTCTTACTCACTAAAAGTAAAATGACAAACACACTAAAGAAGATACTACGCACAATGTCTCACACATATCTATTAAAAGTGATGCCATAAAATTGCCTATAAACACATTATGTAAAAGTGTTAAGAGCCATCTTCTTTCATTACAGAATTGTCCCTTCAGGACACTGCTCTGCTGACATTACAATGGTAATAGTGAGGAGGCAGCGGCTCGAGGAGAGATAACACCTTCCATCTGCTATAGCACCCATGCATTCCTTGGGGTAGGGGTGTCCTTAAAGGGAGTCTGCCACCAGAACCCAGCACATCAACCCAACATCGCAGATAGATAGGTTTGGGTCACCTACATCAAACAGTGTTTTCCCCTTGTGAATCGCTGCCCCCGTTGCTGTTTTTGTCAATATACAAATGAGCATCAAAGAGGTAAGCGGCATTGCCCTCATTGCTCCAAATATCTCATTTACATATCGACAAAAAGACGTGATTCGCCACCTTCGTTGCTAAGAGATCAAAGTGGAAAACATCATTTGATTCAGGTGACCCTAACCCATCTATCTGCAGGGTCAGCTGAATGAGATTGTCCAACTGTGTATGGCCAGCCGCTGCTTTCCCAAGCGCCCTCCTTTCCCATACCCATCTCCATATGTTGTAAATAGGGAAATTAGAGAATGTCTCTGCCCAATTCTTCTAGAGACAGCTTATCTTCCTGAGAACATTTCAACATGCATTGGGCATGCTGAAATGCAACATGTCTGATCCTTCTTTCTCCTGGCATCTGCTGTTGGAGGGAGAGTCAGAAGGCCCTCCAAACACACTGTATAGATGGCTAGTCCTGCTGAAATCAGCATGCTCATTCAATATACTGTACATGTAATATGTATGGTCAGGATAAGCTAATGCAAGGCCTCAAGGGACTGCACAAGATAAAATTCGATATAATCAATCCTACTTTTCTCAATCATCATATGCTGGGCAGTAGTCAGGAGTCTCATACACAAGTCCACAGCAAGGGTGTACCTATAGGGGGTGCAGCCGTAGCAGTCGCCACCAGGCCCTGGACCCTAAACGGGTACCAAAGGTTTTTCTGCCACATAAAATATACCACTATACAAAATGGCAGAAGGTAGGTAGGAGCTCCATTACAGATTTTGCATTGGGAGCTTCAAGTTACACCTCTGGTCAACAGGACATGTCAAAATCATCAAGTTCAGTCAGTTTTCCTTTACACATATGGGGATCTTTAGGCAGTTCATGGCGCTTCTGTCAGGGTTTTCTCTGCTAGTGTTGTTGCATTTGATGAGAAACTGGGATATGGAAGCATATTTAGGTCATACAGAGATGCAATAGTTGCCTACGGCTGCTTTCACCTTTGAACTCCGTGACAATAGCAGAAGTGAGAGAATTTACATTAACAAAGACACATATGACAACCCTGCCATTGTCCTCACATCACTGTCAGTAGCGTGTCTAGGTGTGAACTGCTCTTTATAAGTCTCAGACTACCATTCTCCCTTGATAATGTAATGGTAGTAAAGCTGGGCCTCTTTAACAAGAAGGTTATAGCCTTATTGAGTCTTCCTAATAGTCCATTGTACAAACAAGGCATAAATCATAAGTATTGATTATAGACTTTTTGTGTTTCTGGATTACCTAGGACTCTGGGGAGGGAGAAGAATATATTAAGTGCCGTCCAGTAAATGAAATAACCTCTTATTACCAAAGACGTATCGTCACATGATTTTCCAGGACTCTGACTCTAATTGACTAAAAGATGATGGCTAGTAAGTACTGAAGGCACCACAAACACATGACAGCGAGGGGGCATAATATACTCAGACATGCATTCTCTACCTCTAGTACTCTACAGCAGTTTATTGGAAAGACCTAATGCTGATACAACATAAAACACACCAAGTAAATTTGTTATAGCATGCTGCATATAAGATTATAATAGAAGACATCATGTACTACAATGTAGTGCTGTATTTATGTGATTAAGGGGTTGCACCACAAATCTAAAAGGTTTTTTGTTTTTTTTAAGAGCTAACACCACAAAGATGGTCACTAAGATCAGCTTGCTGGGAATTTGTCACCTGCCACTCCCATCGATTAGCTGTTCTTAGCAGCTGATGCACAAGAGACTAGAGCAGGAAGCAGACAGCGCTGTTCTTGGTTTAGTGGCGGAACTGAGTCACTGCATTTAGCTCAAGTGAGTGGGAGCTGATCTGCAGTACCAGGTCTGACCACTACAAAGAGAACAGTGTCATCTGCTTCCTGCTCCTGAGGACTGCTAATTGATGGGGGTTGTCTCGTGTCATACATCCACCACTCTAGTATTGAGGACCTATCCTTAGGATAGGTCATAAATATTTTTAGTCTGGAAACTCCCCCATCTTAAGGATCCTATCTATACTCCCAGCTTTTGTAAATTCAAGAGTTTTCCTAAATACACTGCTTTAGCAATGCTGCTTTGTTTGCCTGCTATGTTAGATTATTTCTCCCATTGTTTATACAGTGTTTCCATGGAGCATGGCCTGAATCTGATCAGCAGGATGGATGATGTGAGTCACTGCTCTCTGGTGGGGCTGAGTGCTCTCACTGTTATCTACAGCTCTGTGGTCAGGACAATCAGTTCAGCCAATTGTAGTTTGCTGATAAAG
The DNA here is from genome assembly GCA_947044405.1 of Leptodactylus fallax. NCBI lineage: Eukaryota > Metazoa > Chordata > Amphibia > Anura > Leptodactylidae > Leptodactylus > Leptodactylus fallax. The sequence continues at coordinate 3,981,190 of CAMRHE010000138.1, read as the reverse complement.
GCTTGGACAGAGCATTATATATATCTATCTAAACACAAAGATAACACTAAGTCCGTTCTCTGTAGAAGCATGGTAAGTGTTCTATAATAACCTGTGTAATGTATTATACATTTATTGTTCATATCATTTAACTTTTCCTCTATCCAAATAATAGGAAATACGTGTCTGATTGAGGGGGTCCGACAGCTGGGACCCCCACTAATCAAGAGAGCAGTTCCCCCTCATTCTAAAAAGTAGCCTACCACAGTGCTTGGTTATCTCCAGTAGGCTAATAGAACTGATAGAAAATAAGTGTCAGTAGGTTGTCGGACTACTGAGACGGATCTCAAAAGCAAGGATCGGGAATCCTCCAGACTGAATGCAGCCGTATGTAGAACTGTGTTTGGGCAGGTCACTACTGATAGCTTCACTGATGAGTGCACAAACCCCAAGGGAACTGACCAAACTTCCCAAATTATTCCATACATGGAGGAGGATGGAACAGCACACCAGTTGTTCATCTGCAAATTTCATCTTTATTTTCATTCAATTCACAGCACTACTTGCCTGATGAAGGTTTTTTCCACGAAACATTTCTGCTGTATTTCTATGATATAACTAATTCACTACTGTGGATATAACTTAAACACTTGTGGTGTGATTGAAGCAGTGATCATACATGCTGCAGCTATACTCATCTCTAGGAAACGGACATACAAAAACAGAGCTTGGCTATATCTGGTAGAACCCAAGAATGGAGCGGCATTACATAAAACCGCTGCTCCATCCAAATGGGAGGCCTTAGGACCCTTGTTCTTATGATCAGAAGCTGTCCCAGCAGTTTGACCCCATAAATACGACACTTATCCCCTTTATCCTGTCAATAGGGGATTCGTTTATTTCATGGCACAACCTCTTTAAACAGTGACTACACTGACTATTGTATCCATGTCGCTGTATTTATATTTGAAGTCTGAGGATATTTTACAGTTTAGGTCACAGATGAACAAATTATGACCCATCTGCTGCTAAAGGACTGCATTTCCCAAGACATTTTGCAAACCAGTGGTTGGTTGGGTATCATGGGAAAAGTAGTCTAGCAACACGGCATGGGATGTCATGCTTATCCGTGCTCCAGGCACATGTACATGTATATGCATATGCTAAAGAGATTGCTAGTAAGCCAAAGGCTTTAAAAGGATGAAGAAGCACAACAGGCATTTCATAAGTGCAATAAATGAGCTTGCCATCTTGTATCCACTGAAAGAACATTGCTAACCAAATGGCGACAGGCTGTAAAATTTTGTCCCCCCCACCCAAATATCATAAATCGAGGAAACGTTTGAAGGGATATGATCACAAAAATTATTGCAGTGTGTTACTAGCGCATGGAGTTTATCTTTTACAAATGTTTTCTCAACGTCTATTATTCTACATCAAAGTGTAAGTGAACTTTTATTTAATTTTTCATAAATCAAGTTGCAAGCGAAGGGAATCTACTCTGCAATATACTTCACAAAACAGACGTGCCTGTATCTTTAAAGTGAATGTGCCGCCAGGAAATGACCTATTGTTTAAATCAAATTTTTATGTTAAACATATTTTTTTATCAATTTTGAGGTTTTTAATTTTCCAAATTAATATCTATATTAAAAATAAATACATAATCCTAAAAATTCCAACTTTTGTCACTAAGCAAAAAACTCTGTGACTTCTCAAACAGAAAACAGGAAGTCTCAGTATATTATATGGCCTATTGAACAAAACTGCAGGATTTTTAGCACTTTTTATTTATTTATTTTTAAATATAGATAACATGGAAAAAAATTCAAAAATTCATTAAAAATTCTTTAAACATATGTTAAACATAAAACTCGATTAAAATAGTAGGTAATTTTCTGGTGAAACATTCCCTTTAAGTATTTCACTTGTCTTTGCTTCTTAGCGGAGTGATTTTGGTTCCTACTCTGTACACTTGGAGATTAGATTACAATGAGGTCTATGAAGAGGGGAGGATTAAGGAGAAGGGCAGAGGCAGAAATATGGGACCGTCTACGGCATTAAATGAGTAATTTTTATCAGTAAAAGGCCTGAATGCCTGAAAGCCGGCTGTGTTGTGAAAGAGAAATTTCTCTCTCCAGTGCCAAAGTCTGTCTGCTTTGAGGAGCTCTCCTCTTCCTGCCCTTCCCCTTTTCATAGCCGTCTATTGTACAGATTCGATCATTGCTTCACCTGCACTATTGATTTGTGAAAACCACAGCCAGGATCGCTCTCCCGGTAGTGCAGGAGTTGCCGACTATTCATATAAAATTGCTGTACGGCTCCTGCATTCACAGCACGTGCCATCCTGCAATTCATATGAATTGACAGGCAGCTCCTGCACTACCGGGAGAGCGATCCTGGCTGTGATGGTTCCTGCTATATGTACAGTAATACATTTGTGAAAAACGGACAGCATGCAAACATCCGGGGTTTTTTTTGTAATTTTTTTACTTCATTCATGGACCTATGCTCTTGAATTGCCGAAATGAGCAGAAAAATTAGAAAAAAAATAGCACATACTACGATTTTTTTCCTCATGGTCTCTCTGACTGTGGAAATGGCCCATAGACTATAAAGGGTTTTTGTCCTGTCCAGACACAGCCAGAAAAAGTAATTAGTGTAAAAGGGTCCTAAAAGGAGTATTCTGGTTATTACTCCTTATGTTCGGGAGCCCATCCTCTGGGACTCCCACAATCATGAGAATGGGGGCTCCAGTGCTGTGAACAAATGAATGGTCAGGCTGCGCATGCACACTGCCACTCCATTCATTTCTATGGGATCTCTCAATCGGTCCTGTAAAACTGAACAGAAATATACCACCTGTCTCTACATTCATTCTCACGAGAGAAGGGTTAATTCTCTATATAATGCACAAAGCTCCTTTACAAGTAAAGACAGACTGCATGTTGAGCCCAAACTCTTCAACTATCAAGGGTCTGCTATTTGGGTGGGGGTAAATGTGCTGTACTGAAATTAGGATGCACCTTTCCCGTTAACATGCTCTATCCAGACAAACAAACTCCGTCCCCCAGCTCTCTCTACTCGTTGGCCTTTTAAAGCGCCTTACAAGCATGCCCTTATTTACTCACTACACAGACAGATGTGAAATGGTTTCCCCAAATCTCTATGGGCCGGTGCTAGCGATTCATGCCTACTAATGTGCCAATCAGCAATTAACACAAAGCTTCTGAATACCTCAAGAGCTGATCAGGAGCCACTTTAATTAAATGCCTGAAACTCTTATAAAATATATACAGTTTTCTGCAGACCAAAGACATCCCAGAAGAAAACTGACTCTTACAGCCAAACACACTGTATCCAAAAATGACATTGCATATAATATAAACATAATAGGGCACAATTACTATTACTGTCTGATAACTAGACAGGGTATACTTAGACCACCTAAAATGTGCCAGATTTGTTACAGTGGCTGATAATGAATGATAAAACTGGCACATCTTTAAACACCATTGTCTAAATTTACACCACCTATTCGTTGGATTACTTTTTGACAAAAATACAGCACAGTTTTGGCACACGATGATGCCCCTTAAGTCCAAACGATTATCCACCAGTTTTTTGGCACAAACTGTACAAGAACCCTTAAACCCTAACAAATGTTCTTGTCAATTTTTACTATGGATTTCAGTACAATAAAAATAACATAAGAGTAACTGCAGTGTTAAGTACAACTGAAGCATGAGCTGAGTAGATCTCCTTGACCTTGACCTTGATCGTGTGAGAGAGTCTAATGTGGTCGATGAAGTGACATCAAGACAGTCCTTGAGAGTTGCATCAAGAACAAGTCCATTTGGCGAACATGAACACTTTACAGTAATCTTCATCGCGGAGGATGTGATCGGAAGTGGGCAGTACGTAGATGGGGCGGGGAGTAAAAGAAAAAAAAAAAAAAAGGGGGGGAGCCATGTCTTTTCAAATTTGATATTGGAGTCTAGAAGAATACGGGCGAGTTATTCATTAATGCAGAAATTATCTTGTTGGAATTTTATTTCATGAAAAGGGACTGAGCATTTTCCCCAAAAATATGCCATTGTCTGGTTGCTTAGAAGGAGTAATGTCTCTTAGATGGAGACTGGTACAGAGACTTACTAGACCATGCCTGCCCTGCTAAGAATTCTGGGTAAGAAGTATGTAAATAGGATGCTTCCTTCCAAAAGGTGGTGCTAGGAGCAAATTTCTCTTTTTCACCAATGATGTCTTATTTGCGTGTTTGGTTGCTTGTAATACACCTTAGTAAATCTGATTCACTGTACATAAAGAAGACTTTTCTCCATCTCCAACAAGTCCAGCTCTTTGACATCACGTCTATGATCCATGTGACTGCTGCAGCCAATAACTTGCTTCAGCAGTCACATCCAATAAAACAACAGAGATAAATGATTGGCTGCAGTGGTCGTGTCAATGTTATAGGGTATGTGACGTCATTACTACAAGAGTGGTGGTGCTGAAGCGGGGTATGGGAGGTAAATAATAAGGGGTAAATAATGGCTATATTTTTCTTTTATAGCAAGTCATGTTCTTATGCAACTTACACAAGTTTCAGACAATCCCTTTAAATGACAAAATTCTTCCTACCTTTAGCTGCCAATGTGGCGGAGCTTGCAGAATTATACAAGATCCAGAGAACTCGCTTCTAAATCTGTATGTAATAAGCTCCGCTCAGAAGTGCTGGCAGACAGCATGGCTATGGCAATCTGAAGAAAAGCAGGGGATATCAATCTCTGTGCCAGGAAAAAAAAATAGAGAGCTCTAACCCTTGTAAAGATATATTTGGAAATGATTCCGCACAGAATTTAGACCTGAAAATGAAGTGACATTCATTGTTACAGGTAGACGTTTATTTATCCTATTCAGAAAGGTAACTGGTTCTTATTGAGGAGACCCATTGGGTATATGGCAATGCTCTATGGGAAAATATGCAAATTAGCTTGTGTTAGCCAAATCAAATATTCCTCCCAAAATAAAACAGATCCTCCCGCATTTATTACGTCTCATTCAGTAACCTGGAGACACTGCTTAGTTTCTAATACATGCCTCAACTACAAAGCTGACATGCTCTATACTTCCTGACATCTTTAGGTCATAAATAATCTGCCGTTTTCAGTGTACGGTTGGGCCTCTGGTGGGATGTCATCTCGCCATCTTCACCATATTGCATTTTTAATTTCTTTGGTCAGCAAAGAGACCACTAAAATGTAATGGGGTAGCTGAAGCATGGATCGTAATCTGCATGAGAGATACATGGCTTGTCTGTCGGGAGATCAGATAATAGCCGTAGACGCTTCATTTTTAAGCCAGCAATTTCATCTGTTAAATATAATGCTTCTTTTATAATGACAATTAAACTAGAAGAGCTTTCTCTTCATGTTTAACATCACAAAGTCATGCGGTAATAAATGTATGTATTTTTGACGAATATAAATCCTATCAGAGTAATTAGACTGGATCACACAGTAGATACAGTGAAAGGGCAATTATATTGCTGGAGGTCACATTTTTCACACTAAAAGATGTTAAGTTATTGCAGATCTACATTAAACAAGAGCTAAATGCTTGTATCAAGTCAAATACAAAAGGTTTGCCAACGTTACGGATGTGTCCTTCCTTACCCTTCCTCTTGGCTGCACATGTCCACTTATGGGTATCACAAGATGACTAGCTTTTCAAGATGACATTGTTTTGCAATACACAAAGTGATCTCCCATATGTGTCTGTGTGAGGCCACACAGTGGTTGTGTGGTGAATTGCAGCTTGACAAAAGGTTTTGCTAACATGCTGTCATATTCATGAGAAATTACAGTTCTTATCCAAAGGTTGGTGGACACATATGTACAAATCTGGGAATTCCTTCAAAGGGAACCTGTCAGCTCAATTTAAAGAGGAAGTGTTATATACTATTGCAAAGCTAACTGTGCACTGAACTGGGTGCACTTTCAGCTTTGCTGGTATCTATCCCGGTTACTGCACTGTCAGCGAGGTTGGCCTCACAGCTTAGTGGCATTGCCCCCCTCCACTGTACAAGACTATAGAAGTGTACCGTTAGTGGGACATCGCTGGGTGATGAGGTTAAGCTGTGAGGCTTGCCCCTCTGACAGTGCAGGGATATCGGTAGCCAAAGCTAACTGTAACAATATCTATGGAACCGGGGCATACACAACGCACTCAACTGTATATAACACTCCCTATCTTAGGGGACATGAAAGGTCCCCTTAACCCTCCCAAACCACCACCAGTACCTCACGTGTTGTCCAATGGTCTACTCATAAAACCTGAGTACTGCCGTCATCCTCTGAAAAATAACTTTTTACTCTTTCTTAAAAAAAAAAAAAAATTAGGTCTTTCGTGTTATGGGGGTGGAGAGACAATTGAAGAAGTCAACACTTGAAGTGCCCTGTGAGGTACTGATGGTGGTTTGGGGGGTTCAATTGTGCAGATGGGTTTAATAACCATTTAATACCCAAAGCTGAACAGAATTTTGATAGTGGGCTTACAGACACCTGAGGGCGACAGCTGGGCCTTCTCCAGATTGGCCACGTTTCATTTTCTAAGAAATTTTGTTTCTTGCAGCCACTCTGCAGACCCTAGCTCAACACGACCTTATTCTACCAAGACGTCTTTCTATTCAGCCTATAATCAGTGCTTGACAAAGATATAAAGAGTCTTAAAAATAAACCCTCTTAATCAACTGAGCACAATTAATGAACGTTTCATTCCCTGTACTTGTCCATGACAAGTACTTTCTAAATGTCTACAACTTGTGGCGTCTTGCATTTATAAGACTGCGTTCACATCTGCGCTAGTAATTTCTGCTGGTCTGCATCACAAGAGCAGAAAGATGAAAAGTGCCGGGTCCCGCACATCAAGGACACCAGCAACGGGAGCTTTCACCACAGATATAAATATACCCTAAAAAGTTAGACCTAATTCTAGTCACACAGAGGTTGATGTCAGACTTTGAGCAACTCCAGTTAGAGGGTTTTGCCGGGACATACATATTGATGACCTGTTCTTAGGTTAGGCCATTAATATGTATCGTAATCTGTGGGGGCCGACCAGGGTCGTGGAGTTGGTAGGCCAAAGCACCGACTGCTCTATTTTTCCACAGCCCAACTCAGACTCCTGCTCCAACTCTGATTCCTTAATAAATGGCTTACAGCTACAGTCAAAGCTCCTCTAATTCTCGAAGGCCAGTGACTGAATTCCTATGAAAGTAAATATACAACAAACTATACAGCTAAATAATTATATAATGCCAATAATTGCATTCTATAAATATAATCAATTAACCATTTTATCTTGAATGAGGTGGTAACATTTTTCCAACCCCGATTCTACCGAAAACCGACCCCAACTCCAACTCCATGGCTTCAATTCTCACTCCAAAGCCCTAGAGTTGGCAGCAATAAAATGCATGTGAATAGGCTCACTAGAGAGTTGTGCTATAGTCAGGCATAACTTTGAGAAGTATATATAATACAATCCCACCTCTGGAATATGTGTCCTCTGCTCCATTCCTCAAATCTGTCCAAAATGAGAAGCCAAAGGAATATTCACCAAACACACAAAATGCAGGAGTCAATGGCCACTGCCACCAACATGGAAGCCAAATATTTATTGTGAAATGTAATGCACATTTGATCCAACTTCTACCTAGAATGGTACATACCTACATAAAAAGGTATATATATATATATATATAAACTGTATCAACTGCGAAATGTGTAGCATGCTTTGCAATAACTATTTTACCTTCATGTTGGTGGTTTTAACTAATTATTGGCAGCACCCCATTTATAGGACTGGCACTGCTTGTGATGTCACCATCCATCACAGCCCTTCCTAGATCATCATTACTAGTGATGTCGCCACCCAATGGCGAAGCTGTAGGGGCTCCAGTGATAGCAAGCATTACTAGGCCCAAGACCATGAGGACGCTCCCCCAAAGGTCCCTCTGATACATAAAATATACCACTATACTAAATTGCACAAGGTAGGGACCCTATTACAGATTTTCCACTGGGGCCCAGAATCTTCTGGGACCAACGGTAATGGAGACTTAAAGGTGGCCCCATTAGGGAATGTCCTTGACAAAAGTGGTTATATGGGACTCTGATGTCATCACCCAGATGTAAGAGGCCACTTATGTGCTCTTGGGCACATGTCTGGCACTGAATTTGTAGGGGTAACGCCCTTGTGAAGTCACTGCAAACTACTTGAGAGGTCATCACCCAATTTAAAGACTTAAAGGGCCCCTGGCATTGTCTATTATGGTGTCATTTCCACATGAAGTCATCTCCACTATGATGTCACCACCACAATTAATGTAGTAAGCACATTATGGTCACATTATGAAAAAAGCAAGTTATTTCCCAACCTAAATAACTAGAACTTTCCACAGATGAGGCATGTTGGGTACATACTGAGTCTTTCCAATCCTCACAACACATTTTACCAGAGATATTTTACAACATATTTTCTCATATGTTGTGGAGAATCTAATGCAAATCTGTGCCAGTGGTGCCGCAAGCACTCTGTCAATGGGCACACAAATCCATCAGTCTTGGCAAGGCATCTGACCAAAGATGGCCAGCTTTACTGAATGTATTTCCTCTTCAAGAAATGTAAGTAATACAAACATCTCTACTTGAGAACAACACATGTAGAAATAGGGTTTAGAGCGAGCAGATTAGAGGTTCCAGCAATACCAAATGATGAGAAAATCCACAGAACGACAATAGGAAGCGAGAGAAGGAAAAAAATACCTTGAATACATAAGCATGCGAGATAAAAGACTTAGCTGAGGCTACTCCACATTTCATATATATATATTTATACATCTCTATTTACTGCATAATACATCAATATTCAGAGCGGCTTCTACCATGGCAGGTATTGAACACAACCCTTGGTGATCAACTCTGAGATCACAGGGAAGCATACGCAGTCTGTTCTCATCTATCACTCCTGATAACACATCTGCCAACACACAAATAGTCAATCTAAAGAGGAACGGCGTTGATGGCAGCGGCTCCAATGCATATGCTTTGTTTCTACAGCTCCATACAGTATATATCCGTATATATTATCTATAGTGTTTAAAACAATGAAAGCAGACATACATAAAAGAAAATGGTATACTCAGAAGGGAAAGGCACAAAGTACTATGGACTAAAACCAGTAATAAAAGATTCAATTGTATAAAAACCCTTTATATAAAGTACCATATGAAATACACGATTGTAGGGGCCGGATCCAGCTGGTTCTCTCCAGTTACCCAAAGAGATTATTGTCATTTTGAGGAACGTAACGCTTTTTGGTCAGTTTTTATAATTTTTTTCAGTGGCCAATAGACAAAAAAAAAAAAGGCAATTCTGGCATTTTTTTATTTTTTTTTTTTCACACCGTTAAGTGTGAGAGTAAATCATCATTACAGTTATATGGCTCAGGTCCTTACAGATGTGGCAAGGTCCAATGTGTGTTTTGTTTTTATTTTTTATTATTTATTAAACATTTTTGGATGGGGGATTAATGTGGTGTTATGTTTAAACAGTTTTTGGGCTTTGTTTTTTTTAAACTTAATTTAAATTTTTTTTTATACAATTTTTTTTAATCCCCCTAGCAGAGTTTAACTTGTGATCGCTTCTATAATAGCATTATATTGCCCGTCATTTTCTGACAGGCAGTTGGTTAGGCTGTGCTTTTGGCTTAACCGTATTATACATAGGAAGCCCTGGGGGCCTTCATTAGGCCCCTGGCTGCCATATAGAGGCACTGGACCCTTGCGATCTTGTTCGTAGGAGCTCTGATGCCTCCAGGAGGGAGCCCCTTCCCTTCAAAACCCCTTAGATCCTATGTTTGATATTGGCCACGGCATCTAAGGGTTGTCCGGGTTTGCAATATTCCGCCTCAACTGGCGTAGAAAGTCAAATGTGATGGAAGAGTCTATACGCCTGTCACCAATGGGTTAAAGAATAATGCTCCCTTCTCCTCATAGACTGTTTAACCTTCCTTCCCTTCACTTGGACTCTTATCTCTATTAGCACCCCTATGTGTAGGCAGCCTCACACAGCAGTCTATGGAGAGGCGGGATGGCTGCTGCCAGCTAGTGATTTTTTTTTCTCATCCTGTACACTCACCCATATAGCATTATCTTACTAGATATAGTGGAGCTCTCTCCCTGACATTGTAGTAGAGCATAGAAGCTGCCGTAGGTGTGCATTTTTTACCGGTAACCTCCTTTCCTTCTCCGTAGACCTCTAGTCTGATAAATGGAGAATGAGGCATTTTTCTTTATTATGATATATCACAAAATTTCTTATACTTATACCTTTACTATTCATTTATGATAAGTTGTTTTATAAATAGAGACGCTCTTTAAAATAAGAATAGGTTTGGGAAAGAGGGAAGAAGAATTTCCACCTGGATACTCCTGGATTTAATGGAATCCACTTTCTTGGGATGCAGATACAACAGACTAGTCAAGCACTGGATGTCAGACTCCTGCCAATCATAAAATAAAGACCTATCCTAATGTTATCAGTACGCAAGCCCCAGAAAACCCCTTTAGGCTGGGGCCCCACGTGGAATATACGCTGCAGTTTGTCCGCATTGCAGTTTTGGAGATCTCAGCATGTCAATTATACCTACGAAAATGCCAGCGGTTTCCCTGTAGGTATAATTGAAGCAGGAAGTCTGCAAAGAAAACCTGTGCAAACTTTCTGTGAAAAGCACTGCGGGAAAAATTGCGATGTGTTTCCGCCGCATTTTTCACTGCAGAGTTAGGGGACGCTAGGAGGAGGCCTTAGCCTTAAGGCAATTAAAGAGGACCTTTCACCACCTCCACCAGTTCAAGTTTTTAGCAAGTGTTATTAGGTGCCGCTCCACTGATTCCGGCACAGTTGGAATTCTCTCTCTAGCCTCCACCATTCCTGAGCAACAAGCGTAGGTAGCTTTGGTGCCTGATGTGCTGTTTAGACTGTAATTTCAGAAAGGCGGTGTCAGGCAGGGGGGAGTTTTTCAGAGCTCCAATCAGAGGCAGTCAGTGTCAGAGCTCAGAATCACACCCCTTTCCTGCTCCTGCCTGACACCGCCCTCCTGACACTCCAGAGCCTAAATAGCATATTAGGCATCAAAACTAACAGCAGTGATTATTCAGGTACGGTGGGGGCTAGAGAAAAAATTCCAACTGTGCAAAAACCAGTGGAGCAGAGCCTATGTAAAGAACTAGACTTGTTAGAGGTGGTGAAAGGTCCTCTTTAAGATGAGTTAAAGGTGAAAAAAAAAACACCCTACTAGAAAAAGCATTGGATAAAATTCCACCTCCAATATATCACCAGTTTTAATAGAGCTATGATTTTAGGCAGAAATCATAGAACTTTAAGCCTTTGGCTCCAAATATTTATGTAAGTCTCCCACCGCAGAGAATTTATGTTGTGTATTTTTCCAAAAGCCATGCCCCTGCATCATGGGAATCAGTGTTAGAACATATACAAATTATATATTACACTGCTGATACAAAGTCTTATAGGACAGCTAAAGTGTAGGTTTCAGGCTGCATGCGACACTAAAAAAGCTCTCTGAAAAGCACATGGTCCTCTTGGGACGCTCACATCTTTTATTATATTAAATTGCTTTAATATGGTTAGACACTCCAGCAAAAAAATGGGTCACACGATGTAAGACTTTGAGAGCGCTGCCGAATGTATTTGTTCTTTAGAGCTGTGAATTAAACATAATCAATTCTATTTATTTATATGTTTAATTGTGTTTGCATTTGATTTCATTGCTCGCCGTCTGGGCCGTAATTCACATGCAGACGTAGCTTTGCTGTATTTTAAAATGAAATATGTAAATCTTCCTTTGGCGCATTGAGCCCCCTCTTCTCTGCGTCCTGTCCCCTATAGTGTGACGTAGTCGTATTCGTATGATCGATGGCGGCGACCAGGTTTTTTTCTGTGCATGCGATATAAAGAGGCACGTCTCAGAATATCTGCATTCCAGAAAATAAATTTGTGGAAAAATGTAATATTGACCTCCAACCTTGAAAATAAAAGGCAGATGGGGAAAGAAACTGACCGACGGTAATTAATATCCAGGCCAAGGCATCTTAGCAGCTCACTGTGCTATGCATAAACATGTTGCCATCTATCTGCAGAGAAAATTGCTTAATTTTCATTGTGAATCAATAAGACTCCTGAGGATTTATCGGATAAGCATTTGTAAGGTCTGACGGAGGGAAGGTTAGTTGGTATAAATTAGAAGTCAGAGGAATTCTCGGTACACTACGTGCTAGGGTCTGCTTTTGGGATATGTGCGCGGAGTTCGCTGCCTACGAAATATCTAAGGTGTCCTTATTACTGTAAATATTCTTAAAATCTTATCTAATATCTTAAAATGAGTTAAAGGGGAAAAAAACATGGCGCACAAAAAACTTTAAAAGAAAAAAACGCGTGGTCCACAATTATAGGGGGGAAAGAAATTATATATATATATATATATATATATATATATATATATATATATTATATTATATTATATTATATTATGGAAACAGCGTAGCTCTCAGTTCTACGGTGTTTCTGTAAATTCTATTCACTTCTATGCTCAGAGAGTTGCGCTGTTGCCATAAAACCTGACCATTGTGGACAGTCTGGATTTGATTAGTGTGTCTCTGGTCTGAAGTAAAACACCATATCTTGTGCAAGGCCTCGATGGGAGAAGCAGGACAAAGGAACCCACGAAGAACCTCCTCCTCAAGCCCTGCAAGTAGGCATAGTATAAAATTTGGACCAGTGTTCCTCATGAAAGCTCTTCTGATATAGCGGTTTTAATAAATACTTTCATTTCCCATGCAATAATAATGCTACATCATCATATTTTATAACTCCGCATTGTACTGTTCCTCTGTTATTCCTCCTTCAAATTAAACTTCCAAAAATGATATGCAAATACATGCACAGCAGCGCTAAATACTCGCTGTTCTCATGTGCACCCTTTGCTTGGCTTTATTTTACTTGCTGCTGTGTGCAAACTCCTACCCTAGGGTCTGTGTTTTGTCATATTTTTTCTTCAGTCCACGCATCACTGTATATCTGACCAGATAATAAATCACTACCATGCCAGAGGTCAGTAGGCGTGGCTTCAAGCAGCAAGGAGGTCATGTGCCACTGTGACGTTTCATCTGCTGGCTGCATTGCTCATAGGGAGGGGTAGTGATCTTGTAAACGAAATGACCTGAAAATAAATCAGATAAACGGCGGCAAATTTAAAACAGGATATTAGGAAGTGTTTCACATTGATGCATCCTGTTATTTGGACCTTATTTTTTTAAAAACTGAATAACCCCTTTAAGTAAACAATCTAACAACTAAGTATCACCATTCCTCTTGTCAAAAGGGTGTGTCTTTGCATGTTCTGACATGGATTGGACAATGTCAAAGCGTGCAGAAACACCCCCATAACGCATAATACCCTGTTGTCAATTTTTTATAGATTTCTAAGAGGAATGCTGTAAAATTATTATAGACTGGTATGGATTATTATAGACTGGTATGGATTATTATAGTCTGGTATGGATTATTATAGTCTGGTATGGATTATTATAGACTGGTATGGATTATTATAGTCTGGTATGGATTATTATAGACTGGTATGGATTATTATAGTCTGGTATGGATTATTATAGACTGCTATGGATTATTATAGTCTGGTATGGATTATTATAGACTGGTATGGATTATTATAGTCTGGTATGGATTATTATAGACTGGTATGGATTATTATAGTCTGGTATGGATTATTATAGACTGGTATGGATTATTATAGACTGGTATGGACAGTAGACACAATTGCTGTTTGCATGTATTATGATTGTATATTGCATATTAATATATTGCTAGCTATCTGATTATGCTGACAATATGGCGGTATATAAAATTATTTTGCACTGGCTATGTGCACTGCATTTCTAATGCTGTAAGGTATACATTAAATACACTGCTGGTTTATCTGTTTTTAAGTATTGTACTTTGTAGGGAGTATTACAAGCACATTTATATACTATTTCTATCTGTCCTGAATGTTGCATTTATCTATTGTTAACTAGATCCTGAGGACTTATTACAACAAGCAGTAAATCACAGGATTTATCACAGAGATGTCATAGTCATAGAAAATGACAAGATAAACATAACAGCGGTTGTCTCATGTCTGCACGCCGCTAACACTGGGATCTGCTGATGCTAACTGTAGAAATACATAGGGTACAGGTATAGCATGCTGTTGTGCAGGCAGACTATCCAGGAAAATCTTATAGTACTAAGGCACGGTATATAAAGATTAAAATCCAGTAAATACAAGCATATTATAGAAATATCATGTTGGTGAATTCTCACCACAGGCCCCCTGGAAATGAACTGATCATCTGTAACTGCTAAGGGACGATTTTCCCTAAAGGATCGCTGTAGGTGAAATGAAGCATTAAACATGGAAAATAATGGGCCATCCATGTGAAGCAATGATGTTCTCCAGAGGGAAGTCACACGTTGTAGCAGCTCTCTAGAAAAGCTGTACTGAATGAAGGAGACCCTCGATTACATCCATATTGCTTAGAGGCTGTTCACATCATGTTTTTAGCATCTGTTTAATGAATGCAAAAAAAAAAAAAATAAAACACACACAATGAAATCAGATGCCCATCAGTTTCCATAGAGTCAATGGGGAAGATTTAGGTCTTGTAAGGCAGTTTTCTGACGTACAGGGCATGAAAAAAGTGACAAATAGCTGCCTCTTACAGGGTGTGGGATACAGCGAGGACAAGGTCACCTGCCTCGTCCAGGGTGTAGGATACAGCGAGGACAAGGCCATCTGCCTCGTACAGGGTGTGGGATACAGAGAGGACTAGGCCATCTGCCTCGTACAGGGTGTAGGATACAGAGAGGACAAGGCCATCTGCCTCGTCCAGGGTGTGGGATACAGAGAAGACAAGGCCACCTGCCTTGTACAGGGTGTGGGATACAGAGAGGACAAGGCCACCTGCCTCATCCGGGGTGTTGGATACAGAGAGGACAAGGCCACCTGCCTCGTCCGGGGTGTTGGATACAGAGAGGACAAGGCCACCTACCTCGTACAGGGTGTAGGATACAGAGAGGACAAGGCCACCTGCCTCGTACAGGGTGTGGGATACAGAGAGGACTAGGCCATCTGCCTCGTCCAGGGTGTGGGATACAGAGAGGACAAGGCCACCTGCCTCGTACAGGGTGTAGGATACAGAGAGGACAAGGCCATCTGCCTCGTCCAGGGTGTGGGATACAGAGAGGACTAGGCCATCTGCCTCATACAAGGTGTGGGATACAGAGAGGACAAGGCCACCTGCCTCGTACAGGGTGTAGGATACAGAGCGGACAAGGCCACCTGCCTCGTACAGGGTGTGGGATACAGAGAGGACTAGGCCATCTTCCTCGTCCAGGGTGTGGGATACAGAGAGGACTAGGCCATCTTCCTCGTCCAGGGTGTGACATACAGAGAGGACTAGGCCATCTGCCTCGTCCAGGGTGTGACATACAGAGAGGACTAGGCTATCTACCTCCCCAGATTTATGATCTGGAGTAAACCATCCCTGAAATTTAGGCCAGCTATAAGCTGATATAGCTTTCAGTGCATGTGCACAGTTCTGTGGAGCATATGCCTCACCATAAATGAGGTGCACCCTCTGCCAGCGCAAAGGATATGAAGATTGGCTTTGAAAATGCCAGTCTTTATAGATCTTCCCCAATGTTTAAAATAAATAAATAAATAAAGAAATAAAATTCTGTTGATATACCAGGTAAATCACAGTATTTTTTATTTTTTTATATTGATCATGAACACAGGTAACCAATTTCATCAGTTTTTCTGTATCTGTTAAAAGGGATTTCTTTGGGTTCACAACACTGATGGATCATCATTAGGCACGACACTGTTCAGCTGCTTTAAAGGTAGAGTCCTTGCAGTCTCTTTACATTGGTTCGTCTACCTACACACCATCCACCTAGTGGCAGATATACATGATATTGAAGCTTTGTCCCATTATTCCCCCATCCTTATCTTCAACGACATCTGCCATCGAGAGATAGTTGGGAGGTGCCCATACATACTAGATAATTGGCAGGATCAGGCGACATTACTCTAATGTGTATGACCACCTGTGAGCAGAGACCTAGAAATGGTCGTGTAAGGCCATGGTGTGAGCAGAGACCTAGACATGGCTGTGTAAGGCCATGGTGTGAGTATCAACCTAGACATGGCTGTGTAAGGCCATGGTGTGAGCAGAGACCTAGACATGGCTGTGTAAGGCCATGGTGTGAGTATCAACCTAGACATGGCTGTGTAAGGCCATGGTGTGAGCAGAGACCTAGACATGGCTGTGTAAGGCCATGGTGTGAGCAGAGACCTAGACATGGCTGTGTATGGCCATAGTGTGAGCAGAGACCTAGACATGAATGTGTAAGGCCATGGTGTGAGCAGAGACCTAGACATGGCTGTGTAAGGCCATGGTGTGACAAGAGACCTAGACATGGCCATGGCTGTGTATGGCCACGGAGTGAGCATCAACCTAGACATGGCTGGGTACGGCCATGGCGTGAGCAAAGACCTAGACATGGCTTTGTAGGGCCACAGAGTGAGCAAAGACCTAGACATGGCTTTGTAGGGCCACAGAGTGAGCAAAGACCTAGACATGGCTTTGTAGGGCCACAGAGTGAGCAAAGACCTAGACATGGCTGGGTATGGCCATGGTGTGAGAAAAGACCTAGACATGCTGGATGTTATAGAGACACAAAAATGTACATATAGCTTCAGAGAGAAACAAACATTCTCCTGTCCTCCACTCCCTACCATATAGCACGCGATCCCAAGAAATTCATCGCTCTGCTTAGTAGTAATAGTCAGCTCTCCAGTCCATTACCTCTAGATAAAAGGTCTACATTATAATGATCGCACAGTTATTGTCCCATCAATGTAGTCACAGCAATACATCTGACATGAATGCTAAACTCATCCCAAGTTCACCAGGGCTTCAAGCCTCACGATTCATCCAATTACTGGACCAGGATCAGATATCAAGTAGGAAATAAATATTTTATGTTACATATATTTTCACAACCAAGGTTGCACATTAAACTGCAATATAGAGTCATATAAAGATTTTATTTTAACATCAGCAGCTAACAAAGTCGTGTTTTCATTGCGTCTATGATACCGCTGGGCCTACTTGATTTTGGCTCAATTTCATATATTTTGCTTAGTAGTAGTTCTTTAAGCAGTGCTCACTGGACTTTAGACTTGTAGAAAAAGAAAGGTATTCCATGTTTAATTTTGTTGTCTGTCTACATGTAAAAGCAATAGCAAAATATCACAATGTTGTATATCAAACTGCATTATACAAGACATGAGAAAGCAGCACTGGTGAAGTGACAAGTTGTTGTGTAAAGGGAATGTGTCAGAAAAAAAAAATTGTGTTCATTTTTTATTTATTTTTTAAATAAATAAAAAGTACTTTATCCTACAATTTTTACTCTGGCTGCTAAACCTAATAATAGACAGTCGTATCATTTACATCCCAGTCAGTATTACAATAGAAAATAACACCTATATAGATACATCTATATAACACCAATAGTGACATCATTGCATACAGTGCTGACAATAGATGATGTCACAGCTTATTTACTCCCCGTCCCTGCACACAGCGGGTCAAGAAAATTCTCCCATAGGCTAAAGAAAAAAATTCCAACTGTGCCAGAATCAGCGAAGACGCGCCAATTAAATGATGCACACAGAGCTGGACATCGTTAAAATAAAACAAGCAATACTTAACTCACTGAACCCCCACTGCTCCTGTTCCCACAGTGTCCAGGTCTTCTGTTGTCTCTACTTTCTGGTCCTTCTTGATATTACCTTTTTGAATTACTGGACTGGGGCGGGGAGGTCAACAACGCAGCCAGTAATTGGCTGAACAGTCATTTTCTGTGAGTTGAGAAACTGGGAAGTAGAGACCAGCAGGAGGGCTGAGCATTATCGGAATGGGAGTGGCAGGGGTCAGTGAGGTAAGTAGTGCTTATTTATTTAATTAATTAATTGATTGTTTTCGACAGCTACTATAATAAATCCGAACAAACACAAGATAAGTCGCTCACTCCATAAGCCACCTCTGTTTATCTTCACACGGAACATCAGATGTTGGGAACCATTGGGCAGGCAATGTAGTCCTAGGATTGTCAGCAAGATCTACGGATATAAATCTCCTGTGTATGATCAGCAGTGATAAAAAAAAAAAAAAAACTACTCTGTGCTTAACTGATGGACACACTCCTACATGAGAAAAATAAATATACTTAAATGGCACTGTATGGTCTTTAAAGGGTTTTTATGGGCTAGAAATATTGCTGGTCTCTCCTAAGGAGAGGTCATCAGATTGGTGGAAATCTAACACTTGACAGCCCCATCGATCAGCTGCTCCTAACAGCCGATACACAGAGAAAGGAACAGGAAGCAGACAGCTCCGTTCTTTCTATAGTGGCCAGACCAGGTTACTGCAGAATAGCTCCCATTCACTTGAATGGGAGTTAAGCTGCAGTGACTTGGTTCAGCCACTTCACAGAGAATAGAGCGGTCTGGCTTCCTGAACCAGCTGTTGAAAGCAACTGATTGCTGGAGGTGTCAGGTGTTGGAGCCCCACCAGTCTGATATGACGACCTCTCCTGGTCATCAATGTTTTTAGCCTTGAAATCTCCTTTAAGATATGTGATATCAGACATCAGGGAGCCTCACAATAACTAGAATCCCATGGTCCTTTCAGTTTTAAGCAGACCTAGCACCACGTCTGTCCATGCAATGTGTCCAGCATTGGAGCTCAGCCTTATACAAGCAAATAATGGCCCTTCAGTGATATCCATGTCATAAATGCAAAAAAAAAAAAAAAAAAAACAAACAAACCATACCAACTGCTTTCAAGATATACTTATAAATAATACAAAACCATTCTGGATGGGTGTACAGAATGTCTCCAACATAACATCATAGATAACTACCACCAAATGCATTGCTTGGATCTGCTGGTATAACTGCTGAGCATTACAGGCATCCATTGCACAGACGTAACCGCTGTGTTCATATGCTTTTAACACCACTGTGTAGAGTGGGGTTAGTGTTACAGTGTTTTGTGTGTACACATGTAATACCATTAGCACATATATCAGAGCATGGAATCACAAGGGAATTTCAATGTATCACTGAAAAATTCCTGGAGTAATCTTGTTAATGGTAAGAAGCCCCGGAGAGTCCTTTGCAATCCAACACATGACAAAGACCTGTTTAATATCACAGCAGTCTGACCCTATGATGTGGACCAGTAGACAGGCTGAAAAAGAGCAAAGAAACCAAAATGTTTTCATTAAAGGGAATCTGTTGCATTAACTATACAGTAAGACCTGTCTGCAGCATGTTATAGAGCAGGAGAGGCTGAGCACATTGTTATACAGGTTGTGGGAAAAGATTCTAAATAATAATTAAGTTATTGAAATCCCAGTTTGGGAGTCCAGTGGGCGCTTCTGTGTCTCCATCTATGTCAGAATGCTCATATGGGGAAGACTGCCACTTATTGTGGCATAAACTGCATTACTCCATTAAATAGGGATGTAAGATTCCGCCGTTCTCATGATTGGCGAGGTCCCACCGACTGGACCGAAGTTGAAGCCGTATGAAAACCCTACTAATGTACACCTTGTCTGGTTAAGTCTGGTCAGTTGCAAGTCATTGCTGGTAGTTGTGGTACTCTTGGCTATTACTAAATTAACCCCTGGTTACTGTGGCTGGTTCCTGAACTGCTCTCCTGGTTATGATCCCAGGCACCCTGTTCTGATGATCACTAGGAATCCCAGTGGTCAGGGCCAGGGACGTAGCTATAAGGGGTGCAGCAGTGGGTTGATGGTCCGTTGCAGGTTTTGCATTGGGCCCAGGAGCTACAAGTTACTCCTCTGGTCAGGACTGTGGAGTCTGTAGGCTCAGACGCCTCTATTTTTCTACAGTCCAACTCCAACTCCTTCATAAATGGCTGACAGGCATGGTCACTCAGAATTCAATAAAAAGTTACTGATTGGATTCTTATAAAAGTAAATATACAACTAAATTATACAATAATCAACTCGCCAAAGCATACAATTACACTATAAAACAAACTTGATGATCTAACAATCGTCACAAGCACAGGATCCAAGAAACCATAAAACTTAACCTTTAATATTAATTATAATAATAAATATTTAAGACGGTCAGAGAATATCACCGATTAATGTGCACAAAATAAACCGTGCTCTACATAAAAAAGGGAACGGTCTTACCCGGACCTACTGAGAGACGTTGGGGACTCAACGGGACTTACAGATGAAGGGCTGGTATAATTATTCCCTATCTCTCACCTATGTCCCACAATGACTCCTGTCCTAACAAGGACAGTCCCAAAACTCTCCCTGTATCTCCCTATCAAATTAGATCCATTTCTCCAACGCGTTTCATGTCCCAAACAGATGGAGGGGCAATACTCAGGGGATTTCAAAATATAAGCCCAGTGGGGAGTAAAATCTCTTCAAGCTACTCAACCATGTATTATCATAGCTTGCCAGTTGTAGGGCTGTGCAGATGGATGCTCCACCTTACAGGACCACTGCTGACATATATGCTCCCCTGCATTCATAGGTGAGAGATAGGGTATAATTATACCAGTCCTTCATCTGTAAGTCCCGTTGAGTCCCCAACGTCTCTCAGTAGGTCCGGGTAAGACCGTTCCCTTTTTTATCTAGAGCACGGTTTATTTTGTGCACATTAATTGGTGATATTCTCTGGCCGTCTTAAATATTTATTATTATAATTAATATTAAAGGTTAAGTTTCATGGTTTCTTGGATTC
This sequence comes from Leptodactylus fallax, assembly GCA_947044405.1. Lineage (NCBI taxonomy): Eukaryota > Metazoa > Chordata > Amphibia > Anura > Leptodactylidae > Leptodactylus > Leptodactylus fallax. Next base: position 3,960,205 of record CAMRHE010000138.1, on the reverse strand, counting down.
TGTGCTTGTGACAATAAATTATACAATAACAAATAATTGTATAATATAATGAAAAATCGTTTTATTTTGAAGCCGGAGTCGGTAACTCCCCCCTCCGACTCTGACTCCTCTGCCCTGTCAGCAGTCAGATGTACGCCCTAAGTTGCACTTATAGGCAAACCCCTTTAACATACAGTCTACAGCAGTTCTTCACCCACTGCCCATGTTTCCTAAACTACTATTCTGATTATGACCCATTGCTACATTTGGGACAAAGCACCTGTATTGCTACCTGCAACCAGCCTGTGTGTCCTGGTTCCAGCTTGTCTCCTACAGTACTTGCTAGCAGTTTGTATCTGCCCGCGTCCTGCCACCCAGTCTGCTGGTTCCACACTCCTGTTCTCCAGTCCCCCCAACCGGTCATTGTTGTAGCATTCGTCTGCTAACCACTTGCAGCCATAAGGTGACTACATTTTACAGATTCTGAAAGGTTTTCTTTAAGTGAAAGATGATGAATAAACAAAGCAATAGAGAACTTCCCTTGGTGGCCTCATAACTCCAGCAGAACATACAGCTTAGCTAACTCTGGTTTCAGCCGCACACCGCGCGTAGTTTCCTACTTACGGCTGACTTCCTGCGCTCTGAAATTACTAACTTTTATACAAATATGTCATTTTAATTCAAGGCCATTGTCATTTTCATTCCGAGCCACTTGATACTGTAACTTGCTTGTTTCCACAATCCTCTTGTTGCTGTAATAAACATTTTAACAAACTGGTCATTGCCTATGACCTAGCCGTATTGTTCCAATAATTGTTTTTATAGGAAGTCAAAAGAAATTCAAGGTAAGTATAATGTTACGAAGAATAAAGAGTCGGCCTTTTATCACATGCACCGTTTTCATAATGAAAATCTAATAATAGTCACATTTAATGCAGGAAATTATTTAGTTATGGCATGAAAGAAGTGATGACATTTACAGTAATATAATAGAATGAAATTAACAGTCAGAACTTCTACATAGGAAAACAAAGCCCAAGTTAATGGATTCCTATGACTTGGTGTACCTAATTTTGTTCTCAGTTGTCTACCTCCCACACACGTGGAAGAAAACAGTGATAGATCAACCTGTGATCATCAAAATGTTCATGGCGACATATAGTAATAATTAGGATGTGTGTGGGCGGCCATGACCCATCCATTATAGACCAGCAAGTGACTAGGAAAAAGCTCCGTTTGCAGTCTCCATACGACCCCCATATAGTGTACGTAGGTTTCCATTTTTTCCCTTAATTTACTTTCGCAGTGAACTAACATATAAGAACTTTTCTAAAGTTTTTGAGCTGTGTTTTTGTGCAATTTGAAGGTGTTGCATTCATGTGGATGGAATCTCAAAGTGCAATTGTACTTTCACAAACTTCTTGATGTCATACAAATTTTGATCAATGGTAATCCACAGCTATGGAGATCCCTACTGATCGCTAAAACCAATGGTCAGAAACGCTAAACAGACTGAGGTCTCTCTTTGGTAGCTTAGGACGGCCTCATAAATGAGCTATGAGCTGATCTTCGACTAGCAAAGAGAGATAGTGCTTCATTGAGCCCCTTGCCACTTCATTTTAGCAAGCAGTGGGGGTTTTCAACACACTGGACCATCACCGATCAAAACCTCTGACACGTCTGAAAGAATTTATCCTTTTAGAGATCTTATTGATATAGTGATTCAGAAATGAATAGTTTTGAAGGACTGAAAAACGGACAAAATGTGCAGTGAATTTATGATTTGTAAGCCATGCCTCTAGCCCTGCCCATGGACAATTTGGCTCCACCCTTTCCCAACCATGTTCCCCAAACCGCCCCTTTAATGGCCCCAACACTGTGTTCAAGCTCCTTGATGTCCCCACAAAGTATAATGCCCCACAGTACATTTCCCTACCCTTGTCATCACCAGAGTATAATGTTCCTTAATATGACCCCATTGTGTGTGCATGTGTATATATATATATTACACATATACATATATATACACCCCCCACACACACACACACACACAGCACTATAATAGGCTGCACTCCTGAAACCATGAAAAACTGTGGGTACTTTATTCACCCAAAATCCACAGTAATGTTTCAGCCCTTATACATGAGCCTTTCTCGAGCCTTAGTACCAGAGCCCAAGAGTCTTTAGTTGGGCCCCTGAAGTGAACACTTGGCCCAGCTCTAGGAAATACAGTTAGGGAATGAAGGGAGAGATCTACCAGGTAAGAAAGCGAAGAGTTTGGGCTACATGCACACAACAGCAAAAAAAAAAAAAAAAAAAAAAAAAAAATGGACATTAAAAACTGACAAAACTCAGTTTTTAACATCCATTCTACACTTTTACACTTATTTTTTTAATCAGTTTTTAATGTCCATTTTGCACCAGTTTGGCCCTCATTTTTAACTGTCCGCTAAAAAAAACAGAAACTTTATTGGTCTGGTTTTTTTACCCGCCCCCACTCATCCTTTTTGCAAATCCATTTTGACGGATGTTGAAAATGGAACCCTCTGACTCGTATTTGTCAGTCCGTGAATCCAAACAAAAATAAGACATGTCCATTCTTTTAAAAATGTAAGTGTAACGTAATGGGTTCTTAGAGTCATACACATGTCACTATCTATGTAGAGATAAATCTGTACACAGCCAACAATTCCATGCAACAGGGGACACAGACAAATCCAGGGAGCACTCTCTGTAATATGGTAACTCTATAGAAGCAACTGGGAAAGAAACATATACACATCCACCATGAAAATGTTAGACTGCAAATAATAAGGTATAAAATGCAGTAGAATGTTCTTCCTCCACATTGACCCAGCTGAAGTTTTCTTATAGAGAGGGCATATTCCAAAGAGGAGACAGATTACATAACATATTCCTTTTGGTAGTAACCAGACAGACGAAGTGTTGAATTAAACACGAGCAGAGGACTCACTAACATTATTAATGAACCTTGCCGCTACAACACAAACATTTGTCAAAGTCAGCAAAAACCTTGAGACAAATAAAAAAAAAAAAACCTCAAGCTCTTACGCACAGTTTTCTCTGCTCGCATTTCCAATTAACCATTAGTGGCTCGCTTCTCTTTATTATATCCATTGGCTATTAATATTCTACTGAGTTCAGAATGATATTTGACCGGCTGTTTACGCCAGCTATATGGAAAAATATGACAATAATGACGACTTTATCTTGCTTTTGTTTGGTAAAATTAAATCACAAAATTCAGAAATATAAAAAAGAACTTTCACCTGGGAATTCCTAGGAAACGATGAAAACATGAAATGTTTTAATAAGGCGGATCAAGGAAGCTCCCAAATAGTTAAAACGAAGATGACTACGGCTTGAGCTACACTGAACCAGTGACTATTTTAGAGGAGGACTTTGAGGGACTACTTGGGCTCAGTTCAGATATGCACCACAGGCTCCGTTGGAGACTCCATCACATTATAGTCAATGGGATCTGCCATGTTCCGTGTGTCACCATTATTACAGCGGTTCGCCTGTTTGTTGCTCTGGTCGTCCAACAAAGTTATGGAAAGTCGATGCTAGTGTGAACTTTGCGTAACATATTCCCCAGTTTGTCACCCACACCTCTAGGCAAGTAGGTTATGAAGCCAAGTAAACAAGTTCCTGCAGAGGCTTCTGGGTCCCAAAGCAATTGTTACACCCCTGCCTTCCTTGTCTGCTACTTTTGCTAAAAGTTGAGCCAAGAGAGACTAAGTCTAGATTCATACAACTAAGTTTCACCCGTGAAACTCTATCCATGTGTGAGACAGATCTACTGGCCCGAACAGTATGCCAGGAAAGGCATAGTTATAGTTATCTATGTGGCTAGGAGTCCCTGCGACATACCTTTGTTCTACTGTAATCGCTACACAACAGTATTTTGCAGGAAAGTAGGGACTCCGAACAGCATAGATATCTATAGTGCTAGGAGTCCCTCTGTTCAGGTTGGTAAACTTGGCTCATTTACTGACAAAGTTTCACGTGTGAAGCTCGCTCATGTGAATCTAGCCTAAAACTAGAGCTACACGGTGTTGAGACACAAAAAAAGTCACACAGAAGAAACCCAACAAAAATATTGGTCGTAAGTTTCAAGTGACTTTTTCACCATAGACTTCAATAGAAGTCACATGTGACTTTTTCACAACTTGCATGTAACATTTTGCAACCTGACTTTGTTTTTACAGCCACATCACAGCCCTAAAAAATAATATAATAATAATAATAATAATAATAAATAATAATAATAAAGCACAAACTATGGCAGATGACAAGTGGGAACAAGAACACAAAGGTTTCCGATATAACACTACTACTGAGGGAACCCAAACATCTTTTGACTAAGCAGGCAGTAACCAAAAGGTAGTATATTGGGACCAAAGTCAGATGGATCATCAAACTCCTCAACCCCAAATGTAGGCACTACACTTACAGAACAGGATTCTAGCGCACCCCATGACCATCATCATAGGATTTGTGATATCCCCAAGAGAGGAGTATGGATTATGTACGGATTATGTAGGGGATTGACAAGTCTTTAGTTTTCACATAACCATCCACCTTCAGAGAATCCTTTCCTTAATTCCCAAATTACTGTGAAATAGCCTCTAGAGACTTTGGTATTTAAGAAGGACAGTCAGCCAGAAGCTCGCTCATCTAGAGCCAGACGCTCACTGGTGTGGGGACGCTTCTTCTCAGTATATATTCATAGCGTATCCTAGTGTTTACCAGAGAAGAGAAGGAGATAGCTGCAGGCTATGAAGCTGCCCCTATTGTCTACACACTGATTCACAACCTGATATAAGGAGTATTATTTGTGTAAGGTCAAGGGCGTAGAATAAGGCTCATGGATCCTGGTGCAAAAGTTCATCTTGGCCCTACATACAGCAAATGTACTTATAAACAGATTTATTTTTTTTTCTCTCCTATACCTCCTCTTACTCTTGCAAGCTCAGATGATCAGGACTCCACACCTTTGTGTTTTACCTTATTTCTTACACATTGTATGATCCTATGGTCCAGTTCGGTCCACTGAGAATATTAACTGCAGACATCCTACAGCGAACACAGCAATGGAAATTTTCTATAGAAACAATAACATTTATTTGCTGAAACTGGACAACACCTTTAGCTTTCCATTGCTGTACTAAGGCCTGAGGTTTGCTCTTGCTGCAGAGTTCTAGTCCTGGTGGATGCCATGGCAGTAGGCAGAAGTAAAGTGATGGTGTCAGGCATCTCACTGAGGGGCTGTATGATCACACAACACTGGAGATTGGTCTCCCAATGGTCAGCAAGTTTGTGGGTTATCTGATATGGCTCCCACTCTCCCCTGAAGCAGTATACTCCATGGTCTGCTCGTGTTGCAGAGGTCTGATGCCAACAATTGGTGGGCTTAGTACTGAGGTGGGCAGAATGAGTGTGGTAAACGGGACCTTGATATTATGTGGCTTAGAGGCCCAGTCATAACTGCAACCGATAGCTACACCATTGTGTAAAACATTCCTCTAGCAGGCCTTAAGGAGGTTATCCAGGAGAAAAGAAGAAACCATACTCCCCTGTTCCCTTTGTTCCAGTGTCCACTGCTGCTGTCCGTTTAGGCATGCGCCATGCCTTCGTCACTGGAAGTGCTGCACTGCATGTGCTTGGAAAGGACCTGGTGACAGCACTCACACACGCCACCGGGTCCATTCCTGCAGCCACTGTTTGGCCTCAGCGGTCATGTGCAGTACAGGACTTCCAGCACCAGCCCCAATAGACAGTACCGGACAGGTAAGTTTGATTTATTTTTTTTATGTTACACCTTCCACTCCCTCCCTCATCTACTCCCCTACTTTGTGCAATGACCTCTGCACAGGTCACAGAGAAAACGGTCTTATAGTAGTCAATAGGCTCTGCTCCAGACCACTGTGTCTATGGTCCATGATCCATCTTATAGGGGCAGGATTCCTTTAAATATAGATAATAAAGAGGCAAATTAAAAAACAAAAATCACCAAAAATTCTAATAAATATAAAAATGTGATTTAGAACAATAAGTCATTTCCTGGCGACACTTTCCCTTTAAGACTCCATATCTTGAAAAAAAAAACAAGAAGGGGAACATCTCTAGCAGAATTACTAAGTATTCACACCCCCACAAGTGAAAGACAGTCCCGGCAGCAGCATATAAAGTAACTAGATTTCAAGTACAGCAAACATAAGGCAAGCATTTATAAAATTCTAGTCCTTCCACGTATAAGGAACATTACCAAGTATATCTGCAGACCTGTGACTAGGAGACTTGTATCAAGTAATTGCTCATTGTAGACAGAATTGAAAAGTACCCGGAGATGTTGTAAGAGGAGAACTGAGGAAGACAGATATGGAGCCATAATCAGTGTCTTGATTGAAAGGTGCCTCTATCAAGAGACGTGTGTCAAGACCTCTCTCTCTCCCATAGGAGAAACAGGTCCTTGCTGCAGGCTAGCGGTCTTTAAATAGAGGACACTACAAAAGCAGGTGATATTAACTCTCAGGCAGGGTCATCGGCTGTCACCGTTTCCTGCCTCTGGAGTAGACGTGGGCAGCTTGGAAGCATACAAGCATCAGAATAGAAGTACACTGAAAACTGTCACACAAAATGGTACAAAGAGGAATTTCTACAACCTTATTAGTCTTATAGCAGATGTATTTGTGATTTTCAGTAGTAATAATTACTAGAGATGGGCAAACCCCTCAGGATTCGTTTCCGGGTTCAGGTGGCTCTGGGCCCAGATTCGTTTTGGGTAGGAACCACACCTTAAAAATGGCTTAAAACATAGTGTAGAACACTGTCAGGGCTCCTAGGAACCTATCTATAAAACATAGTATTTAACACTGTCAGGGCTCCTAAGAGCCTATCTATAAAACATAGTATAGAACACTGTCAGGGCTCCTAGGAACCTATCTATAAAACATAATGTAGAACACTGTCAGGGCTCCTAGGAACCTATCTATAAAACATAGTATTTAACACTGTCAGGGCTCCTAAGAGCCTATCTATAAAACATAGTATAGAACACTGTCAGGGCTCCTAGGAACCCATCTATAAAACATAGTGTAGAACACGGTCAGGGCTCATAGAAACATATCTATTCAATTTTGAGCTTTCCAAGGCAAACACAGCTGAAGTTATGTCAAAGTGATGATATTATACTCTGGGGACTTTTCAGATCCCAGAGTATAATAGGTGGAAAACCAGGTGAGGTTTAAAAAAACTAAACATAAAAAAACAAAAAAAAAAAAAAAACACACAACATTCATACTCGCCTTCCCTCGCCTATGTTGGGCCTCCTCACGGTGTCTGGTACACTATCTCGGCCTCCTCGGTTACGTAAACATCATTAGATGCCTGGGGTCACTACTGAGGCCTCAGCAGTCACATGGGGACACCAAGCATCATCACGCTCAGTGTGCCCATGTGACCACTGGTGGCCCAATCACAGGCCTCAACGGTTACACCAGGCACATGACGTCACCAGGATATCACCAGGTGCCACAAGGAGGCCCAATAGAGATAAGGGAGAGTATGAATGTTTTTTATTTTTGTCACCTCCCCTGGGCCTCCACCTATTGAAGTTACCCCACAGAATAATGTGGCAGCCATTTTAGTTTGACCAGGACGAATCTCCATGTGCCCGGTTTTGTTAGTAACAACAATCTTT